>CM057450.1:1521523466-1522123466 GCA_016271365.2 Neoceratodus forsteri | reverse complement strand
CTGTCCATCTGACCCCCTCTCCCAGACTGGCAGGATCTCAGAGAAGGAGATGCCGGACGAAATGGATGATAGTTTGTCACCCAGCCTGGTCAGATGTTCCTTGGTCTACACAACTGACCGGCTGGCAAGGTCATTAGTCCCTATGTGTACCAGGATGTCAGTGTTTTCTCCTGCTTCCTAACAATTTTAGCAATGCGGTCAGTGTCTCTTCACACTGATGTACCTGGGAGACATTTGACCATTACCCCTGGCTAGAGATGGGTATCAACTCCCCCGAATCATGGAGTCTCCTATGATCAGAAGTTTTTTGGATTTCCTTTTTGCTATTTTTGTTTTGATTCCGGATTTGGGCGAGTTTTGTTGTGCTAGATCCTGTGCTGCAGTGTCCTGCTCCCCAGTGTCCTCTGCCCCTTTGTTTGATTTCAGAGATAGAGGCAGATACCTGTTTGTAGTGTTTATATGGTTTTTGGAGGTAATATGTTGGAGAGCGCCAAGTAATGGGGCACCCGATTTGCCCCTCCTCTCTACCTGCCAACCTCCCAGACCAACTACTCTCTGCAGTTGAGGTTATTCTGTTGGATGTTGGGAAAATGGCAGGTGGTTCTTATAACGTATTTCCTCTTGAATATGAAATTTGAGGCGCGCAATCTCTGCCCATGCTGCCTGGAGCTGAGTCCTAAGATCTCCAATGGTCCAGCATGTAGGACAGTGTCCTAAATCCTGTAAGACTGTCCTGAAAAAGTGTTCCTCAGTACCTGTAGTTCATGATATCCATTCCAGATAAGTTGCTGGGTTTATAACCTGGTCAGAGTAATTAGAAGGAAGAAAATGCAAGTAATGGTTTGATTTAGTATTTTGTTTTCGTATAACTTGTTATAACAAGTTAAATTACTAGTGCCCCTGTAAATGAGCTCACCTTGTGGATGCCCCACTGATCCACCCCTTCCTTCTTTGCCACAGGAAATGTCACGACTGCAGTACCCTATAAAAGGAGTGTAGTGTTGGGTGGTTGGGGATGGGGGTGGGTAGCTGGGCCCTACCCCTGCCCAAAAAGAACCACGGGTGAAAGAACAAGGAGGTAAGAGCAGAAACAGTCAACAACAAATGCAGTAACTCTGAAAGCTTATCCTAATGTTAGATAAAACTGTAAAACCTGTAAAGCACCACTTGTAATAATTTCTGAGAAGATATACCGTGTAAGAAACACTTTGCTACAGAGAAAAATAAAGCAGTAACAGAAGATATACCTTGCAAAAGACAATTTGAATCAGAAGATTACAGCAGTAATCTGTTAGCACACACCCGTAGGCACACCTTGTAATAATGCACAAGAAGCTATACTAGCAACAATTTGAATCAGAGAAAAATAAAGTAATGAAATGTTAGCAACAAACAGTAGCAATCCCTGTGAGTACAAAATAAAAAATAACACACAGTAAATTTGCTTAGCTAATAGAAGTCTTAATGCTTTCCCTTGCTCTGTCCTTTCAAGCAATCTAGAAGGAAAGATCTGAGGTGAAGCTAGGTGCTTTGGCCAGCAGCCTGTGGCAGCCTCATCCCCCAGATGACCCTTCCTTTAGTGAAATGATGGTTCAAATTCAGAAAGTCGTGGGATTCTCCACTACAGAACATGACAAGCACCGTAAGGATATGGCAAAATACCTTTGGTTATCTGAGGAGCCTGTTTTAGTGGTTCCCCCACTAATACCAACCTACCAGAATGCCATGCTGGCTGCTTGGCATCAACCTTCAGCTATTACAGCTGTTCCCTGCAAAGCGGATAGTCTGTATCAGACTCCTCTGGACCACCCCTTTTTGACTAATATTCCAGAGGCAGATTCTGTGGTCATTACTGCTGCTCATGACCGTACCAAAAAAAACAAGCACATGAGGTCCTTACCTCCTGATTAGGAATCCTGAAGTATTGAGTATCTGGGGGCGGAAAAGGTATTTTCCTCAGGTGCTATGAATATCAGAATTTTGAACTGTATGGGTCACATGATTAAATAGTGTACTCTGGGGTCGTTTGCCATTGAGCTTATCAGTAAACTCCCTCCTTCACAGGAAAGGGATAAATTATTGGCTACAGTGACAACTAGTAATTCAATTACCCGTCACCTTCTTAGGTCAGGATATGATGCTGTTGATACCTCAGCCCAACTATCAGCCACTGGTATCGTTCTGCGTCATGCTTAGTTTCGCGTTTCAGGCTTTGCACCTGATATACAACATAAAGTAGCTAATGCCCCCTTTAACGGGTCCAAGCTGTTCGAGTCAGGTACTCAGACTTTACTGAATGACTTACAGGCATCAGGCAGAACCCTCCGTACGGTTCATGGCATGTATCATACTCCAACTACAACCTACCGTAATCCACACACCTCTTATTCCAAAAGAGGTGGCCGATACAGAGGTAATAACAAAGGCAGCTTCAGAGGTTGTGCTCAATCCAACAGAGGCAACACCTCTACCGCCCGAGGTGCCCACACCCGCCATTCAGGTGGGGCTGTGCAGCCTGCCTCCCAGTGAGCCAGTAGGGCTTTCCCCCCGCCTCCTCGACCAGGCCTCTGAGGCTGTGGGGGTTTATTTTGCCCTCCATCTGGAGGCCTGGCAAATGATCACTTCTGAGAGATGGGTACTTCAGATTATACAGAAGGGTCATACACTGGAGTTTTCTCTCCACCCCATGCCTTTGCCCTCCACACAAGATTAATTATCCTTCAGAGCATATACCCATCCTACAGGAGGAATTAACTACCCTTTTGTCCAAACAGGCCATTGTACTGGTGCCCCTTCTGGAATTTCAAACAGGATTTTACTCCCACTTCTTTATGGTGCCCAAACATACGGGAGACCTCAGGCCAATATTCAGTCTCAAACAACTGAAACTTTACATTCAATACAAACGTTTCCGCATGGTCACCCTACCGGCCATCATGCAGATTCTGAAATGGCGATTGGCTTTGCTCTCTGGACATGAAGGATGCCTACCTTCATATTTCCATTCACCCTACCCACCACAGATTTTTACGCTTCCACTTACTGGGTCAAAATTACCAGTTCTAGGGACATGGATATGTTGTTCATCCACACTTATTGGCAGGTATCCTTGCCGCTTTAAATCTTGCCGGAAGGTCTTCAAGCTGGCTCCTCCCACCCACCCGGGTGGTAAAACTCTTAGCTCCACCACCGCAGCGTCAGATCTTCCTTACGCTTGAAGCTCAGGTTCCCTCATAACGCTCTGCGTTTAAGACTGGTTCCTAATTCTTGAAGTTAAATCAAAAGTTTTGCTAAAAGACTTGGTCTTCTTCTCCTCGCGGCTGCGATGGACAAATCAACTCCGGTTTCGGAGGTGCCCTTGCGGGCAGAAGATGTCTAGGACGGATCCGCACTCCACGTGCCTCTACTGCCTGGGCCTTGAGCACGACCCGCAGGCCTGCGACTTGTGCTCTTCTTTTTGACCTCGTCCTTGGCCGTGCTGCCCGATTACAACTGGGGCGCCAGAAAGAATTCCACGGTGAAATCTAAAGAGCCCGGTTGGCGGTGTCCGCATGGCGGGCGCTCGGCGGATCAGCTCGAGCAGATGATCGCCCTCGAAGAAGGAAGCGGCGCCAGGCCGCTTCTACCTCAACTGCGGCATTTGTCCTGCCTCTCTCGGTGCCTCGTGCTCGGCTTCTTTTAAGGAGCTTTGTCTGACCCTCTCGGCCGAAGGTGAGGGTCCAACTTCTTCGGGACCTTTCCGGGTCCAAAAGAGCAAAGTAAGTCTCTCCGTCAGCGCTCTTGGGAGCGGGAAGATCCCCCCTCCTTCTTGTCGACCAGTCGACTTCCGTCGACCCCTCAGCTTCGGCCACTGGCTTCACGGTGTCCCCGTCAGGCCAGTTGACCGAGACTCCCGTCGACGCGGTCGAGATTTTTCTCGACCCGTTAGACGGGTTGTCGGCTGGAGAAGCTGAGAATCCCCTCTCCCCGGTTCCCCCGGTGGGAGTTGAGGATCCCGTCGGCTCGTCTGTGCCTCCGGTTCCGGAGCCTTCGGTGGGATCGTCCGAGGCCGGGGGTGCGATTCCGGCCTTGTCCTCACCTTCCCTCGGCCCTGGTCGGGACCTCGGTCTCGGACATCCTCATGATCCAGCCAATCCGCCGCCATAGGCGGTCTCGGCAGAAATGGCGCCGCCCGCTCTTCCCTCCAGACGAGGGAGGCTTCGGCGCAGAGATGCGTCGAATACGAGGAACTCATGTGGCAACAGCTCCTTTTGACGAGGAATAAAGCCGACCCAGTCGTCTTCCCTGGCCATTAAGTGGCTGTCATCGGGCGGCGAAACAACCCTCGTTGTAGCGAGGGCCTGTTCCCAGGCCGGTTGTTCGGCCAATTCCAGCTGCCCCACCGATTGTGGTGGAACCTCCGCCTGCACAGCCATTAGTTGGGGCTCCGTCCAAAAATTCTCGGTCGGCCTTGGGTTTGCCCCATAGGCTGTCACCCTCACTCCCGATAAACCTCGGCAGGTGGAGGGTGGCTCAGGCCCAAGGCAGCTCTTTGAGGACTCTTCTGAGTCCGATGATGGTTCCTCCCTCTTCTCCAAGCGCATGGACTTGGAGTCCAGGAGGGCAGTCAGTGGACGATAGCCCTTGCGTCCTTCTTAGGGTTGCCCGGCTCATCTCGAGGTCCACGGGATGGCTCGAACCCGTTCTAAGCGGGCCAGGTATCCCTCACGGAGATTCTGGACGAGGATTCTCCTACGAGGCCTTTCCGGTGGCGAAGCCATAGTGGAGTCGGCCTTGGAACTTTGGCAGCGTCCTGCTTCCTGCCCTGCGCCTTCGGCCAGGATGGCCAGGAAGTATGCGGTCCCTACCGGTTCCCGTCCGGTTTTTAGGAACACCTCTCGGCCGAGGGGTTGGTTACCAACAGCGTTTTCCGGTGTGCCGGGAACGCCAGGGATGTGGACAAACCTCCCGACAAGGAATCCAAGAAATTGGATTATGCCAGGCGAAAAGTCTATGCTGCGTCCTCTCTCGGCCTTCGTCAGGCCAGTTCGGCCGTCCTCATGGCACATTTTTCTCACGCCCTGTTGGGCTCCCTGGATGAGGTTGTCCCTCATCTTTCTGCGGATCTGCAGACTACGGTCAGGCAGGTGCAGGACCAGGGCAGGGCAGTGGCCAAACAGCAGCTCCAGACTGCTTTAGACATTTGGGACTCGTGTGCCAGGTCTGTGGCGGCCGCAGTGGCCATGCGTCGTCGGGCTTGGCTGAGGATATCCACCTTTACCTCGGATACCCAGCACAAGTTGGCGGATGTTCCCTTTTTGGGGACTGACCTCTTCGGCCCTGGGGTGGAAGGTCACCTGCAGAGGATCGAGAGTCCAATGCTACCTTGGACTCTGTCTCTTCAGCTCAGAAGGACAAGGCCGCAAAGCCACAGCCTAAGCCCTTTTCGTCGTAGCCCGCGGCGAGCCCGGCCCAGCAACGTCAGGGCCAGCAGGCTCGAGCTTGGCATCCCAAACCCAAGCCGTCGGCTTCCTCCAACAGGAAGCAGGGAGGTAAAGGCCCAGGTTGTCCCTCGGCCGGTCCCTCCTCCAAGCCTGCCCAGTGACGGGCTGAGGGGTGTCGCCCCCATCCCTGTCACCTCACCCCTGGTTCTCCCCGTGGGGGGACGGCTCAGACACTTCCTTTCCGCCTGGTCCGCTGTTACCACGGACAGGTGGGTACTGGAGGTGGTGGGAAAAGGCCTACCTCTAGAATTCGAGCAGGCCCCGCCCTTCAGAGCCGTCACACCTCGGGGGGCCTCAGGGTCCGCAGCCTCACTGGCGGCTCGTAAAGCCGACATCGCTCTCCTCCTCCAAAAGGAGGTGATCACGGAGGTAGAGGACCCCCCTTTAGACCCAGGGTTCGTGTCCAGGTATTTCCTGGTTCCGAAACGGACGGGGGGCTGGCGCCCCATTCTCTACCTATACGACCTGAACAAGTTCCTAAGGTCTCGGACCTTCAGAATGGTCACTCTGGGCAGAATACCATCTCTGGAACACGGCGATGGTTCTGCTCTCTGGACCTACAGGGCCCGTTCTTTCGCGTCCCTATCCGTCCGTCACGCCGGAGATTCCTCGCTTTCGGCGAGAGGATCCTCTTGAGTTCCAAGCCATGCCCTTGACTTATCTCCAGCTCCCAGGGTCTTCACCAAATGCATGGCAGTGGTGACAGCATTCCCTCTTGGCGCCGAGGGGTCGGGTTTACCCTTACCTGGGCACGATTGGCTGGCAGCCCCTCCAGGCCGGGGAGGTGGAGGCGGTCAGAGATCTGGCCCTCCAGGTTAGCCTCAAGTCGGCCTTCTCTCATCAAGCGAGGCCAGAGTGAGACTCGAGCGAAGCAGGTGATCCTGTTCATCGGGGCAGAGCTCGACTCTCTTCGAACCAGAGCACAGCTCCCGGTGGACAGGGCCGAGGTTCTTACCTCCTTTGCCCAATCATTTCTGGTTGGGCAATCGCGCCCTGACCGGGACTTCCTGTGCCTCCTGGGTCTCATGGCGGCCTGTACCAGCGTGGTCCGTTGGGCGCTGGCACATGCCGCCCTTCAGTGAGGACTGGCCAGCCGGTGGTCTGGCAGCTGCGAATCCATTGGACCAGCTAGTGATAGTGACCCAGGAGATGTAGGAGCTCTCCAGTGGTGGACCGTTCCATCCCATCTGCAGGAGGGCATCCAGTTTGTCCGCCCGAGCCGACAGTCTCTTCGACCGATGCCTCTCTGATGGGTTGGGGTGCCCATCTGGGGAACACCGAGTGCGGCCTCTGGTCCCCGGGAGTCGATGCCACATCAACCTGCTGGAGCTCAGGCGGTCCACCTAGATCTCCCGCCTTTGCTCCGTTCTCCGGGGTCAAGTGGTCCGGTCCAGATGGACAATACCACGGCATGTACTACCTGAACAGCCCAGGGTGGGGCCAGCTCCATGCTTCTATGCAAGGAAGCTCTCCGCATTTTAGTCGCACTCGTCTGCGCAGCCCTGGAGGCGGATCTCCTAGCCATTCATGTGGCAGGGCCTCCAACACCCAGGGCCGATGCCCTGAGCGGATAGGGGCTGCATCTCACGAGTGGTCTCTCCTGCCGGAGGTAGTACAAGATCTGTTCTCCCACTGGGGCACACCTCAGGTGGACCTGTTTGCCTCCAGGGAGAATGCGAAGCTGAGGCTGTTTCATGCCCGCCCCCCTCAGCAGGGCTCGCTGCAGGGGGATGCCTTCTCCAGGCTGTGGACCCCGGGCCTCTTTTATGCCTTTCCCCCATTTCCCTTGATTCACAAGGTGCTTCTCAAGACAAGGAGGGACAAGGCGCAGGTGATTCTGATAGCCCCAGACTGGCCCCGCCAGTTCTGGTACCCAGATCTCCTCAACCTCGGCTCCAGGCTCCCGAGGCAGCTTCCAGCTCGCCGGACCTGCTCTCAGTCAATCAGGGAAGGTGTTCCATCCGGACCTTCAATCCCTGCACCTGGCGGCCTGGTTCCTGAGCGGCTAGAGTTCCAGGCCTTGGTTCTTTCCGACGAGGTCCTCAATGTTGTTGAGGCGTCCCATAAGGAGTCACGTCCCATAAGGAGTCGACCAGGAAATGCTATGCCTTCAAATGGAAGAGGTTTTCCATTTGGTGTCAGGGTAAGGGCTTGGACCCTTCCTCCTGTTACTTGGCAAGCATTTTGGACTATTTATGGTCCCTTTCTAGTCAAGGGCTTAGGTCGACCACCCTAAAGGTGCACCTGGCAGCCATCTCTGCTTACCGGGCGCGGGCCGGGGAGCAGTCAGTGCGCTCAGGAAGAGTGGTCGGCTTTTTCAAAGGCCTTGATCACATTTCCCCTCGGTCTGAGAAACCTCCACCTCCGTGGGATTTACTGCTGGTACTGGCAAAGCTCATGGGCAAGCCATTGAACCAATGCACACAGGTGTGAACTCTCTCACCTGTGGTGGTAACGCCTTCTTGGTGGCTATCCGTCAGCCAGAAGGATGGGAGAACTCCAGGCGCTGCATTGAGTCTCCTTACCTGGCCTTCCACAGGAACAAGAGTTGTCCTCGCCCCCACCCGAAATTCCTTCCGAAAGGTGGTGTCGGAGTTTCACCTTAACCAGGTGTTGACTCTGCCAGTGTTCTACCCCAATCACACCTCGGAGGCGAATACAGGCTCCATACTTTGGACCCTAGAGGGCTCGCTTATTATAAGAGCGCCGCGGCTGAATAGGGAGAGGTTAGCCAGCTGTTTGTCACCCTCGCTGAAGCCGCACCTGGCAGACCTGCAGCCAAGTGGACAATAGGCAGGTGGTCACCTCCTGCATAGATCTCTACTATAAGTTGGCTGGCATGGAGCCTCCCAGAGGATAAGAGCTCATTCTACCCGTCATACTGCTGCATCGGTGGCTGCTTCCAGGGGCGTCCCTATTCCAGAATCTGCAGGGCTGCTACCTGGAAGTCAGCACACACCTTTATTACCCATTACCACATGCCTTGAGTCCATCGGGATGCTGGTTTTGGGGCCTCGGTTCTCAGTCTTTATTCCCTAAGTAGGTGGTGTCTTGCCTCTCTCCTCCGGAGAACTGCTAGGAGTCTGCCAATAAGTGTGGATGAACAACATATCCATGTCCCTAGAAATACAGGTTACTCACCTGTAACAGGAGTTCTAGGAATGGTATATATTGTTCATCCACAATTCCTGTTCTCGGCTTAGGCGCACAACCCTGAGCTTCCAGCGGGCCAGATCTGGCGTCATGGGCAGAGCCGAGTTTTACCACCGGGTGGGAGGGAGGAGCCAGCTTGAAGACCTTCCGGCAAGATTTAAAGCGGCAAGGATACCTGCCAATAAGTGTGGATGAACAACATATACCATTCCTAGAACTCCTGTTACAGGTGAGTAACCTGTATTTTCGAACACTCCCTTTCAGCCTTTCATCAGACCCCAGAGTGTTCACCAAGTGCCTAGCAGTGGTGGCAGCAGCCTTGCGAAGAGAAGTATACTTCATCTTTCCGTATCTAGACAATTGGCTGATAAAATCAGACTCCACAGTAGCTCTGCTTGCCTCCCTAGATGCTACCTTGAAAATGTTTGCAGATCTGGGAATCACTATAAACTAGCCAAAGTCCAGTCCAAACCCAACACAGTCTCTCCAATACATTGGATCTGTTCTAGATACAGTTGCAGCCAGGGCTTACCTCCCGCCTGCCCAGCAGGATGCGCTCATAGCTCTGGCATTACATATACAGACTCTGAAGATAGTCACAGCCAGACAAATGCTGCACTTTCTGGGTCATGTGTCCGCTGTCATCCCTGCGGTAGCCTTTGCTGTCTCGACATGAGACCTGTCCAGTGGACCCTCCAGAATCAATGGTCCCAAAAAACAGGATAGTTCAAAGTCAAAATCATGGTCACTCCCTCTCTGAAGTCCTCCCTGACATGGTGGACAATATGAATCAGGGAATGCCTTTCCGATCCCTCCCTCCCATGCAGACGTTGACCACGGATGCTTCCCTGCTCAGCTGCGGAGTGCATTTAGGTCCTTATCAGACCCAAGGCCAATGGCCCGCTTCTCCCCATCTGTCTCATATCAATCTCCTAGAGATGCGAGTGGTCCATCTAGCCCTCCAGGCATTCCGGCCCTGCCTCAAACCATGATAGTTACTGATCCAGTCAGACAACACTGCAGTAATGTTCTACCTGAACAAGCGAGGGGATACGAAGTCTTGCGTCCTATGCAGAGAGCCTTGCTGTTTGGCAGGAAGCCATACAGCAACACCTGACGTTAACAGCTGTCCACCTACTGGGACATTGCAACCAGTTAGCTGACCAGCTGAGTCGCCAGTCCACAACTCATGAATGGACACTTCACGGGCAAGTGCTCCAAGAAATCTTCAACTTATGGGGCACTCCACAGATGGATCTGTTTGCCTCCCCAGAGAATTACTCTCTTTCCAGGTATTTTTCCATTATCCCGAACAGAAAGGGATGCTCTATAGATGCCCTGTCCCAACCCTGGATAGGTCTCTTCTTATATGCTTTCCCCCTCATCCCTCTCCTGCCACGGACTCTGCCAAAACTATGGTTAGAACTGGCCAGGATGATCTCATGGCCTCACCAGTCGTGGTTCCCTCATCTCCTGCAACTGTCAGTATGGGATCCCATCCCGTTGCCGATGAGACCAGACCTCTTGACTCAGTCACAGGTCTCTACTACACCCTAACCTGAAGGCTCTACTCCTTCACCCTTGGCTCTTGAGGACACTTTCATAACTTGATTACAAGTGTCCTCTCCTGTTGCCAGTATCCTCTTGGCTCCCGTAAGCCAGCAACATGCAATTCAAATGGAAATGCTTTTCCATATGGTCAGCCTCTTGATCTTTGGACCTGCTCACTCCACTTGCTGAAGATTCTGGACTACCTGGCCTCACTATCTGAGTCTGATCTGAGTTATTCTTCCATTAAAGTTCCATAGCTGCCATCTCTGCTTTCCTTGAGCCTCTGGATGCGGTTACTGTACTCAACATCATCTAGCTAAGACATTTTTGAAAGGAATGTTGCATATTAAACCTCTATTATAAGACCCTCTCCTCCAGTAGGATCTCAATTTTGTGATTGAAAAAGTGGCCCTTGAGCCTTTTGAGCTAGCTGCCACTTGTGATCTCCATTTTCTTTCATGGAAAACCCTATTTCTAGTGGCTATCACTTCCGTTTGATGCATTTCTGAGCTCCAGGCCCTCATGTGTAGGGAACCATACTTGATTTTCCACAAGGAACGAGTTGTCCTTTGTACCAACCCTTCCTTCCTTCCTAAAGTAGTCTCCAAATATACTTTAAATCAGTCCTTGGAGCTTGCGGTCTACTATCCAGACTACTCCACTCGGGGTGAACATCGCCTACATATTTTAGATGTCCACTGTATATTATGCTACTATACTAATCAGACACAATCGATTAGAAAAGGCGTCTCAACTGTTTGTATCCTTTGCCCCAGGATCGAGGGCCTCCCAGTTGCAACACGTACTGTTTCATCCTGGTTGGCACATTGTATTACATTTTGTTACAAAAAATACAACAAGCCTTTACCTGGACCTGTCCAAGCCCACTCCACTAGAGCAGTGGCTACCACTGCAGCTTGCTTTAAGGGAGCCTCCAATTCAGATATCTGCAATGCAGCTACCTGGTCCATGATACATACATTCACAAGGCACTGCAATCTAAATATTGCCTCACGACGTAGGACGGCCTTTGGCTGTGCAGTCCTACAAGGTCTCCTATCATATCTGTCCTCCCACATGGGCATTACTGCTTGGGATTCATCCCAAAGTATTACCCACTGCAAGAGACCACTCCGTAGAAGATAGTAGTTGCGTAAAAACTTACCATAACAGTAGATATTTGAGGAGTGTCTCTTGCAGTAGGTTTGTTCCCACCCTCCAGCCCCCTTCTTTTCTAAGAGAGCAAGTTCTGGTCCAATGACTAGGGTTGGGACACTTTTGGTACCTCTGCTTCCTCTCTGTCCTCGCTTTGCGAGCTGAATCCAGCAGGGGAACTGAGGATACTGGGGACCGCCCACACTTGTATAGGAAACAGGAAGCTGATGTCATCTGTGGGCAGTCCCTGGTGAAAAACTGTTAGAAGAGCTGCCGTGCACCACAGCGACCTCTGCTGGATACCCAAAAGTATTACCTGCTGCAAGAGACATTCCTCAATGATCTGCTGTTACGGTAAGTTTTTACGTAACTGTACTTTCTAGCAGTGGTGTATGGTCATCCACACAGACCCACTTGACTTCCCCAGGCTCACGTGAACAACCTCTGCTTCCAGCTGGCAAGATCTGCCGTGATGGGGCAGAGCTGAGGGATATACCACCCAAGTGGGTGGGTGGAGCCAGCTTGAAGACTTTCCGGCACATCTTAAAGAGAAAGGACACTGCCAGTAAGTGTGGATGAACAACATATACCACTCCTAGAACTACTGTTACAGGTGAGTAACCTGTGTTTCTAGGGACATGGATATGTTGTTCATCCACACTGTCTGGCAGGTTCCTTGCAGCTTTAAATCTTGCTGGAAGGTCTTCAAGCTGGCTCTCCCACCCACCCAGGTGGTAAAACTCGCCCGCCCCATGACGCCAGATCTTCCTTACCGCTTGAAGCTCAGGTTCCCTCCTCAATGCTCTGTATGTAGACTGGATCCTAATTCTTCAGTTAGCGAAACTTATTTTAAAATTTTCTAGACTTGGTCAGTTTCTCCCTCGCGGCTGCGATGGACAAATCAAAACCCAGATTTCAGCGGTGCCGCTTGTGGGCAGAAAATGTCCAGGACCCTGCAGGTCTGGGATCACATTTCCCAGGCTGCCAGCATTATTATGATTTGCCATTGGCCAGATTTCAGTCGTTGGTTGTTAGGCGGTCTGGCATTCCCCTGTGCATCGAATGGGGAGAACCTTTTCTTTCTGGTGATGCAAATGAACTGCAAACATGCCAATCCCTGTTTGACCACTAGCTGGGGGAGGTGTCCTTCAGTGACATATAAGTGCTGCACCCCTCCCCATTGCTACTTTAAATATTCTGCAAAACGACAAACTTCTCACAATGCACTGACTCCTCCTTAGTCAGATGAAGTCCATCAAATTAAGAACTTTCGCTCCCAAAACTGTTGCCAGTTTACAAATCTATGTCGTTTTCCTAGCACCTACCCTTGACCCATGTTTAGCTCCCTATCTCCCTTCTCCGACCTTCTGTCCATCACCCCCTCTCCCAGACTGGCAGGATCTCAGAGAAAGGAAACGAGGAAAGAAATGGATGATGGTTGTCACCCAGCCAGGTCAGATGTTCCTTGGTCTACACAACCGCCCGGCTAGCAAATCAATAATCTATGTGTACCAGGATGTCAGTGTTTCTCCTGCTTCTAACAATTTCTTGTCTGATCGGTGTCTCTTCACACTGATGTACAGAACATTTGACCGACACCTACTGAGATGGGTATCCACTCCCGATCATGGTCTCCCATGATCAAAGTTTTTGGATTTCCTTTTGCTATTTTATTTGATTCAGTTTGAAGAGGTTTGTTGTGCTTAGATCCTGTGCTGCAATCTCTGCTCCCAGTGTCTCTGCCCTTTGTTTGATTTAGAGATGAGGCAAATACTGTTTATAATGTTATATGGTTTTAGGTAATATGTTAGGCGCCAAGTAATGGGCATGATTTTGCCCCTCCTCTCTACCTGTACCAGACAACTACTCTCTGCAGTTGGGATATTCTGTTGGATGTTGGGAAAATGGCAGGTGGTTTACAACATATTCCTCTTGAATATGAAATTTGGAACAAGCCTCACTGCCCATGCTGCCTGGAGCTGAGTCCTAAGATCTCCAATGGTCCAGCATGTAGGACAGTGTCTAATCCTGTAAGACTGTCCTGAAAGTGTTCCTCAGTACCTGCAGTTCATGATATCATTCCAGACAAGTTGCTGGGTTTATAACCTGGTCAGAGTAATTAGAGGAAGAAATACAGTAATGGTTTGATTTGTATTTTACTTTACGTATAACTTTATAACAAGTTAAATTACTGTGCCTGTAAATGAGCTCACCTTGGATGCCACTGATCCACCCTTCCTACTTTGCCACAGGAAATGTCACACTGCAGTACTATAAAGGGTGTAGTGTTGGGTGGTTGGGGATGGGGTGGGTAGCGAGCACCCCCCTGCCCAAAAGAACCCTTTGAAGAACAAGGAGGTGAGCAGAAACAGTCAACACAAATGCAGTAACTCTGAAAGCTTATCTAATGTTAGATAAAACTGCAAAAACCTATAAAAGCACCACTTGTAATAATTTCAAGAAGATATACGTGTAAACACTTTGCTACAGAAAAAATAAGCAGTAACAGAAGATCCTTGCAAAGACAATTTGAATCGAAGATTACAGCAGTAATCTGTAGCACACCAGTAGGCACACCTTGTAATAATACACAAGAAGCTATACTAGAATTTGAATCAGAAAAAATAAAGTAATGAAATGTTAGCAACAAACAATAAAATCCCTAATAAGTACAAAATAAAAACAACACACAGTAAATTTAGCTAATAGAAGTCTTAATGCTTTCCTTGCTCTGTCCTTTCAAGCAATCTAGAAAGATCTGAGGTGAAGCTAGGTGCTTTAACCGGCTTGACCTGTGGCAGCCTCATCCCCCAGATGACCCACGCTTCCTTTAGTGAAATGATAAGTTCAAATTCGAAAGTGGGTGGGATTCTCCACTACAGAACATGACAAGCACCCGTAAGATGGCAAAATACCTTTGATTATCTGAGGAGCCTGTTTAGTGGTTCCCCCACTAATACCAACTACCAGAATGCCATGCTGGCTGTCACATCAACCTTCAGCTATTACAGCTGCTCCCGCAAAGCGGATAGTCTGTACCAGACCTCTGAACCAACTTTCGACTAATATTCCGAGGCAGATTCTGTGGTCATTACTGCTCACATGCCCCGTGCCAAAAAAAAACAAACACAGGGTCCTTACATCCTGATTAAATCACAAGTATTGGTATCTGGGGAGGAAAGGTATTTTCCTCAGGTGCTGAATATCAAATTTGAACTGTATGGTCACATGATTAAAATAGTATACTCTGAAGTGCGTTTGCATTGAGCTTATCAGTAACTCCCTCCTTCACAGGAAAGGGATAAATTATGGCTAGTGACAACTAGTAATTCAATTACCAAAACCTTCTTAGGTCAGGATATGATACTGTTGATACCTCAGCCCAACTATCAGCCGCTGGTATGGATTCTCGTCATGCTGGTTTGCGTTTCAGGCTTTGCACCACATACATGCAAAGTAGCTAATCCCCCTTAACGGGTCCAAGCTGTTGAGTCAGGTACTCAGACTTTACTGAATGACTTACAGGCATCAGGCAGAACCCTCCGTCCAGTTCATGGCATGTATCATACTCAACTACAACCTAAGCAATCACACCTCTTATTCAAAGGGTGGCGATACAGAGGTAATAACAAAGGCAGCTTCAGAGGTTGTGCTCAATCCAACAGAGGCAACACCTCACCGCCCGGGTGCCCACACCGCCATTCAGGTGGCTGTGCAGCTGCCTCCAGTGAGCCAGTAGGGCTTTCCCCGCCTCCTCGACCAGGCCTCTGGGCTGTGGGGGTTTATTTGCCCTCCATCTGGAGGCCTGGCAAATAATCACTTCTGAGATGGTACTTCAGATTATACAGAAGGTCATACACTGGAATTTCTCTCACCCATGCCTTTGCCCTCCACACAAGATTAATTATCCTGAGCATATACCCATCCACAGGAGGAATTAACTACCCTTTGTCCAAACAGGCCATTGTACGGGTGCCTTCTGGAATTTCAAACAAGTTTTACTCCACTTCTTTATGGTACCCAAACATCACAGGAGACCTCAGGCCAATATTCAGTCTCAAACAACACAAACTTCACATTCAACAAGCGTTTCCATGGTCCCCTACCGGCCATAATGCAATTCTGAAATAGCGATTGGCTTTGCTCTCTAGACATGAGATGCCTACCTTCATATTTCCATTCACCTACCCCCACAGATTTTTCGCTTCCTGAAGTCAAGTACAGTTCTAGAGACATGGATATGTGACCAAAAACACTTATTAGCGGTATCTTACACAAATCTTCCGGAAGGTCTTCAAGCTAGCTCCCACCCACCGGGTGATAAAACTCTTAGCTCCACCCATGGGCAGATCTTCTTACGCTTGGAAGCTCAGGTTCCTCCTTAACGCTCTGCATTTAAGACTAGTTCCTAATTCTTGGTTAAAATCAAAAGTTTTTGCTAAAAGACTTGGTCTTCTTCTCCTCGCGACTCGATGGACAAATCAACTCCGGTTCCGGAGGTGCCCTGCGGGCAGAAGATGTCTAGGGCGGATCCGCACTCCACGTGCCTCTGCCTGGGCCTTGAGCACGACCACGAGCCTCGCGACTTCATGCTCTTCTTTTTCGACCCTCGTCGCTTGACCGTGCTACCCGAGTAACTGCGGCGCCAGAGAAAAATTCCACGGTGAAATCTAAAGAAGCCCGGTTGGCGGTGTCCGCAACGGCGGGCTTTCAAACGCGGATCAGCTCGAGCAGATGATGCGCCCTCGAAGAGGCGGCAGGCCGCTTCTACCAGCTGCGGCATTTGTCCTGCTCTCTCTCGGTGCCTCGTGCCAGACTGCTTTTAGGAGCTTTGTCAAACCCTCTCGTGAAAGGTGAGGTCCAACCTTCAGGGACCTTTCCGGGTCAAAAGAGCAAAAGTAAGTCTCTCCGTCGGCGCTCTTGGGAGCGGAAAGATCCCCCCTCCTTCTTGTCGACAATCGACCCGGTCGACCCCTCAGCTCGACCACTGGCTTCACGGTGTCCCGTCAGGCCCAGTTGGCCGAGACTCACGTCGGCCCGGTCGAGATTTTTCTCGACCTGTTAGGCTCGGGTTGTCGGCTGGAGAAGCTGAGAACCCCTCTCCCTATTTCCCCGGTGGGGTTGAGGATCCGTCGGCTTGTCTGTGCCTCCGGTTCCGGAGCCTTCGGTGGGATCGTCCGAGCGAGGGTGCGATTCCGACACTTATCCTCACCTTCCCTCGGCCTGGAAAGGACCCTCGGTCTCGGACATCCTCCCAGTCCAACCAATCCCGCCGCCATAGGCGATCTCGGCAGAATGGCGCGCCCGCTCTTCCCGCCAGACGAGGGAGGCTTGGCGCAAGATGCGTCGAATACGAGGAACTCATGTGGCAACAGCTCCTTTTGACCCGGGAATAAACCGACCAAGTCGTCTTCCCTGGCCATTAAGTGGCTGTCATCAGGCGGCTGAAACAACCTCGTTGTAGCGAGGAGCCTGTTCCCAGGCGGTTGTTGACCAATTCAAGCTGCCCCACGATTGTGGTGGAACCTCCGCCTGCACAGCCATTAGTTGAGACTCGTCAAAAATTACCGGTCGGCCTTGGGTTTGCCCGCAGAGCTGTCACCCTCACTCCGATAAACCTCGGCAGGTGGAGGTGGCTCAGGCCCCAAAAGCAGCTCTTTGAGGACTCTTCTGAGGTCGATAGTAGTTCTCCCTCTTCTCCAAGCGCATGGACTTGGAGTCCTCGGAAGAGCAGTCAGTGGACGATAGCCGATCCTTCTTAGGGTGCTTGGCTCATCTGCGGAGTCCACGGGATGGCTTCGAACCCGTTCCTAAGCGGGCCAGGTATCCCCTCCGCGGAGATTCTGGACGAGGATTCTCCCTACGGAGGCCTTTCCGGTGGCGAAGCCATAGTAAAGTCGGCCTTGGAACTTTGGCGGCGTCCTGCTTCCTGCCCTGCGCCTTGATAGGATGGCCAGGAGAGTATCCCGGTCACGGTTCCCGTCCGGTTTTTAGGAACACCTCTCGGCGAGGGTTGGTTACCAACAGCGTTTGTCGGTGTGCCGAGAGCGCCAAGGGATAGACAAACCTCCCGACAAGAATCAGAAATTGGATTATACCAGGCGAAAAGTCTATGCTACGTCCTCTCCGCAGCCGTCAGGCCAGTTCGGCCGTCCTCATGGCACATTTTCTCCGCACCTGTTGGGCTCCTGGATGAGGTTGCCCTCATCTTTCTGCAGATCTGCAGACTACGGTCAGGCAGGTGCAGGACCAGGGCAGGGCAGTGGCCAAACAGCAGCTCAGACTGCTTTAGACATTTGGGACTCGTGTGCCAGGTCTGTAGGCGGCCGCCAGTGGCCATCGTGCGTCCAGACAGCTGAGGATATCCACCTTTACTCGGATACCACAGGACGGATGGCCGGATACTCCCTTTTGGGGACGAGCCTCTTGACCCTGGGGTGGAAGGTCACCTGCAGAGGATCGAAGTCAATGCTACCTTGGACTCTGTCTCTTCTGCTCAGAAGGACAAAACCGCATAAGCCACAACCTAAACCCGCTGGAGTCCTTCTAAGCCAGCATGGCCTTGACCCAACAGCGTCAGGGCCAGCGAGCTCGGCGGCATCCCAACTGACCGTCGGCTTCCAACAGGAAGCAGGAAGTAAAGGCAGGTTGTCCCTCGGCCGGTCCCTCCTCCAAGCCTGCCCAGTGACGGGCTGAGGGTGTCGCCCCATCCCATCACCTCACCCTGGTTCCCCGATGGAGGCAGCTCAGACACTTCCTTTCCGCCTGGTCGCTGTTACCCACGGACAGGTGGAGTACTGAAGAGTGGTGGGAAAAGGCCTACCTCTAGGAGTCTGAGCAGGCCCGCCCTTCCAGAGCCGTCACACCTCGGGGGGCCTCAAATCATAGCCTCACTGGGCTCGTAAAACAAGCGACATCGCTCTCCTCCTCCAAAGGAGGTGATCACGAGTAGAAGGACCCCCTTTAGACCAGGGTTCGTGTCCAGGTATTTCCTGGTTCCGAAGCAGGCCGGGGGCTGGCGCCCCATTCTCTACCTATCACGACCTGAACAAGTTCCTAGGTCTGGGACCCCTTCAGAATGGTCACTCTGGCACGAATACCATCTCTGGAACACGGCGTGTGGTTCTGCTCTCTGGACCTGGAGGGCAGCGTTCTTTCCGTCCCTATCCGTCCGTCACGCCGGAGATTCCTCGCTTTACGGCGGAAGGATCCCTCTTGATTCAAGCCATGCCCACCCGACTTATCTCCAGCTCCCAGGGTCTTCACAAATGCACAGCAGTGGTGACAGCATTCCCTTGACGCCGAGGGTCAGGTTTGCCTTACCTGGGCCGATTGGCTGATAGCAGCCTCCAGACGGGGGAGGTGGGCGGTCCAGAATCTGGCCCTCAGGTTAGCTCTCAAGTCGGCCTTCTCTCATCAAGCAGAGACTCGAGCAGAGCAGGTGATCCTGTTCATCCAGGCAGAGCTCGACTCTCTTGAACAAACTGGCTCCCGTGGAATGGGCAGGGTTCTTACCTCCTGCCCAATCATTTCTGGTTGGGCAATCGCATCTCACCCGGAACTCTGTGCCTCCTGGGTCTCATGGCGGCCTGTACCAGCGTGGTCCGTTGGGCGGCTGCTTTCGCCAGTGAGGCTAGCCAGCGGTGGTCTGGCACCTAGATCAGTGGACCAGCTAGTGATGATGACCAGGAGATATAGGCGCTCTCCAGTGGTGGACGTTCCATCCCATCTGCAGGAGGCATCAGTTTATCCGCCCGAGCACGACAGTCTCTCTGTCGACCGTGTACCTCTCTGATGGGTTAGAGAGGTGCCCATCTGGGGAACACCAGTGCAGCCTCTGGTGCCAGGAGTCGATGCCACATCAACCTGCTGGAGCTCAGGCGGGATCCACCTAGATCTCCCGCCTTTGCTCCGTTTCTCCGGGAGTCAAGTGGTCGAGTCAGATGGACAATGCGGCATTGTACTACCTGAACACGCCAGGGTAGGGCCGCTCCATGCTTCTATGCAAGGCTCTCAGCATTTGCCACCGTCGCCTGGATCCTCCTAGCCATTCATGGCAGGGCCTCGCACCCTGGCGATCCTGGGCGGATAGGGGCTGCATCTCACAGTGGTCTCTCCTGCACTGGAGTAGTACAAGATCTGTTCTCCCACTGGGGCACACCTCCAGGTGGTCTGTTTGCCTCCAGGAGAATGCGAAGCTGAGCTGTTTCATGCCAGCCCCTCAGGGAGCTCGCTGCAGAGGATGCCTTCTCAGGCTGTGGACCCGGGCCTCTTTTATGCCTTTCCCCATTTCGCCAGTTTGCAAGGTCTTCTCAGACAGGGAGGACAGGGCCGGGTGATTCTGATAGCCCCAGACTGGCCCGCCCGGTGGGCGCAGATCTCCTCAGCCTCAACTCCAGGCTCGAGGCAGCTTCCAGCGCCCGGACCTGCTCCTCAGTCAATCAGGGAAGGTGTTCCATCCGGACCTTCAATCCCTGCACCTGGCGGCCTGGTTCCTGGCCGGCTAGAGTTCCCAGGCCTTGGTTCTTTCGGCGAAGGTCCTCAATGTTGTTGGGCGTCCCGCAGAAGTCACGTCCCTAAAAGTCGACCGGAAATGCTATGCCTTCAAATGGAAGAGGTTTCCATTTGGTGTCAAGAATGAGCTTGGACCCTTCCTCCTGTTACTTGGCAAGCATTTGGACTATTGGTCCCTTTCTAGTCAGGGCTGGGTCGACCACCTAAAGATTGCACCTGGCAGCCATCTCTGCTTACCGGAGGCGCGGGCGGGAGCAGTCGCTAGCGCAGAGAAGGTGGTCTGGCGCGCTTTCAAAGGCCTTGATCACATTTCCCTCGAGTCAGAGAACCTCCACCTCCGTGGGATTTACTGCTGGTACTGGCAAAGCTCATGGGCAAGCCATTGAACCAATGCACAGGTGTGAACTCTCTCACCTGCCGTGGGGCCGCCCTTCATGGTGGCTATCCGTGTGAAGGATGGGAGAACTCCAGGCGCTCTGCATTACAGATCTCACACCTGGCCTTCCACAGGAACAAGGTTATCCTCTTCCCCACCACGAAATTCCTTCCGAGAGGTGAGGTGTCGAGATTTCACCTTAACCAGGTGTTGACTCTGCCAGTGTTCTACCCCAATCACACCTCGGGAGGCCGAATACAGGCTCCATGCTTTGGACCCTAGAGGGCTCGCTTATTATAAGAGCGCCGCAATACTGAAATTAGGGAGAAGTTAGCCAGCTGTTTGTCACCCTCGCTGAAGAGCCGCACCTGGCAGACCTGCAGCCAAGTGGACAATAGGCAGGTGGGTCACCTCCTGCATAGATCTCTACTATAAGTTGGCTGGCATGGAGCCTCCCAGAGGGATAAGAGCTCATTCTACCCGTCATACTGCTGCATCGGTGGCTGCTTCCAGGGACGTCCCTATTCAGGAAATCTGCAGGGCTGCTACCTGGAAGTCAGCACACACCTAATACCCATTACCATCGAGCCTTGAGTCACGCGGGATGCTGGTTTTGGGGCCTCAGTTCTCCAGTCTTTATTCCCTAAGTAGGTGGTGTGCGCCCTCTCTCACCTCCCGGAGAACTGCTAGGAGTCTGCCAATAAGTGTGGATGAACAACATATCCATGTCCCTAGAAATACAGGAACATCACCTGTAACAGGAGTTCTAGGAATGGTATGCTGTTCATCCACTACATTCCGCCCGGCTTAGGCAGCACAACCTGAGCTTCCAGCGGGCAGATCTGGCGTCATGGAGCAGAGCCGAGTTTTACCACCAGGAATGGGAGGGAGGGAGCCAGCAGACCTTCGGCAAGATTTAAAGCGGCAAGGATACCTGCCAATAAGTGTGGATGAACAACATATACCATTCCTAGAACTCTCTGTTACGGGTGAGTAACCTGTATTTTGAACCCTCCCTTTCAGCCTTTCTTCAGACTGGGTATTTTAAATTGCCTAACAGTGGTGGCAGCAGCCTTGCGAAGAAGTATACTTCATCTTTCACCGTATCTAGACAATTGGCACGATAAATCAGACTCACAGTAGCTCTGCTTGCCTCCTAGATGCTACCTTGAAAATGTTTGCAGATCACAGGAATCACTATAAACCAACCAAAGTCCAGTCCAAACCCAACACAGTCTCTCCAATACATTGGATCTGTTCTAGATACAGTTGCAGCCAAGGGCTTACCTCCCACGCTACCCAGCAGGATAGCTCATAGCTCTGGCATTACATATACAGACTCTGAAGATAGTCACAGCCAGACAAATGCTGCACTTTCTGGGTCAGGTGTCCCTGTCATCCCTGCAGTAGCCTTTGCTGTCTCGACATGAGACCTGTCAGTGGACCCTCAGAATCAATGGTCCCAAAAAAACAGGATAGTTCAAAGTCAAAATCATGCGTCCTCCTCTCCCAAGTCCTCCCTGACGCAGTGGACAATATAGATCAAGGGAATGCCTTTCCGATCCTCCCTCCCATGCAGGCGTTGACCACGGATGCTTCCTGCTCAGCTGCGGAGTGCATTTAGGGTCCTTATCAGACCCAAAGGCCAATGGCCGCTTCTCCCCATCTGTCTCATATCAATCTCCTGAGAAACCACAGTGGTCCATCTAGCCCTCCAGGCATTCCGGCCCTGCCTCAAACCATGATAGTTACTGATCCAGTCAGACAACACTGCAGTAATGTTCTACCTGAATTAAGCGAGGGATCAGAAGTCTTCGTCCCCTATGCAGAAGCCTTGCTGTTTGGCAGGGAAGCCATACAACAACACCTGGCGCTAACAGCTGTCCACCTACTGGGACATTGCAACCAGTTAGCTGACCAGCTGATGTGCAGTCCACAACTCAGTGAATGGACACTTCACGGGCAAGTGCTCCAAGAAATCTTGCAACATAGGGCACTCCACAGATGGATCTGTTTGCCTCCCAGAGAATTACTCTCTTTCAGGTATTTTTCCATTATCCCGAGACAAAGGGATGCTCTATAGATACCCTATCCCAACCCTGGATGGATCTCTTCTTATATGCTTTCCCCTCATCCCTCTCCTGCCCACGGACTCTGCCAAAACTATGGTTTAGAACTGGCCAGAGGATGATCTCATAGCCTCACCAGTCAGTGGTTCCCTCATCTCCTGCAACTGTCAGTATGGGATCCCATCCCGTTGCCGATGAGACCAGACCTCTTGACTCAGTCACAGGTCTCTACTACACCCTAACCTGAAGGCTCTACTCCTTCACCCTTGGCTCTTGAGGACACTTTCATAACTTGATTACAAGTGTCCTCTCCTGTTGCCAGTATCCTCTTGGCTCCCCGTAAGCCAGCAACATGCAATTCCAAATGGAAATGCTTTTCCATATGGTCAGCCTCTTGATCTTTGGACCCTTACTCTTGTCCACTGACGAAGATTCTGGACTACCTGGCCTCACTATCTGAGTCTGATCTAGGTTATTCTTCCATTAAAGTCCACTTAGCTGCCATCTCTGCTTTCCTTGAGCCTCTGGATGGCAGGTTACTGTACCAACATCATCTAGCTAAGACATTTTTGAAAGGAATGTTGCATATTAAACCTCCTATTATAAGACCCTCTCCTCCGTGGGATCTCAATTTTGTGATTGAAAAAGTGGCCCTTGAGCCTTTTGAGCTAGCTGCCACTTGTGATCTCCATTTTCTTTCATGGAAAACCCTATTTCTAGTGGCTATCACTTCCGTTTGATGCATTTCTGAGCTCAGGCCCTCATGTGCGAGGAACCATACTTGATTTTCCACAAGGAACGAGTTGTCCTTTGTACCAACCCTTCCTTCCTTCCTAAAGTAGTCTCCAAATATACTTTAAATCAGTCCTTGGAGCTTGCGGTCTACTATCCAGACTACTCCACTCGGGGTGAACATCGCCTACATATTTTAGATGTCCACTGTATATTATGCTACTATACTAATCAGACACAATCGATTAGAAAGACGTCTCAACTGTTTGTATCCTTTGCCCCAGGATGCGAGGGCCTCCCAGTTGCAACACGTACTGTTTCATCCTGGTTGGCACATTGTATTACATTTTGTTACAAAAAATACAACAAGCCTTTACCTGGACCTGTCCAAGCCCACTCCACTAGAGCAGTGGCTACCACTGCAGCTTGCTTTAAGGGAGCCTCCAATTCAGATATCTGCAATGCAGCTACCTGGTCCATGATACATACATTCACAAGGCACTGCAATCTAAATATTGCCTCACGACGTAGGACGGCCTTTGGCTGTGCAGTCCTACAAGGTCTCCTATCATATCTGTCCTCCCACATGGGCATTACTGCTTGGGATTCATCCCAGAAGTATTACCCACTGCAAGAGACCACTCCGTAGAAGATAGTAGTTGCGTAAAACTTACCATAACAGTAGATATTTGAGGAGTGTCTCTTGCAGTAGGTTTGTTCCACCTCCAGCCCCCTTCTTTTCTAAGAGAGCAAGTTCTGGTCCAATGACTAGGGTTGGGACACTTTTGTTACCTCTGCTTCCTCTCTGTCCTCGCTTTGAAAGCTAGAATCCAACAGGGAACTGAGGATACTGGGGACCGCCCACCTTGTATAGAAAGCAGGAAGCTGATGTCATCTGTGGGCAGTCCCTGGTGAAAAACTGTTAGAAAACTGCAGTACACCACAGCGACCTCTGCTGGATACCCAAAAGTATTACCTGCTGCAAGAGACATTTCTCAATGATCTGCTGTTACGGTAAATGCCATGAACTGCATTTCTAGACAGTGGTGTATGGTCATCCACACAGACCCACTTGACTTCCCAGGCTCACGTGAACAACCTCTGCTTCCAGCTGGCAAGATCTGCCGTGATGGGGCAGAGCTGAGAGATATACCTACCCAGTGGGTGGGTGGAGCCAACAGAAAGACTTTCGGCACATCTTAAAGAGAAGGACACTGCCAGTAAGTGTGGATGAACAACATATACCACTCCTAGAACGCACTGTTACAGGTGAGTAACCTAATGTTTCTAGGACAGGATATGTTGTCATCCACACCGTCTAGCAGGTTCCTTGCGCTTTAAATCTTGCTGGAAGGTCTTCAGCTGGCTCCTCCACCCACTGCCCAGGTGGTAAAACTCGGCTCCGCCCTTGGCGCCAGATCTTCCTTACAGCTTGGAAGCTCAGGTTCCCTCCTTAATGCTCTGCATGTAGACTGGATCCTAATTCTTCAGTTAAGCGAGAACTTATTTTAAAATTTTCTAGACTTGATCAAGTTTCTCCCTCACGACTGCGATGGACAATCGACTCCCCAGATTTCAGCGGTGCCCTTGTGGGCAGAAAATGTCCAGAACCAGACCCGCACTCCTTGTAGTCTACTGCTCGGCCTAGACCATGACCACGCAGGCCTCACCGAGTTATGCCGTTCGTTTTGGCCAACATCCTGGAAGTCTCGCTGCTGATTTACAGCTTAGGACCTTGAAGCACTACCAGCGGTGAAGTCGGAAGGAGGCGAGCAACTCGAGCACAGATGATAAGCCTCAAGGAGGAGGAGGCGACACAGGCCGCATCATCCTCTTCCTCAGTAACTGCATTTATTCCGCTCTCTCTGGGTACCTCATATTCGGCTTCCTTCAAGGAGATTTGCCAATCCCTTTCCACGAAGGGAGAGGGGCCATCAGGACATTCCTCTTGGTCCAAAAAGAAGGATTCAAAAGGTAAGTCCCATCGTCGGCATTTGTGGGAACGTGAGAGGTCCCCTTCCCGGACAGTACCAACACTCTGCTTGATCGGAGAGTTGCCTGGCTAAGGCCACTGGCCTCACGATGTCCCGTCAGGTCAGCTGGCGAGACACCCATCGGACGCGGTCGAGATTTTTCTAGTCCCGTCCGGACGGGCTGTCGACTGGTGAAGCAGACAACCCTTCTTCACGGTTCCCGGTGGAGACCCGGGACCTACCTGCACCTCGGTGCCACAGTCCCAGTTAAGACTTCTGAACCGAGGGAAAGGCGGGTGTCCCCGCCTTCCCAGACCCATCCTTGGAAACACAAGTTCTCTGTCTCTGACATCCTTTGGTCCAGCCGATCCGCCAACATTGTAGCAGTCTCTGCCCCGCACCGGCAGCGGCACCACCGCCCTCCTCATGTTCCTCCTCGGAAAAGGAGAGGCTTCGACGTAAATTGTGTCAATGCTACGAGGACCTGATGTGGCAGCAGTTACTTCTGTCTGGGAACAAGCCGACGCCGTCGCCTTCCCTGGCCATCAAGTGGCTGTCACCCAAGCAGCCGAAACAACCCCTCGCTGTAGCTGAGGTGCCCAAGACTGGGCTGGTTGTTCCAGCTGCCCCACCTATTGTGGTGGAACCTCCGCCTCCACAACCAAAATCGGGGGCACCGACCAAGGACTCTCGGTCGGGTCAGGGCCTGCCCCACAGGTTGTTGGTCACCCTCACTCCCGACCGTCCTTGGCAGGTGGAGGGTGGCTCAGGCCCCAGGCAGCTCTTCGCGGACTCCTCGGAGTCTGACGACTCCTCCCTGTTCTCCAGACCCATTGACCTGGAGTCCTCGGGGCCAGTTGATGGGCGAAGCCCATCGTCCTTCATGGGTCTGCCTGCTCATCTCGGAGTCCACCGGGATGCAGCTCGAAGCTCAGATCCAAGCGGGCCAAGTATCCCTGACTGAGATACTGGACCTAGGGATTCACCCACGGAGGCCTTTCGGTGGCTGGAAGCCATTGTTGGCCCAACCTTGGAGCTCTGGCAGCGGCCTGCTTCCTGTCCTGTGCCTTAGGCCAGGATGGCCAGAGAATATCACGGTCCCTACCGGCTTTTGCCCGGTTTTCGAACACCCTCCGCTGAGGGTTGGTCGACTGGCGTTTTCGGCGTTCGGGGAATGCTAGGGATGTGGACAAGCCCCGACAAGGAGTCAAAAAGCTGGACTATGCCTGGCATGCTGCGTCCTCCCTTGGCCTCCGTCAGGCCAGCTCGGCCGTGCTGATGGCACACTTCTCCCATGCCCTCATGGGCTCCCTGGACGAGGTGATCCCTCATCTCCCGGCCGACCTGCAGACCACGGTCCGGCAGGTATGGGACCAGGGTAGGGCAGTGGCTAAACAGCAGCTCCAAACGGCTCTGGACTTTGGAGACTCCTGTGCCAGATCGGTTGCGACCGCAGTGTCTATGCGCCGCAGAGCATGGCTGAAGATATCCACCTTCATGGCGGATACCCAGCACAAATTGGTGGATGTCCCCTTCCTGGGGACCGACCTCTTTGACCCTGGAGTGGAAGGTCACCTCCAGCGGATCAAAAAAGTCCAGTGCCACTCTGGACTCAGTCACCTCCGCCCAGAAGGACAAGGCCTGCCGACAACAGCAGCATAAGTCCTTTCATCCTTCTGCGCCTGCGGCATGTCCGGCCCAACACCACCAGCACCAGGGACAGCAGGCTCGCACTTGGCATCCCAAACGCAAGCCGGCGGCTTCCTTCAACAGGAAGCAGGGAGGTAAAGGCCCAGGAGGTCCTTTGGCTGGTCCCTCCTCTCTAAGTCTGCCTATGGTGTCGGGTTGAGGGTGTCGCCTCAACCTCGTCCTCCCCCAGGTTCCCCCCATGGGGAGACGGCTCCGCCCTTCCTTTCCGCCTGGTCCGTTATCACCACAGACCGTTGGGTGGTGGAGGTGGTAGGAAAGAGGCCTGCCCCTGAGTTCGAGCAGGTCCCGCCCTTCCGAGTCGTCACCCCTCGCGGGGGCTACAGGGTCCGCAGCCTCTTTGTTGGCTCGCCAAGCCGATATCGCCCTGCTCCTCGAAAAAGAGGTGATCAGGAAGGTGGCGGATCCTCCTCCAGGTCCAGGGTTTGTGTCCTGGTGCTTCCTGGTCCCAAAACGGATGTGGGGCTGGCGCCCCATTCTCGACCTGCACTACCTAAACAGGTTCCTAAGGTCTCGGACCTTCAGGATGGTCACTCTGGCTCAGATAATCCCATCCTTGAAATGGGCCGTGTGGTTCTGTTCTCTGGACCTTCAGGACGCATTCTTTCACATCCCAACCCGTCCGTCCCACCAGAGATTCCTCCGCTTCAGGGCAGAGGGGATCCCTCTACGAGTTCCAGGCCATGCCCTTCGGCCTTTGCCTAGCCCCCCAGGGTCTTCACCAAATGCATGGCAGTGGTGACAGCATTCCTGCAACGCCGAAGGGTCCGGGTGTACCCCTACCTGGACGACTGGCTGATTGCAGCCCCCTCCAGAATGGAGGTGGAGCGGTCCAGAGATCTGGCCCTCCAGGTTTGTTCTCAGGTTGGCCTCCTCATCAACGAGGCCAAGTCGGAACTCGTGCCAAAGCAGGTGATCCAATTCATCGGGGCAGAGCTCGACTCTCTACGAGACAGAGCATGGCTCCTGGCGGACAGGGCCGAGGTTCTTTCCTCCTTTGTCCAGTCATTTCAGGTTGGGTAATCATGCCCTGCCCAGGACTTCCTGCACCTCCTGGGCCTCATGGCGGCCTGCACCAGCGTGGTCCGTTGGACCCGCTGATACCTGCGTCCCCTTCAGTGGGGGCTGGCCAGCCAATGGTCACAGCACTTCGATCCTCTGAATCAGCTAGTGACAGTGACCCAGGGGATGTGGAACGCTCTCCAGTGGTGGACCATTCCAGCACGTCTGCAGGAGGGCATCCCGTTTGTCCGCCCTGAGCCGACGGTCTCTCTGTCGACCGATGCCTCTCTGATGGGTTGGGGTGCCCATCTGGGGGAGCACAGAGCACATGGCCTCTGGTCCCCTAGGGAGTCCTGATGCCACATCAACCTGCTGGAGCTTTGAGCGGTTCGTCTAGCCCTCTCTGCCTTCGCTCCGTTTCTACGGGGTTAAGTGGTTCAGGTCCAGACGGACAATACCACGACCATGTACTACCTAAACCGCCAGGGCGGGATGCACTCCATGCCTCTGTGCAGGGAAGCTCTCCGTATTTGGTCACTCGTGCGCAGCCTGGAGGCAGATCTCCTTGCCATTCATGTGGCAGGATCCTCCAACACCCTGGCCGATGCCCTAAGCCGGATAGGGGCTGCGTCCCACAAGTGGTCTCTCCTGCTAGAGGTAGTACAAGATCTGTTCTCCCACTGGGGCACACCTCAGGCGAACCTGTTTGCCTCCAGGGAGAATGCGAAGCTGAGACTGTTTCATGCCGGCCCCCCTCAGCAGAGCTCGCTGCAGGGGGATGCCTTTTCAAGGCCATGGACCCCGGGCCTCTTCTGCGCCTTTCCCCCATTTCCCTTGATCCACAAGGTGCTCCTCAAGACGAGGAGGGACAAGGAGCAGGTGATTCTGGTAGCCCCAGACTGGTCCCGCCAGTTCTGGTATCCAGATCTTCTCAGTTTCTGCTCCAGGCTCCCAAGGCGGCTTCCAGCCCACCCAGACCTGATCTCAGTTAATCAGGGGAAGGTATTCCATCCGGACCTTCAATCCCTGCACCTGACGGCCTGGTTCCTGAGCGGCTAGAGTTCCAGGCCTTGGGTCTTTCCGACGAGGTCCTCAACATCGTTGAGGCATCCCATAAGGAGTCGACCAGAAAATGCTACGACTTCAAATGGAAGAGATTCTCCATTTGGTGTCAGGGCAAGGGCCTGGACCCTTCCTCCTGTTCCTTGGCAAGCATTCTGGACTACCTGTGGGCCCTTTCTCAGCAAGGGCTTCGGTCAACGACCCTTAAGGTGGTCCTGGCAGCCATCTCTGCTTACAGTAGCGGGCGAGGAAGCAGTCGGTGTTTGGGAGAAGGTGGTCGGGCCCTTTCAAAGGCCTTGATCACATATCCCCTCCGGTGTGAGAACCTCTACCTCCGTGGGATCTACTGCTGGTATTGGCTAAGCTCATGGGCAAGCTATTCGAACCGATGCACAGGTGTGACATCTCTCACCTGTCGTGGAAGACTGCCTTCTTGGTGGCTATCACGTCAGCCAGAAGGATGGGAGAGCTCCAGGCGCTTTCCATAGAGTCTCCTTATCTGGTCTTCCACAGGGCAAGGTTGTCCTGTGCCCACACCCGAAATTCCTTCCAAAGGTGGTGTCGGAGTTTCACCTTAACCAGGTGTTGACTCTGCTGGTGTTCTACCCCAATCACACCTCGGAGGCCGAATATAGGCTCCATACTTTGGACCCTAGAAGAGCGCTCGCTTATTATAAGGAGCAGACGGCTGAAGTTTGGGGAGAGGTTCACCAGCTGTTTGTCACCTACGCTGAAGCCACACCTGGCAGACCTGCAGCCAAGTGGACGATAGGCAGGTGGGTCACGTCCTGCATAGATCTCTGCTATAGGTTGGCGGGCATGGAGCCTCCCAGAGGGATAAGAGCTCATTCTACCCGCCATACCGCTGCATCGGTGGCTACTTCCAGGGACGTCCCTATCCAGGAAATCTGCAGGGCTGCTACCTGGAAGTCGGCACACACCTTCATCACCCACTACATCGACCTTGAGTCACGCCGGGATGCTGGTTTTGGGGCCTCGGTTCTCCAGTCTTTATTTCCCAAGTAGGGATGTGCGCCTTGCCTCCCTTCTCCCGGAGAACTGCTAGGAGTCTGCCAGACAGTGTGGATGAACAACATATCCATGTCCCTAGAAATACAGGTTGCTCACCTGTAACAGGAGTTCTAGGAATGGTATATATTGTTTCATCCTACAAACCCTGTTCCTCTCGACATGGCAGCACAACCCTAGCTTCCCTTGGGCTAGATCTGGCGTCATGGGCGGAGCCGAGAGTTTTACCACCCGGGTGGGTGGGAGGAGCCAGCTTGAAGACCTTCCGGCAAGATTTAAAGTGGCAAGGAACCTGCCAGACGGTGTGGATGAACAACATGTACCATTCCTAGAACTCCTGTTACAGGTGAGTAATCTGTATTTCTTTCCTTCTTGTCTGTAACCTTAATGTTTTTAAAATACAGTACTGTGGAATGCATCTCCTTTTTGTTGTACCACGTTTGACGTGGAAGCTTTGTAACCAAACCTCTGGTTCAAAGGTATTTGTTATCCTAGAACTCAATAAATAACATGCCACAATAACATGTCTGAAATGGTACCATATGATATGAGCTATCGGCAAAACCGCAACTGCAACATGGGCAAGTGCACATGGCCAAATGCAGTAATGATGATGTGTACTGTGGTGGAACCAAAATGAGCACGGTTCCGAAACATTCTCTATGGTGCCAATCTGGATAAATATTTTTATGCAGGCAGCTGTCTCCCCCACCCCGCACCCCCCATTATTTTTAGAATCAAGTCTGGGGCCTAACTCTGGGGTAAAGGGCAAAAATACAGGAGGGGCTGTTAGGGGAGGGCAAATATTCGTGAGGGAGGACGCTACAGAATGCACATCTGGTAGACGAACACAAAAAAATATATATAAGTACCACAACCCTAAAAAATAACTGCACATTTATTTCCACCCACCCAGCTCTGAACCTGGGTCGCCCACACCAGGCACATAGTTCTAACCGCAGCACCAAATGGCCAGTTGCGAACTGCGTGGCTAAACATGCTCCTACATCCTCACTCCCTGTCCCGGTCACTCCATGCAGCCCGTCACCATTTTGTGCCTCCCTTCTTGCTGTAATTGCTCCTCACTCTTCTTTCATGGTCTCTGTCATTGCAGGTGGTCAAACTGAGTTGCTCCGTTTGACTCTCCCATATCACGGGTCACCGTTCGAAATGCATATATAACTAACCAACACCACACCAATATTGAACAAACCATCTTCTTAACTTGTATCAAATTTATGAAGGGATATTGCATAAGCAGTCCAATAAATTATTTCCATTTTATACAGTTAAATATGGTTTGCAAATTTGATTCTAGTGGCATGGATATGGTGCACTATCCACACTCTGGCAGTCTTCCTTTCCCTTTAATTTCAGCTGAAACATCTTCAATCTAAGCTACTCCCACTCACCCGAGTGGTATACCCCTTGGCACTGCCTCATGACTTTAGATCTCCCTTTTCGCTAGAAGAGTAAGGTCTCCTCCTTTGCAGCACCCGAAGTTCCTCCCGAAGATTGTCAGAGTTTCACCTTAACCAGGTGATCCACCTCTCGGTGTACTTCACCAGTCCAACCTTGGAGGCTGAGCACAGGCTCCATACTCTGGACCTGAGGCAAGCACTCGCTTACTGTAAAGAGCACAGGACTGGAGTTCACAGAGAGGTTCACCAGCTGTTTGTCACTTATGCTGAAGTCACACCTGGCAGACAGGCAGCTAAGCGGACAGTTGGCAGACGGAGTGTCTCCTGCATTGACCTCTGCTACAGGATGGCTGGTAGAGAACCTCCCGTAGGGCTAAGGTCTCATTACACCAGACATCCTGCTACCTCAGAGACTGCTTCTAGGGAAGTCCCTATCCAGGAGGTCTGCAGGGCTACTACCTGGAAGTCAGCATACACCATCAATTCCCACTACCACATCGACCTTGAGTCACACCAGGATGCTGGTTTTGGGATCTCAGTTATCCAATCCCTGTTCACCAGATAGGGGTGCACACCTGGCCCCCTCCTCCCTGAGAATTGCTAGGGGTCTGCCAGAGTGTGGATGATGCCCCATATCCATGCTCCTAGAAATAAGCTGTTCACCTAAAACCGTAGATCTTACTTCAAGAGGGCTCTTGCAGTAGGTAATGACCATTAGAACTAGTGCCACCAGATGCTAGGACCACATAGAAAACTTTAGCTAGCAGTGTCTGGCGGGGGACCGCCCACCTGATGTCATGTGACTAACATCAGCCTGATGCTATGTAGTGGGCGTTCCCCACGCCCACCCTCCAGTTGTTTCCCACCATTAACTTGCACTTGTCAGACCTCGTGGAAAACGCTGCTTCAGTCGACCACCATTTTTGGATGAGTATTTCACGGTTTTTTCTTTATTTTCTGTATTTCTAGAAAAGTATTTTTTTTTTTTTTTTTTTTGTGCGTGTTTTCTCAGACATCCTCTGAGTCGCATAAGAGCAAGTGCAATTCCTGTGGCACACAGCTTCCTCACAAGGACTTCATTCCCCTGTCTTTTCTGCCTGGGACCCTGAGCACAAGACCAAGGACTGTGAGGCCTGCCAGAATTTAAATCAGGCCACCCGGAAATGCTGCCAACAGGCCCCAGAAGCCCATGTTCTTAAATTGAAGATGGCTTCCATAGAGAAGGAGCTGCAGGGATAGTCTTCCTCACCAGAGAATTCTTCTAACTCCCACAAGAAGTACAAGGAGAAGCACCAGGACCACGATTGGTCTCCTTCGGGAGCTGGGGATGCTGAGCAGCCTCCTGTTAATGCAGGTAATGCTTCACCAACCAAGTATGCTTCCTCTTCTGCGGAGCAGCCCTTGGTCCACCCGCCTGAGCTCGCTGCTGTTCAGGCTGGCATCTCTGGAGTTCCGGAGACCTCCACCACTGTTAGACCCCTCAAAACCCTCAGGTCTCAGTCTGGTGGTGCAGCTCATAAGTCGGTCATCAGCTCCTCTGATGACCACCCAGGCTGATAAGCCGCATGCCAGCTCCTTTGGCGTCCACCCAGCCACTGCACTTTTGTCAGGCCCTGATAACAGGCCTGACTGCCATCAACCTGCTGCATCAGTGCTCGCTGCTGCTTCTGCCACAGCCTTCCCCAGCGGGTTCTCCCTGATCTTCCTGAGCCGGAGTTGGAGGAGCATCTACCCAAAACCACCCAGATGCCAGAACACCCAACGTTGGACCTCCCACAGAAGCCTAGGACTTCTGCACCACACACTCCCCCGTCTGGGCCTGTTTCCCCTCTCCAGACCCTAGTGGAACACTCCGCCTCTTCGGGACTGACACTGGAACTTCCTCCATCGGGTCTGGCTTCAGATCTGATGTTACCAGGCCCTTCCTACCCTCCATCAGGATTTTCGGCTCTGCCGTCGGGGTCTTCGCCCGGCCTTCCGACACCAGGCTTCCCTGCGCCTCACTACCCCTCTCCAGGGTATCTGCCTCCAGGGTGCCAGATGCTCCACCAGCCAAGTCTGATTCCTCCTCCGCGGAGCAGCCCTTGGTCCCCCCGGCCTAACCTGGTTGCGGTTTAGGCCACTCTTAGACCTCTCAAAACCCCCGGGTCTAAGTCTGGTGGCGTGGCGGCTAAGTCAGTTGTCAGCTCCTCTGATGACCGCCCAGCCCAGGCTGATAAACCGCATGCCAGCTCCTCTGGTGTCTGCCCAGCCATGGCACTTTTGTCGGGCCCTGATCAGCCAGGTCAGCGCCCACTGCCACTTCTATAGCAGCCTTCCCTAGAGGGTTCTCCCTCTCGGGAACCTCCTTCCCTGCCTCCTTTGGTGGAGACTCCTGGCTCGCCTGATCTTCCTAAGCTGAAGTTGGAGGAGTGTCCGCCCAGTGCCGGACCTCCCTCAGGAGCCGACTCCTGCACCACAGAATCCCCTGTCTGGGCCTGTTGCCCCACCCCAGACCCTGGTGGGACCCTCCGCCCCTTTGGGGCCAACACCAGAACTTCCTTCGGCGGGTCTGATGCCAGACCTAACGTTACCAGGCCCTTCCTACCCTTCATCAAGGCCCCCCGTCAGGTCCCTTGGCCCCTCCATCAGGGCCTTCACCTGGTTATCGACCATCAGGGCCTCCATCAGGACCGTTGGCTCCATCATCGGGGCCTTCGCCTGGCCTTCTGACTCCAGGCTTCTCTGCGCCTCACTACCCTTCTCCAGGGTATCTGCCGCCAGGGTACTAGATGCCAGGATACCCAACACCTGGGTATCTGACGCCAGGTTATCCCACAACCAGCTATGGTATTCCAGGCTATCATTACCCAGTGCCTGGTTAATTCGACGCCCAGTTATCACTTTCCAGGCTACCCACCTGCATGCTAGCCTTCTCCGCCCCCTCCGCCTCAAGTGGACTTTAGGGTGGCGCTTCAGTCATGGTGGAGCAAGACCAAGACCCAGCTGGTTTCTGAATAGGACTGACGTCAGCCGGTCGCAGCCTCCCCGCCGGTCTGATTCGAACCTACACCCGGGTCCCTTTCACCAGTGGAATCTCGTCCTTCTACCTCGGGCCAGGCCTTGCGCCCTACCCCGGTAGCAGGTGATGATAGGGGCCTCACAACCTCCAAGGAGATCCCTCTTCTGCAGGCTCTCTCCTCAGGCAGAAGCCTTTTCATCGGACTCCGACTGTTCGGGCTTTGAAACCCCTGCCCCGGGGGATCCCAAGCTCAAGGACTCGAGCACCCCTTCCACCCAGGAGAATCCTTCTTTCACAGAGATCCTTCAGAAAATTCAAGAGGCAAATGGGTGGAAAACAAAGGACCAAGGCCCTCAACATAAGAGACTGGCGGAGCACCTAGACATGCCAGAGCTGTTGCCACTTCTCATTCCTCTGTGGATAGGCCTGCATGAGGATTTGGCAGCAGTCTTAATCGGTGGCCACAGTTGCCAATAAGGCTGACAGATTATATTGGGCCCTTGAGTACAAAGACCACCTTCATTTCTCATCCTAAGGTGGACTCTGTGGTCATTAATGCGGCCCATGACTGCACAGCTATGCCAAAGCATATGAGCACCTCCCCTCCTGACGAGGAGTCTAGGCAAATAGACCAGTTTGGGCATAAAGTTTATTTGTCCTCCACAATGTCCCTCAGACACCTGAATTATCTGGCACACATGATCCTAGGTCAGCTTAAGTCAGACTTAGAAGCCTTGCCTGATTCTGAGGCTAAAACTGATTGTCCAAACAGTCAGGATGGCAGAAATATCCTGCCATCATTCCCAAAGGGCTGTGTTTCCTGCTGCCTCCCCTTGTACTGCCGGGCCTGGGCAGGAGTCACTGCTGTTCTGACCACGGGGAGGCGGAGGAAGTGGGCTTCCTAAGCCACCGAGGGACTGGCTGTAGTTGATCCACCGGGTGCCTGTCAAGGCACGTGAGATGGGTCGGGTGCAGCTAGCCCTGGGTCTGCACAGTTAGGGGTGCTTATTAGCCTCCCTGAATTTGCACACTCTGTTCTGATTCTCTCTTGGTCTCTGGAGTTATCTAGGAGGACTATCTGGAGCGAGTGTTACGAGTGGACAGTTTCTGCTGTATGCTGCCCTGAGAAACTGGTTGATTTGGTATCCACCTCCTTGCTGTGGTGCTTTTAGGTAATGTGGACTGACCTTCTCTTAGCTAGTGATTTGCACTGGGATAGCTGACTTGATTTGCTCCCTGGCTTTATCCTGTGGGTACTTGGGCAGTGAGTGTGCTGCGCACACTGCTTCATCTTTTGTGTACTATTTTATCAGACGTCCTGTTGTTTAATCGTTGTTTTCCCCCACCATGTGAGAGGTGGTTGTTTTTGGGGGGGGGTGGAATATAATTCATCTGATTGTGAGACTTATTGAGTGCTCATATTTTTTATTGCATTGACATATGGTGACTTCTACGTTGTTACTGTATCTGACTTTGTGGCTTCTCCCCCACCATGTGAGTGGTGGTGTCTGGGTCAGATCATTTGTGGACTTTTTAACTAGAGTGGTGAGAGCTCTCTGATATCAGAACTCCTACTCATTTATATTTCCGAGACTGATTTCTTCCATTTTCCATTTATTTTGAATAATTATATTCTGGATTGTGTAATTTTGTGTAACTTTATTTTTTTATCTTTATTTTGGAGTGTAGGAGTGTATGCGAGTATTGGGGTGATTGAGTGGGTGTATTGTTTATATTTTATAAGTATTCATTTACTGCTTTCACTTGCAGCTGTGGGTGAGCTGGTGATGTGCTTGCAGGCAGCTCCCCAGGTCTGGCGCTACTCCTCCTCCGAGCTGTGGGGCTTTCGCCCCTTTAATTGTCCTCCCTTGCCGGCAGCAGTTTATAGACGCTGCAGGGCTCTGGGAATAGTAGGGAGGATACAGAGCGGGGCTGGGGGTCCTGAACCTCGGCAGGGGGTTGAGAGGGATGGTCGGATTGGGGTAGTCAGGACCAGGAGATGCCCTGGGGCAAAATGGGTTCCAGAATGTGGTCCTCCACATCTGGTCCCCATACCCAAGATCTCCAATATTCTTGGGCCGGAGGCCTGTTCGGCCCCGGAACCCTGTCCAACTCAAGCAGTGTTATGCAGTGCCAGATCTATTAGGAACAAGACGGCTGTTATTGTTGATCTTGGGACAACTGATCTGGCTTGCATCACCAAGACCTGGCTGGATGATAATTCCGGCCCCATTTTGGAGGCAGCCATTCCGCCTGGGTTCTCAGTGATACACCGCTTGAGATCGGATTGCAGGGGTGGGGGTGTAGCCATGTGTTTTGGATCGGAATTGGGCCTTGTGGGAGTGCCAGTTGAGGAACCCAGATTGTTTGAGTGCATCGTGGTTGCAGGATCATTCTCGTCTGCCATCCACCCGGGGATGATAAATTGCTCCTGCAAGAAGTTGTGGACTTCATTGTCAACATGACATTTGAGTCACCAAGGCTGATTGGTACTGGGTGACTTCAACACTTGGGTCAATGACAAATTTTCACATTTTGGTCAGGATTTCCTCCAACTTATGTGTTTGTTGGGCCTCACACAGGTAATTGCTTCTGCAGCCCATGAGCAGCTGTCTCTGCCTACCTCACTGCAGGGAAGGGCCCTTCCCTGGCTTCCAATGCTATTTTCAAAAAATTTTGTAAGGGATTGCTCCACTTGCACCTTCCTCATAGAGAGCCTGCCCCTTCTTGGGACCTGAAAATCTGCATAGCACAGTTGATGGAGCCCCCTTTTGAACCCATGTCTTCAGCAGAGCTTAAGTATCTGCCATGGAAAACTGTCTTTTTGGTAGCTATCACTTCAGCAAAAAGGATCCGTGAACTACAGGCATTGTCTGTGGAGCCTAACTACATTGCTCTCCACAGACATAAGGTTCTTCTCAGAATAAATAGGATATTCCTCCCTAAAGTGGTCTCTGACTTCCACTTGAACCAGTCCATTACATTGCCTGTTTTCTTTACTGAACATTCTAGTCAAGGAGAGTGCAGGCTGCATAGCCTAGATGTGAAGAGGGCTATCCGATGCTATCTGGAACAGACAAAGGGCCATAGGAATGAGTGTACCCAGCTGTTCCTCACCTATGGAGAAGTGGGAAAGGGTAAGCCAGCCACAAAAGGACCATTGCAAGATGGATTGTGGCTTACATTCAGTTCTGCTATGGCAAACTGGGTAAGGAGCCACCAGTGGGCCAAGGGAGACAGCTGCTTCCATAGTAGCTGCTAGAGATGTCCCTTTGTTCGAAATCTGTAAAGCAGCTACCTGGAGAACTGTTCATACATTCACTGAGCACTACTGCCTGGACACTCAGGCCAGACTGCCTTTTACCATCTAAGAAATGTAGCCCAGATCAAACACCTAGTTCCGGCCCGATGACCTGCCAGTTTTGGTTCACGCCTTTGTAACCTCATGCCTTGATTACTGTAATGCCCTTTACCTAGGGCTTCCAGAGATTGATATCTGCTGCTTGCAGCTTGTGCTGAACACAGCAGCCCAAAGAGCAGAGCCCATTTAGGTATGGCAGGGGCTGTTCAGTCCCGATCGGTGCCGCGCTTCATGTCTAGAGTGGCTGGTGGCTCTCGAAGGAGTCCGAGTGTTTACTCGAGTCCTCTGGCCCCCTTGGAACTGTCTGAGCCTGCAGTAGATGGTGATAGTGGCCACCCAGTGGGACCACCTTATCTCTCCAACTGTGGGTTTCACCCCAAGGGCGCCATCTGGATTGCCCCTCTATGGTTAGGTGTTTGTGGGTGGACGAGATGCGCAGCCCATCCCCTCGGGCGAGGTTCCCTGTTTGCTTTCATAACCCTGGCAGAGGACCTGGTTGGGTCCATCATGACCCAACTCATCCTCCTCTGCCTGTCCCCCCCTCCTCTCCCGGATGTTTTTCGTCCTACAGGACCCCCGACCTGGGAGCAGTTCTGGTCTTTGAGCGCCTTCCTCACCTACCTGAAGGCAATGGACCAGGCTGTCTTTCAGTCTGAAATCCCGGCACCGCTGCCCCCCCAAGTCCAGCTCCTCTTCATCTTTCTCCACTGAGGAAAAGGACTTCTCCGTCCACCTCTCCTCTGATGCTGAGTACATCCATTACTAGCAGTTCCTTTCAGAAATGATGAGGGAGCCATGACTAGCCCATTTTTCCAGCTGCAATCCTGCACACCTGACGCTATGCTTCGTTAGGGAGTACAGTCATATCTCTACAGTCATACCTCTGTGGACTACGCCATTTGTGGAGGCATCAAGAGATGTCTGGCTCCATTCCTCAGCCTCTCCCCAGCCCTGAGGGACACCCAGTGCATGGGTATTGTGCACCCCTGAGATCTCCAGGAGACATGCCACACTCCTGTTCTGGGGTCCAGCTCCTGGACACTCCCTCTGGGCATAGGTGCCCAGTGCACAACCGTTCCCTGGTGTTGGGCTTGGCTGAGTTTAACATCTGGGGTTGTAGAATCTTCTCAGCGGCTCACGCCATGTTATGCATTGCTGCACACCAGCCATCCTGTGGCAGGCACCTGTGGGTGACACTGGGTCAGCTCCTAGCATTTCTGCCAGATTGTGAGGCAACCAGACAGGCCATATGCCTTTCTGCACAAGGTCTGGAGCTGGTGAGACACCAGGTGAGGGTGTCCTACGATGCCAACGAGGTAGCCTACAGACTAGTGGAAACTATAGTCTGCATTAGGCTGATGATGTGGTTGCATTTTTCCCAATTGTGGCCCTTGGCCCATTGTAGGGTGATCACCTCACATTTCCAGGGGGCCCATTTCTTCTCCCATAGGGCCAGATGTGAGCTTGCTGGGCACATTCCTGCTCTCAGACCACTGGAGCCTCAGCCTGAGCCTGACCAATCTCTGGCCTCACTAGGACTGTGAGGGGGCACCCCCCCTTTGTCTTCCCCCCACAGGAAGCTGAGGGAACAACCAGTCTTACTTTGAGGAAGGCGCTTGCAGCATGCCACATTAGTAGGTCTAAGTAGTGAGTACATAATTTTCATATCTTCCAAGAATCAGTCTTCATTATTCATCACTGGTGGGTCTGAGTGCCAAGCTTACCACCAGTGGTGGTGTTAGCAAACCCTGAAGGAAAAGTACAGTTTTGTGAGAACTTACCGTATCAGTAGCTCTTTGAGAGAAGCTCTTGCAGCAGGTCACACCAGTAGGACTAAGCCATCAGGCACCAGGACCACACGGAAAACTTCTAGCTAGCAGTCTACCATGGTGGACTGCCCACTGCCAACATCAGTCAGCTGACATCAGCCTAGCATATAAAGGTGGGCTGTCCCCCACACCTATCTTAGTTCTTTTTCCGCCGTCGACCCACGCACATCATACCTTAGTGAATGCCACAGCTACAGTCAACCGCTATTACCCACACTAGCCACGCTTTTTTATTTTTCATTCTATTTTAGTTTAAAACATCAAATTTTCAGTGTTTTTTTTGCGAGTTTGTCTTCTCCACCAGCCTCATCTTCTGACTGCTCCTTGAAGTGTGCCTGTGGAAAACAGATCCCTGAAAAGGATGATCACTCTGCGTGTCTCATCTACCTAGGCCCCAGCCATGACACCAAAGCCTACCAGTTTGGCCAAAAATTCAACCAGGCCACTTGGAGACATCGTCTAAAAATTCTGGAGAGCAACCTTTTGATGCAGAAGTTGGTCGCGATGGAGAAGGAGCTGCAGTTCAGGAACTCTTCAGGCTCACCGGCAAAGTTCTCCAGGGCCTCTTCAACTTCTCAAAAAGTGAAATTTGGGAAGCACAAACGCTGGGAAAAAACACCAGGACCAGTGTGCCTCCTGCTCATGGTCGCCCCACAAACCATCGACTGCCACGAGGCCTTCCTCCTGCGGGGGGTGGCCCTTACAGCCCCACCAGCCCTCTCTTCCTCTGGGCTCCCAGTGAATCTGCCGCCCACCCATATCTCTATTGTGGGTGGTGGCTCTTCGGGGCAGGGGACTTTGTCTCCTGCCCCTCAGCTCCTGACACTTAGCCCCTTATCCCTGACAGGCTGTCAGCTAGGTGGCTTGGTGGGTGCTGGTTCCTCAGCCATCAGTTCCATAACCATCGCCCGCCCCGGCCACGGCACTGCCTTCACCAGTTCCCACTACAGGGACCAACATCAGTCCATCCAGGCAGCTCACACAGCAGCCCACTGCCATTTCCTCCTCCCCGGCGTTGCCTCTTTCTTTGCATCAGGGGTCTCCTTCCCCCTCGGGCACCTATTTTTCCGGCTAGGCTGCGTCGGCGGATCTTTCCCCCAGGCATTTTAGGCTGCCACCTGTGTTGATGCAGCCCTGGCCTATGGGCCCAACTCCGTTGTCCCCTCTGTCTCAGACTTTTCCACAGCTGACACCTGTTGTGCTGACATGGATCCTCAGCTGACACCAGGTGTTCTTGTGCCTAGGTACCCTATGCCGACTCCACCACCGTCTTATCCCTACCCAGTGCCCTCTTCTTTTCCACTGATGTGCAGTATTCCACCACTGGTGGATTATAACACTCTGTTCTCGTTGTGGTAGTCCTTCATCCAGAGGCAGACGCGCGCCCCTCAAGGGCTGCCTCTGGCGTCTCCCCTCTGTCCTCCCTGGGACCCCCAGCCCCTGAACCTGGACAGGGCTGGGCCTAGTGACTACCACACATTGGGTCCTCCAGGCTCGACCCTATGTCAGCTCAGGCTCTCGCAGGGATGAGCACTGGCCTGTGGCGTCAGCCCCAAATAGACTACTGTGGATCAATCCTATTCTTAAGTCTTCCTCATCAACAGGGTGGTCTTTGGATGATGGGGATGACACTCCCAGGGAGGTACCTAAGTCCCCTCCTGATGATCCAACTGTTATTGATGTCATGTGCCACATCCAGTCCATTATGAGCTGGGAGACGGGGGAGCAGGACCCAGAGAGACACCACCTGGTCATCTGTCACCAGCAGCAGGATGCCCTCCCGGTGGTGGTGCCCCCTTTGATTGATTGATTCCTATGAGGATGTCACTAGGGCAGCATGGAATCACCCATCTACCACCCCTCCTATGCCTAAGAAGGCAGACCATCTTTACCACGCCCCGGCTGACAAACCCTTTTAAGGGGGACCCACCCTAAGGCGGATTCCATGGTGATTAACATGGTGCATGACTCTACAAAAAAGCCCAAGCACCTTAGTACTCTTCCCCCGGACCAGGAGTCCAGGCAGCTGGACCACCTGGGTAAATGGGTGCTCACCTCTACTACCCTGGCTATCCAGGCCCTGAATTATCTGGCCCATATGGTCCAATTTCAAAATTTTCTTTGGGACCAAGCCAAGGACCTGGTGCAGACCTTGACAGAGGACCCCACCAAGATGCAGCTCTCCCAACTCCTGCAGCTGGGCTCAGATGTAGGCAATCATGTTCTCCGGGCTGCACTTGATGCTGTTTAATGTCTCTGGGCATGAGGCAGCTGCTGGGGTCTGTCTCCGGTGCCACTCTTGGCTCTGGTTATCAGGCTTTGCCTTGGATGTACAGTCCTGTATTTTGGACACCCTCCTTTCCGGGTCTTGGACCTTATGGGGGGGATGTCCAGGACATCATTTCTACCCTACAGGAGTTCGGGCGGGCACTCAAGTTAGTCCATCCACTCTATCACACTCGGCCTATAGCAGGCCATTGTCAGTCCATTCACAGGTCCTCCCGTAAGCAGTCTTGGAACCAGCCTGCCAAGAGTCAGCACAAGTGTAAGGCCAAAGCAGACCCTGCAGCTGCCGCCAGTGCCCCCAGAGCTCCCCCCCGTGAACCCCCTTCCTTTGCCTGCACCTCCTCCTTACTCCTTCGCTGACCTCCCTCACCCTCCAGATGAGGATCCAGGGGAGGCAGTCAGAGAGATGGTTCTCCCTCCACCTAGAGGGGGTGACCTGGACCAATGGGTGCTTCAGAACATAGAGCATAGTCACACTCTGGAGCTTCTAGAGTGGCCTCCAGAAAATCCGCCAGTAATCTCCACTTACCCTCCCATCCACCTGTCTCTCGTTTGGGAGGAAATTCAGGTGCTCCAAAAAGGAGCAGACTCAGTGGGAAAGGGGGTTTTACTCCCACTTTTTTCCACATTGCCAAAAATACCAAGGATCTTCAGCCCATGCTGGACCTGAACCATCTGAATCTGTACATCAAGTACAACCGCTTCTGGATAGTCACTCTGCAGGGGCTGTTACCCCTTTTGTACCAGGGGGATTGGCTCTGCTCTCTGGACATGCAGGATGCTTACCTGTACATCCTAATCTTTCCTGCCCATCATCGCTTCCTCTGCTTCCACTTTCATGGAGCCCATTTTCAATTCCTGGCACTCCCTTTTGGCCTTTCTTTGCCCTCCCCCGCTTTGAGGAGGCAGGGCTTCTATATGTTCCCCTACCTCAATGATTGGCTGCTAACAGCCCCCTCCAGGGATCGCCTGGTTTAGGCTCTGGAATACACATTCTGCCTTTTTCAGGCTTTAGAGGTCACTGTCAATCTACCAAAATCTTGCTTCTGCCTTTGCCAGAGCCTTCAATACATAGGTGGAATCCTGGACACCAGTCAGGCAAGACCTTTTTGCCAGAGGACCAGGCAGAGCGACTGATGGAGCAGGCCCATCTGGTTTCCTCCAGCCAGCTGGTCCCTGACAGGGTATTCCTGCTCCATTTGGGCCGCATAGCAGCGGCTATTGCCATGAGTCCCCCGGCCCGCCTGCATATGCACGCTCCTCGGTGGACTTTGAGGGTCCAGTGGAACCAACGCACGGATGAACTGGACCAGTTGATCCTGATCTCCGCCCCTGTCCAGAGAGTTCTGCCCTGGTGGCTGGATCCAGCCACTCTCCTTCAGGGGGTCTCCTTCAGCTCTTGATACCCTGTCAGATTCTCATGACGGATGCATCCGGCCTGGGATGGGGTGCCCATCTAGCCAATCACCAGATACAGGGTACCTGGATGGACATAGAACAGGATCTCCATATAAACATCCTGGAGATGCGAGTGGTCCTTTATGCTCTGAAGGCCTTTCTCCCCAGTCCGCTGCTGGGGCAGACAGACAGATGTGTGTGGTGTATTACATCTACAGGCGGGGGTGGGGACCCATTCTTACCCCCTGTGTCGGAAGGCGATGAGGGTCTGGTATTGGGCCATCAAGCAGCTCTCGGCTGTACATGTTCCAGGCATTCAAAACATCTTGGCCTACAGTCTCAGCCACTTCAGATCGTCTGCTTGCGAATGGGAACTTCTAACCTTGGTGGTCAAAAATCTCTTCGACAGGTGGGGTGGGCCGTCCAGAGTTGGACCTCTTTGTGTCCCCACTCAAGCCAAATCTGCCACTTTTCTACTCGCTCAATCCCGGGCCTGGAGTTTTCTGGGGAGATGCATTGTCCCTGTCCTGGAAGGGGAGGTTTCTGTACGCCTTTCCTCCCTTCCTACTCTTACAGAGGGTTCTGCTCCAGCTCCAGTTGGAAGGGGCAGAGATGATTTTCATTGCCCCCTTTTGGCTGCAACAGATTTGGTTCCCCTTGCTGCAGCAGCTAGCAGTGGAACCTCTGGTGCCCTTGCCTCTGTGCACTGATTTGCTGTCCCAGGACCACGGCACCCTGGTACATCCAGACCTAAAGTCCCTGCATTTCCATGCATGGCTCCTGTGGACCTAGCTGTTGCCTGCTTTGGGGTGTCCTCTAGGGTCACAGACATCCTGGTGGCTGCTAGGAAACCCTCCACCAGAGCTACTTATGCTATGAAATGTAAGTGTTTCACCCTTTGGGCTGCTGCTCACCTTTTGGATCCTTTCACCTGCCCAGTGAATCTGGTGTTGGAGTACTTTCTTTCCCTTTTGGATTCAGGCTTAGGGTACTCCTCGCTCAAGGTGCACTTCTCCACCATCTCTGCATACCATGCACCTATTAAGGGCAAAGCTGTTGCTCAGTTCGAAGTGTCCCACACTTTTCTGTGGGGCATTTTGCATCTGAAACTTCTTATTTGGGACCCAGCCCCTCCATTGGACCTCAACTTTATGTTGGAGAAACTCACTTGACCTGCCTTTGAACCAGCCGCAAGTTGCAAGCTGCGTTGTCATGGACAGCACTCTTTTTAGTTGCCATTATTTCTGCTCAAAGGATTTCTGAGCTCCAGGCTCTTGTGTGTAAGAGGCCTTACTTGGTTTTCCACAAAGACAAGGTGTCTTTACATAGCAATCCTAAGTTTTTACATAAGGTGGTGATGGAGTTTACTTTGAATCAGTCCATCCACCTTCCAGTTTATTTTCCTGAGTATTCTTATTAGGTGGAGGCCTTGCTCCGTACTTTGGATGTACATTGGATTTTGCTGTACTACATGAACTGCATAAAGCCTTTCCAGAAATCTGACCATTTGTTTCATTTGCCCCCAAGAGAGAGGGTACTACCATTTACAAACAGTGTTTCTTAGTGGTTAATGAATTGCATTGTTTATTGCTACAAGTACAACAAGACCCTTCCAGGAGTGGTCAAGGGCCAATCCACCGGAAGTATGGTCGCCTCTGTGGCTCCTGTCAGAAATGTGTCTGCTGTGGACATCTGTGCAGTGGCCAGTTGGAGTTCTGATTGCACCTTCACCAAGCATTACAGCCTGGACATTGCCTCTCTGCGCAGGGCCAATCCTGAGCTCTTGACTGCTGATCTGTCCTCCTCCCGGTGTTCTTTTCCTGATGCCAACCAGCACTGCTTGGGACTCAGTCCTACTGGTGTGGCCTGCCTCAAGAGCCGTCTTCGAAGTAAGAAAGTACAGTTACATCAAGAGACGCTCTTGCAGCAGGCCCTCCTTCCCCTGATGCTCTTTTTCTCTTGAATTACTTTTGCCTTTCTTTTGTCTCTTGGGAAACCTCCTCGGTTTTCCATTCGCTGCCCATACGGGGTCTCCTGCGGGAGAACTGAGGTAGGTGTAGGGGACCATCCACCTTTATAGGCTATGCTGACATCAGCTGACTGTCAGTGGTGGGCGGTCCACCTTGGTAGACTGCTAGTTAGAAGTTTTCCATGTGGTCCTGATGGCTTAGTCCTACTAGTGAGGCCTGCTGCAAGAGCTTCTCTCAAAGATCTACTATTATGGTAAGTTTTTACATAACTGTACTTTTTACTCAGGGTTTGCCAACACCACCCTTGGCGGTAAGCTTGGCACTCAGACCCACCAGTGGTGACTGATTCTTGGAAAACATGAAAATTATGTACTCACTGTAATTCTTGATCTTCCAGAATATCATCACTATTCATCACTACAACCCACCCACTTTACCCCATGCTGGCCAGGCTTCTAGGCAGTCTCTCCTCTTCCAGCCTTGACTGTTTAAAGAAAATAAATAGGGGGAAGCATTTAAGGGGCAAACCTCTTGGGTGAACTTGTCCCCTCACACGCCTCATGTAGCACTGCCAAAAATAAGTTGTTTTTTTTTCTGGAGCAGTTCTAACCCCATCCTTTTCTCTAGCCATCCTTTTGTTCTCAAAAAATAAATAAATAAATAAATAAAAAATAAAACCTGTAGACCTGGAAGGACTTTTTTCCCCCCTTCTTCAATCTAAAAAAAAAAAAAAAATAAATAATAATATGACGGAGAGAGCATTAGAGTAGTGATGGGCTGTAGAAGACTTTCTCATATTTTTCTTCCCCCTCCTAGACCCTTTAGGCGGAGGGGATCTGTATTGGTTTGCTGTTGGATGAGCTTTTCTCGTCCCTTCTTGGGAACAAGGCCTTGCAGGGAGCAGGTGCTCTAGGGACTGGAAATATTTTGGGAATTGTGTAGCCCAAGTTCCCTTACTAGTTCAGCTTTCTTTTCATTTGCAGTTTGCCTCCCTCATTTGCTCTAGCGGCCTGTAAATCGCTCTTTCTCTTAATCCCCTATTTTGGGAATGTTTCAGTCAGAGACAGGTAGTCTAAAGGATGGGAATCCTTCCTCTTTGTGGATGCCTATACCTGGCAATTGTCCTTTAGTGGGACCCATTTTCTCAGTTTTTTTCCCCTCTTGGGGGTTGCACTTTTATCTCTTAAGCTCCTCAGTATCACTGCCTGGCTTAGAAACTGTACATATTGGTGCACAGTTTGAGCCCTGAGTTAGCTAATCTCAGACCTTCAAGATCGGAGGCTCTGTATTTCTTCCATATCAAGTTTTGGTCATATGGGACTCCTAAACTCCAGCCTGTTAATTTTCATACCCTCAGGTGGACTACTGTGGCAGGCAATGTGTGTTTTTTTTTTTTTCCTCTAGGACTTACAGCTCTCCTGCTGTTTGTCCGTGCAATCTGCCCTTCTAAGCTGGTTCTTCGACATTCTTTTGGACCATGTTCTTTTCTTGAGGTTCATCTAGCTCTAAGAGAGCATAAGCCATGTTCTTCCATGGTTGAGAGTAAGCCAACTCATCTGACGCTTCTGCTTTTCTGCTGAGAATTCGGGGTCCCCACTGCATGTGCGCGTGCTCTCTCTTTTCCCCCCCCCCGCCCAGTTGTTCCAGTCGCTCCAGTCATCCTTTGGCCACTACAAAGACCCTCCTCCCAAACCCATCTTCTTCTCTATGGTGTGTTTTTTATTCATTTGTTCTTTTTATATCCTATATCCTTTTGTTTATCCCTTGGGCTCCCTTCCCCCAGCCCTCCTGCCTCAGAAGTTACATCAGCAGTTATGTTCATATTTGGAACAGTATGATTGCAGATGATGTACCAGCATGGATTCTACTCTGGATGGTCCATGGACACTGTCCTAGTTGATTTTAATAACCTTGTCTCCAAGTCTTTGTATGCAGGGCTATGTACTAGGGCAGTGTTCGTGGATCTGAGTAAATCCTTCAGTCTGGTGGACAGCTGCATCCTACTGGAAAGACAGGTCCTTGAGGGGGGTCAACGGTGAGTCCCTTAAATGGTTTCAGTCATATTTAAGCCAGAGGAGACGGTGTGTCATGCGGGGGGGGGGGACTGTATATCCTCACCACATCTTAATGGACGGGGAGTCCCCCAGGGCTCCATTCTGGGTCTCCTACTTTTCAACATCTATGTAAATCACTTATCAGATATATTAAAGCAGCAGGGCAATGAAAAATGTTTTCCAAAAAGAGCTAGTTTCAGCTGCAGTTAAGAAAAATATTAGCATACTTGTTAATTGTAGTTGTCTAGGTACCTCCTGTGCTGCACACCATGAGTCTTTTTTTATTTATTTTTTCAGTCCTAACCTTTGCCAGGTCTTCAGTGCTATTTCTATACAAAATGTGGTGGCCATATTTTTTTTCTTGAGGGGAAAAAAATCAATTAAAACATTTTTAAAATGCACAAATTTTGGTTAAATTAGAAGACTGTAACACCAAATAAAATTAGAAGGTGCCTAAAATCTTTTATAGTGTAATGAAGTTTGGGTTAAGTTTTTGCCCAATTTCGTTGCACTGCTGCTTTAACTGGAAGTGAGATACGACTTCATGCTGATGACACTGTTCTGGTCGCCTCTGCTGACAGTTACAAAAACTTGGAGATAAAATTGCAGAGGGACTTTATGGTTTGGTGGAGTGGTTCACCAGATCCGGGCTGCAAATGAACAATAAAAAAAGCAACATTTTTGTACTTTGGAACTTTTCCCAAAAAAATCTCAAAATGAAGAATGTTTGGAACCAACAATATATTTTAAACAGGGCCAGCTGGTAGTAAAGACAACCTGGTATAGATACCTAGGGGTCATAATGGATAACAGGCTAGCGTATGTGGACCATATACTGTAGACTAATTGATTTAAAATAAATGTGAAATTGGGAGCCTTTCAAAGAATATCATCATGCTTAACCCTAGCATCTAGAACTAAACTTGCTCAGCAACTTTTGATCACAGTCCTTGAATATAGAATACAGGTGTATAGAAATTCAACTCAAACAGCATTGCAAAGAATAGATAAAATGTATAATAACATAGCCAGATATGCATTGTCTTTCAAGTTTGAAGCTCATCACTGTGACATGTTTGTTCAATTAGATTGGCTTTTAGCAATCTGTTAAAAGGGATCTAACTTGGTCTTTATAGATTTATAAATTGTTAAAACAAGCTTCAAATATCCTCTTAGGGACTTTACAGAAACTGAGAGTAGACATGATCCACATTACCAATTCAGACAAACAGAAAATTAGAGGTCTTCTGTGTCAAATAACTAACACAAGGTTTGGAGACATTAGCCTCCAGGCATGCAATCTCAGATGACTTGAAGGCTGCTAGGCAGACGGCAAAGGCGGTGGGAAAGGCCAGTGGGATGTTGGGATGTATTGGAAGGGGAATCACAAGCTGAAGGAGGGAGGTTGTAGTTCCACTGTACAAGACCCTGATGAGACCTCACCTTGAATACTGTGTACAGTTCTGGAGACCACACCTTCGAAAGGACATTCAGAAAATAGAGGAAGACGGCCAAAATGGTGAAGGGATTACATCACAAGCCTTATGAGGAGAGAGTGAGGGACCTCAATTTGTACACGGAACAAAGGAGGGAGGGAGCGAGGTGACATGATAGAAATATCCAAGTACCACAAGGGCATTAACAAGGTGGAAGGGGACAACATATTCCAGATTAATAGTAGTGCCAGGACAAGAGGACACGAGACTGAGAGGTGGCTGCCTAAGGGAAAATGTCCAGAAGTTCTTTTTTTTATGGAAAGGGTGGTGGATGCATGGAATAGCCTGCCCCAGGAGGTGATGGCAGCCCATACTGTGGCGGGCTTCAAACATGCATGGGACAGAAATAAAGGAATAATAGAGACAGGGAAAAAAAAAAAAGCTATAGCCAGTAACTAGATTGGGTCACTGAACACTTTGTTAGGCAGCTTAAATGGGCAAACTGGATGGGCCTAGTGGTCCTTATCTGCTGACGGCATCTATGTATGGCCAAAACTTGGAATCATATTCTTCTTAATATTTGAGCAATGAAGTCCATGCACGATTTTAAGAGAGCCTTAATAAATCTTTTAATCAAACCATGTACATGCAGCTTGTAAACTGTGATATAGTATTGTATCTTGTGTTTTTTTTGTAAATTGAGTTGCTTTTATGTTTTACTTACCTGTATTGTTTTATACATGCTTGTTTCACACAGGTCTACAGTTGAAAATAGGATTTTGTATCCTAACAGTATGTACCTGTATAAAAATAATATATTATGAATGAATGCTAACATGGCAGCCTGGTACTGGTCTAACACCCTGTTCACGGTACCTAGAAAGTCAGACAAACTTGCTGACCACCAGAACAAGAATTATTATTTTCTGTAGCCAGAAACTGATTCAGTAATAATCCTGCAAGCTCATAACGAGTCAAATATGCCCCATCATATGGGTCCAGACCTCCTGGCAATGAGTCCAGAAAGTTGGACATAATGGTGAAAGACTTTCACCTTGGCCTCTCTGAGACTAATTATCAGGCTAACTGTTCAAGTACCATAACTCCCTGTTGGACTCTTGTCAGCTACAGTTGATGCCCTATCTGAAGGTACTGCCTAAACTGAGGCTAAGAAAACTATAGTCCAGGGCATGGAAACAGTTAAATACCTGTTCTAGAGGTGTGGATATAGTGCACTGTCAACTCTCTGGCAGTCTTCCTTTCCCTTTAAATCCAGATGGAACATCGTCAAGCTACTCTCCTCCCGCCCACCCCAATGGTATACTCCTCAGCTCTGCCCCATGATGTCAGATCTTCCTTTCCGCTAGAAGAAAGAGGTCTCCTCCTTCACTGCTCCATGATGTAGGCCCTAAAGTTCTTTCTTCCACTTCATCTTCAGATTGCGTTGTTTTTAGCTGAATTCTTAGATTTCTTCGTCCATCATGGATTACGAAGAAGCCTGGATTGATCTCGATTTCAAATAATGCATTGCCTGCAACCAGATGATGTCCCGGACAGACCCAGTCATGCATTTACTGCCTCTGGGCAGAGCATGACACCCAGGCCTGTGGCTTACGCAAATCATTGTTGTCCTCGGAGGACCATTACACCCGCCTCTTCTTCAGTCATCCGGACAAACAGGGACGCCTGGTCTGCTCAAAGGACACATAGAAGGCAATGTATGCATCTGCGGGCTCTGCTACTTAACTTGTGGCAATGAAGGAGGTGGTGACCCAGGCTGAAGCGGGTTCTTCAGCATCTGCGCTGCTCATGATCAGGGCATCCACCATGGGCATGTTTTGTGAAATGTGCTGATCCTTTCAAACTCACAGGGAGCACCCTTCCTGAGGTGACAAAAAGGTTAAGAAATCTCATAGTTCGTGGGACCAGGAATGTGCACGCTCTTATTTCCCCGCAGCCACAATTCCCTCTACCACTTGACGGCTGCTGAGCACTCGGCCTTGGCTGAGGCAGTTCTGGCCGAGGGTCAGGCTCCACAATACCCCCATCAGACTTATTCGCCATGACACAGGCCAACCAGCAAGTCGAGATTTTTCTCGACCCAGTCAACCCGTTGTCTGAGGGTAGCGAGGATGACTTGGTCTTGAAGACTCCAGTTCTCTAGACCTTCTCCCAGGAGGGTCAGGAGAAGTTGGTCTACTAGAATGTCTCTTCCCATGAGTTACCTCCTCCTGGGGTCCCGCAGCAGGAGCTGTTGGGTGTCTTTTGTATATGGCACCTTCTCCCGCTTCTGCTCCCTGTCAATGCTCTCATTGTCAGTCAAGATCTTGGTCTCTATCGAGATTGCGATCGAGGGACTCCTTGCATTCCCATGCCTGACCCTCGACCAGGATGTGTCATCAGCGCTAATCCTCTTAGTCTTTGGATGATGAGAGGTTCAGTCGCAAGCTGCATCAGCATTATGAGGAGCTCATGTACCACCAGTGGGTCCTTGGGCAAAGCAGGCCCATTCCCTCGGTGCTCCCCTGGTCACCTCTGGTTCGACCTGCCCCAGTCCTGCCAGTCCCAGTGTCTCTGGCACTGCCCTTTCCACTAATTAGGGTTGAATTGCCACCCAAGCAACCCTTACAGGGAGCTGCTGCCCAGGCCGCCTGCCTGGCTACCAGCCTCCCATGTCGTCTGTCACTTAAGATCACACATACGGACGAGTCTAGAGTGGTCCATGGGGAAAAGCAGCTGAGGGCAGTCTTTGGACTCAGACACATCCTCTACACAATTCTCCAGGATCCCAGGCTTTGATTGTGATTTGGAAAAAGATCTGACCATTGAACACAGTCTGGTCTCCTTCTGGGCATTACTCTGGTTGATCTCCGAATCAATGGAAATCCCTTGGAGCCATTCCAGAAGCTGGCCAAATAACCATTCATGGAGATCCTGGATCAGGATACTTCTCCGGGGGTCACCTTCCCTATGCCGAGGCTATTCTGGGACCAGTGCTAGAGCTGTGGCAGCACCCGGCTCTCTCGACCCACATGGTCCACAAGTATGCGGTCCTGACCAGTTTGCTGTTTGGTTTCTCTTACCAGCTCTCAGCTGAGGGACTTGTTGGAGAACTCCATCTTCTGTAAGATAGGCAATGTCAGGGATGTGGAGGCCCCCCCTGTCCGAGTCCAAGAAACTGGATTATGCCTCCAAGAAGGTTTATGCTGTGGCCTTCCTGGGTCTCGGTCAGGCAAGTTACGCCTTAATGATGGTCTGTTTTGATCACTCCCTGATGAGAGTCCTTGCTCACGTCCTTCCTCTCCTTTCAGCTGATCTGCAGACCGCAGTTAATATGGTCAGTACTAGTGTTGAGTGCTGGCAAAACACCAGCTTCTGAGGATATGAGTGACACCTGCACCCAGTCTATGGCCACAGCAGTCGCAATGCATTGCAGGGCCTGGCTGCAGATTTTCACCTTCATTCAGATACCCTGAATAAATTGGTCAATGTCCCACTTTTGGGCACTTTTGGCCCTGGGGTAGACAGGCACCTTGCGAGGATTGAGAAGTTCAGTGCTACCCTCAACTCAGTGACGTCCTCCCAGAAGGACCAGGTGGGTAAGTGGCCAAAGAAAAAGCCTTTTCAGGTTTGGCCCTTTCCATCCCAGCAGCCCAAACAGCAGTCCCAGTCAGGGCAATCGTAGGACTTGCGCCTTAAAACCAAGTTCACCAGCCTAGGGCTCCAGAAAGCCCAGGGGTCGGGATAGCAGGGCCCCTCTGACAGCTGGTGCCAGTGCCACCTGCAAAGCTGTGGTCGGGGGCTGCCTGCCTCACACCCATTCAATCCCTGCCTCACCTCCCTGTGGGGGGGGTCAGCTCTGCCATTTCTAGCACGCCTGGTCCACCATCACCTCAGACAAATGGGTGCCAGAAGTGGTGGGCAGCAGATTGTATCTCAGCTTCGAGGTTCTCCTACCCTACTAAGCCCATGCTCTACAGGAGTCCATGATGTCATAGGACACGTTGTCCACCCTCGGGGGAGGATTACTCGGTTCCTAGAGGAAGGAGCTGTAGCTCGTGTCTCTGATGCCATGGCCAGCCAGAGCTTTGTGTCCAGGTACTTCTTGGTTCCCAAACAAATGGGGTTGGCGCCCCATATTGGACTTGCACGATCTCAGTCCATTCCTGAGGAAGTGCAAGTTCTGGATGGTCACTCTGACCCAAATCATTCCATCCATGGAGCAGGGCATGTGGTTCTGCTCTCTCGACCTCCAGGACACCTTCTTTCACATTTCAATCCATTCGTCACACTGGGGTCACCTTTGGTTCCGTGTGGAGGGAGTTCTTTACAAGTTCCAGGTCATGCCTGTAGGCTCTACTTGGCCCCCAGGGTCTTCACTAAGTGCATAGCAGTGCTGGCAGCATTCCTGCAGCACAAGGAGTCTGGGTTTATCTGTACCAGGATGACTGGTTGATAGCCACACCGTCCAGAGCGGCAATCCAGAAACCTGGCCCTCCAGACCTGCTGAGACTTGGGCATTTTGCTGAACCCAGCCAAGTCCAAATACAACCCCTTGTAGGTGATCCACTTTATTGGGGAAGAGGTAGATTCCCTCTGGGCCAAGGCCCGACTCCCTGCAGACCAGGCATCCAGTCTTACCTCCTTTGCCCGATCATTTCAGGTTGGGTGTTCGCACCCTGCCTGGGACTTCCTTCAGCTGCTCGTGTACATGGCATCCTGCACCAGTGTGGTTAGATGGACCTGCTGGCAGATGCACCACCTACAGTGGGAGCTGGCCTGCCAGTGTTCCCAGCACCTCGGTCACCTGGACCAGCCGGTCGTAGTGATTCAGTCAATGTGGGATGTCATCCTGTGGTGGCTCATCCCAGAACATCTCGAGGAAGGAGTCCTGTTTGTCCACCCAAAGCTGACAGTCACCCTGACAATCGACACATCTCTTGTGGGATGGGGAGCACACCTGGGGGACCACAGGGCCTATGGGCTGTGGACCCCTAGGGAGTCCTTTAACAACATCAACCTGTTGGAGCTCCATGCAGTGCACCTTGCACTGACAGAATTTGCTCTATTTGTCCGGGGTCAGGTCATGCAGGTCCAGACAGACAATACTACAACCATGTACTGCCTGAACAAGCATGGCAGAATGCACTCTCTCTGGTTGTGTTGGGAGACCCTCTGCACCTGGACCCTTGTGTGCATCTTGAAGGTCGACTTCCTGGCGATTCATGTGGCAGGTGTCTGCAACAAGCTAGCAGATGCTCTCAGCCAGCTGGGCGAGGTGTCCCCTGAGTGGTCCCTGCATCAGGATGTGGTGAACCACCTGTTCTAGAAGCGTGGATATGTTGTTCATCCACGCTTCCTGGCATGTCCCATTCCACTTTAAATCTTGCCAGAAGTCTTCAGGTTGGCTCCTCCCACCCACCCAGGTGGTATATACCTCGGCTCCGCCCCATGACACCAGATCTTCCTTTCTGCTGGAAGATACAGAGTTCCTTGTGCTCTCAGCATTTCGTAGGCCCTGGCTTTAAAATTGTCGGTTTTACTGAAAATCAAACTCGTTCGAGTTAGCGATTGCTCTTTCTTCGCATCAACTATGGAGGAAAAATCTTCCCCAGGATTTTGCCGGTGCCCCTGCGGCCAGAAGATGTCACGCACTGATCCCCACCTCACGTGCGTTTACTGCCTAGGTGTCGGACATGACACCTCATCATGCAGTTTTTGTTTGGCCTTCCATCCCAACGTCCTGGACGACCGCAAGGCACGCCTGAAGCTGGGGAGACTGGAAAAGAGAAACCTGCTGGTGAAATTGAAGGAGGCTAGGTGGGCAGTTTCCACGGCTGTGGGCTCCGCCGAAAAGCTGGAACAGATGAAGACATTCAAGGAGGAAGCAGTTCGTGCTTCGGCCAAACGAAGCTTCTTCGTCCAGCTGAACCTAGGCTCCACCTTTACAGGCTCCTTCAGGGAGATGTGCTAGTCTCTCCCCACTCAGGGTGAGGCGCCCTCAGGCTTGCACTCCTCCCGCTCTGGGAAGAGGGAGAAGGACCCAGTGTCTTCGTCCCAGTGGAGATGCTCTTGGGACTGGGAGAGGTCCGAGTCCCAAGAACACGCTGTCTCGACCTCGGTCGAGATTACAACCTCGGCTGCTGGCTTTTTGGACCTTCCATCTGGCCAAGGGACTGAGGAATTGGCCGACAAGGTTGAAGTTATCCTTGAACCCTTGTTGCCGGCTGTGCCCGATGACTCGGAAAGGATTTCCGGATGAGGAGACCCATCAAGGAACCGGTCCTGGACCCCCGGGTCTCACTGATCCTGGTGTCTCCTGATTGACTGAGTCGGCCTCCCTGATCTCAGTCTCGGTCCAGGACCCCCTCGGGCGATCGGAGGAAGAACCATAAGTGCTCAAAAAAGAGGCGACACCACAGGTCCTCATCCTCCTCGGACAAGGAGAGGATCTGGTGGAAACTCTGGCACTATGAAGACCTTATGTGGCAGCAGCTGATTTTGACCGGGCAGAAGCCGGCTCCGCCGTCTACCCCAGCCATCACTTGGCTGTCGCCTACTAGGCCGAAGCCGACCCCTCTGGAACCGAAGCCTTCAGTTCCTCCTCCTGTGGGTCCGGGCCATCTCCTGGTTAGGCCTACTCCAGTCTCTCCACCGATTCGGTTGGAACCACTGCCTAAACAGCCTGAGGTCGGAGCGCCCCCGAAAGAGGACTGACGGAACACTGGGCTTCCCCGACGTCTGTTGATACCGGTCACCCCGGATTGCCCTCGGCAGATCGAGGGTGACTTAGGCGGTAGACCGCTGTATCACAACTCTTCGGACACAGATGTCACCAGCTTGCACTCACATCCCGGGAATGATGAGTCGTCGGTCAGCGCAGGGATGGAGGAAGACCCTTCCTTTTTCCAGGGTATTCTTCGCCTCATCACCGATTCCACTGGAATGCCCCTGGAGCCTATTCAGAAAAAGGCAGCGTACCCTCTCATCGACATTCTTAAGAGAGAGGATACTTTGACGGAGGCCTTTCCAATGACCGAGGCCATTATTGGCCAGGTCCTTGAACTTTGGCCGTGTCCTGCCTGTTGCCCAGCATCATCTGCCCGCATGGCCCACAAGTACGTGGTGCCCATGGGGTCCCTTGCAGGGTTCACAGAGCACCATTCGGCTGGTACCCTGGTAACCGCCTCTGTGTTCAGGCATACTGGTAGTTTGGGCGACACTGACTGCCCCCCCCCGGACAAGGAGTCCAAGAATATGGACCACACAGCCCGTAAGGTCTATGCGTCCTCTTCCTTGGGCCTTCGTCAGGCCAGCTCGGCTGTCATTATGGCACACTTCTCTCATGCCATTCTTGGGTCATTAGATGAGGTCCTCCCTCATCTCCCACCAGACATGAAGACCACAGTCAAGCAGGTCCATGACCAGGGCCATGCTGTTGCTAAACAGCAGCTCCAGATGGCCTTGGACATTGGGGATTCTTGTGCCTGCTCGCTGGCAGCCACAGTGGCCTCTCACCACAGGGCTTGGCTGAGGCTTTCCTCCTTCTTGGTGGATACACAGCTTAAGCTTGCTGACGTGCCCTTCCTGGGCTCCGACTTGTTCAGTCCAGGAGTGGCCAGTCATCTTCAGCATATAGAGCAGTCCAGTGCCTCCTTGGATGCCACTTCTGCTAAGGGTTCTTTGGGCAATAACCAGCAGAAGAGAAAGAAGAAGCCATTTCGGCATTCTTTCCCTGTGGTCAGGCAGCCCTCCGTTTAAGGAGGTCAGCAGCAGCAGGCTCAAGCTTGGCACCCGCGGCCCAAGCAGGGTCCTCAACAGCTCCATAAAGGAGGCCGAGGCGCAGGTCCTGGAGCCTCCTCCTCTAAGCCTGCTCAGTGACAGGTTGGGGGTTGCCACCCCTACACCCGTCATACCAGCTCTGGGTCCTCCTGTGGGGGGTCGGCTCCGCCACTTCTTTTCCGCCTGGTCCGCTATCACTTTGGACAGGTGGGTTCTCGAAGTGGTCGGTCGGGGACTGTCTCTAGAATTTGAGCAGTACCCTCCCAGCCAAACCAAGCCCCTCGGGAGGAATGGATCTCCACTTGCACTCAGTCAACTCTTCGAGACAACGTAGTTCAGCTCCTCCACAAGGAGGCAGTAGCTTCAGTGCTGGATCCACCGACAGATCCAGGCTTTGTTTCCAGGTACTTCCTGGTGCCCAAGCAGATTGGAGGGGGTTGGTGCCCCATTCTAGATCTCCACGACCTGAATCAATATCTCAGGCCTTGCACCTTCCGGATGGTCACTCTGACCCAGATCATACCATTCCTGGAGTGAAACATGTGGTTCTGTTCACTGGATCTACAGGATGCGTTCTTTCACATCCCAATCCATCCGTCCCATCAGCGGTTCCTCCGCTTCAGGGTCAAAGGGACCCTGTACAAGTTCCGAGCCATGCTGTTCGCCTGTCATTGGTGCCTCAGGTGTTCACCAAATGTATTGCAGTGGTGGCGGCCCACCTTCGGCATCAAGGAGTCAGAATCTACCCTTATCTCGACGACTGGCTCTTGGCAGGTTCCTCCTTTCAGGAAGTGGAGAGGTCCAGGGATCTGACTCTCCAAACCTGCTCCCAACTTAGCCACCTGGTCAACGAGGCCAAGTCGGAACTCGTGCCCTCTCAGGTGATGGGCTTCATTGGGGCAGAGCTCGACTCCTGTCAAGCCAGACCTCAGCTCCTGGCATACAGGGCAGAGGTTCTCTCCTCCTTTGCCCAATCATTTCTGGTTGGGCATTTGCTCCCTGCCTGGGACTTTCTCACCTCAGTGGTCTGTTGGGACCAGTGGCACATGGGCCCCCTCCAATGGGAGCTGGCTGCCCAGTGGACTCTACGATGTGGTCACTTCGACCAGCTGATCACTGTAACCCAGAAGATATGGGACTCTCTCCAGTGGTGGACCGCCCCAGACCGGTTGCAGGAAGGGATCCCATTTGTCCGCCCCTAGCGGACGGTCGTCCTTATGACCGATGCCTCTCTCATGGGCTGGGGAGCACATATGGGGGAACAACAGGGCCCGTGGGTTCTGAACCCCTGAGGAGTCCCGATGCCACATCAGCCTATTGGAGCTCAGAGCAGTCAGACTGGCACTGTCGGCTTTTGCTTCTCAGCGCCGGGGTCAAGTGGTTCAAGTCCAGACGGACAGTACCATGACCATGTACTACCTCAACAAACGGGGCGGCACGCACTCCCATCTGCTGTGCAAGGAGGTGCTCCGCATCTGGACCCTCGTAAGCCAGTTGGAGGTGGATCTCCTTGCCATCCATGTGGCAGGAGCCTCCAACCAGCTGGCAGATGCTCTCAGCCGCATAGGCCAGACATCCCACAAGTGGTCTCTCCATCCAGAGGTAGCTTGCAGCCTATTCTTCTGTTGGGGCAAACCGTTGGACCTGTTTGCCTCCAGGGAAAACACCAATCTGAGGCTGTTTCATGCTCATCCCCTCTCAACAGGGCTCACTGCAGGGGGATGCCTTCTCGAGGCCATGGACCCCAGACCTCCTTTATGCCTTCCGTCCATTTCCTTTGATCGACAAGGTGTTACTCAAGGTGAGGAGGGCCGAGGCGAAGGTGATCCTGATAGCCCCTGATTCGCCACACCAGTTCTGGTACCCAGATCTCCTCAGCCTGAGCTGCAGTCCCCTGGACCTGATATCTCTGAACCAGGGGAAGGTATTCCATATGGACCTTCAATCCCTGCACCTCACAGCCTGGTACCCGATCGGCTAGAGTTCCAGGCTCTGGGTCTTTCCGAAGATGTCTACACCGTGGTGGAGGCATCTGGAAAGGAATCAACCAGGAAATGTTATGCCTTCAGATGGAAACGATTTTCCATTTGGTGTCAGGGTAAGGGTCTGGACCCCTTATCCTGTTCTGTGGCTAACATTCTTGACTACTTTTGGTCTCTCTCCAAAGGGGGTCTACAGTCATTGACCCTTAGGGTGCACCTGGCAGTCATTTCTGCCTACCGGGCGCAGGCCGTTCAGCCAACATTGGAGCAGGGCAGGAGACAGTGGTCAGGTGCTTTTTCAAAGGCCTGGATCACATATCCCATCCAGTGCGTGAACCTCCACCTCCGTGGGATCTGTTGCTGGTTTTGGCAAAGCTCATGGGCAAGCCATTCAAACCCATGCAGAAATGTGAGCTTTCACACTTATTATGGAAGACTGCCTTCCTGGTGGCTATCACGTCTGCCAGGACAACAGGGGAGCTCCAGGTGCTCTCGGTGGACTCCCCTTATCTGTTCTTTCACAGGAACAAAGTTGTCCTGCGGCCCCACCTGAAATTCCTTCTGAAGGTGGTGTCAAGAGTTTTACCTTAACCAGGTGTTGACTCTGCTGGTATACTACCCTAATTACACCTCTGACGCCAAGTACAGGCTCCATACTCTGGACCTGAGACGTGCTCTCTCCTACTACAAGGAGAGGTTGGCGGAAATTCGTGGAGAGGTTCGCCAGCTGTTTGTCACCTACGCTGAAGCCGCCTCTGGCAGGCCTGCAGCCAAACGGACTGTAACATGATGGATTACATCATGCATAGGTCTGTGCTATGAGTTGGCAGGCAAGGAGCCTCCCAGAGGGATAAGAGCTCATTCTACCCACCATACTGCTGCATCGGTGGCTGCTTCCAGGGACATCCCTATCCAGGAAATCTGCCGGGCTGCTACCTGGAAGTCAGAAAACACCTTCATTACCCACTACCACTTCGATCTTGAGTCACGCTGGGATACTGGTTTTGGGGCCCCTGTTCTCCAATCTTTATTTCCTAAGTGGGGGGGGGGTGTGCACCTTGCCTCCCTCCTCCCAGAGAACTGCTTGGAGTCTGCCAAGAAGTGTGGATGAACAACATATCCACGCTCCTAGAAGAACAGGTTACTCACCTGTAACAGTAGTTCTATGAGTGGTATATGTTGTTCATCCACACATATGCCACACATATCTGGCAGCACACACACACACACACACACACACACACACACACACCACCTCCCGGCTCGGTGCACAACCTGCTTCCAGTGGGCTAAGATCTGGCATCATGGGGCAGAGTCGAGGTATATACCACCTGGGTGGGTGGTAGGAGCCAGCTTGAAGACTTCCGGCAAGATTTAAAGTGTAAGGGGACATGCCAAGAAGTGTGGATGAACAATATATACCACTCCTAGAACTACTGTTACAGGTGAGTAACCTGTTCTTCTCCTAGTGGAGCACTCCCTTGGTCAACCAGTTCACCCCCTGGGAGAACAGCTAGCTAAGGCTGTTCTTTGCCTGCCCCCCCACAGTGTGGGACACTGGTGGGGATGCCTTCACGAGGGCCTGGACCCTAGCCTCTTTTATGCTTTCCCCTCATCTGGTCAAAGTGCAGAGGGAAAAGGTACGGTTGATCCTGGTAGCCCCGGACTGGCCAGTGCAATTTTGGTACCTGGATTTCTTCAACCTCAGCAGCAGGCCTCTGTGGCAACTGCCCCTACACCTGAACCTGCTCTTCTGTCACAAGGGGAAAGTCCTGCATCAGGACCTTCCATCCCTGCACCTGACAGCCTGGTTTTTGAGTGACTAGAGTTCCAGGCTTTGGGTCTTTCCGAAGAGGCTCTCCGTGTCATGGAAGCCTGCTGAAAAGAGTCAACCCACCAGTGCTATGCCTTAAAAAAGAAGAGATTTTCCGTTTGGTGCCAGGGGAGGGAGCTAGACCTACCCCCCCCCCTTCGGCTAGCATTCTGGATTAACTATGGTCCCTTTCTGTCAGGCCTGAGGTTGACCCTCAAGGTGCACCTGGCAGCCATTTCTGCATACTAGGCATGGACTGGTATGCCAACAGTTGCACAGAAGAAGGTGGTTGTGCCCATCTTTAAGGGCCTGGATCACCTGTCCCTGCCAGTTAATGAGCCACCACCACCTTGGGACTTGTTCTTTGTACTGGCAATGCTCCGAACTGATGCACAGGTGTGACATGTCACACCTGTCGTGGAAGACCACCATCTTGGTGTCACCACCACCATTTGGACCAGTGAGCTCACTAGGTTGAGTCTCCGTGTTTGGCGTTCCACAAGGACAAGACTGTCCTCCACCACCACCCAAAGTTCCTCCTAAAGGTGGTGTCAGAATTTCACCTTAATCAAGTGGTCAGCCTCCCAGTGTACTTCACCACTATAGCCACAGAGGCTGAGAACAGGTGCCACATGTTGGACCTGAGGCGAGCGCTTGCTTTTTACATGGAGTGCACGGATGAAGTTCGGCGAGAGGTTCGCCAGCTATTTGCAACATATGCTGAAGCTGTACCTGGCAGACCGGCAGCAAAGCAGACGATTGGCAGGTGGGTTGTCTCTTGCCCCTACCTCTGCTATAGTTTGGCTGGTAGGCAGCTTCCCGTAGGGCTTAGGTCTTATTCCACCAGACATACCGCTGCCTCGGTGGCTGCTTCCAGGGATGTCCCTATCCAGGAAATCTTCAGGGCTGCTACCTGGAAGTCAGCACACACCTTCATTTCCCACTACTACATCGATCTTGAGTCACGCTGGGATGCTGGTTTTGGGACCTCAAGTCTCCAATCCCTGCTTGCCGAGTAAGGGTGTGCGCCTTGCCCTCTCCTCCCAGAAAACTGCTAGGAATCTGCCAGAATGTGGATAGTGCACCATATTCGTGCCTCCAGAAATGAGGGATCTTACTTCAAGAGGGCTCTTACAGTAGGCATTTACATCTAGGACTAAGCCACCAGGCGTCGGGACCCCACAGAAAAATTTCTAACTAGCAGTCTCTGCGGGGGACTGCCCGTACATCAGCTGACTGGCATCAGCCTACATCAGTACAAAGGGGTAGTCCCCCACACCTGCCTTCCAGTTCTTTCCTGCCGTCGCCTTGCGAAAGTACCTCGCAGAAGAACAGTGCTACTTTGATCACTATTTCTGGATGAGTATTTGCTCTTTTTTTGCCAAACTTACCAGTTTTTCCCTTCAAAATTGTTCCTAACTCCAGCTGTGTATGTTGGTCCTGACGCCCTCTGAATTGCATAAAAACAAGTGCGAGTCATGTGGATCCCAGCTCCCTTATAAGGACTGCCACTCTTTGTGTCTATTCTGCCTAGGCCCGGACCACCGCATGGAGGAGTGTGAACACTGCCAGAAATTCAGTTTGGTCAACCGTAAGAGGAGACAGCAGTCCCTGGAAGCCCACGTCCTAAAGAAAAAGATGGCCTCCATGGAAAAAGAATTGAAAAAACTGAGGCAGGCGTCCACTTCTCCCGAAGGCCACCACAAGAAAAAGAGGGACAAGGAGAAACACCGAGACCAGGATTAGTCATCCACAGCTCTAATGACTTCAGCTGGAGATGAGATTCTCCAAGTATCTTCCCCTCCGGGGGATCGCTCACCAATAGCCGCCTTGGTTACCAAGCCAGCATCGGGCCCCCCCCCCTTGGGCTCGCGCTGTGGCCCACTGGGAGCCGCCAGAGCAAAGGAAGCCTCCACTTCTGCTAAGCCCATTTCTTCCTTGTGGCCTATTGGTAAGAATGGGTCTGATAAGTCAGGCTCTGCCGCCGCCCGGACAAGGCTGATAAGCCAGTCGTCGGCAAGTCTGACGAATGCCCAGCCAGTGAACCCACACCAGGCACTGAACATACACCTCATCGAACTGCCGCATCGAACTCCAGTTTCGTTGCCCTCTGAGGCCCCTCCATTCCCCCAAGACTCCACCCATGGATTCTACTCCCTCCACCCTGGCTGGGGTCGAGGAGACTGGGATGCTGCCATCAGGGGTGCCCTCCCCCCTTCGCCAGAACCTCAGTTGCCGGACTTGACGTCAATGAATCAGTCACCCCCTGGTATACCAGTTCCTGATGACAGACCTGCCCCGCCGTCGGGTCCTGCAGGCTTCTCCTTCCCAGACCCTCCCATGGGTCCTCCTACCCCTGGCCCTATGCCTTCTGGGCCGACACCAGAACAGTCTGGTCCACCTACTGGACTGATGCCAGGTTCTTTTGCTCTGTCTGAGCCCCTGGCACCAGGATACCCTACACCTCAGTACCCAACACCACATTACCTGGTGCTGCAGCACCAGATGCCTCAATACCAGAAGCCGGGCCTCCCGCCATCAGGTTATGGGTACCCTTTTTACAGATTTCCCAGTTGCCCCTGTCAGAGTCCCCCCTTCCTCCTCCCCCACAACCTCAAGTGGACCTGATGGAGGTTCTGGCCTCCTGGTGGGCTGAGGCTAAGTCCCAAGTCACTAAGGAGGCAGAGAATCATCTGCCGACTCCAGCCCCTACAGCAGAGTCCCTACGTCAGTGACAGGAGACTCCTCCACCTTTACCCAATGCCAGGGCAGAACCCTCTGGCTCTCGGATCAGGGAGGATACGCACCCCCGGGGTACCCCCAGAGGGGTCAATCCCACACCCAATAAGGAAGACTCTTCCTCTTTGGAGTCTTCAGATTCTGATACAGATTATGATCCCTCCGACCCTGGAAATGAGCCACATACTCCAGAGAACCACAGGCCTAAGAACTCTCCAAAGTCTCCTTCGGAGTACCCTTCTTTTCTGGAATTGCTGAAACAAGTCCAGGCTGCTTATGAGTAGCAATCAGTGGAGCCAGATCCACAGTGGAAAAAATTAGCTGTTCACCTAGATCCCCCAGAAACCTCTCCTACACTGATTACCCCCTGGATAGAGCCCCATTCGGATCTTGTTTCCATTATTTGGGAACAACCTTCCTCATTAGCCCCTCTTCCCCGCAAGGCAGATGGGCTATATCAGGCTCCCCAGAGAAAAGGCTTTACAGTTCACTTTGCTGCAGATTCGCCGCATTAAAACGTCATGACCGAACTGCCACTCCTAAGCACCTTAGCTCGTCTCCCCCTGACAAGGAATCTAGACTTCTGGACCAATACAGTAAGAAGATATATTCATTTAGTTTTTGTTGACCGGGTAAGTGCACTGGACAAATCCTGCCTATTTTCAGGCACAACCCGGGGGAGGGGGATACAGATGAATGCCAACTGACCTTGAACCAGATGAAACTGTTGGTGGTATTTTAGCGAATGAGGGAAATTTGGCCAGGACACTGGGGAAATTCCCCTACTCTTTTCGATAAGTGCCATGGGATCTTTAACATCCACCTGAACTACCACCAATCCAGGCAGATGGGTCAGCAAATCCTGCGACAGAGGAGGTTCCTCAGAAAACTGTTGCAGAAGAGAGAACCAAACTTGCCTCGGCCAAAATGTAGCAATGAGAATCATGCACGTCCCTTCTATCTGAAGTTTGTTCAGCACCCTCAGAATCAAGGGAATGGGGGGAAGGTGTAGACGAATCTGTCCTTCCAACATAGAGCGCGTCTCTCCAAAAAACATCTTGCCCTGGAGCGAGTGAGCAAAAGGTGGGAAGTTTGGCATTGTCGGGGGAAGTGAAAAGGTCCACCTGAGGAGTCCCCCATTGCTCAAAGATGTTTGCAATATCCTGTTTGAGTTCACACTCGTGGGACTTTATTGACAAGTGACTTGAGTGTCTGCCAGAGTGTTTTCCACTCCTGGTAAGTGAACTGCCGTCAGGTGCAGGTTGTGCTGGGATGCCCAGTACCAAACTCTCATTGCTTCCCGGCACGGGATAGGAACGAGTTCCTCCCTGTTTGTTGAGGTACCAATCTATGCACGTTGTCTGATTGAACCAGAAGATGACCGGGAAGAATGAAGGGAGGAGAGCCTGTAGGGCATACAGAACTGCCCTGAGCTCGAGAACACTGACATGTAATTTCTTCTCAAAGTGAGACCAGTTGCCCCGAGTCTTGAGACCCTAGGAGGGCACCTCAGCCCACTCTAGACGCATCAGTCGTCAGAGTCTGGGTGGGAGGATTGGTGTAGAAGTGGACCCCCAGACTGAGGTTCTCCTGAACCGTTCACCACTGCAAGTCCCTGATCACCATTGTCCTGAGACTGATCCCATTGGGACCAAAGGGTCCATTGGGAGACTCATGTAGAGCCACGCCAGAGGGACAGTTGGAATGGCTGCCGCCATGATCCCGAGAAGACGATGAACCTTCCTGACTCTGACCCATCTGAGGCAGGACAGGAGGCAAGCTTGGTTTAGGAGTGTCTCGACTCTGTCCTGGGGCAAGAATGCCTGGCCTGGGGTCATTCCCAACACTGCACCCTGTGAACTGCAGCCATTGACAAGGGGCCAGATGGGACTTGGCATGGTTGACCATGATACCTAGGCCGGTAAAAACCTCCAGGGTGATGGAAAGGGAGCATTGCTGGTCCTCTCTGGATGGTGCTGCCAAAAGCCAGTCATCCAGATAAGGGAAGACTTATACTCCTGGAGTGCATGAAAGGCTGCCACTACCTCCAGGCATTTGGTGAATACTCGGGGAGGCCGAGGAAGGCCAAATGGTAGGGCCCAGAACTGGTAGTGTGCCCCCTGAAAACAAAAACGGAGGTATCTGCGATGGGAAGGACATATGGGGATATGTAGGTACGCATCCTGCATATCCAGAGCACATACCCACAATCCCATCCGATAAAAGGGAAGAAGACTCTGCAGAGAGCATTCTGAACCTTTTGTACTCCACATACTCGTTCGGAGAGCTGAGATCCAAGATGGGTCTCAGGTCTCCGGTCTTCTTTGGTACTAGGAAGAAGTGAGAATAGTAACCCATCCCCTGAAAGGGGGAGGGGATGGGTTCCATCGCTGACATCTGAAGAAGGGAGCTGATCTTTTCGAGTACCAATGGAAGATGTAGAGGGGAGTATGACGCCAGAGGAGGTGGTCTGTGGGGCAGTTTCTGGGTGAACTCGATTGAGTGTCCCGATGACACCAATTGAAGCACCCATGCATCGTGTGTTATTCTCTCCCAGCCTGGCAAATGGGATGAAAATTTCCTCCCTACCGGTTCCTCTGGAGGCGCCAGAGGAAGAGGGAGAGGCAAGGAGTCAGAATGCTGAGGGCAGAGCAGCAGCTGGGGCTCCGAGAGTCTTTTTGCTCGGAGGAGCTTTGGCTGCTGATGCGGCTCTGTATTTGTTAGGATGCTTAGCCTGTGTGTGCTTTTGTCTTTGGCAATTTTGGTGCCGGAAGGGCCGCTTCTGACCCTGAGAGGACTTATACATAGTCTGAGCTGACTTCAATGCTGAACCCTTCTCTTGCAGTTCAGTGATGATGTCCTTGACATCACCTCCGAGCAAGACTGATCCCCTGAAAGGGGCATCATGTATGGCTGTCTGAACTTCAGGGGCCAAACCTACACACAGAGCCAGGCATGTCGCTGCACACCTATGGCGAAAGCAGAGTTTCTGCCTGCAGTGTCCACATCATAAGTGGCACATAACACATGCTTACAGGTGGAATGAGTGGAGCAGACCAGGTCTCCCAATTCTTGTTTTGTCTGAGAATCTGAGAGAGTCCAGTTTGGATTCCACCTGGCTCAGAATCCACTTCTGGAAGATCCCCATGTGTCCAACATAGTTCAGAGCTCTCAAACCCAGGGTAGAAGATGCATATCTGTTTGCATGTCATGTACGCAGTATCAGTGGCTCAGTAGGTAGCACACTCACCTCAGAGGCCGGGAGATCAGAGAGCTGTGGGTTCAGTTCCCACATCTGGCACTTGGGTTAATATCCCAGTACTGACACTGTAGTGCAGCGTGAGAGGGGTGCTGCACTTCTGAGGTGCTGTCTTTCAGATGAGACATTAAACCCAGGTCCCATCTGCCTGGATTGGTGGTAGTTCAGGTAGATGTTAAATATCCCATAGCACTAAATGTCTCGTTGGTCTAGAGGTATGATTCTTACTTGGGGTACAAGAGGTCCTGGGTTCCAGTCTCTGATGAGCCCAAGAATCATGTGATTTGAACAATCTGTTTGATATACATTTTCAATATGTATACCCTAGAGCAGAGGAGGAAGAGAGGTGATATGATCAAAACATTCAAGCACCTTAATGACATTAACAAGGTGAAAGAGTCTAACATTTCAATATAAGAAAAATATCAGGAGAAGACAAAGCATGAGATTAGAGGGAGGCCGATTAAGGGGTAATGTGAGGAAGTTCTTTTTCACAGAAAGGATGGTGGTTGCATGGAACATCCTACCTCAGGAAGTGGTGGATATGAATACAGTGCAGGGCTTCAGACAGGCATGGGATAGGCATAAGAGAGCAATACAGATGAGTATGAATAGATAGACCATTGCCAGAGCAAAGGTTGATGGCACATTTATAAAGTAGAAAAAGAAATGGGCAGACTGGATGGGCCTTGTGGTCCTTATCTGCTGTCAACTTCTATGTTTCTATCTCGGCTGACCACATCCCTTTAGGGGACAGGACAGTTGCTCAACTAGAAGTCTCTAAGGCCTTCCTTAAAGGGGGTTTCCATTTATGAACCCCCCGTGGGATCTCAATTTTATTTTAGAGAAACACTGCCTCCCTTCGAACCGGCAGCAGAGGCGGACTTAAAATTCCTCTCCTGGAAGACACTTTTTCTAGTGGCCATCACCTCTGCTCGGAGAATTTCCAAACTTCAAGCCCTGATGTGTAAGATCCCTTATTTGATTTTCCACAGAGAACAGGTGGCCATGCGTACCAACCCCAAGTTTCTTCCCAAAGTGATGGCTTGAATCCACACTGAATCAATCCACTGAGCTCCCAGTCTTTTATCCAGAGCACTCAAATCATGGAGAGTACCTCCTGCATACGCTAGATGTACACAGGATTCTGAGATACTATACTAACAGAACCAAGAATCTCAGAAAAACGGATCAACTCTTCAATTCCTTCACACACAAAAGAGAAGGCAATGCTATTTCTAAGCAAGGGCTCTCCAAGTGGTTAGCAAATTGCATCACTTTCTGTTATGACAAGTACAAGAAGACCCTTCCGGGTCAAGTCAGAGGTCACTCCACGAGAGTAGTAGCCGCCTCTGCTGCTTGTTTCAGGAATGTGTCAGCAGCGGAAGTCTGCAGCTGCTACTTGGACTTCTGTCCATACCTTCACAAAACATTACAGTTTAGACGTTGCCTCTCACCATAGAGCAGGCTTCAGATTGGCTGTGCTGCAGGGACTTCTGTCCTGAATCCTTGTTCATCTTTTTCCGTCATTCTGTAGGTGATGACTCCTCCCCCCTTTCTGTTTTGTTCTAGACTGCTTGGGACTCAGTCCTATATGTAAATACCTACTGCAAAAGCCCTCTCAAAGTAAAACAGAACAGTTACGTAAGAACTTACTGTTAACAGTAGATCTTGGAGAGAGGCTCTTGCAGTAGGTATTGCCTTCCCTCCCTCCCTCTGTCCCCTTGAGTTTTTTCTTTTCTTCTATGGGGGCATATCCTCTTCTCTCCTGTCATGCCCTTTCAGCCTCTGGTGGGAAAGAACTGGAAGGTGGGTGTGGGGGACCGCCCCTATATACTGATGTAGGCTGATGCCAGCAGACGTGGGGGTGGTCCCCTGCCAGAGACTGCTAGCTAGAAATTTTTCCTTGGGGTCCTGACGCCTGGCGGCTTAGTCCTATATGTAAATACTTACTGCAAGAGCCTCTCTCGAAGATCTACTCTTACAGTAAGTTCTTATGTAACTGTTCTTTACTCACCAGTAACCATAGTTCTAAAAATGGTATAGGGTGCACAACCACACAACAAACCTGACCTTCCCTGGCAAGAGGCACACGGATCCCTGCTTCCAGCGTGCAAGATCTGATGTCATGGGGCGGAGCGGAGGAGTATACCACCTAGGTGGGATAGGAAGAGCTTAGCTTGAAGATGTTCTGCTTGAATTTAAAGGGAAAGGAAAATTGCCAGAATGTAGATGTGCACCATATATAACTCCTAATTCTTTAGTTACAGGTGAGTAACCCTCATTTCTATTCTGCTTATGATGCCTCTGCTTCTTTCAGGGTTGCAGCAGCTGGTAGCTGTATGTGCAGACATTTCTGTTTCCAAATCATGGGATTTGCTGCTGCTTCTGCACAGCAATCTATGTTGGATTCGGCCTTTGAGTGCGACATTGTTGGGCCCAAAGTAGAGGCCACTTTGGAGAAGATTTGATTGGCTTGATAGCTTGTAAGATCTATTAAAGAGATCTACTGATTTTATACAAATATAGATTTGCACCATACATAGTTGTGCCTTACCCCTGTGAGAAGCATTTGGTGCCAAAAAGAACACTAGTTTTCTTGTAAAACCGCTCATAAAATTGCAGCCACCAGGTCTTGCTTACTTCCCGGTGTATAGTGCCGCTCGTGCTCCGCCCCTATGCACAGCCACGTTATGATGTAAGGCCAGGGAGAGTGTAGGGACACGCTCCATTATAGCCTGGATGAGCTACTTTCCAATCGATTTTTATATATTGTAATGGTCAACTGGTGATCAATCAATGGCACCGATCGACTAACAAGGGCCATTGGAGCCTATCCCAACTCTGACAGAGGAAAAGTCTAAAGACAAGCCCTCCAAGATGTCAACAGATAAACATAGTCAAGGACGCACAAAGGCTCCCAGTCTGAAACTTCTCCTTCCTTCTCCCCATCTGCTTTAAAAGGAAAGGACTCACTGAGATAAGTTAAAAGAAAGAGCTCAGGTCTCCAAGACTAAGAAGGCCAGGGATGCCGATGACAAGGCCACAGGCTTGAAGCTGGCTTCTCCTGTTCATCAACCACTGCTAGGACATGTCGGCATTCAGCAACACTGTCGCCTGCGAGGTCATCAAAGTCTCAAGGCAAAGACAAGTCATCAAAGTTCTCCTTGTCCAGCCATCACCACAAGCATAAGGATAAAGCTCCTGCCTGACCAGTGAGGCTGACATCCCCACTTGAGATGGAGGGTAAATCCTCGTTGTCTACTCTGGTGGTAACGACTCCTAAAGCCCCCCCCACACACACACACACACATATATATGCTGTTCAAGAGACAGCATGGTCTAAATCTGGCTCTGGCACTTCCACACATACTGTGAATGATTTGCAGCTTCTGTTGGGTACCACACCATCAACAACATTCACTTTGACTCCTTTACAGGGAATAGTTGACTCTCAAGTTGTGCTGGCAATAGTATCAGAGCTGTTTTAGCATTTGCTGCAATCTCTTCCACTAACCATCATGGCTGTGCAGTCGATGGGGCCTGCATTGTCGATTGGTTCCCAAAACACAGTTGTGATTCTTTCACAGCCATGGTCATTGACCCTGACTCCACCTGTACCCCACATTGTCATTCTAGAGGAGGAGGAGGAATATAATCCTGATCTCCTGAAAATGCAAAAGTATTTGGAGGAGGAAGAAGGGGACATGTATCTCTCTGAGAGTGGTCTGTGTTCCAGCTCCACCTTGTCCTCATGTAGTGAAGACACTGTGGTTTATACACACAATTCTTCTGAGAATGCCTCCCTTCAGGCATTATTGAGCACAAGCATATTGCCTTAGGCTTTGCTGCTGATGAGAAGGACTCCACAAAGTGCAGTTTGCAGGATTTTGTGGATGTCTCTACTACTCCCTCTGTAGTTATTTTTCCTGTTTATCCTGTATTGGAGGATGCTACACTGGCTGCATGCTATAGTCCTAATGCTGTGCCTACAGTTCCTAGGAAGGCTGAAAAGCAGTTTCCTGTTCCTTCTGCCAAGCCTTAGTGGAAACTGACACTGTGGTCATCATTGCTGTTCATGATAGGTTTAAGACCCCTAGACATGTGAGTTCCTTGCCCTGGTAAGAAATCCAGGAAGCTGGATGGGATGGCAAAAAGAAACTATGCCTTTGCTCCTTTGGGCTTTAAGATAGCCAGTTACCAAAATTAGAGATGTGGGCTGTTCAACTTGGCCTATAGCTATTTCAAGACCATCTCAGCCCAGTTCCATTGTTGATTTGGACAATGTCAGTCTCATGCACTAGATTAATAAGCAAGAAATGCACTCTTACCCACTGTGCAAGGAGGCAGTGAGAGTGTGTTACTGGGCCATGTCTCATGACTTTCAGCTTTTGGCTGTGTTTTTCCACTTACTCCAGGTGTCCAAAATGTCTTAACAGACAGGCTAGGCAGGTTGCAGTCCCTTACTCATGAATGAGAACTGCTGACATCTATTGTAAATTACCTCTTAGCAAGAAGTGGTCATCAAGAGTTGGACCTTTTTGCTTTCCAACATAACATGAAAGTGCCACATTTCTGCTCACTACGGGGCGTGGATTTTTCTATTGCGACATGTCCGTCTCCTGGAAAGGAAACAAGGGTTTCTGGTTCACCTGGCCCTGAATCTCTACATATACATGCTTAGCTCCTGAAGACATAGCCAACGCTTATTTTGGGGTCTCACTCAAGGTAGCTGATGTCTTGCTTGTGGCTAGGAAGCCTTCCTGGGTACTTTGTGTACTGATTGAGAATCATTCCAAAGGTGTGGCTGAATGGAGGAGAGATCCTTTATTTAATAGTTACTTGCTGTAACAGTAGATCTTCGATATAATCTCCTTCATTGAGCCACAGAGCTCCCACCCTCTTTCCCTTTATTCTAATTAATGTGTTGCTGGCAGAGATATCTACTGCCCTCTTATGGAGTTCAAAAGTGCCTTATGTTTTTATTTCCAGTTCCGTGTGTCTCTGAGTGTGCCTTGTGCTAAAGTCTCCTGGTTCCTCAGAAGGATATCCTCCGGGCTTGTCTCCAGTGGAGAACTGAGGAGTGATTGGACCACCCACATTACATAGGCATTGACGTTGTATGTCGTCATGGGCAGCCCCTCACTAGCAAAAGTTTCTGAGTTGTCCTGATGTTAATGACTTAATCTGTATGGTGTGGCCCAGTGGAGGAGATATTTTTTCTAACAATGTGGATACAGTTCACTGTCCACACGCTGGTAGGTCTGCCAGAGACAGCTAAGTCATTAAAAGACTTCGAGCTAAGCTCCTCCCTCCATCTGGGTGGTGTATCCCTTAGCTCCTTCCTCCACCTGGGTGGTATATCCTTTGGCTTTGCCCCGTGATGTCAGATATTTCTTCCCACTGGAAGGGACAGTCTTCTCCTTCCCTGCTGAAAAGCGTTGAAGGAATCTTAACAATTTAAGGGCTTTTCAGGAGAATCTTCAACTGTTTCAGTCTGCATTTGTCATTAAAGGTGCTTCTACATCTTCTGGCTCACTTCACAGTTGTCGATGAGGAGCAAGCAACCGGCTTTCAAATTCTGCACTTGATGTAGGCAGAAAATGTTAGTCACAGGTCTGTATGACATGTGCCTATACATCCTAAGTGATCAACACTACGTCAAGGGATACAGTTTGTGCCTGGCTATACTGCTGGCCTCCATCGAAGACTGGAAGGCTCAACTGGCCCTTGGTTGGCCAAAAGAATGCCAGAAGGCCTCTGTGGCAGCCGGGTCAGCTGCTCAGCTTGAGGTCATAGAAAAAGAGGTGGCTGTGGTGAGTTCCTAGTCAGTCTTGGTGCTGTTCCCAGCAGGGCCAGCATCAGAGGCTCATTCGCTGACAGGTTTAGAGAAATGCATTTGGCCCTCCAGACCTTCAGGTAGAGCCCTTCTCATTGCAACAAAAAAAAAAGAAGAAAGTTGTAGATCTTAGGATCAGGAATGATCGTGCTCCTTCAACTCCCTGACCGCTCAACCTTGGTCAATCTCCCTACGGTTCCACAGTAACCCTGTCTGGCCTGTCAGCCTCAACACCAGTCAAGCAGGCAGTTTAGATTTTTCTCAAGCCTGCGGACCGGCTGTTGAACATCAGTTCACCCAGGAGGATGTGGTACAGTCTGTATCCCCAGCTGAGTTGCTTCAGGAGCAGTCTCCACTGGCAGTCGTGCCTCCAAAGCCTATCGTGCTTAACCTGATAAGGCAGGTGGTTTATACAAACCCTCCTAAGGACACACATTAACCCTTTGGTCGAGGTCATGATGATGGCACTCTTGATCCCACTCAAACAGGAGGCATTGCCATTAATTCTCCTTGACATCCTCGGATGAGGGGAGCCATCGATGAAAAATGCACTGATGCTACAAAGTTCTCCTCTGGCAACAGTGGACCATTTCTAGGAGGGGTAGGGCTCTGCCCCTGGATTTTCAGTCCCTTGACCTTTGTCAGTCATTCCCACGCCTGTCTATGCTTTTCAGCAGTCCCCAGCATCTGCTTCTCCACCTCTTGGGGTGGAGCCACCTCCACCACAGCCTCTGTTATGAGCCCTGAACAAGGAGTCTTGCCCAACAGCTGGCCTTCCAGGCCGACCCTTGGTGGAGATCTCCCAGGATGAGGGTACCAGGGTGGTCCATGGTGGAAAATCGTTGAGGGCCATATTTGAAGACTCCTCCAATTCCGAAGGCAAGTCTTCAGTGGACTCGACCAGGACTCATACTTTTGACCAGGAATTGGTCAAAAAGCTGACAGTTACCCACAGACCAGTGTCATTTGAAGCTCTGGTTCAACTTATGTCAGACTTAATGAAAGTTCCTTTAGAGCCAGTTCAGAAATGAGCTACATGGTACCTGTTTACTAACATACTGGATAGGGATGATTCCCTGGGGTTGCCTTTCCCATGCCTGAGACCAACTTGGGAATGGCTCTGGAGCTTTGGCAGCATCCAGCATCTTGCATGGCACACTCTTATTGTATGGTCTGCAAGTACGTGGTCCCAGCAGGATCCCTTTCTGTGTTTTTCTGACCACTCCTTCACTGAAGGCTTGGTTTTAGATTCTGCCTTCCATAAATCCAGAAGCCAAGGGAATGTGGACTGGTCTTTCTGAGAAAGAGTCCAAGAAGATTGACCACGCAACTAAAAAGGTATATGCTGCTGTGTCACTGGGCATCTGTCAGGTCAGCTACACTGTCATGATGACAAATTTTGGCCATTTCCTGTTTTGGGTGTTAGAGGAACTTCTCCTCATCTTCCAGCTGGCAAAAGTTTCCAGTTAAGATGATGGGAGACCAGGGTAGATCTCTGGCTAAACACCAGCTTCAGTTGGTTTTGGACATGGGTGACTCCAGTGTCTGTACCACAGAAATGGCCATTGCCATGCATTGCAGGTCCTGGCTGAGGCTTTCCAGCTTCCTGGCAGACACTCAGTGTAAGTTGCTTAACATTCCCTTCTTGTGTGCCGATCTTCTTGACCCTGGCGTGGAAGGACATCTCACGCGGCTTGAGAAGTCCACCGCCACCCTAGAGTCTGTAGCTTCATCCCAGAAGGCCTAAAAGCCTAACAAGAAGGCCTTTTAATTCTGGTCCTTTCAGCCATAACAGTCTCAGCAGCACCACCTCAGGGGCAAAAGGGGAGGAGCAGAGGTGCATCAAAAGGTCATTATAAAACTAAAAAAAAAAAAAAATAAAAAATAAAATAAAAATAAAAAAGCACACACACAAAGATTATGATCATGTAGATAGAATACATAATATTGACAGATCAAAATTGTTAGAATAAAAAACTTAATAAAGTGCCTGCATTAGCCAAAAAGTAACTTCTTTTAGATTCATACATAAAAACTCAGCAGAATGTTTTGATGATAGCTTACTAGAACAGTTCACGAAAAACTAATCATTTTCCTGACTGGGCAAGTACAGCATAAAACAAACACAAGAAACCCAATAATAGCAGTACCTACAGAATAGCAGATTTGTATATTTTTCTGTTTATCTTAAGTATTAAGTAACAGCCTACTTGCCAATTTTGGGTGCTGTAGCTGCAAAGGATGGCTGTCCAAAAAAAAAAAAAACCTCTTTTCCCCATCTGTACAATTGAGAAGACTAAGCTGTCACTGGAGTACCTTTTATTTCCTAAAACTGAGTTAAGCTAAGTATTTTTTGTCTCTTCCGGTTTTGTGAAATATAATACATAATGTATTAAGATATCTAGTTTTTTCACCACATAAACAGACAAGATCTACCTTTCCATAGAATATAGTTACCATATATACTGTACATACTGGAACCTTAAATCCACTTTTGTACTTTATGGGACTTTACCATAGCCAGTTTCTCCATAGAATATACAGTAGTTACCATATGTAACCCCCTTGTTCACAGGGGTTACTAGAATCCCACCTAGAATCAGTGGCAGGCAGGGAGAGGCAGCTTGTGAGATACCAGTTAAATCGGTTTCACACTGTCGCACTCTGTTTTCAGTTTCTGCTGAGCTGGAGTGATGATGTCACCTTAGAATACTAGCAGCAGCATAAGCCGCAATGGAATGCTAGCTGCAGGGGTTAGCAGTAGGACGTTGAGAGAATCAAGTCAGTTTCAAGAGAGATTCAGGAGAGTGAGGAGTGCTGCAGTGTGCAGCTCCTCAGGCCTAGCTCTGAGAGAGAGCTACCTTAGAAAAAGGGGTTGTGTTTTCTCACCCTAGAGAGGAACACAGAAGACCATTTGTGAAGTGGTAGAGACCGTTCCTGGGAAGTTTTCCAGTGCCCCATCCCCAGAGGGATGGGGGAAATTTCAGGATTATGGGGCAATCCCCTGGTCCAGCCTGGAGAGGGAGAAGCTGCCTGAAAGTCATTTTGTTCTGTGAGTACCCGAGATTGTTGTGAGAAAAAGCCCTGGGGCACCTGCAATACCGTGATGAGTTTTGCTCTGGCAAAGAGACTGTGTTACCAAGACTGTTTTAAGTGAAAGTATCTGCCTACTGTGGGGTCAAAGGAAGACTTGCCAAGGACAGAACTCTTAGATTGTGTATGACTTGGAAGCATCTGCAACAGTGGGGGTCTAGGGTAAAGACATAGCCACATACAGAACTTTTGAAGTCAGGACACATCCAGTGAAAAGTAGAATGTTAAATGTGCAAAACATTTCAAGGGAGCATCTACAAAGTGTTTTTCAGAGAAGGGTGTTGTACCCAAATGAATGGCTGAGTATAGATTTGGGAGCAAAAGGTGGGAGACCCACATCTGGAGTAACCAGGTTTACCTCTCCGGGTTCGGTTTGGTCACCTATGTTTTCTCTCAGTGCATTTGGCCAATGCCTGAGGGAAAGCACCCAGATGTGGGATTTTTTATTTTCCCTGAGAGCCAGAAAGTGCTTGTGGGTGGTTTAGGGAGCCTCCATCAACCTCCATGTAGTATGGAAAAGTTTCCTAGTAATGGCTGTGGTGCCATGTCAAGGAAAAGAAGAGAAGTGTACCAGTTTGGGCCGTGTGTGCTCAGATCTGTTCAGAACCTGAGGGTTTGTAGTGAGGAAGTGTGCTCTGTACCTCAGTAATCTGCATTACCAGTGAGAGTAGCCCTGTGGGGGTCCATCTTTGTTTTGTTGTTCTCTGTGTTATGTGAATGAAAACCACACTCTAGAATCCCAGCCTGGTTTGGACATTACAGTTCTTGCTTCCAGTGTCTGGATTTACTTGGGTGCCCCTGACCAGAAGTACAAACCTAGCTTAATGCTAAGCAAACGTTTCCTTCCAGGGACCCAGGTGTATAGTCATGCTAAGTGGTCCACCCAGATGTGAGCCAGGTAGTTACCACACATGGTTTGCCTCTCTGAAGGATGGCAGGCTCAGAAGTAGATGTAATGGGTCCACAGAGTCTGTGAGATATTTGTAGTGACTACCCCCACCCCTCTCGGTGGCACCTAGAGTTGAGAGGAGCAGCCCTGCTAGTAGAAACAAGGGGGGCCGGTGGGGGGAGGTTACACATATACATATTGGAACATTACCATGGCCAGTTCCTGTCTATGATTTAAATTCTCACAAAAGTTAAAATATGGCTCTGGGCTTCAACATTTTTCCAAAAAGTTTGTATCCAGCTAATATTTTTGATTGATTAATTCTGTTTGAATGTCTGTGTCTTTGATGCATTGGAAAGCTAAACTATAGTAATTATCCAGATGCTTTTTCTCAGACCGTGTTATGTCAAAAATATCCTATAGTCCCAAAAGCTTGCATTTTTAGTTAAGTCTTTCAAGCCATCAGTATTTATTATAACGATTCTTGGTACTTTCAGTCCAAGTCGTCTTGATAAGTCTGTCCTCTCATAATAACACAATACATTTCTAATAGTTAAAGCTTGCATCAGGGCCATGGAAAGTAGTGACAGTGAACCAGTTTTTCAGCTCTTAAGAGTATTTGAATATATATATTTTTTTTAAACCAGGAGAGACACACTAAGCTGAAGCTTGTTTACAGGTGCGACCTGGGAGCACAAGGAAGTTAAGTGACTTGCTCAGGGTCACACAATATGCAAGTGGGAGCTCTGAGATTCAAACCCAGGTCTCCAGGTTTGCAGCTCAGAGCCTTAAACCACTGCGCTATACTGCCTCCATATACATATTGGAACATTAACATAGCCAGTTCCTCTGTCTTCAGTGGGCCCAGCAGCTGGATGAGCTGGCATGTCTTCATACAGGTGACTCATCCTCATATACAATAACATTTGTAGGTTTGCTCTCCGAGCCCCATGAAGAACTCATCATTGTCAGTTTTATGAACAACTGGGTGTATTGTCCCCTGAGAAGCGATTAAAGAGCCTCATAGCAAATTTTGTTTTTTCATGTGGCAAGATCAGCTGAGCCTTTAGTACAATCTAAATAATTAGCACTTAATGTACCCAGAACACAAGAAACAATGGCTTACCCTCCTATTTTGTATCCATCTTTAAATTACAAATGAGTAAAAGAGCTTTTTCAAGGTTTGCTCCTTCAATTCTGAACTAATTTGGCACTCAGACAAGAGCTGCACAAAATACAAAGCACTTTAAACAACTGGTGACCAAATGTTTATACCGTGAGAATGTTTGTAGATTTATTTAATGTGTTTTGAATTTACATGTCCTTTATGTCTTTGTAATTCTTTATTTGTCAGGCGTTGCTGAAAAAGGGCTGTGCCCAGTCCACCTCCTGGTTAAAAAACAAAAATAGTTTTGTCCTTCTTTGGTGGCTGGTGACTGGACCATTCCAGCCTCAGGACAGGGTCCCCTTGCTGACCCCCCAGTGGCGTAGAAGGCTGAGGTGCTATGTACTTTACCTCTCCCATGCCAGTGACCTGAGCTCAGGTTGGGGAGGGCTGGGAGAGCATCAAATAGCCACCAAATGGCGCTCCCCTCCCGGATCATGGTGCTAAGCCACCCTGACTCTTTGCTGCCACTGGGTAGAGGTCTCATGGTAGTGCCAGTGCTTGGGTGGCTGGCGGTATGCCAGCTGGGTGGAACAAGGCTGACAGCTCCAGAGCACATGTGCACCTCCACATTCATGTGCCATCTGTGTTTGCCATAGCCCTGGGGAGGGCAAAATACAGAAGGAAAATGAATGGGAGGGAATGGGGCTTCATGAAGCCCTGCCTGAGCTGCAGCCTGCCCTACCACTCCGATGGAATGGAAAAGGTATGGAGAGAGGTAGAAGGCAGGCTGACAGCACCTGGTAACAAGGCTGAACAAGCCACCCAGTCCCACACAGGAGCATAAGAACTGTTATAATCAACCAAAAAAAAGACAGGTTCCCCCTTTCTCCATCCCTTAGCCATGTTAGTCATGATGGAAGGCATCTTAGACTGCAGTTGTGGTGCCCACTTTGGGCCCTTCTGGACTCAGGACATCCCTGACTTGCTCTCCGCACAGTAACATTCTGGAGATGAGGGATGTTCTGATTAGTCTAGAGGCCTTTGCTGTCTTTCTCCAGGGCCAGCCTCTGTTGGTTTGGACAGACAACCTAGCTGTGATGTATTGCATCAATAGACAAGGCGTATTCATTCTTACCCCTTTGCAGAAAATAAATGAAGGTCTGGCATTGGGCTGTAGAACACTGTGTTCCTTACTGCCATGTTTTTGCCTGGCACCCTCACCCCGGTGGATTGCCTCAGCAAGTCTGACACTCTTTCATGACTGGGAACTTGTGAATGACCTCTTCAAAAAATGGGGTCATCCAGATATTGAGCTTCAAACCCCAGGAATCCCTTACCAGCTGTTTAACAATAGCGTCTTCAGTCCCATGGATGGAGCTTACACCGGAGCTTTAGAATTTTATGTACCGTATATACTCACGTATAAGCAGAGTTTTTAACCTACTTTTGCATTCTAATTTTAAGTACCTCGGCTTATACGCGAGTCAAACCAGAAACGAAAAATGGATTTCCCTTCCAAACAGCTTAGGTAACGAATCTGTCCATGCCCTATGGGGCTTAGAGGCATTAGTAGAGGTGGAGGGATGTTGAGAGTGAGAGAGGAGTGGGAAGGGCAGCAGGAGATGGCAATGAAGCAAGCTGCACTTGCGGGCAATGTAAAAGCCTGTGGCGGAGATGTAATAGTGGAGGCAGTAGCAGCGAGATCATCGCGTGATGCATACTGAGTTTGTGGAGCCCAGCTGTAAAGGATAGATCAACGAGGCGAGTACTGATGTTTTGGTTGATGGCAGGGGATGGGGATCTGGGAAGGTTTGCTTCATGCACTGCAGCGCATGGTTGATGACAGGAAATGGGGATCTGGGAGAGTTTGCTTCATGCACTGCAGCGCGTGTAAGCCCCAAGAGGCTGTAATGTTTTACTAGGGAAGGGACAAGAAAAACAGTAAAGAGACAGCATTTGGGTTAAAAGAGCCTGCAAATAGCTGAATGAATGAATAAATAATTTTTCTTGGTCGGCTTATACGTGAGTTGTTATTGTTTTAAAAAAAATGCACCTCTGGTTTGGGGGGAGTCGGCTTATATGTGGATCGGCTAATACGCAAGTATATATGGTAAATTAAGGAACACCAAATGAAATTCAAAACTGTGTGATCATGCTCACCTCTGCCCTGTAATGGCAGATTTATTTCTGTGCCAAAAAGAAGCATCGTCCTGAAGTTGCTCCTGCTTGAGACGCAGTGATTGTTTTGTTTTTTTTCTGTTTTATCCAGTTAGTTTTCATTTAACTCTGCATTAGCTAGGGGTTTTAGCTTGCTTAATTTGTTTGAGTGTTTGTCTCCAGTTGCCTTTTGCGGTTCTGGGGAATCGGAAATGGCAGTTGAAGAGCAGCTTCCCTTTCTGGGACCTGCTTTGCAATTTAAAAGAAAAAAGATAGAAGACCTTAAAACCCCCTTTGGGTTTTCTTTAGGGTTGGCATGGTTCCAATTCCATTTTGGCTTGGGAACTGGGACATTTTTCTGTTGTGGCTTAAATTTATTTTATTAACCCGTCTTCAGTTGGATCAGTTCCCATTATTTTAGGAGCCAAACCACAATTGTTCTCTTTCTTTAGGAACCGTGTCTTAGACTTTTAGTCAAAGAATCTTAGGACCCACAGGCAGAAAAAAAAAAGAAAAAAAAGTTTATTTTTGGACAAGGGCAGATCACCATGATTTGTGTTCAAGTGCCTGGGTCCTGACCACTTTTTACAATTGTACTGTGCTTTAAGTTTTGCCCTAATTTTCTGCTTCATGGAGTTTAAAAACTTAAAAGAATAATGCCCTCATTTTATGACTCCTCGTCTTATCCAGACTCAGATAAGGGTCTAGCCCCTCAGAGTGAGGTAACAGAAATCAGGTTGTCTGAATGGGAGAGCCCTGATATCACAAAAGTTAAAAGAGCCACGGAGCAGGCATCAGAGACAGTGCCTGCTAAGAAAAAACATAAAGAAAAGCATGTCCCTGCCTCCTCCTCCTCCTAAAAGGGCAAAGGAGATGCCAGTGGACAATAGACAGGCATTTGAAATGGTGCCTGCCAAGAAAACACATAAAGAATAGCATACCACTGCACCTTCTGCTGAAAAGGCAAAGGAGACACCAGTGGACAGTAGGCAGGCATCAGATATGGTGCCCGCTAAGAAAACTCATCTGCCCATCCTGCTGAAAAGGCAAAGGAGACAGTGAGCAAAAGTAACTTTCCCTCATTTGAAGATATGACTAAAGCATGGCAATTTTTCCAGGCTTTCCAAATTTTGGGTGTCTGTATGACCATGCCAGTCTACCCCTCCATGTCCCAATGCCTGTGTGGGAGGAGGCAGAAATGGATGATGGTGCTCCTCCTATAGAGGCAGACGGCTCCCCTGAGCAGGAGTTTGGTCCCCCCCCCCCAGTCTTCAGAAGACTGTACCTCTCTTTTCAAGTTCGTGAGGCAGATTGCAAATATCCTCAATCTCTCATCTCAGGAGAAGGCAGAGGATGAGGATGAGGTTAAATATTTAGACATGATGGGCCTAGCTCCAACAAAAAGATTGTATTTGCCTATCCACAAGTCTCTAAAGGAAGCCACCTTCAAGGACTTGTCAGACCCCACTTCAGCTGCTGGCATTGACAATAAAATTGAGAAAATGTACCAGGTGGGCAAACAGGGTGCTGAATACTTAGACAGGCACCCTGACCATGAAGGAATGATTCAAACTGCAGCCTGCGACAAGGCTAAGGTACCCCATTCCTCTCAGCCTCCAGAGAGAGCTTCTAGAAAACTGGACAGTATGGGCAAAAAAGTTTGCACGTTGGCTTCTTTGCTGCTAAGAGAGGCAACTTACATGGCCTACTCAGCTCAGTACCAAAAGGCGCTATGAAGTTGTGTAGTGGCCATGAGCAAGCACTGGGGGATTTAGCTCGGGACCTGGCAAACAGCAAAAATTGCCATGGATGCCACCAAGTGTCAGTTTCATATGGCTGTGGATATCAGTGATACTGCTTCCAGGGTCAAGGCACATGCAGTGTGTCTCAGGTTTGCTTGGGTTAGAACTACAAACCCTGTCCATGACACTCAGACAAAAGTCATGGATTCTCCATGTGAGGAAAATTCCTTGTTTGGTAACAAGGCAGAGACTTACATGAAAAAAGTAGATGAATAAAAAAACACTTACAAAAGCAATAATGAGGAGGAAAAAGTCTCCATTCCCCAGAGGTATTGTGGAAGGGGAAGTAGGCCAGATGTTACTACTTCGTGTTTATGTGACCTATGATTACGCCTCCCAGAGGGGCTTCTTCAGAAGGTTGGGGCAGAAGGGCCTCAAACGTGGAGGTGCCACCCCAGTTCCCAAGACCCAGTTGAGAAAAGCCCTGACACGTGTGCCCAGATCACCCGCCCATTACCCGTGGGAGGAAGGTTACTTATTGCCTTACCCTGTTGGCTGTGGTGCTGTTATTTTCCCAGATGTGGGCCTTTGCCTTGCTTTGGTCAATGTAAAGGCAAAGGCAAATTTATTTAAAAGACGCCCAATCCCAGAGGCTCTGGGCGCTGTACAAATTTTTATAACATTACATACAGCATAAGCATTTAAAATTAAAGTTAAAACATCCTATAAATAATCAACATTAAACACCAAACACTTGCAAAAATAGGAGTGTCTTCAGGCGGATTTTAAAAATGGCTACAGAGGGGGCCTCCCTGACTGCAGTTGGCAATGAGTTCTAAAGAGCGGGAGCAGCAACACTAAAAGCTCGGTCACCTGCTGATTTTAACCTCGCTCTAGGAACAGTCAGGAAGCCACCGCTAGAAGAACGGCGATAGCGGGTAGAGGAAGTAGGTACCAGGAGCACTGACAGGTAACCAGGGCCCTACCCATGTAGGGCTTTATAGGTGAGAAGACCCACCTTAAAGAGGATTCTCCACCTGACAGGCAGCCAGTGCAATTCGCGCAATACAGATGTAATATGACAAAATTTGTTTTGCCCAGTCAAAAGCCGGGCAGCAGCATTTTGCACCAGCTGCAGTCTACGAAGAGAACCCCCAGAGACCCCGAGATAGAGGGCATTACAGTAGTCAAGCCTATATGTACTTAACCCACTGATTTTGTTAATCTGTGTCTTCACACCTGTCCCTTTTCTTTGTGGGTGGTGGTGTTCTTGCAGTGATCTCTGTTACATGCTACAGTAAAAACTGTGGAAAACCAGCACCTGCTTTAAAACATAAACACTTTTGTCATTTCTCCTCGTTTAAGTGAAGAAACCATTCAAGGAATTAGCATGTTCACAATGCTTTAATAGTTCATATAAAAGTGCAAACTCACTTAAAAATGGTCACAGTCCCTTCAAGATGTGACTAACAAAGTCCATTAAGTTCCTTGAATTCAAAAAAGAACGCCAAATGTTCAAAAGGCAGTTCGCGCCAAACACTATTTGGCTGGATCTCCACAAAGAAAGAGCAAGCGCTGAGGGTCAATTCCCAGTGATGTCACCTGACGCGTTTCGCACATTGCTTTCTCAAAGGCTGACATCATATAATATCCCCTTCTTTTTAAAGGACAAATTTAAAGCAGTATTACCCAATTCAACAAAAAACAAAAAGTACAATGTGCTAAATAGCTATTATACAGCACAGTTATGAAATTACCCCATTTCATGCTGGACATATTTCACATGATAACACATTTGATACCTTAGTCCTCAGGTTCAAAAGGTAGTCTGTACACTGTTGAAAAGGTAGAAAAAAAGAAAAGAGACATTAGATAGAAAAACACCAATAAAAAAAATTACTGTTTTTTTTATTTCAAAAAAGGTTTGATCTCTAACCTTTCATTCAGTCCTGGTTTATACATTGCTCTAGTGACAAAAATCCAATATTGTTCCCTTCGCAAAAGAAGATTGTCCAAGTCGCCCCCTCTTTTAGTCAACATAGGTTTTTCAATAGCTATGAACAAACATCTATGTGCTGTCTTTATCAGCTGCCTGCAATATGTGAAGTGCCAAGGCATTTTTTATATCACCATTTAATATGGATCTAGCATGTTCCCCTATCCGTATTTTAAAGGGGCGTTTCATTTTACCTATATAAAAACTGTTGCAGGAGCATTTTTATATAGGTAAAACAAAACGCCCCTTTAAAATACTCTGAGGAAAAAAAAAAACATGGACTGCAATTCTCCTTTGGTTGAGCATTGACACTAGGGACCCCCGTTGTTCAGAATTTGTTCTGTTCACATGGGCTGTCACTCTCTTGGTAGAATGTGGGACAACTTTGGGACTCCACGTTCTGAGCTTTGAGTCTGCTGGCTTGTAGGTTTGTGGAATCCTTTTAATGTCATTCACACATGCCTACCTGTTTACCAGTGTTCATCTCCTGTTGTTTGAAACACGGGCTGACCAACAAATGGTTCATGATTTCCCCATTTAATAGACATGTCTATGGTAATTTGTACAGAGTTGAGAGAAGACATCTCAGCTTACCTCATCGCACATGATGGTGGAAGTGCTTTAATGAGTTAACTAAAGATGACTTGTATCCAATGAAGTTGATTTGTGAGCAGTATATTGAACTGAGGCAGTCAACTATAAAGCAATCCGCAAAGGACAGCTTGTGGCTATAATTGTAGCTGTTTTAAATGCTCCTTTACAGAAGCTGAGCACAGTGAAGTCAAGTTTCCCCTGTTTAATGACATGTCTCAGCTATTCTCACCACCTACGGTTGGTGAGATAATTTTTGCTACACTAGCTGAAACTGGCTACTGATCCATCGGTGGATGAACCATCTAATATGTTTAACATAAACTTTTTCATGAGGAATCCTTCTTGCTAATGGAGTTCATGGGCCAAACATTTATCTGTAATGACCCTGGAGGAATTTTTTTCTAAATGGAAAAATCATCTGGCTGGGTGTTGACCCTGTCCTTGTGCTTTGGATTTGTGGTGAGTAAATTTTAATTATATCTGTTGGTTAATCAACCTTTCATTGCAATCTAAAACAAATCTAAGTGTAAAAACTTTTATCTTTTACAACTATTCCTTACTACTCACTTTAGGAAAAGTACTATGTTTAATAGTAGTACACTATATTTTGTTTTCTGTTCCATTAATGCATAGTTTATTTTCTGCTAGACTGAAAGCAGTCTAGTCAAGGATGTGCTGTATCATGCAGTTGAGATAATGACTAATTGGAGAATGTTCCAAACAGCAGAGACATTACTGTATTCTGTAATGAAATTAAGGTTTAATGGTATCAGCTTCATTAACTAGTATGGTGTGTTTGATTTTAAAACTGTTTTGATAACAGTAATTAGTGTTGGCTGGGAAGCAAAAGTTCAGTCAGTCTTTTAGATTGATTGCATCACTTGGCTTTGTTCACTTGTATTAATTATTTTTGAATTAGAACAATCTTCTTTTGCTTGATAAAGGTTTGCCTTAGTCAGTGACATAGGGTTGAAGAATTTGCTTTTGAAAATGTAGGGATGTGCCATCCTGGATTTTAATGTGTGGAAATATTTGTAGTTGGGAAACAGTGTGCCAAATTAAACATATGCTATATCAAATTGTCACTGTCACCAGTTATCAGTGTCTCTAACTGTGTTTTCTGAAGCTATACTAGTTTTTTATGTCATTTGTAATGAGGAAAATCTGCTCGTAAAATGGCCAACACCTTTGGCTTGTTGTCAAGGGCATAGTCCGGTCTGCAGTGTTGGCATATTGTCTGCAAACTTTATATCATTCATATGAGTGGTTAATTTAAGGTTGCAGTATGTGGACTGATGTCATTAGTCTTGATTCAAGTTAATCATAGCTTGTTGAAAAAAAAAGCAAGAAACACAAGCTTGCAAAGGTTTTCAGTTTTTTTTTCCTTTTCAAATATGGACTCACCATCTGCCATCATGTAAATAATGATGATTAGGCAATTTTATTTTTGCTGCCTCAGCCGGTGGCCAGGAATTGTTCTTTTATCTGTAAGAACTCTTGTTCAGCAATGTGCTGAAGGACACTGCAGCTGTAGCTGGGTTTGGATCCCAGCGACCATCATTTCACAGTGCGTGACCTTTGGCAAGTCACTTGAACTCCTTGTGCTTTTGAGCTGTACCTGTTTTTCCAGCTCATAATTGATGTACCTTCCTAACTAAATCAGTATTTCTTATCCAAATATAACTTTGATGGGGAGTGCCCATCAAAAGTACTTTCTGAAAGGTACTTTTTCTTCTAGGCCTCATCATCTGTACGTGATGTTAGGACTGCAGTTTTTTTTTCTTCCTAGGCTTGCAGCCAAAAAAAAGCTGCTTGCTATCTACAAACCCACCCATTCCTACATATGCCTTCTTTTACAGTGGTTCTTATGGCTTCTTTGTCTGTGTCCTGTATCAGTTACCCCCATGCATCGCACAGCGATCGGGGGGGGCTGATCACCCCCAGCATTTGTAATGAGCCATTTACTTTAACTTTAACAAAGCTAGCTTCACAATTTACACTGCCACAAAACGTATAACTGTTTTTGGAGATTTTACCATTTATGTTTGTTACAGGCCTGAATTTAACACCCTTTTAACAGTTTTGTATGTACAAAATACCAGTATTATAACTTACATTATTTATCAGAATGATGTGTGTGTTAATGACACAATTCTAATGTCAAATTCAGGGAATTATGCACACCTGATTGTCTGACTTTAAGTCTAATTTAATTTTACTTTCAGGAATTCATTGGAGTGTAATAATAGCTACAATAAAAAAATCCTACCCCCAAGGGTAGTGGAAGGCATACATCTGTATAGAGTTAATATAAGTATCAGCATTTTGAAAAACAGTGCTAACCTTCCACAAGGAGAACGCGCTGAGGAAAATTCCCTTTTGTGGCTTGTGTTTTATTTTTTCTCTTACAGGGATAAGACAATCCTTCACAAACAATCACTGGTAATATATAAAATTACTGTAACCAGTGGTCCTATTTCATTATAATGTTATTATATAACAGGCTACTGTATTGCCCTGATTTTGTTTTTTTGACAAATTGGATCAAACCCTTCAGTATTTATTCAGCATATGACCTTTCAGGTGTTGACTGATTGGCAAAGAAAGATTGCCAAAATATTTGTGGCTAAATATCCACACCACTATTGGGAATAAAGTGTTATCTAACATTCATGCAAAAACCTGTTACAAGTAAATTTAATAGTATTTACTATTGTATTGGCAGGCTTCTGCTCCAGCATTGGTCATAGAGTATCCTATAATTTCCAAGCTACCTCTTTCACAAAAGAAGGCACTCGGGGGGAGCCAAAGGCGTGAACTGTATATATGCCAACCCCCTATTAACTGATCGCTTACATTAACAACTGTTTTAACAACTGGTATGCCTGTAAGGGGCAGATAAATTTTGGAACTGTTAATGACATAGTTAACTACTAACAAATCATTGCATACTTATTTTTTTAACAAATAACAGCCTAGGAATGGTGTCAGCTGTATGTGTACTATTTATTACAGGCTGCACTAACTGATGGAAGGCTTTTATGGTTCATCAATGCTGGGTGTGTATAATGCTGCAGCTGTAACCATTCTTAGTGTGATTCACCATGTCTATTAAATTTTCATGGATATGATATACTATAAGCCAAGCCTCCTGAACTATACAAGGAGCTCAATGGGGGGATTGAACCATGCCACCTTGCAGTGCAACACCTATGGTGGTTGCAAAGAAATAAGTTCTTCTGGACCCGACTGAGCTACAGCTAGCAGATCCAGATATGAGGGAGGTAAACCCACTGTCTCTCCAGTAAGAGCACACAGAAAGGAAAATGTGTTGTTGCTAATAACCCATTTGCTGTTTACAAATTTTGGAAACAATAATATAATGTACTCCGACATTATAAACCAGCTCAACCTCTGTCTTCCCAGTGAGATTTAGCACAACCATACACAATCTAGTTGCAAGTGGCTTTATGCCAACCAGCACTAGCCTGGTGCAAGGGACTTGGCCCTCAACAAGTAATCAGCTGAGCTGGGGGGGTAGAAACTGTACATTCCCATACTCTTTCACATATCTCTTTTATCATAGAAAATGATTGTGCTCTGGAGCTTCTGGACAAGAACACTCCCATTGGCCACAAGGGCTACAGGTACAGAAACACTGCTTCTGTAAGAACAGGCAAATCTTTAATAATAATAATAAATCCCAAAGTAGGGCATTACCCTGAAAAGGATCCTATAGACCCAGTGCTCTGTCTGGCTAACAAAACAACCCCTGGGGGGCGGGGGACAGAGTGGTGGGCTATTCAAAGAAGTACTCTGGATGGGACACTATAAACAACAATTGAATAAAAATTCTAATCACTTCCCACTTTCTGCACCTTATTCCATTGCTGTGATCAATGGAAAAGTGTTTTGAGAACAACAACACAGATTACCCACAGCTGGAACCAGGTCCAGCTGCCTACCAATATTATTTCGGCGATCATTCCTGGACTCAGACAACCAACTTCATTTTAAATGTAATCAATGTTTAACATTTATTTTGTGCAGTGTGCTTAATATGACACTTGTTTCATTGTGACAATGTTTGTTTTTTATGCTATTATGTTTTTACCTATTGTTGCAGCTTATCAAGTATAAGCTCAGTAAACTGCTCCACATCCGTGGATGTTTTGGGGTATTAGGCCCATTTGGGTGACATCTGTCAGACCCACATGGGGGGGGTACCAAGTGGCAACAACTTACACGACAAATTAGTTGTTTTCAAAAGCTGAAATGTCCCAACACCACCCCCATGAATGATTCATTCTTTCCTATACATTATGTGCCACCATTGTCACTCCCAAACAAAAGGGATCAGCATTGCTGTCCCATCCAGGTTAATTACAACATGATAACGATACACACCTGAACGCTGTAGTGGTGGCCCCTAATCAATCTCACTTACAGACTAAATGGCAGACTGCTAGCAATCAACTACAAATCTCTAAGGCCCACCTAGCTAATGGCACACTCCAAGGTAGGCCCTACACCAGAAGGTCACCCACTGGTATCCTGTCTGTATGCGAGCCCAAGCACAACACACAGATTTCTTCACCTGTACTGTACTCATATATCCATATTTTTGTGCTCTATTTCCATATAATACTACTACATAGTATTATACAACTCATTCCATTGCTAGCACTGCCATGTTTCCAACTGTTGTTACCCCGACAGAGAAAAAGCCTACCAAATGTTCCAAGCATAAACCCAGACCAACTAGTGGCCTGATTGCCTCATCACTCCCAGGTATCCTTGTAAATAATGTGTAATACACACATAATATGGCAGAATGTAGATTCTGCTTCAATACAAACACTTTTAGGTTTCACAGCATCATGTTACCAGACCCCTTTGCAATAGAACTGATACATCCTCAAGACCCAGTATCAGAGCACCACACTACTGACTACCTAGGAGTATTTCACCGTAGACAACAGACCTAACAAAAGGGACCTTTTCAAATCTCACAGGCGCAATAGGCGCTGTTGTATATCCCAGTGTTACATGATGTAAATGGCATACTGCCATAGGTTAAAGGTTTAAAGTGCATACAATTGCACTTTCACTTCATAAGACAGGCCTACACTAGGCCAAACTGCAACACATAGGCAGGAAAACTATATTTTCACTACTGTCACAACCTCTTCTGAGATCTGGAAACAGGGTGCATTCACAGATAACCAAATGGTATATTCTCACTATTGGACCTCAACCTGCACCTCCGAGTGCATGGCAGATGCCAACACTTGTCTATGTCATACCACACCATAATCAAAGTCATTGTTAATAACCGTGCCATTTTCCCTTTCAAAACAACTATATGTGTGTTTTAAAACTTAGTTTGAACAAAGTTTTACAAGTTTTTAGGTTTCCACAGAGAGGTACTGGTAAGATCTTCAAGCAACACATTCAACTTTTCTTCATGGCTGGTTTTCCAAACTTGGCTGGCACCTCATATGAACTGGTTGTTCTTTTATGGACTGTGCTGTTGGTTGTTCTCTCATGAATTGTGTTCTTTATTGTTCTGTTATGAACTGTCAATATTTGAAACATAGAAACATAGAATTTGATGGCAGATAAGGACCGCTTGGCCCACCTATTCTGCTCATTTCCCTACCTAATGGATAAGCTGCAGATCCTAGTTAACCAACAGCCTACTTCCTCCTACCCCCCCACTAGAATTGCCTTATGTCTGTCCCATGCATTCTTGAATTCCCCCACTGTTTTTGACTCTATGACCTCTTCAGGAAGGCCATTCCATGCATCTACAACCCTCTCTGTAAAGAAATACTTCCTCACATTACCTCTAAACCATCCCCCTCTATCTTCAAATTGCCCCCTTTTCTTGCACATCTCTTTTCTGAAAGATGCTACCCTCTTGGACTTTGTTGATTCCTTTGAGGTATTTGAAAGTTTCTATCATGTCTCCCTCCTTTCCTTGAGGCTATACATCTTAAGCTCCTTTAGTCTTTCTTCATATGTCTTCTGGTGCAGACCCTGCACCATTTTGGTTGCCCTCCTCTGGACAGCCTCCACCCTGTCTGTCTTTGCAGAGATGGGGTCTCCAGAACTGTACACAGTACTCCAGATGTGGTCTTACCAACTATCTGTACAGAGGGGCCAACAACTTCCTGTTTTCTACTGGTGATGCCTCTCCCTATGTATCCCAGAATCCCCCCCCAGCCCTCCTTACTGCCTTCTCACTTTGCTGGCCCACCTTTAGGTCATCTGATATGACTACCCCAGGTCCCTTTCCATTTTTGTTGTCAGTTTCTCACTCCCCATTGTGTACTCTTCCCCTGGGTTTTTGTTTCCCAGGTGCATTACTGTGCACTTGTTAGTGCAAAAATGTGCTCTTTTTACAAAAAAGCTATGCTTGTGTGGGTGTGGCTATTACATTGAAACATTCAATGGACAATCTCATGCAATCCTTTGTCAAGACCTTTGCCAATCCAGCCAACCAGCAGCCAGCTACATGAACATTACCTTTCTTACCATGCTGGTACACGTCTACACAGCCTCATGTGCCAAGTGCGGTTACGAACTTTTGACAAATTACATTTTGAATGTAACTACACTGCTTTGTGGTTAGCAACGCGAACTTTATGGACTGGTTCCTCTTTAAGGACATTATTAGATTCTCCAATCAAAAATGTATGCTGCTGTCTCGTACAGCACTGTTATCTGCTTTTCCACTCTCAGTATGGACTGTTCTTTATGAATATACAATGACTTTAGCACTGTTTTTATTAACAATGTTCTGTGATGGTACACATCAACAATTATTCTTATACACATGTCCACTGTGGTGTTGACATACCTAGTTTCTGTTTTGTGTTTTATGGCCTGGCCATCTGTGATTACCCCTGTGTCAACTCCTGACTAGGAATACTTTCACAGTTACCCTATCTGTATGCTATAGAAATGTAATTTCATTTACATTACGAGTTTTTATGTACCTTGAAAACCAGATATTCAAATCGATGTTTTAAAGCTTGATAGTAATTTATATCTTATTTTTACTCATCCACTACTAACCCTTTGCTGTCTGAGGTGTACTTTTAAACAACATCATGCACAGCTGAATTTCCTTTATGAATTTCCTACTCCAACTAGATACCACCAAAAGTGCAGGTGCAGACTCCCTGGATCCCTACTTTCTAAAAGTAGCACTGTATGCCTTAACCGCCTCACCCACCTCTTCAATCTATCACTTGTCACTGGTACTATCCCCTCAATATGGAAAACAGCTCAAGTGTTTCCATTACTTAAGGCAGGTGATCCCATGGACCTCAATAATTATAGGCCCATCTCCATCTTACCAATACTATCCAAGATGCTTGAGAAGCTGGTAAACTCTCAGTTAACTGCCTACCTTGATACCAACAATCTCCTAAATCCAGCTCAATCTGGGTTTAGATCTATGCATAGCACCATCTCTGCACTAGCAAAAGTCACAAATGACTGGCAGACTGCCCTAGACAAAAAGAATAATACCTGTGCTGTGTTTCTGGATCTAAGCAAAGCCTTTGACACTGTGGATCATGATCTTCTAATCCCTCACTAAACTCCATAGGCCTTGACTCACTCTCTATTAAATGGTTCAGATGCTATCTCTCTGGAAGGCTACAACTGGTAAAGAATGATGGTGATCTATCTACCCTAAGCCACTCCTAAGAGGTGTACCGAAGGCTCCATCCTGGGTCCCATCCTTTTGCCATTTACATCAACAATATTGACTCCAATCTCTCTTTCTAATATCCACCTTTTGCAGATGACACTGTACTTTATGTGAGCGATCCTCACCATCAAAAGCCTGTGAGCTCCTACAGTCTCAATTCTCCTCCTCCAGCATAACCTATTAAAAAGAAATTATTACTAAATGCTAAGAAAACCAAAGCTATGTTCTTTGCCCCAAGAACTGTTCTTCCACTATCCCATCATTCACCCTCCCACAACTCTCTACCATCCTTGGTGAAAATCTGGAATATGTTGACAAATTCAAATACCTAGGAGTATGGATAGACAATAAACTAGACTATACTACCCACGTTGAAGAGCTCCTAAAAAGCTAAGACAAAGACTTGGTCTATTCTATAGAATCAAACACTACCTGACCAAAGATTCCAAACAAAGATTAATCCTTACATCATTCATGTCCCTCATTGATTATGCTGACTTCTCTATGGTCATTGCTCCTCTCCCATCTAAACAAACTAGACACCCTGTATCATAGAGCTATTAGATTCATTACTGACCTTCCTCTAGCACCCATCATTGTTCTCTCTACAATGCAGTCAGCTGGACATCCCTGCAACATAGAAGAAAAAAATGCTGCTACCTGGATCTACAAAGCTCTGACAAACAAACTCCCTTCCTACATCTCAGACTGCTTCAACCAGATCACATCCAGGCCCTACACCTTGAGGATCAACAAACTGATCCTGCTGAAGATTCTATCACCTGCACCGGTATGGAAGAGCTGCAATCAGTTATTCCCTGGCACTATCTGGAATTCTATCCAAAAGACATTGAAAATGGAAACACTGATCCCCTTACATCCTTCAAAAGCTGTACACCAGCCCTAATCCCAGATTCATGCAATTGCTTCCACAAGGCCTAGTCCTCCCACACCCCCACACCCCACACCTCTCTCTCCCCACCCCCTTCTAAAGCTCCTCCCTATTCTTCTATCATTCCTCTGGTCCTTTCCACATCAAACCTCAAACATATATGCCCACCCATGTACCATTATCCAAGCCTTATCCCTACCAGACTGTTTGTTTCTCACCTTTAATAGGTTTTTGGTTTACTGTCCTTTGCCTTGTATATATGTAAATAATTGTACATCTATCTCACTCATAAATGTTTGTATTTGTGCTATTTCAATTTCATGTTTTTGTATACACTCTGTAACCTTTTTTGTTATGACCACTCAGGTCCATCTTGTAAATGAGCTATGCTCAATGATGTTCGCCTGAATAAATAAAGATTTTGATTGATTGATTGATTGATGAGGCTCACTCCTCAGGCTTGTAAACAATACGTAACCTAGCATCTTCTTTTTGTTGTGTTGCCTCATCTGCAAGGCAACAAGGAGGGTATTGTTATGACTGAGTCCCACACCATCTACTGACCCATGTGTTCATGCCATAAGTAACCTTGTCTAGTTTCACTGTGATATTGCTGTATTGCACTAACATATAGAAATAGGTATCCATCGTACAAACTTGGGTACTAGGACTATGCTTGCCACTGATATTTGCTGCTGTATATTATGTTTACATCATTTTATGGTTTTTATACATGTTTTATGTTTATTACACCTGATATGCATATCTTTTATTGCAGTGTGTTTATCCAGTTTGTGTGTTCCTTTTATGTTCTGATATAGTCATGTAATCATGTGTAATTTGTCTTATACCAAAGTATCATGCCATGTGCATTTCTGCTTATGCTGCATTCTCTTTGTTCATAACATATAGCTGACAATGCATTTTCTTTGTTCCGAGATTCTTACTTACTTTTCAACTTTATTTCCTATGTAATTGCCCAAAGGAGCCACTTTATTTACATGCCTTATCCAATGCTTTATGTTATATCTGTAACTGCACTATCTGCCATATATATATATATATATATATATATATATATATATAATAGGCAAAAACTCTGTTTAATGCATCAGTTAGGGTTGTTCACACCAAAAAAAGCTAGAAATTTGGAGTTAGGGTTGAAAGCCCCCATGGACCCCCAGCCCACCCCCAACTGGCATCAGGGTGTGCATTGGGTCATCAGCCTAACTCTCACCCCATGACATGTGTAAAGAAGCTGAGGTATGGAGAATGGGGTGAGAGTTAGGACCAATGACCCCAATGCATGCATCGCTGTCACTGTTTACCTGTTGGCCAGCCTCCTGAGTCCCAAATTGTGGTGGCGTAAACAAACACACTTGTGGCGTTGATGCATAGGGGTAGGGAGGGAGTGGCAGCACAAGTGGTTGCTGATCATGTTCTGTCAGCAGCTGTAGCACTTGCCATTCATGCTCCAAGTGCAGTCGTTCAAGCTGCCTATTGTGTTCAGTCTTTCTGCATTCCATGTCGGTGAGGTACTGCATTCATTTTCACTCCAGCTCAAAATACTTCTTGTCTGACTGCTGCTTGTACTTGACAAAATGTTCAGCAGTTGATGAAACAGATGTCAGCACGCCATTTTCTGCCTCACCATGGACCAAGGTGTGACCTGGTCACTTGGCTGTGGGAGTGAGGAACAGTGTTTTCTACATCCGCAGCTGCTGACAACATTGATGGAACATCAGAAGGATCTGGAGTTGATGCATCCCGGTGCTCGTCCACATCTGATTATTCCACCATGTCCATGCCATCCTCTGTAACCTGCATGTATCCACGGGCCGTGTCCACCATGACCATCGGTCAGGTAGCAGTGCATACGAACATAAGAAATTTGCCAGCAGATAAAGGCCTTTCAAGTCTGCTCAAATGTGCAGCTAGCACCCCTTATTCTGCAGCTGTTCCTCCCTTCCCCTTCATTAACCTTCCCCCTTGTCCTGTCCCATCCCCTTTTCAAGCAGTCCACTGTTCTACTGGATACCACTTATGCAGGTAATGCATTCCACCCAGCCACCACCCTCTCTGTAAAAAAGTGCCTCCTCATCTCCCTCCTGAACCTTCCTTCCTCCAGTCTCATATCATGGCCCCTGGTGTCCCTCCCCTCCCTTACTTTGAACAGCCCCTCTGTACCTGTCTTGTTTATTCCTTTCATGTTCTTAAAGATTTCAATCATGTCCCCCCGTCCCTCCTCTCCTCCAGTGAATACATGTTCAACTCCCTCAGCCTCCTCTCATATGATAAGTCCTCCAGCCCCAGCCCCTTGATCATCTTTGTCGCCCTGTGCTACACCCCCTCCAGTAACTTAATGTCCCTCTTCAGATACGGGCGCCAGTACTGCACGCAGTACTCCAGGTGTTATCTAACTAATGACCTATACAGTGGCAGAATCACCTCCTCCCTCCTCGAGGATATACCCTTTGCAATACAACCCACCATTTTGTTGGCCTTTTCAGCTGCCTTCCTACATTGTGCCGAGTTGTTCATTGACCCTGTAATGAGCACCTCCAGATCCTTCTCCTCCTCTGTCTGGGCTAGCTGCACTCCCTCCAGCTGGTAACTCCTCCTTGGGTTCTTCATCCCAAAATGCAGCACCTTGCATTTTTTGGTATTAAACCCCAGTTGCCAGGTATCTGACCAGGTTTCGAGCTTTGCCAGATCATCCTGCAACCCCTGCCATCCCCCTAGGTCATCCACCACCGCTCCTACCTTGGTATCATCATCAAACAGACTGATCTTGCTCTTGATGTCCCATGATATGTCTGCAGTGAATATCCCAAACACTGGTCCCAGCACCGAGCCCTGTGGAACACCGCTCGTCACTACCCTTGGGTATGAGAGCTCCCCACCTACCACCACCCTCTGTTGCCTTCCCTGAAGCCAGTTTCCTACCCATCTCACCAGCTTTGCACCCACCCCTGTGCCTACTAACTTACTTCCCAGCCTTCCATGCGGCACAGAGTCAAATGCCTCACTGAAGTCCAGATACAGGACATCCACTGCATGGCCCCTGTCCAATTGCCTAGTTACCCAGTCATAGAACTCCACCAGGTTGGTTTGGCAGGATCTGCCCCATATGAAGCCATGCTGTCTGCTGTCCTGTAGTCCTTTGGCCTCTAGGAGGGCCACCAGCCTCTCAGTGCCTTCAAATCCTCCCGAACTTTGCCCTCCATGATTTCCCCATCTGTCACTCCTCCCCTCCCGTTTCTGCTATTTCTCCCCCCTTGGGTGTCACCCCCTCTTCTCTTTAGTAAATACTGAGTAGAAGTACAGAAGTAATCATTTAGTGCTTCTGCCTTATCGCACCCTGCTTCCACCCAACCCCCCTCCTTCCTAAGCCTTACTATGTGGTCCTTACAGCTCCTTTTCTCCCTGATGTACCTAAAGAAGTCCTTCTTCCCCCTTCTTAATGCCTTGTGCCAGCCTGTGTTTCGTAGATGCTTTGGCTCCCCTTACTGCCTTTGTCACCTCCTTCGATTCTGTCAAGTACTCCTCCCTGTCCTCCCCCCCTCCAATGGCAGAGCTGGGGGGGCAGGGAGCGGCCAGCACCCACTCTGGACTAATTTGCCTCCGATTTTGCACCCCCTTGCCTCCAGCCATTTTGTTTCCCTGGGCTGGCTTCCACCTGCAGCAGGCGGCAGTCCTGCCTGGCACCCCTAGACTAGATGATCCCAAGCCCCAACAGTAATCAGCCGCTGCAGCAGGACATGGCATGGGTAACCCGAGACTCGTAAATTCCTCCCTCCTCTGCTCAACTTCAGTAATGCATGTCAGGCGTCGACTGAACATGAGCTGAGGTTATTATTCTGAATACCGTTATTCGTGAAGCCGCTCATTCTCAGCTGCATTTGTAACAACAACTGAGTGAAGACGCATGGAGTCAGCCTGCACAGAGCTTAAAATAAACTGACTCAGTTTATTTTAAGCTCCGTGCAGGTCGCTCAGGAATTGAGGTTTTGTTGGGTTTTGAAATGCTGACTGCAGTGTATTTAGACATGACCAGCCTGAAACCTGAAGACACTGCCCTGTATTACTGTACGAGATACACAGCGATCGAAAGCAATGAGGAACTCGTACCAAAACCTGCGGACAATGCTGTGAGAGGAATCGGGTGATACCGACCATGCTTCTCGACCCCTCAGCATTAACATGTTTAATAATTTGTGTATGTTCAGGTATAACTCTGACATTATTAGGAACACCTGCAGATATTTGCAGAGCAAGGACACAGTTGGATGTACAACACAGCGAGCTGTAACAAGTGCATGGCATTTTAGAGCTTATTATCAACTTCGACCGCAGTTAGATTTATAACAAGATGAAGTTAACCACATTGTGAGACAGCGGATGAAGAATTAAACAAACAAAAAATGGGTTATACTACTGTTTCTCCAAGGTGTGTACTGTGAACAGTGACACCATCCTTTGAGTGTCACGGGGGCTCAGAGAATATGCATTGCGCCGCTCAGATACCCCTTATTTAACTAAGACACTAAATAAACTGAGACAGATTACACTTCCATGCCTACTGGTAACCAGCTGCATTTTAGGAGTGATTACAGCTCTGCGGTCTGACCCACTGGTGTATGCGCAGACTGAGGGAGAAGGGCATTGAGAAGTGAGATGGAGCACTAACACTCGGAGCCATTACTCATCTTTTTATATTCCATAACCCTGATAGGAAACCAGCATTGCAATGTACAAGCATCACTCTTTGCGTGAAGATGCAACCATTTCATTTGGGAACCATGAGTTGCAGCGCTGGCATGGGGGGGGGCATAATACAAACCACTTGTGCTCCAACATTGAGTTAGTTTTTTCCCAGTAACACCAGGGTGATATTCCTCCATTGCCCCTTGCTGTAGATTATATGAAGGCTGAATTGCGCTGTCAAATGCTTCTCTTTAAGCGAAAATCTCACAACACCTGCTGTCATCTCAGACTGCTGAAGCAAGCCACTGAGAAATGAGGTCGAGAGAAATGCACTTGTCTAACTGTGGTGGCTCCTTTATTGCGCGTTTGGCTGTCGGCAGGACAGATGTTGCTGCTCAAAGCAAAATGCATTGATTTTATGAGATGGTCAAGCATAGATTGGCACAAGTTTGAGGGCATGGTGGTCTCGGCTGTTCATGCTATGTGCTGCAGCTGCTGTATTGTATGTGGAAGACCGGCAGCTGCGAGCTCAGACGAGGGGAACTGAATCCAATCCGCTGACTGTACAACAAAGGGCTAAGCGGAACGGTCTGGGAGAGATGCCCATTGAACTTGAACCACTTCGCCTTTATTTTCAGAACAGAACAATTCAAAGATCAGCGGGAGCAGGTTTACCTCAGGGGCTCTGGCTCTGCCAATATTCTATTGCTGGCTTTAAATTGGTATGCAGTGCTGTAAATCTAATCACCAGTGAAGATCTGTATGGGGGATGTTCCTTGTCATGAAAGTGATGATCAAAGCCGCTTACAGTACTGTAATCTCCCTGCTGGCTGCCGCTGTTGGACTGGCAGACACATTGTACCATTTTAAAACATACTTCATTATGAACCATTAAAGGCATTACTCGCGGCTTGGGCGAACTTCTGAAACAGGATTGACACAGTGACTGTGGCTGATCAGTTCGGGGTGCCGAGGATGCACTGAGACTATACAGTGAGGGTAGAAATATGGCAGAGGACAGTACCAGGGGGATACAGTCAGCAAATCAAACAGGAAACAGCACTTAGTTACACCTTAATATTGTTTTCTGATTAACATTTTTTTTTTCCATTACATGCAAGTAGAGCTGAGCTGTAAATCTTACAAAAACCTGTGGCACAGTCGATTTCCCCTAGAAGCACAGAGCGATGAAAATATTGCACAGTATTTTTATGGAAGGTAATGGACTATACACAATTCAATAGCTCATGTTATACTGTTACTCAAAGTGATTTTTGGGTTGTTGCAGCTGAACTGTACAGTGTAAATGTTCAGATCAAAACAGGAAAAAAATATTTTTTATGTCAAAGTGCTCACGTGCAGCTGAAGTTAATTTATATCTCATGTATGTCATATCCATTGCCATGTCATGTACTGTACCATCAGAAAACTAGTCAATAATTTTAATTATAAGGGATCATTCTTAATTGCACATGTCATACTCCAGTATAGAGCCGATTAATGCATAAGCACATACTACTTTATCTATCTGTCACCTGACAGTTATATTTATGCAGCTCAGCGTTCAGTTTCATTATAAAACTTCAAAGGTTCTTTCAACTTTGCAACTGAACTTTCCCCAATGTGTGGCCATTTTAATCACCATTGCGTTTGAAATGACACTTGTCGCCTTGTTTAGGCCATCACATCTACAGTACAAGTTATCGTTTTTAAAATAAAATTTAGCTACAGAACATCCTGTATCCTTGTAATATGGTGCTGCTGTGTTGTTTGGCACTGACTGTACAAGTGTACAACTTCAATTAAAAGTGTGAGGGCAAATCTATGCTGCAGACTTAATACCCGTCCTAAGAATACTTATCTATCGTTTTATGAATGCACTCAGATGCAGCAACAGTGATGCAAAAGCCCATTTAACAAGGTACAGATTCATAAAACTAATAAAGTATGCAGACTTAGAGTAAACGATACATACCTGCCTGCCCTGCACCCAAGTTAACAGTTTTGCATGATTTACTCCCATTTTCTGACTTTAGGAATGTGTTTCCCACCCTGTATATTGACAGTATTTTGGTACATGCACACAGTTAGCAGCAACATTCAGTGCTAATACCCATGGATCCACATACTAACAGACTGTCAACAGTTTGAGGTCAGAAAACAGCATATATATCAGTTGCATACATGCAGGAGACTGAGGAGCTGTGCACTGGATAGGAAGGAGGGCAGTTGCAACATAAAATGATAAGAACAGGGTCACCACACTAGTATCTCAAGTCTCCTCACTGATAGTATCAGAGAAGGAGTCCTCAGTGGTTAGATGCATCCAGGGAGACTGCAACCTTTTTTACAAATGGAGCCCCAAGACAGGTCACTGCATGGTGTTACTTCCATGTAGACGAAAATACTACCAGGGTAAATTAAAGCAGCTATTAGTAAATATGTCCCAGTCTTAAAAATTACTTCGATTCCTGAGGTTAAATTACTTCTTTCCATGTCTATTTCAATGGACAAAAGGCATGTTTCATTGTAACATTGCTGTTTCAATATGCAACACGTGTGTTGTTTACATTTGTAGCAGAGATGTTACAATGTTTTGTTGCCATGTGCAAGGTGTTTCAATATGCAATAGATAGGAATGTTTCAATGTACGGTTAATGGTCATAATGGTCACAATTTCAAATGATCACTTTTGCTCGATACCATCTTGGCGCCCCCAAAATGACTGACTTGCCCCCCCCGGCTCCCAAACCTGGCCTCGCCACTGCCCCTTCCCTGTTTTCTTGTACTTCCTAAAGGCAGCTCTTTTCCTCCTTACCTTTTCCATGACCTCCTTGCTCACCCAGCTCGGTTTCTTAGCCCTAGCCTTCTTGCTCTGAGCCTTGCAGCAGGTTTTGGTTGCCTCCATTATCCCCAGCTTTATGAGCTCCCACCTCTGGTTAGTGTCCAAACTAGATTGAATTCTGGCCAGGTACCCTTTTACCACTTCCCCCATCCTCCCAAATTTGGCTCTCCTGAAGTCCAGCACTCTTGTGCCAGATTCCACTCCTTCCTTGCCCATATCCAATGTGAGCCATACTGAGTGGTGGTCACTCCCTGACAGCGGTTCCTCCACTGTAAGTTCTCTTACAATGTCCTCATTTGCCAGCACAAGGTCAAGGGTATTCCCTAACCTGGTTGGTTCACTGACCATTTGCAGCAGGAAGCTGTCCTGGAAGGCATCCAGCAGTATCTGCTCCCTTCTGTTCCTGGTTGTTGGGGTACTCCAATCCTCTCCTGGCATGTTGAAGTCCCCCCACAATCACCACACTACCCTTCTCGCAGGTCCTCCTGATCTGTCCTGCTAGTTCCCTGTCTAACTCCTCTGTCTGAGAAGGTGGCCTGTACACCACTACCATTCTACGAATCCTATTCTTAGAATCCTGGATTTGCATCCAAAGTGACTCCGTACTACCCTCCTCCCCTTCCTCCCTTACACACTTCAGTCCTTCCTTCACACATAGTGCTACATCCCCTCCTTTCCCAATCACCCTGTCCCTACGAAATAACCTGTACCCTGGTATAGACAGGTCCCAGTCATTGTATTGGGTGGCCCATGTTTCGGTGATGGCTGCAATGTCCACCTCTCCCTCTGCCATGAGCACCTGTAACTCTGCCGTTTTCCTCCCAAGGCTCCTAGCATTAAGGGTAACCACCTTCCACCCTCCCCCCCATCCTGCCCTCCTTTACTAGCATCACCAATAGTACTTGCCATTTGTCCTTTGTCACTGTTATGGGGGGTAAGCTCATATGGTTTCCCAACCTGTTGTCTCTGCATATCTATTCCCCAACTGCCACCCCCCACTGCTAGTTTAAATTCCCAACTTCCTCTATGTACTCCTCCATCCTCTGTTTCAACACTTTCTTTCCCTCCTCTCTCAAGTGTAGTCTGTCCCTCCCCACCCCACCAACAGCCCATACCCTTTAACACAACACCAGGTTCTTAGCCATCCATTAAATTCCTCTATTCTCAACTTTCTTGTTGTGCTTGCCTTGGGCACTGGAAGTATCTCTGAAAAAGTTACTGATCTTCCTGCCCCCTCACATAATTGTGCTAGTTCCTCAAACCTCCTCTGGACTATGTCTACTGTCTTGTCAGCCAGGTCATTCGTCCCAAGATGTATAATTAAATAAGGCTTGTCCCTACCCCTTCTAGCATATTTCAGAACAGATTGTCCCACCCTTTCCGCTGTCATTTCTGGCATGGCCTCCACCCAGATGTGACTATGCCTCTCCCCCTTGCTACCCCACCTGACTCCTCTTAGTATTGAGTCCCCCAGCACTAAGATTCCACCCTCTTACTCCCTGCTTGCTTCCGTTCATCTCCCTCTCTCATTTCCAGCTCCTCTTCTTCCTCCTACACATTATTTCCCCCTTTTGCCCCTGTTGCAATTCTCCCAGCAGAACTTACCCCCGCTCCAGTTTGGTCCAGGCATTTATCAATTACTCCTCTAATTTCATCATTTCCCTCCTCCACCTTCTTCCTCTCTAGCAGTGCAAAACTATTTTCTGAAGACCCTTCACAAGTGCCCGCTCCCTCTCTCTTCATAGTAACCTGTTCTCTCCTTTCCACTCCATGACTTTTGCCACTTCTTTGCCTCCCCTCCCAGGTCCCTAGCTCCTCCTTCCATTTGTCTTTTGTCTCCTGACTTGGTTTCCCCGGCAATTGTTCTTCCTGGCCTTGGCCCCTTTGTCTCTGCTTCACTTCTTCTGACCCTCTCCTCACCACTGTTGGCTTAAATCACCCTCCCTCATCTCCCCTTCTTCCTCCCTCCAGTATTGGATCAAGGTGCTGCACCTGCGAGGTGTGGGCCACTGTTGACAACTAAAAACATATGTCATCATCATCAGTGGACACCTGTGAAGGAAAGCAAACATATTATATATACTGCTGTACTAATGTGAAAATTGTGACCTTGGATTGTATCCTCATGTGTTTTGCCATTGACACTGTGGAATCACCCATATGCAGCTTAAGTCCCTTGATTGAACCACTGGAAGATGATGAATGATATATTACTTTTATCCACGAATGTGTAACTGACACTGTAAATGGCAGCATAACCATTTATCACCTGCACTATGATGCTACCAGAACTAACAGTGTTACCAATAAAAAATGGATTCCTTTTGAACATAAAATTTTATTTGCCTTGCCAGTCACACAATTCAAGACAGATGTTGTTTGAACCAATGTCATCTGTAAAAAGGTGGAGAAAAAATATCAAAAGAAAAAAAAAATTAACATCGATACTTACCTGTGCTGATACTTGCCATCGATGTTGGCAACGTGCTAAAAAATGTTCCACCGCTGAAATGATTTCAATTATGAGCCTATGATAAAAATATACCAGGACGTACAGTACCTGGAATGGAATACACAAAATCTAGCAAGTGAAAAATTTTACTATTCCAATATTGACTTGTACATAATGATGCTTGCAATGTGTATTGACTAGGCTCTGAATATGCCATGTCAATGTATTATCCTTGTTCCTCGGTCCTGGCCTCACATGGCATCATCATGGCAAACCCTGCATAGAGTTAAATGGAAATACATAAGATAACTTCTACATTAAGATATGCTGCCTTGCATGCATACGTGACATTCTATCGCAACAAAGGCATGCGTAACAGCACAATGGAGGTATAAGTAATAACATGACAACAACTGAAATCTAATTACCATAAATCAGTTGAACAGAAGACAGGCCATGGAGGAAGAACATATATTTCTTGCTTGATGATGATATGTGTTGCTTTTGCTGGAGGGAAAATGACACCAGTTGGGATGAAAGTGCTGCATCGTGCTGGTTGACGTACTGGCCCAAAATGTGCTGGTAATGCTGTCATGGGTGGTCGGCAGGAGGAAAAATGACACCAATTGTGCTTGCTGGGATGAAAGTGCCGCATTGTGCGGGTTGATGTACTGGCCCCAGATATGCTGGCATTGGCAATGCTGCGGTTTTTCTTGGTGGAAGACTGCTGGAGGAGGAGGAATTTAGCTGGACTCAGAGGCAGCATTGATGTACTGGTCTGTGACTGCTGTTTATGCTGGAGCATGCATCTGTCAGCTTCATAGATTTTCAGCAGTATTTCTTGGCAGTGTGAGAGTGATGGCCCACACTGTCAAAGTCTGTGTTGTACACATTAGGATGGATGGCAAGGAGGCGGATTACACAATGGTTAATTATATACATGGGGATGGAGTATGCATGCATTTCTGAGTGAAACAGTACTGGCTGTGCACTGTCTGACTAAGTTGTTATTGTTACATCATATATACAGTGGTGGCACACTCACCAGTCACTCAGTCATGGTCTCATGAAGGAGGTATATGTGGAAATGGGGAAGATGTTCAGTATTTGTCACTCGATGGGGCCATTGTGTATTGCTGAGATGACCTATTCATTCTAGTTGGCATAGTAGGGGCAAATAAATTTTCAAAAATGAAATGAAGTAAACATTGTTACTAGGTTGGGCAATCAAATGAAACAGTTTAACTGGATGTGTAACACAGAACAACCAGCAAAATAACATTTAAAATGTATAACAATAACATAAAACAGCATATTCAGTGGGAATGGGGGGATGCTGGTGGTGGCTGGGGGGCAGAATACCTTTAGTCTTCTTCCACTGACACATCATCCATGAAACAGCCCTCACAGTCTTCAAGACTGGAGTCATAATCAGGTGGAAATTCGGTCATCATTGCTGCTTCATCTACCCCGCTAGTAGAGGCCTTACTAGTGTGGACGTCTTCATTGCCATCATCTCCGAGACACAGTTCTTGGGGCAACACCATTGAAATAACTGTGTTAAGTAGAATGTGAGCCTCATTCATTTTATAAATGTTAGGATGGAAACATTCTTCAGTGACAGAGTTGTCTGATGGTCATGCACAGTGGCCCTAGAAGAACTGAACACCTGTTCCACACTGACACTAGATGGTGGGCAGCTGAGGTATTTAAAAGCAACAGATGCCAGTACAGGCCACTCACTCACTTTGCTGCTCCAGAACACCAATAGCTCATCAGTGATGCCAAGATGCTTGGTGTCTCCCATGTAGGCATACACCATATGTTGTGCTGCCCTGAGTTCTGCTGCCTCATCATGCTCCTTCTCTTCAATTTCTTCCACGCCCACCTGGTACAGAGCATCCCAAATGGGATTACCTCGTGTGCTGTGACTTTGACATTTTCTCCAATTTGGTGGCCTCTGATGATTTGTTGGTGGTGGTGGTAGCAACACCTGGTATATGTGTCCTTTGTGTCTCTGAATTTTTCATCTGTGCACCATGTACCTGTCTGACAAGGTAATCGGTCAATTTGTCCACTTGCTCATGACCCCCCTTCAATCATGGCAGGCAAGCCATGTTTGTACCATGGATCCAGCATGGTAGCAATAGCAAACTCATTAGACTGCATAATGCCAGAGATATGTGTATTGCTGTCCAGTATACAGAGCATGTGACCCATTACATGAACAGAACTGTGATCATCATTTGCCTCCATCTGGTGACGGACATTTACTAGTGTCTGCCTCAGCACACATATAAGGGGTATGTATTGACTGACTTATACAGGCAGTGTCCCCACTCACAGCCTGTGTTGCATACTCAAATGGATGCAGAATGTGTATTATGCCATCCATTTGTTGCCACTGCTCTGTTGTTAGAGTGATGGACATCCAGCACTGTCCCGGTTGGTGTGCAGCAGTAGCTAATCTGAAACTGCCTTATACTGCTCATAAAGCCGGTTCAGCATGTACAGCGTGGAGTTCCATCTGGTAACAACATTGAGCTTCATATTATGCTAAGGCAGATGGTTAGTGCACTGCAGCTCATGCAGATGGTCATGGGCCTTTGCAGAACAGGCAAAGTGCATACAGATGCGTCTGGTGACACACAGTTTCCTTTATTTCATCATGGTTCAGAAATTGCTGCACTACTAGATTAATAATAACAACTTTATTTATCCAGCGCCTTTCAAAATGTCAAGGTGCTTTAACAGTAAGAAAGATAAAACAAGATGCAATAAAACACAATTAAATACAGATAATCAGTAAAATTCCATGAATTCAGTAAAATCAAACAGAATAGGCTTGGCGCCATAGATAGGGTTTCAAGGCCTATTTAAAGCCCCCAACGGTCGTGCACTCCCGAAGCTGACATGGTAGTGAATTCCAAAGAGCTGGGGCTGCATACATGAATGCACAGGCCCCTGATGCTTTTAAGGATACCCTTGGAATCTCTAGAAACCCCTCGTCAGCCAAGCAGAGTGATTGCCCGGGACAGTAAGGAACCAGAAGCTCTTTCAGGTAGTCCGGGCCCAGTCTGTCAACAAACCCTGCTGCGAGCAGGCACTACAAGCATTGTTCTGTGCTTATCTGTGCATTTGTAACAGTCACTGCAGGCATTCTGCTGAAGTTTTAACTATTTTTAACAGTTTGTTGATTCTCGTTGCTGCTCACTACTGCAGCACCTGGAGTCCTGCCCCTGTGTACTACAGGAAGCAGGAAGAGTGATTTATAGTCCCAAACAGTGTTTGGAAATACAAATCAATACTGATGCACTATTTTAGACCTTCAAAACTTGTAACAGCACTCGAGCTGTGTGCCTTATACACGGATGAATGGACAATGCATCATTCAGCAATTTGGGCTTTTTGTAGTTGTAATCTCAGGGCTTGACCTCTGAACAACACTTCTGGGTTATATCCTGTTATATCAGCAAGTCCTGCTGTGAGCAGGGCGTGCACGGTGCTGCATGCGGTGACGCATGCAAAGACACGTGCGTCTGCGTGTGTTTGCGTGTTTGGCATGGAGGGTGTACAGCAGGGGGGACATTACCATATTTCACTAAGAGCCTGGTAAGATGTGCCTGAGAGCATAGTACTGTTGCTTTTTGTTCTGCAGCTTAAAAACTTTCCTGCTGTTAGGGAAACTGCATTTCTTCGCTGTTGCTACAGTGTAATATAGAGCTGCGTGTACAGTCATTTAACTACCTAGCAGTACGTTTTACTCTTTACCGTGGAGAATATTATTGAAACTACAAAGGGAAAGTTAGAGGTAATGTGTTCCTCGTGCAGCATGTACTCTATTACAAGTATCTATCCTCTCAATAACCAGTTCACCTGCACAAAGTGTCTTGACAATGCTGATATGGCCTATACAATTACTCAATTTAATAAAAGACTTATGGAAATTGAGCAAAGTCAAAAGGATAATGCTGCCCGCTTTCAAGTATGATTACTGGCCCAACCAGCACACAGTAGCATAAGCATTTGTTGCCCACAGGATGGGGCACAAATACAAAACTCTCCACAGTGTATCACTAACCAAGATTGTACAAACCAAAAATCCTCCCAATAAAAAAAGAGGTAGAGAAGAGGAATATGCTGATAATAGAGAAAAGGATGATCCTAATAATACAGAAGACCTGTGGTATCAGGTACAAAACTGTAAAATACCTAAAAAAAAAAAGGTAGGAAAGCAAACCAGTTTACCTTAAGAGTCTCGAACTCCTTTGACCCATTGGCCCAGGAGTCAATGCAAGAAGATCATTAAGAAACAAATAATTCTGAAATAAAGCTGACTATAATGGTTAACAATCCATTAACCAGAGAGATATGTAATATAAATACAAATAACGTTACACCTAGTTCAATAAATGAACCCCTAATTTTGCTAGAACCAACACCAACCACTCCAACTCCATCCTTAGATCCAGGATCAAGTGACTGTAGCATATCTTTTGTACTTATGAAAACCGAAGTAGAACCTCACAGTAAAAAACAGGTCTTCGTCTTCTGTGATTTGATTGTAAAAGGGCTAGACAGGGCAATTTGTAATAAAGACAAAGAAAACAGGACCATGTCCACCTTTAGAGGGGCTAAATTAACTGACATCACTAAAATGTCAGGAGACACACTACATCAAGAAAATGTTGACAAATTAGTAATTATACATGCTGGAGCTAACAATATACTGCAGCAGCACATACAGCAGGTTAAATAAGAAATAATTATTCTAACCAACAAGTTAGCAGACTTAAGATGTGAATTCACATTTTCTGAAATTCTACCAATTCCAAGAGCTAAATACCAGCAAACATGCAGGCTAAAACATATTAATAACTGGCTTAGACAATGGTGCATGAAGCAGGAAATAGGGTGTATCACACACTGGGAGGAATTTGTAAACAATGGCTTCTTGTATAGCAAAGATGGACTACACTTGAGTAATTTAGGATCTTAGTTTCTGGGAAAGCAATTGAACAAATATATAGATATCCATTTAAACTAAGAAGTAGGGGGAGGGGGCTATTTCTAAAACTTACTTAGCAACTCATTCCCACCCTCTACCACTCAGTAGCATCATTACTAATAATAGATGTAAAAATATGCCCAAAAGCAAAACAATATGTAGAAGGAAAAGAAATAATAGGACTCAGAGGCTAGAGGTACATACTAGTATAACAATCCTGCCAACACCAGTTCAAATCTAAACCAGGGAATACCGTCAAATTCAAAGGAACTTAAGATCCTTTTGATTAATGCTAGAAGCCTAACCAACAAAATGGACGAATTAAAAATATTTTAAAAAGTAGAAATATTGACATATGAGGTATTACGGAAACTTGGTTCTCGGATAGTGACTGGAATATGGACATACCTGGTTATACTAACTTCCACAAGAATCCTCAGAACAAAAAGGAGGGGGAATAGCACAATATATACATATCAGCTAAACTCAAGAGCCATCAGATAGGCGCGGAAACCACAAGTGCAGAAATCCTGTATGAAAGGATACTATCTGACCATAAACCTCTAACTCTTTGCCTGTGCTATCAGGCCCCCAACTTAGGACCTGAGGAAAACCTTGTATTCCTTAAATATATAGAGGTAACACTAACAACTGATGACCTCATACTAATGGGGGACTTCAATCTCCTAAATATAAACTGGTTTACTCTTGAGACGAAGGGGTCCCTAGAAAGGAGATTCTTACAAATTACTTTTCAACTTGGCCTGGAACAAATAGGTTACTCTGCCTACCAGAAATAACAGCATTCTAGATTTAATATTAACCAACATCAAGGATGTAATTTCTTCTCCCATTATACTACCTCCCTTAGGTGACAGTGATCATAACATGCTTGAATGCAAGGTCCAAAGACATTTCCATATAAACAAAGGGGTAACCAAAATTCGTAACTACCATAAAGTGGACTATAGAAACATTAGATCTAACCTAGCATCATGGAACTGGGAAGAAGACTTGAAGAATCTAGATCCTGAGCAAACCTGGGGCAAAATCAAATCCCGACTTGATTTCTGTATAAACAAATGGGTTCCAGAACATGTCAAATATAACAGTGCTAAACAAAGGATACTGCTCTGGTGGACCAATGAAATCGAACGCATTATTTAAAAAAAAAAGCGTACAGTCTACTGTAAATACAGTAAGAATCATAAAATTGCTGACTGGAACAGATTTAAAATTCTAGCCAATAAAGCAAAAAAACTGATTCGTACAGCTAAAAAGAGGTTAGAAATTAACCTAGCAACAAATGCAAAAGATAACAAAAAAGGTTCTATAATTGCATTGGATCTCTCAAAGGAAGTCAAAATGGAATAGGACCTTTAAATTCAGATGGTAAAACCATCACTAATGAAAAAGAAATAGCTGAGGAACTCAATTCGTACTTTGGGACTATATTTAAACCTAAAGAAATCATAAACACAAATGTACTGTCCACTGACAATTCACCAATATTATTTACCGAACAATATACACTGAATGCTATCAGTCTAATAAAATCCAATTCATCTCCAGGTCCAGACGGTATTAATTCAAAATTCATAAAAGAACTTGCCAAAGAACTCTTGGGTCCCTTCGCTGTCTTATTTAATACTTCAGTTAAGGAGGGGAAAGTAATACAATCCTGGAGAATAGCCAATATTACACCAATCCACAAAGGTGGTAATAAACAAATGGCAGGTAGTGACAGGCCTAGCAGCCTCACTTCCCTTGTCAGTAAAATTCTGGAAAGACTGATACAATATAGAATAACTGAACATATTAACACTACTGATGTATAGATATTACACAGTATGGATTTACATCTGAGAGATCATGCCTGACCAATCTCATAAACTTTTTCAAACCAGTTAGCGAAACCCTAGAGAATGGTTTGTCCATGGACGTTGTGTTTCTGGACTATGAAAAAGCATTTGACACAGTCTCCCATAAAATTCTAATCAAACAACTGGTTAAAATTAACTTAGACTGCAAACTTACAACATGGATAACCTCTTGGTTACATAATCGACATCAGAGGGTTGTTATCCGGGGATATGAGTCTGAATGGGGTTCTGTCTCCAGCTGAGTACCCCAGGGCTCAGTTTTGGGCCCACTTCTATTTAACATACTAGTTGCCAGTATGCAGACAACAACTGGTGTCTGGATAAACAGATATGCGGACGGCTGCAAGCTTGGGTGCATAGTAAATGATGCAGAGTCTGTTGCCACCTTACAAAACAATCTAATTAAACTATGTAACTGGGTCACAGATAACACAATGAATTTCAACGTGGCTAAATATAAGGTTATGCATATGGGGAGGAATAACAAACATGCCACCTATGTAATGAATAACATTAAGCTCGCTGTCACAACAGAAGAGAAAGACCTGGGCGTCATAATAACCGACAACTTAAAATTTGACATACACACAAATAAAACAGTTAAAAAATGCTGTAGTATTCTAGGTTGCATCCTGAAGCACATTAAAGGCAGAGAACCTGAAGTTATCCTAGTTATACTAGTCTTGTACGTCCACATTTGGACTTTTATGCATCTTTTTGCACTCCGACCACAGCAGGCTGTCAAACCGTGGTTGAAAAGGTTCAACGTAGGGTGACTAAGAAGAAGATCAACAATATGACTAACAAAGACTACGAATGCAGATTGAAAACTCTTGGGTTATTCTAAATGGAATATCGATCCCTTAGAGATCATCTAATTTACACATTAAACGCTCTCCAGAAAGAGTCCTTGCTAAATACAATCTGTTTGGAAAGCCAGCATTTAAGCACCAATACAAGATCTCATAATCTTAAGGTAAAAACCACCTTATGTAAAACTATGAAGCATAAAAGGTTCTTTACCCAGAGGGTGCCTCCCATCTGGAACTCACTTCCTAGTGATGGTATCACAAGTAATACTGTGGAATTATTCAAAAAAAGATTAGATCTTTATATGGGCAATAAAAAGTATGACTTCCACTGATAACCCTGTCGGTGGTGAGTTCTCTATGGGCTAACTCCCCCTGAACTCGTAACCCTACTGTGAAACTATAGGTAGTCCAGGCCCAGTCTGTGTAGGGCTTTGTAAGTCAGAAGTCTGACTTTGATGGTGATCCGCCACTGAATCGGCAGCCAGTGCAGTTTGTGCAGCACCGGGGAGATATGACACATCTGTGTGTCTCCGTCAACAACTGGGCTGCTGCGTTCTGCACCAGCTGCAAGCAGTGGATATCAACCTCCGGTAGCCCTAGATAAAGGGAATTGCAACAATCAAGGTGCAAGGTCACAAAGGCGTAGACCAATGTAGGAAGATCACCGGACTTAACTAGGTGCTTGACCCTGGAGATGTTCCTCAGATGGTAAAAGGAAGACTTGATGACTGCCGACACCTGAGATCACAGTGTCAACCTATCACCAACAATCACCCCCAGGTCCCGCACCCATTCAGAGGCAAGAAGCTGGGAGCCCTCCAGGAAAAGCCCTGTAGGCATACCAGCCCCCGACCCCTCTATCCAGCAACCTGGGGTCCACAACCATCACCTCAGTCTTTCCCGAGTTCAACTTCAGCCAGCTGGAATAGATCCAATCCTGGATTTCTGTGAGGCAATTATTAAATACTGAGTGCGCTCTATTCTGGTCGGATGCAAAAGACAGGTAGAGCTGGGTATCATCAGCATAGCAGTGAAACCTTAGCCCATACCATCTTAAAATGTCTCCGAAGGGCAGCATGTACACTGCAAACAACATGGACAACACCAAACCCTGAGGGACCCCACATGACAGAGAGAAAGGGTTGGAGGAATAAATCGCCGACACCACCCTCTAGGTTCTGCCAGTGTATAAGGCAGTGTGCCAGGCAGGGAACTCTGAAAAAGCCACTGTCAGTAATGTACTGGCAATAAACCCCACTGTGAGTGAGTGCGTTTAGCCACTCAACAATCTAATTTAGCAGCACATTCAGCATTTTTTCACCAGTGTGAGACCCCATAACACTTTGCATAGTTATGGTTGCATTCTGATGAATACCACGTGTGTTGCTACCACCACAATTTTGCTTTACACAGCTTTTGCCCTGGCTCCAAATAAACAACCACCCCAGGTACCTGTGCCCAGTGTGCTGTTATGCACAGATATGAACTGCCCACTGTTTGCCCACATATCCATGCTAAGGTGGATATATTTTGAGGCAGAATGCTTCATGGCATGTAGAACAGACTGTGAAACTCTGCTGTAGAGTTTGGGCATGGCATGTTTGGAGAAATACGTTCGCAATGGCACCTGCCATTTGGGACAGGCATGGACCTTCAAATGGTGGAATCCTGGATTATCCACAAAGGAGTCGGGCAACAGGTCAATGGTGAGCATTTCAGCAGTGGCTGTGTTCAGCGCACATGCAGCAACATGATTGGGAGGGTACTTTCAGTGCCGCTCAGACACACTCTTCAATGTGGGCTGCATCTTGGGAGTGGGTCGACAAAAACACTTTACTTGTCCCACCAGTGGTGTTCTTGCTGGAGTACCAGGTGACTCTTGGGGCCTGGGATGTGCAGCATGTATGAAACTGGTTATTTTCGTGGATATGGTGCCTGGTGGTGTACTTTTATAACTCGAGGGAGTGGCAGCTACACTGCTACTGTGCCCACTGCTTGAGAGAGAAAATGATTCCTCACATTCCTCTTCCTCCACCGACCCACTCAGCCCTCCATCCTCCTGCTCTATTGCACTGCTGTCACTAACATTAAGCTTGACAAGGAAAGTCCTGGCAACAGCTCTGGTATCTTTCTGGTATTGGTGCCAGTGCAATGGGTGCTTGTTTTTCAAGTGGGTGTGCTGGCCACCGGTGCCTATGTGGCTGCCCTTTTTTCCACAACCTACACGCACTTAACACAGCTGACATATTATCACGGTGCCATCAGCTGCATCAAGCACGAAAAAATGCCAGACTAGGGACTTTGCACCTCTAGATTTGACATGGGACTGAGACTTGGGCAGCGGAGCCAAAAGTATGGACGTTTTTGCTTTTTCTGCTGCTTGCATGATATCCACCATGCTGTGTTTGAGAGGTGGGGTAACCGGACTGCTTATTGTAGGCTAGCTGATATCCTCACCCTCAGTCTTGTCATCTAAATGGGCTACATCATCACCCTTCATCTTTTTGACTTCTGACTCCCACAGGGGATCCAACACTTCATCATCATCTGCACCAAAACATATTATATCCTCCTCATCCCTGTCACTGGCTACTACCAGACAAACGTTTCCCTTCTCTGGCATCTCCTCACTGTGGGGGGGGGGGGCTGACTCTCCTTATCTCCTTTTCCAGGAGAAACAGACTGAAGCTGGACACTATCACCCTTACCACCGTCAGCTCCTCCTTGAGCAGGAACAACAGTCACACTGACAACTTTTTCGACCTCCTCCTGGAACTCCATGCCTCCACTGGTGTGAATGTCTCCCTTATTCCCAGTATCATCCTCAACAAGCATACTAGCTATAAATTGGGCAGTAAATCAAGCATTTGTCAATGCCAAAGTTCGTCGTTGGAATTGTTGTTGGTACGTACTGATTGGCAGGACTACAGTTCCCAGCAGAAAGAACAAGTTATGCTATCTAGTGCAAATTCCCATTGAAATGCACTGAAGTGCATACCTGTTTCCTCAATTCATGATCTGACTTTGAAGAGTGAAGATGTGTCTGCGGTTCAGAGAAGATGAGGGCATTGGAGCCCCACCATGGGTTGGGGGAGGGACATTATGGTTAGAAACCCTAATGCCCCAGATGTTTGTTGGTATTTGTACTACATATTTTCAACATGGCCTTTTGTGACCCCCACCTCATGAAAGCATTTGGGACCTCTGCTCATGAACAGTGGCACTATGATTTTGTTAATCTGTTCCGAAAGTTGATTTCTCACAGCAACTGCACCATCTGCAGCAGATGTGTGAAAACACAGTTCGGGCAGGATGTGAAAAATTACAGCTGTACCATTCATAGGGAGGTGTGAAGAGATGGCAGTAATGAAAATCTGGACTGAAAATATTAAAAATGCTTGAACGTATGAGCGTATGTGGAAACTGTGCAACGCATGCTTGTAACAGTAATTTAGTGGAATTATTTCACCAAAATTTCAACATAGGCATTTTGTGACCCCTGCTCATGAACACTGTCACTATGATTTTCTTACTGTGTCCCGAACTTTGATTTCCCACAGCGGCTGCGCCATTGTGAGCCAGATGTGTGAAAACACATTTTGGGCAGGATGTGAAAAATGACAGTTGTACTGTTCATAAGGAGGTGTGCAAAATTGACAATATTGAAAATCTTGAGTGAAAATATTACAAATTCTTGAAGTTACGCGTGTGCATGGAAACTGCGCAACACACGCTCATAACACAGTCATTTTATGGACTTTTGTAACCAGATTTTCAACATAGGCATTTTGGGACCTTTGCTCATGAACAGTGTCACTGTGATTTTCATAATCTGTCCCGAACACTGATTTCCCACAGTGAACGCGCTATTCTGCACCGCAAGTGCGAAAACACATTTCGGCCAGGATGTGAAAAATAACAGCTGTACTGTTCATGAGGAGGTGAAATAAATGCCAATGTTGAAAATCTGGAATTAAAATACTACTGATTCATGATGTTATGAGTATGCGTGGCAACTGCACAACGCACACACGTAACACAGTCATTTTTTGGAATTTTTTCTCCAGATTTGCAACATAGGCTTTTTGGGAGCCCACCTCATGAACAATGACATTGTCATTTCATTAATTGGTCCCAAAAGGTGATTCTGTGCAGTGACTGTGAAATCACCTTTCAGGACCGAATAGCCAGATGACAGTCACTGAATTCATGAGGTGGAGTCCCAAGAACCCCATGTTGAAAATTTGGTGCCAAAATTCACAAAAATGGCCGAGATATGCACCAAGGTTGAAAAAAACTCATTTATGCCATTATACCGCTTACTGGCATTTCTTCAGTTCATGGTCGGCTTTGAAGAGTGCAGACATGTTCCTGCGCCACCGAAGATCATCGTGCCATCTCTGGAGGTAAGTATGGGTGAGGGTGTGTGTGTGGGGAGGTGGGTGCACAGAGGGTGGGTGCGAGTTGAGGGATGGGGGCACGGCAGACTGCGAGAGACTGTTTTCTTGTTTATAGGTAAAAAAAAAATAAATCTGGCAAGGGAAGGTTTTCTTTTTTAACAGGGGCTTTCAGCGTGCCCCCGGAGTGTTTGTTGGGGGGCTGTAGCTGATTGGGACTGGACACCCCATCAGCACATGCTGAGGGGCATTGAGCACCCCCCCTCAGCACACAGCAAATAGGGGGGGACATTATGCCAATGAGGAGTGATGAACTGGGAGGAGGCATGCCAACAGGGGGATTGGGCATCCCCGTTGGCTTTCATGGGGACTGTAAGAGGTGGACGGTGATAGCCACTGCCGTTTGTTAATTTGAAACTGGGAGGAGGCATGCTGATGGCCTAGGCTCAGCATGTTCACACTGAAAGCTACAGCAGTGTGAACGTGCAACCAGGAATTTAACAATGCAGGAATGCAACATCAAAGGACCAAGCCGCACCATTATTGGTGTGGTTCTGTTCTTTGAAAATTTGGCCAACGCTGCCCCAACAGCTGAAAGGGAGTCACTGTCAGCCTGCTGACTTATTCGCCTGCCGCTGACCTGCCTCTTGAAACTAAGCTCTCCATTGGGCACACCCTGGTATAGCACCTCTTATAGCAATGAGTTTGTCTGTGCCTGCACACTATGATGAATTCAAAAATGAGTCACAGACTTGAAGCCACTTCTAACTTCGATTTTGCTGCTACTGGCTGCCACCGCAGCAGTGGAGCCCACAGACGGCACTGATTCAGAAATAGGTTTGCTTTTTCCAACAGACTTCTTTGAGCCACCTCCCACCCTGGCATCTTTACCTGAAGTTGAACATCTCTTGGCAGGCATATTTATATGCTTGTTTCATTTGGCTTCCTCTGAAACTATATTATTATGTATTTCTATTAAATAAGTGTGATTTTAACTCCTGCAGTGCTGTCTACAAAGGTCAAACAGAAATCAGAACAGGTAGGTGCACTGTAGTGTATATAACTACCTACAACTGCTACTGTAGCCTATTTGAGTGTGAAAACACTATTTTATTTTTTCAATTACAAAAACACAAGTTAAGTAACATGGGGTAACAGGAGAACAGAAGTAAGAGACTTTCAATACAAGACCAACAGAGAGCAACACCACAACAAGAATGTGCAGTAAATCTGAATCTTAATCAAAGGTCAGTTTTTAAATGGAATGATTATTACACAACTTGATAATAACTGGGTAGGTGCTGGTAGGTTTATAAAAAATAATCTGTAAACCAATCGCACAGAACACCTCACTGTCAAAATACAAACTACATTCCGGATAACTGGTGTCTGGATAAGGCGAGTACTGCAATGTGTTAGTATTTACTAAATACAGTTTTGGCTTACAGATATATCAAACAGAAGGGACAAGATCTGAAATGAACAAAGTCCCCTCCAAAACTCGTGAAGGAACCACCACTCTCTTGAAAGCTATGTAGTTTTTTATATAGTAGGGTCAGGTAGTAAACAACAGTGATGTAACGGGGAGGAAAGGGTTAATATGGTAGGCACATTAAATAGAAAAACAGGAACGCTGCAATGTAGAGGCTAGATCACAATTTGAATTTCTGTGAGCAAGAAAAGAATGCAATGCACCTGGATATGGACAAGTCAAGTGGTCAATGTACACGAATACTTTCAAGAAAAAAATAAATCACAAACAGGGGAGGAAGGGGATAGACACTTTGTGGAATCCATAACGAGGATGGCATGGAAAGGGGAAATTGTGCTAGTTGGGGACTTAAACCTTCCGGACATCAACTGGGAGGCCCAGACAGCAATCTCCGCAAGGAGCAGGGGCATCTTAGAGGCTCTTCAGGGCATATTCCTGCAACAAAGGGTCAGTGAGTCCACTAGGGGTGTAAACATGTTGGATGTGGTCCTCACAAATGGGGACAGTGTGGAGGAGGTGGAGGAAGAGCTTGGCACCAGTGACCACAGGGCTGTCAGGTTCAGGGTGAGAGTGGGCAGGGTGAGGGTTAGGATGAGAACCAAGGTCATGGACTTCAGGAAGGCTGACTTTCATGGAATGAGGAAGGTAGTTAGGGAAGAAATGTTGAGGATAGGGAATATGCAGGGGGTGGAGGAATTATGGGCAGCCATCAAGAGAGGGGTATTTAAAGCCATGGATTCGTGTATAAGAAGGGTAAGAAAGAATAGAAGACAGAAAAGACCTCTATGGTTCACTAGAGAGGTGGCTTTGGGGGTCAAGGAGAAGACTAGAGCATTCAAGAGGTACAGGAGGACACAAAAGAATGAGGACAGGGAAACCTGCAGGGAAAAAAGAAAGGCGGCAGGGCAAAAGATGAGGAGGGCTAAGGAGGCCACTGAGGAAAGGATAGTGAAGCAGGCAAGGAGTGGGGACAGAACATTCTTTAGGTATGTTGGAGAAAGAAGGAGGGCACAGCATGGGATTGGGAGGATAAGGGGGAAAGTGGAACATTACTGGAAGGGGATTTCAAAAAAGCAGAGGCATTAAATAACTATTTCGCCTCAATCTTCATGGAGGAAAGAGAGGGCAGAGGACCAGGACAGGCTGGGGAGGGTGACAGCCACAGGCAGGTGGTGTGGCAGAATTCACAGCTGAAGGAGTAAGGGAAAAGCTGGGTAGACTTAGGGTGGATAAGGCAATCGGGCCTGATGGAATACACCCAAGGGTTATCAAGGAGGTGAAGGATGAACTGGCACCGCATCTGGCAAGGCTGTTTAACTTGTCCTTGGTCACAGGGGTGGTGCTAACAGACTGGAAGAAGGCAGAGATGGTTGCATTACATAAGGGGGGGGTGAAGGACGAGGTCAAAAACTACCATCCCATTAGTCTTACCATGGTGGTGGGGAAGGTAATGGAAACACTACTTAAAATCAGGTTGCTAGAATACTTGGGGATGAATGGCATGCAGGATGACAGGCAGCATGGCTTCACCAAGGGAAGGTCCTGTCAGATTAACCTGATAGTTTTTCGATGGGGTGACACAGATAGTGGACCAAGGAGGAGCGGTGGACGTGGCCTATCTGGATTTTAATAAGGCCTTCGACACCGTTCCACATGGTGGAATGGTACATAAGCTGGACAGACTAGGGGTGGACCTCAGGATTACCAGATGGGTGGAAAACTGGTTGAAGAGAAGGAGTCAGATGGTGGTGGTAAATGGAACACATTTCAGGGAACGGGCAGTGACCAGTGGGGTGCCACAGAGGTCAATGCTAGGACCAATACTTTTTAACATCTATGTAAGTGACTTAGCAGAGGGTCTGGAGGGATGAGTGTGCCTGTTCGCAGACGATACAAAGGTCTGCAATAAGGTGGATTCACCTAATGGGGTGCAAGCCATGAGGCTGGACCTGGAGAGGCTGGAGGGGTGGTCTGACACCTGGAAATTGAAGTTTAGTGCACAAAAGTGCTCGCTGATGCACCTGGGGAAGAGGAATAGGAGGGAAACTTACTCCCTTGGGGGATGGTGATTAAGGAGAAGGAAACAGAAAGGGACCTGGGGATTATGGTATCCCGTGACCTCAAGGTGGTCAGCCAGTGTAGCAAGGCAGTGGGAAAGGCAAATGGAATGTTGGCCTGCATTGCAAGGGGTTTTAATAGCAGGAAGAGGGAGGTGCTAGTGCTGTTATACAGAACCATGGTCAGGCTGCATCTGGAGTATGGGGTGCAATTCTGGAGGCCTCACCTACGAAGAGATGTTGAGTTGATAGAAAGGGTACAGAGAAGGGCAACCAAAATGGTACGAGGGATGCAGGAAGTACCCTATGAGAGAAGATTGAGAGGGCTGAATTTGTACACTCTGGAGACTAAGAGGGAGTGGGGGGACATGATTGAGACCTTTAAGTATCTGAAGGGAATAAATAAGGTGGAGGGTGATAGCTTGTTCAAATTGAAGAAGGGAGCGAACATGAGGGGACATAGCCTCAAACTGGAAGGTGGGCAATACAGAGGTAATGTCAGGGGGCAATTTTTCATGGAGAGGGTGGTGGAGGCCTGGAACAAGCTGCTGGAGGAGGTGGTGGCAGCTGAAATGGTGGAGGGGTTCAAGAGGGCTTGGGATAGATGTAAGGGGTTGGGAAAAGAGGGTGGAAGCATAATAGAAGGGGGGAGGTAGGATGTTGGACAGACTAGATGGGCCGTGGCGCCTTTCTCTGCTGTCACATTTCTGTGTTCTGTGTGATTAAGCAAAGAGAAACAAGAACAGAACTACTCAGAATGTAGGAACTGTTCAGAAAAAGTTACCCAAAAAAGGGTCAATACGTAAGAAAAATATAACAAATAAGTAGCACACCAACAAAAAAAAAATTAAGACTTAAAAGAAATTACAGAAACTCACTCACAACTTGTGAGAAATCTGTCAAATATTAGGAACTAGCCTGCTCTACTTTCTCACACACACACACACACACACGGTTGACCCTCCCCCACTCAACTCCCTCACAGACACAGAGAAAACTGAAAACACTGCCTAAGTTTAACTAAGTATTATCCAAAGATACAAAAACAAAAAAAGGTTCACTAGCAGCACTAGAAACTAAATTGAGATTTTGGGAGCAATTAACTCTCAAAAATCACAAATAAAGATGTTTTTGAAGGGTTTATTTGCTGTGATGCACCACACTGAACTGCTCTCTGACTCAACAGACAATATACTGTGCAGGAAACAGCCTGCACGTGTTATTTCAGCTACCTATCCACAATGCATTGCAATTTCGCTGGCAGAATTGAAAAATATTGGCAAAATTCAGGATAATGGCAACATTTTGCCTTACGCAAAAGCGAAATTGGCGAAATTTCACATTGCACAATTGAGAGTCTCTGAGCCTCAACCCTGAGACTCGACCCAATTGTAACCTCACCCTCTGACAACCAGATTCCAGTGCCAGTACTTCAGTCTTGTCCAGATTCAGCCTCAACCAGCTGGCCCTCATCCAGTCTGGGATCTCAGCAAGGCAGCAATTAAATACCAAGATCGTCTCCTGCTGCTCGGGCACAAAAGACATGTATCGCTGAGTCTCATCTGCATAATAGTGAAAACTCAAGCCATACCATCATATAATGTCCCCTAGTGGTAGTATATACACCACGAACAACATGGACAAAACAGAGCCCCACGGTACCCTTCATGGCAGGAGCAAGGGTGCTGAGGAAAAAATCCCAGACACCACATGCTGTATCCTGCCAGTAAGGAAAGATTTCAACCAGTTTAGAACTGTACCAGCCAGTTCACAAAAATCTGCAGGCGCACCACCAGCACCCCATGATCCACAGTGTCAAATGCCACTGAGAGATCGAAGAGAACAAGGATGGAACATCTTCCCTTATCCCTCGGCACCGGGAGATCATTTAGTACCCGAACCAGGGCAGTCTTGATACTATGCCTTTTTCTGAAACCTGACTGGAGAGGACCATAGATGATGTGAGTAATTAAGTAGGTCTCCAGTTGCACGGCCACCACCTTCTCAATAACCTTACCCAAAAAGAGAAGGTTAGAGACAGGTCTGTAGTTTGCCAGGCAGTCCGGGTCCAGTGAAAGTTTTTTCAGGAGTGGTCTCATGACCGCCTCCTTCAGGAACCTAGGAAAGACCCCTATCACTAAGGAACACTGGACTATTCTGGCAAGGACTGGGCCGATGTCATCAACACATCCCATTAGGAAGTGTGTTGGTCCTGGATCCAAACTACAGAAGGTTGGCCGTAACTCCCGGATGACCCTCAGTACATCTGCGACTGCCCACTGGTCAAAGTTGGACCAGACCGACTGAAGGTCTGTGACTTCAGGCCCATCACTGCAAGCCCCTTAGAGGGCACTGTCAGGATTTCCGATCTGTTGGAGACAGTCTTATCTGCAAAGCAGAGAGCAAACTCATCACACTTTACTTGTGAAAAACCTCCCCTGGACTGAAGACAGGATGGACTACACAACCTATCAACATTGTGGAAGAGCTGAGACGGTCTGTTGATTGCTACAGCAATCTCCTTGGACAGGAACTCTGCCTTCTAACAGGAGATTGCCAAGTGATAGTCCCTATAATGGACCATCAATATAAGCTTGTCCTCCACCAAACCAGTCCTCCGTCAGTGTCGCTCCAACCTTTGACTCCTCGTCCTCATCTCCTTGAGGGTCCCATCAAACCAAGGGGACCCCCAGTGTGAGGAGAGGGGTCGAGGGCCTTGGAAATAACCCTATTATAGGTTAAAGCCAGTTCCTCCTGCTCTTCGCATGCACTCATCAAACCTGATAGATCCAACACCGCCATCAGACCCTATGGGGTGAAACCTCTTAAAGGGTGGTACTGGACCATCTCCATAGGGGTAGGTCTATTGGGGGGGCCATGAATGAGAACATCACAGTATGGTGGTCCAGCCAAGTGAACAGCTCCACCATTAGGTCAAGGACCTTCATTTCCAGCAGGAAGATGAGGTCTAGTGAGTGGCCGTGTATATGGATTGCAGAGGTAACAACCTGTGTCGGGCTCAACGATGACATTAGTTGGAGGAAGTCTTTTCCAAACTGTGAGAGTTTGTCATCGACCCAGGCATTGAAATCACCCAGAATAATCCATCTCAGTGACTCCAACACCAGTTCGACAATGAAGTCCGCAACTTTCTGCAAGAATTCCTTCTTATCCCCCAGAGGACAGTAGATGAGAAGGATCTTGCAACCTATATCTATGGACCCTTGAATGGCCACACATTCAAAAGAACTTATTGTTTCCACCGGGAAGTCAGTAAGATTCAAGTTTTGGGACAGACTGCCCCACCTCTATGATCCTTTCTTAGGTGGTGTACCACCGAGTACCCAGCCCGGACAGACGATTCCAGCACAGGACCGGCATTTTTGTCCAGCCAGGTCTCGGTGATGCAAGCCAGATCAGATGTTGCAACAAGATCGGCAATAAGTGCCATCTTGTTCTTGATAGATCTGGCATTGCACAACATTGCCCGAGAAGTATAGGCAGATGAGGCTGGTCCAGCCACCTGCCCACTCACTGTGGATCCCTTGGGTATGGGCACCAGGCAGGAAGGACCCCTCTCCTGGGCCCATTTCATCTCAGGGTGCCTCCTGGTTCCCACCACCCCATTCCCCCCCAGCTAAATTCATCCCACCTGACTCTGCAAATGACAAAGTGATGAATGAAACCACCCTTAATGTGGCCAAATACAGTAACTTTGGATTTTTTTTTTAATTCTTTGTTATCGCTGATCCTGAGAAAATGCCAAAAAAAGTGTGTAAGCCAACTCCAAACAATAGCAATTTATTAAATTGCCCGCTTCCTGCTTCACACTGGGCAGAGGATGTGATGTCTGTGCCAGTAAGCATGCAGACCTCCACAATGTCACCACAACTCCACCACACCTACCATAACACTCCTGGAAACACCAGAAAAGAAATGGAAACTTCCAATATTGCTGAAGATCGATGGTGTATGAATGCTGCTGTGCAGCATTTCAAAAAATGCCTCAGGAATGATTTGGACAGCGCCATTGTCAGTAATTGCCATGTGAACAAGCCTATAGAGTCTGCAAATGTTATAGCAGTATGCTACTCTCCCTGACTTCTGCACATGCTAAAATGATCAATTCAAACTATTTCTGTGCATTCCTGGCACTGAATATGACAAAACCACAGTCGAACAGCTGATTGTCTTTAAGTTTCTTGCAACAGGCACAAAGCAAGGAAACAAAACAAAAAAAAAGAAACTTTACAGACCTCAGCAATATAGCAATCTCCCTGGCTTCTTCAGATATGAAAGAAAATAGCACCCAGATGATATCACCAGGGTGGAGAAATGTTGATTACCGCAGGGAGCAACAAGTCTCAGCAGCTAGCAGTGAGGCTGAAGCAGAGCACACTACTAATAACTAAAAATGGTTTGAAATGGTAGACTTTCATATAAACACCAAGCAGACACTGTTTCTATAACAATATTTAATGAATGATGCTGACAGTTTAAATTTCATCGCACATGATCTTTAAATATTGATTTATTTGATCAACACTTTTGGAGTAGGTATATAGGACCAACTCGTCAGCATAGAGACTGGCAGAGCAGTAGGACAGGCTTTGGTTTATGGAGTTTATGTGTGGGCACGAGCAGAAGTGGACCTAGAATAGAATCTTGGGGAACACCCACCAGAGTTGAGTCAGAGTGAGCTGGGTTCCATACTTGACTCTCTGGGATCTGTTTTACTAGATAGTTACAAACCCAGGGGAGAGCAGTTGGTGAGATTCCCAGGTTAGCAAGTTCGACACTAAGTAGGGAGTTATCAGCAAGATCAAAACCCTATGTCAGGTCAATGGAAACGATACCTGGGAAGCTATCACTTAGCCTATCAGTGTCCATCACTGAGGCAGTATTGTTGGTTACAGTGAGGAGGGTAAAGGTGGTGCTATGACCTTTTTGAAAGTCATGTTGTACAGGGGGATAGAGGAACATAAGTGGAGAGGTAATTAGTGACCTTTTCAAGTATTTTGTTCAGAGTAGGGAGGATCACAATAGACCTATAATTATTTAGGAGTTTGGGGTCCTCTTTCTTAAAAACAGGAACAACACAAGAGGTTTTCCTAAGTCAGGCACTACACCATGGGTAGGCCCTGGTCCCAATTTAAAATGCCGTCCTATATATCCGTATATATGACACTAAATACAGTGGTCCCTCATTATAACGAATGCCTCCAGAGCCAAGGATTTTGCTCGTTATAGTGAGGGGTTGTTATAATGAAGAAATGCATTTTTCATATTCGGAAACAGCAAAAAACACCGGCACCAAGCTTCAGGATTGGTGGTGACTCCCGATTTTTTGTCCAAAGCAGATATTTACTTTATGTATGGCGCTTGAAACTAAATTAAAGCTGAAAGTAATACCTGCAGCTTGGTGCTGATGCTTTTTGCATTTTCTGAGTTGTTATTGTTACCAGGCATGGCTGGGTAGTGGGTAGCATGGAGCGGCGGTTCTTGCAGTTTTCACTGTATTTCACAATCAGTAGCTGTGCTGTCAAGTGCTTTAATGAAAAAGAATCGGAGCATTTTCAGGAGACCTGAAACTGGGAGCTGCACTGGACTGTAATGAGTGCATAAGGAAGGTATGTCATTAACAGCTGGAATGAGCACAAAGAGGATGTTTAATTTGTCTCAATTTTACAGCAATCGCGTTAAAAATCATGGTAGAACTAAAGCAACGGTTGCTTAATTTCTAATGTTTGCTGTCACAGGTACAGTACTGGAGCAGGGATACAGAGGGGCAGAAAGTCTGGCAGTAGGAAAGTGTAGGAAACAGCTGTGATGGGTTCTCATTGCTTTCAGCAAAACCAATAACACTCGCCCATTAACACCATTAACACCTACTAGCCGAAAACAATGAGAGCCATCCCAGCTGTTACCTATAACCGAGATTTGCTATAACAAGGGATGTTATAGCAAGGGAGCACTGTATAGCACCAATAACAACCATTTTTCCCCCAACTTTCTTTATGCTCCCCAAGAACTAGCCATCTCTCAGAGGTGGTCACTCAGATTGATGCCTCTACTCCCCTGCCTGAAGCCCCTTCCCCTCCAGCACCCCCAACTGGACATTCAAGCCCATGGATCACCCCTTGGGGGAGTGCCCACCTCTCCTACCTGGTGGCCTTTCTGAGATTAGGGAGTCTGTCCAGTGAGGGGCTCGGCCAGCCGTTGGGGAGTCAGCCCAATGTTGGGGATGTGGACACAGTCATCTGGACCCCTCGTCACCTCCCAGTTCAAGGTGGGGATTCATTTGTGTGTTGCCCCTGGAACTCAGACATGCAATGATGTCAGTGGCACATATGTGCTAATGTCCACCGCAGCTCCGCCCCAATGACCCGAGTTTGTTCCCAAACCCGGGTCACGGCATGGCATGAGGTGTGGCGTCCAGTGCCTCAACCCTCAACATCACCAGGCTGGCCCAGTAACAGCCATATTAACATCCTATTACAATGTACAACAAGCAGCATAATAAACCCACAGTACAACATGTAATAAAACACAATAATAATACCAGCAATAAACACAGGAATAGCACCTTATTACAACATGTAATAAAAAACAATAATAGTACCTGCAATAAACACAGGAACAGCACCTTATTACAACATGTAGTACACACACACACACACACACACACACACACACACACTCAGTACTTACCAATAACCAATTTACCCATATAAAATAAACAACCCACCCTCAGCACATCAGATTACAAAGCACCTGAAGTCAAGATGGCGGAAAAGAATACAAACTTGGAAAGAGAGCAGTTTATCAAAGAATAGCAGAAAAAGAACACTGCTAAAAAGTCCAACTTTGTTATCAAAATCATCTGGACTTACCTGGCAAAGGGAGGAGAAAAACACAACATAGTGGCTATACGTGCCAGTGAACTGGACCAACCCTTAGCAAATTTCATATATATGTACGCATAAGAAAAATGATAGCCCTGAATATGAGCTTGCAACACTACAAGGAATTCTAGGCAGTCTAGACAGATATTTCCAAATGGAAAATGACCCACACTCCTGATGGTCCCGATGGGTAATGCCTTCTTCCACCTTTGAGTACCGAGTAATATCGAGTAATACTCAATATACCAAAGGCACAGTATTCAAAGAAACAGTAAAACTATTGTAGCAAAGCACATACACCTCAAAAAGGAAGGAAAAGGCAACCACCCCAACCAGGCTGGATCGATAACACCCACTGAAATAAACCTTCTGTGCAAAACAGGCACAGTTGGAATGCACAGTCCCACTGCACTGCTACATATGCTGTTTTATAACACGAATTCACTACGCACTCAGTACCATGCAACAGTACCATCTGAAATGGGGAGACATCCAATCAGCCACAGATGCACAAGGCACACAACTACAGTACAGTGAACAACAGACTGAAACAAGAACAGGCATAAATACCTGGGACAGCAGACTCATAAATCCAGAACACTACAAATCCAGACCAAGACATAGTAGCTGTCTATGAAAGTACGTCACACAACGACCCCCACAGATGATGACAAAAGAGTCTCCATTCTACCTCACCTGTAACATACACCATTAACTAAATTCTCTGTGGTTCAGAAACATAAAGATAGGGGAAAACAACATGATAAACATCTTAAAAATGGTAAAACAGACAGCTGGACTACCACAGTAAAGTGCATAACCTAACCACAACACCAGGAAAACATCAGTACAGATGCTAGTAAACTCAAATATTCCACCCTCAGAAATAGTGCAAATATCTGGGCACAGAAAACTGCAGTCCATCAACAACTATTCAAAACTTTCAAAAGGCAAATAAAAACTAATTTCCAGCATCCTTTTAGAAGACATAGCATAACAGTCAGACCAGTCAACAGCAACAAAACCTACAACCACATGGGAAATAGGTGGACACCACAAATTAAACCAGAAAAAACATGGCAAGACCCATGCCTGAAAGTGGAAAATGTCAGTAAATGCAGCCACGTGGAAAGCCCCAGCAAACAGCTGGCTTATCAGACTCTGCCAAGACCTGGTTCAGTGCCTACCTGATAGGCAGGATCCAGTCGGTCAGAATATCCAGTTCCACATCCCCTCCTCTCCCCATCAACACTGGCGTACCTCAGGGGTCCATTTTGGGCCCTGTCTTCTTTGTCATATTCCTAAATGACCTTCCCTCAGCCACCTCTATTCACATGTACACTGATGACACTGTTCTCTTCACGTCTGGACAGTCCCATGTTGATGTTGACACCAGACTACAGCATGACTTTGATAAAGTTCAGCTCTGGTTCAGCTCCCATCAGCTCTCCCTTATCGCCAAGGAAACAGTCTCAATGATCTTTGGCACTAGGCAGAGACTCATTTAGCTCCCCACACTGCCCTCCTTCCATACTCTAGATGGGACAGTTCTTGAGGACACCATGTCCTTTAGGTACTTGGGGGTTTGGCTTGACCAACACCTCAACTTTTCTGGTCATGTGGACGTTATCTTGAAGAAAATGCACCCCAAGCTTGGTGCCTTATACAGGAACCGTAGCTGCCTCCCACTATCGGTTAGACACAGACTTGTACAGAAGATGATCCTACCTAGTTTTGACTACTGTGATGCCTACAGTGCTGCTCCCAAGTCTTCCGTAACCAGACTGGATACTCTTTTTAACTCCTTCTGTCGCTTTGCTCTTGACCCCCGTACACACTGAAATCTGTATCACTCCCATGTCTAAATTTTGGTTTGGTACACTTCCCACTTATTTTACCTCCTCTCTATCCATCCTCTCCCCACCAGACCATTCCCTTAGGTCTTATGACTCACGTCTATTGGTAGTTCCATGTAGGTCAACCACTGTATGCCAAATTGCCTTCTTGCATCAATTCCCCAAACGATGGAACTCCCCAGATTCACCTCTCATCCTCCCCTCACTCCATCTCCTAATCTCTTCAAAACTTCTTCTCAGTAAATTGTACCTGCAGATAATCTCCCCTTTCCCATTACCTAACTCTGCACTGCTCACCTGTTAGCAGAATCAATCACATGTTGTAGCACTTACCTGTTCACAGTATTGTAAGCAGTTGTAAATTACTGCCCTCATATGTTCATTATCTTCAGTAACTCAGCACTGTTTACAATGTCTTGGTCCACTGTACAAATATGTACAAATGTTTTGTTTGGATTTATATATGTATGTAGGAATGTATATATGGGTATATATGTATATATATATATATGTATATATATATTCCTCTATACCCTCTCCCCCAGGATGCACCGGGAGATGAGCAACTTGTTGTTCAGTGTGTCTTTCCTGGTGAAACATTTCAATAAATAAAAAAATAAAAATCAGCCACACCCCCTTCACCACCAACACCACATGGCAGGACCTGACTGAACAACCAAAAACATCAGGAGCCACAGTTGCAGCAATCCAGGTTTACATGCAGGCAGTAAATGCCACATACAGTGCCCAAAATGCTGCATCACCATGGAAACCACCAGCAGTTCTTGCCTTAAATGCTGCCAACCATGGAACCCCCTAGTAATTCCTGCCTTAAATGCTGCAAAACCTGCCTCTCAGAAACCACAGCCACAACTGAAAATGTCTACATCCTGGCCATCTAACATGGGTGCGAACCCTACGTGTACTGTGACAAAATTTTACTTTTCTGCTAACGTCACCAAGATGATTTTCTTGGTAGTGCCACTCTCAGCCAAAGGTAGTGGGCTTAAACTGGCTGAGATGACAATGTCTGATTGTTCAGCCCAATATCTGGACGCCCAAACATGGTGCAGAGCCAGCCACTGGCAAGAGTGAAAAAGTGCCTTAATAAGAAGGAGGCACCGTTCCCCCAGAAAAGATAAAACTGTTACTGCCCAGAGAAACAGACTAAAAAGGGGCACAAAGACCTACTAAAAATAACCATCCACAGACAGAATTGAATACAATAAATAACCTTTACATACAATGGGAAACAAAAATAGCAATGTTATACAAAAGTTTCAGTACAATTGCGCTTATCACTATATCATAAATAACAATTGTTTATCTGTATCATAAGTGGCAGAGGCTTATCACTCTATCATAAACAGCAAAGGCTTATTTTTATAAACGGCAAGGCTTATCACGATCATAAATGGCAAGGCTTATTACTCATCACAAACAGCAAAGGTTTTTCACTGTATCATAAGTGGCAGAGGCTTATCACTCTATCATAAACAGCAAAGGCTTATCACTTTTATAAACGGCAAGGTTTATCACGATCATAAACGGCAAGGCTTATTACTCATCACAAACAGCAAAGGTTTATCACTGTATCATAAGTGGCAGAGGCTTACCACTCTATCATAAACGGCAAAGGCTTATCACTCTTATAAACGGCAAGGCTTATCACTCTTATAAACGGCAAGGCTTATCACGTTATAAACGGCAAGGCTTATTACTCTATCACAAACAGCAAAGGCTTATAATCATAAACGGAAAGGCTTATCACTCTATCATAAATGGCAAAGCTTATCACTCTATTATAAACGGCAAAGGGCTAGACCCCAAAAGCTTACAGGAAGGAAACAAAAGGGTTAGGTATTACTTCAACTGGCTCAGAAAACTGAACACCACTGCTAGAGGCGATGGGCAATTACCAGCCCTGAAAAGGACTTTTGCGAAGGATCAGACTCACCCTGAAACTCTGTTCCTAATAGCTAATTGGCTAGGACCAGAGTGGATTGCTAACTCACCCCAGCACTAGAAAGAGGGCACCTTAAATACTGGTACCTACCACACCACCTCCCCAGGGCTCCCCCCCAGGACTGCTGCAAGAATTGCAAGGGATACAGGCCTTTGAAGGTGTGCTCCACCGCTAGCCACCCTGCTAGCTGAGTGTCCCAAAGTGCTCCACCACTAGTCACCCTGCTAGCCAAGTGTCCAAGGTGCTCTGCCACTAGTGGCCCTGGTAGCTGAGTTTCCCAAGCTGCTCTGCTGCTAGTCATCCTACTAACCAAGTGTCTCAAGGTGCTCTGCTGCTAGCCATCCTGCTAGCAGAGTGTCCCAAGGTGCTCCACCGCTAGCCACCCTGCTGGCTGAGTGTCCCAAGGTGCTACACCACTAGCCACCCTGCTAGCCGAGTGTCCCAAGGTGCTCCACTGCTAGCCACCCTGCTAGCTAAGTGTCCCAAGGTGCTCTGCTGCTAGCCACCCTGCTAACTGAGTGTCTCAAGGTGCTCTGCCACTAGCCGCCCTGCTAGCCAAGTGCCCTCCTCCCAACTGCTCCTCCGAACTTCTCCTCCAGACTTGCCTGAACCCTCCTGGCAGTCCCCTTTTATGCAGATGAAAGGGGTGTGTCTACCCTGAGGGTCCCCCTGACTAGTTGGCCAAGGGGGTAGTGCTGATTGGTCATGCACATCAAGGACGTGACTGCATAACCAATTAGCATCAAGAGCTGCTACTTAGCCCTCGAGCTGCCTCCTTAGCATGCGCAACCCCCAATGGCTTTAAATGCCATTTAGCTTTTAAACAGAAAAAGAGCCTCTGATGTGCAGCCACGGGAGCCGCTAGATCGAATCTGCTGCGGGCGGCACTTTCACTGTTAAATTAGAGATTCTCCACACTTCAGTAGGTTGGGGAAGGCAAAGGCAGTCCTTCCCAACCCCTTCAAACATCTACATACACATCTTAATAAAATAAAACAGAAAAGACTGGCCAGCACCAGAGCAAGTGATGGGACGCCCACCTGAACTTCCCAGCAGAGCGTCCAATGTGGCTAAGAGTTCAGTCACTACACTAGTCCCCTTCTTCTGTGGACATGTCCCGTGTCCGGCAACAACTTTAAAAATCCATCACAAAGTCTTTGTGCCGCACAGGTGGCCTCATTGTCCTTAGGTAGTCCTTGAAGGCAAGGGGGATTTGCAACCCCCACTTGGATCAATATCTGCACTGTCCATTCTTTGTTCAGAGTCTACTGGCCAGTCCAAAACAGTTCTCTCTGTCCTCTGCCTACTCAATCTGAGCCACTGGAGGTGGCCCTATGTATGGTTTCAGCCAGAGTAGTGCACATTAAGGAATTAACTCCATCAGCAGATTTAAATAATGTACAAAATATCACTTCCAGGTCACAGGTCATCCAAACTGACCAAATAGGAAACCAGCTACCTTTAGAATCTTAGTCAGTCTGCCCTCTGGGAATCAAAACTTACAAAAAAAAAGGGGGGGAGGGACCTCTGGACACAAAATCCCCCAACATGGGCTTGAAAAGCCCACTGCTGCTACCAGTGTCACAAACGTGTAACTTGTCTGCTGACTCCACCAAGATGGCTTTCTTGGCAGCACCACCTTCATTTAAAAATAGTGGGCTTAAACTGGCTGAGGTGACAATGTCAGGCTGTTCAGCCCAACAGCAGGATGCCCAAACGTGATGTGGAGCCAGCCACTGGCAGGAGTGAAAATGTGCCTTAAAGGATATCTGAACAAGATTTTGATTACAAACTATTCAAAAATCTGACTTCATAGGGGATTAAAGGAAAGGCTACTGTATTCATTAGTGTCAAAACTACATTTATATAATTTACCTAAATGTGGTTCCAACACATTTGAAAAATATAAAATCAGCCCTCCAATTAAAAAAAAATGCTTTACCTGCTTCCTAAAATGGCCGTCAAATGTATTAAGTGATGACATCTTTGGAGCCCGAGTCAGAGAGCTACATGGCTCTCAAAAGTGCTAGCTAGTTCTTTTTTCCCTTTGTGTAGAATTGTTTCACCAAAATGGTCAAAACCATGTGCATTATTTTGATCAATACACATGTTAGACAATGGTTCTGTTCATTTTGTTTACTTTAACATGCTGAAATTGTGTTTTAATACAACTGACGTTCTCTTTGGCCAGCCACACTGTAGTACAAATCTTAAATAACCTGGTGGTCTAGTGGTTATGGCGGATCCAGGATGTTACACTGGGGGGTGCTGGAGCAGTGTGCATACTTGATATGCACTTTTTAACATGTTTATTAAACCTTTATATTTTCTGCTATTCTTTTCTAGTACGTTTTTGACAGAACCTACAAATGTAATCCATAGTTTTGAATGAAAACATTTGTAAAACCAATAAATCAGACTTCTTCAACAAAGTGAAATGCAGCAGCAGAAAACAAGTAAGTTACAATGGGGGGGGGGGGGGGCACACTTCACCACCCCATAGATCCACCACTTGTTTGTAGCAAAGTTCATGTGTAGTCCAATGCCAGAGTTCATACTTTCTCAGAAATCAAAAATATGCTTGTCTTGACTTCCGGTTCCGGGAATGGCGCGGTAAGAGCTCCCTAAAGTGGCTCCCAGATCCAGATACACTAAATCGGTCCCTATTTATAATTAAACAATCCACAAACCTCATTGAAGGTGGAGATTCATTTGGAAAGGGTCCCCTGCAACCTCCGGAGCCGTCCTTCCCTCCGTTTCTGAAGTTTCGCGCAGGCGAACAAACGAAAAAAGAGAGTGCTGCTCCCGTCGCTGGATCCCGCAGAGAAGGAGGAGATTCCAACTCACAGAAGCCTACCACGCTTGCTTTCAGCCCTCAGCTCTACCACTTGGATCTCCGTGTCCCCCCCTTTCCCTCCGTAAATACTGGAGGGATAGAGCTGCAGTCTCTGGAGTGAGCCCGACTGCCCCTTTTCACTCAGTCCTCGGGGCTCTGGCATGACCTGCTACTATGATCCCAATTGCACTTCGGGCCAAATTAAACCCCTGGGTGCATCTACATTGGGCGGCCTGTATCTCTGACCACAAAGAGGGAGTTCCCGGACCTCGCGGGCCCCGCTGCTCAGAGCGAGTGGAATCGATCAACGCTGACACACAAAGGAGATCCTACCACTGACCCAACTAACTGGGAAAAATAACAGTAATATAAATTTAAAAAAAAAAAAGAGAGCTGAAGTTGCTGCTTCTTTACACTTGACTCAGCCAAAAAGAAAAGGTCAAAAGAAAATCGGGGGGAAATCACAGAGGGTGCACAAAAGAAAGATTTGAGAGAGGGCTATATATAAATAAAAATCTGTTTCAGCCTGCTGAGTCCTGAATAAAACAAAGCCCTCTAGATTTTCAGCTTGCCCCTCACAAACCCAATTGAATGGAACTTAGCCTCCATAATAGATTTTCCCCATTGCTTGATTTAACTGCTGGAGGGGAAAAAGCAAACCTTTGTTCTTCAGACCAGCTCAACTTTTCTGTAGCTTCATCTATTGGCTCTATTGGCCCTACTCGTCCCCCCTTCACAGATGGCAACTAAGGGTGGCAAGAAAAGGGGCACCGACTACCAAACAGCCCAAGCAGCCAGCTTACACAATTATCTTCTCAACCTGAACAAAACATTTTATGGGCAATCACAGAATTTAGAGAGGAAATGAGGGACTCACTAAACCAGGTCAGGGCCGACTTAAGATAATTGCAGACTCACGCTGATGAGGCAGACCAGCAGATTTCTCAGAATTTAATAAAAATTAATGCTCTGGAAACAACTGTTCTTTCTCTTGTGGAATCCCAGTTACACTGTTCTCTTAGACAGGAGGACGCTGAGAACAGAGGCCGGAGAAAAAAACTCCGGATTTTCGGCTTACCAGAGGGCAAAGAAGGTGCAGACCCCCTGACTTTTGCTGACCAGTTCTTTAGGTCCGTCCTTGACCTAGGTCCCGACTACCCTCTTGATTTTGAATGAGTACATCGTGCCCTGGCACCTAAACCCAAGGCTACAGACACTAGACCTAGATCTTTTGTTATCAGGTTGCAAAGTTTCCAGACTAAGGAACAGCTCCTTAAAAAATCACGGCAGAAAGGGAGGATCATGTAAGAAAACAATCACATCATCATTGACAACGACTATGCCCCTTCACCCAAAACCAAAGAAGGGCCTATGCCCCACTGTTTCCTATATTAAGAGCCCAACAGATCAGATTCTGTACTTTTTACCCTGACAAGTTCACTGTATACCTTCCAGAGGGCCCTCTCCAATACTCATCAGCCACGGAGGCCAAGGAAGACCTAGTTAAGAAGGGAATAGTTAAAGAGCATCTTCTGACCTGTTCCGGACCTCTGATGAACACCCCACAGAGACAAACACAGCAGAAGGCAACCCCACAGCCCACTATGAACATGGAAGAAATGCTCCAGAAGATTAGTCTGCTGAGGAATCCCCTTGTGATGGACCAGTACTAAGTCCTGGAGGTGGGTGAGTCCAGTAGTGCTCTTCTTGTTGGGGACAGAGGGTGGGGGGCCTTGGTCGGGGGTGGGCCCGGGGACCCCCCTTATCTTCTGGAGTGCCACCCCAATGGTCTAGCACTTATATAAGGATATATTAATGTAAATCTATTTCTACTTATTAGCATTGGGTTGTTGGCTAGTAACCCTCCTCGATGGTGAGCACACAGCTTGGCAGAGGGGGTTCATGGTGGTGCTCCCCAGGGGCTCCTGGGTTCCTCCCACGGTGGGACCTCCCGGCCCCCCCTCTCTGGACCTCAGGGGGCCCATGTCGGGAGACAAGTCATTGTCCTTGGTGGGTTTCTCCAGGGGTCCCATCCTGGTGGGAGGGCCCTTTACTGGAACTCCCCCCCCCAGGTGAAAAAGAGAAAAAAAGGAAGGGAGTTTAAACTGAGACCTGGAACAAATAAAACAAGTTTCAGACTAACGGATCTTAACTTTAGGGTCTTAAAGTGCTACTTAACCTTTATAGGGAAGATTTTGAAGTATCGGAGAGGGAGGGCTTTGGCTTTCCCTTTCTCGATCCCCCTCCCTTTTTTTTCTTCTTCTTCTTCTTCTTCTTTTCTTTTCCCCTTCCTCAAGGAAATTAAATATAGAAGGCCTGAAAACATCTTGGGCAGTACACAGTATTTGACCAAGGTCATGAGGAACATGGAGGGAACCCTTAGATGGCAGAGAAAACTTTGATAGTCAAGTAAGATCCCTTGACCTTCACCCCTTTTTTTTCTCTCTTTCTCTTCCCCCCCTCCCTCGGAGGGGCCTTTTCCCCTACCTCAAGAAAAATTAAATACAGAAACCCTGAAAACATCTTGGGCAGGACACAGTATTGGACTAAGATCACGAGGAACATGGAAGGGACCCTTAGAGGGCAGAGAAAGCTTTGACAGTCAAGTAAGATCCCTTGACCTTCCCCAATTTTTTTTCTTCTTTCTTTCTTTCCTTCTTTCTTTCTTTCCTTTTTCCTTCCCCTTTATTAGGAAAGGGGGCAGCAGTACCTATTTGGATATTGGGGAGGGGGTTAGGGAGAGGGAGGGAATGGTTCCTGACCATTCTCCTTTTTTTCCCATTATTTTGGGAGAAGGGAATAATATTCCATATGGACTTCTGGGGGCCAGCTATGCCCATCCCAGGTGAACCCATAGGGTGCAAATTTGCATCCTTTGAGGAATCTCTAACACTAAAGATCCTCGATCAATACTGACTTCCCCCTCGGGAATCAGATTGAGATTATGAAGAGGTGGAACTTTATTCCCTCTCGAATAATGGACGTTAATTGTGAATGGGTTGGATTCACAATATTGTTACTTTTTTACAGTTATTTTCAAAGTTATAGATATTGTTGTGGTTTATTATTCAAGTGATGAAACTGGAAGGAGATGCAGGAGACAGGTTACAATGTTTTATTGGTTGACTTTACTACAGAAACTTTTCAAAGAAACAGTTAACAGATGTCAAAATGAGAAATTGATGGTGGCTGATGGAACTTCTCGAGTTGCTGGGGGGGAGCGATCCGGGCGTGGCTGTATGGGGAGGACCTGAAAAACAAACAAAAAAAAATAATAATAATAGTGAAAATTAGAAACCCAAAGAGACAAAAAAGGAAAACAGTATTAAACTTAAAACAGCGAAAAAAATAGAAAGGCATAGAAAACCCAAATGGATTCTCAACCAGTAAAGATCTATTCTATAAATGTAAATGGCCTTCATAACCCTATCAAAAGATCCTGAGTAATGCAGCATTTAAATCAACAAAAGGCTGACATCATATTTATACAAGAATCTTATCTTTCAGATATAGAGCATCAGAAATTAAGATGGGGAGGCCGATATACTATTTACTCTTCATCTTATCCAAATGGGTGTAAACGGGGAGTAGCAATATTGATTCCACCCACAACCCAAATTAAAATAAACAAAATACAATCTGATAAATTGGGCGCTACACAATTATCCAAGGTCGTTTATACAATCAATAAGTTACATTAGTTAATATACATCTACCTCCACAGACAAAAACCCCAATAATCCGGCAAGTCCTCAATAAGATATTAGACCTCCATCAGGGACAACTCATAATAGCGGGAGACTTTAACATGACAATCACCCCAAATCTTGATTCATCAAACTCCAAAGTCTATCACCTATCAACTCCAGTGAAGTTTTCCAAAACGCAACTTGAAAATTTGGGTTTGGTGGACATTTGGAGAAAAATTTTCCCCACTGCTCCAGACTTTACTTATTTCTCAGGGAGATTTCACTCATACTCCAGACTAGACTATTTTTTCACCACATGTGAACACTTCTCCTCAGTAAGAGATATAACCATTTGCCCCAAGATAATATCGGACCATCATCCTTTACTATTAAAAGTAGATATGATGGGCTGCATCTGTCCAGGAAGGGAACCAGGATCCTAGGTGATAGGTTTAAATGCTTCATTGGCAAGCATTTAAACTAGCCAAGGGGGGAGGCACTGGAAAGGAGCAGGGAAATCCTAGCCCCCCAAAAAAATCACAGTAGTGAGTGACAAGCACCAACATAGAGGTGTCAATAGGAGAAGGGCAGGGTAAATGGAGAAAGTGACAAAGGCAAGAAGGACAGGATGGGGCAAAGGAGTAAGGCCATCAGGAAATGGAGCGAATGAGTACCAATGCCCGTGAGTCTGGGCAACAAGCTCCTGAGCTGGTGGCCTTGATGGAAGCGGATGCCTGGATATCGTAGCAGTCACAGAAACATGGTACACAGAGAACCATAACTGGGATTTAACATACCACGGTACATAACCTACAGGAGAGACAGGCAGGGGAGAAGAGGAGGTATCTCTCTATGTAAAGGAAGGATAAAGCAACTGAACAAAAGAGTAAACGGAGGAGAGGAGGCACTGTGGGTCACCTTGGAGACTGGAAGGGCACCACAATCCACACAGGGGTTGTGACAGACCACCATGTCAGGGAGGGAATGGACAAGGATATAATAGAAGGCATTCTTAGAATGACAGAGAAAGGGAGATACTGTTGATGGGAGACCTGAATATGCCAGATGTTAACTGGAGCACATTTGCTGCAGCCACATCCAAGAGCAGGGCCATTCTTGATGCCCTACAGGTGGCAGGCATCAGACAGCTAGTTTCGGAACCCACTTGTGAGGGAGCAATCTTAGACCTCATACTCTCAAACGGGGGCAGTGAGAGGATCTCAAATATAGAAGTGGGTTGTCATCTGGAAACAAGTGACCATCAAACAGTGTGGTTCACGTTAAACTCAGCTACAGAGTCAAGCCATACAAAAGTGAGGGTACTGGACTTTAGGAGGGCTGACTTTGGCAAGATGGGAGAGTGCCTCAGAAAAGCACTTGCAAACAGGCTAGAAGGAGGTGTGGAGCAACAATGGGGAATCATCAAAACTGCCATCACAGAGGCAACAAGCCTTTGTGTGAAGCAAATAAACAAATCAAAATGAAAGAAAAAGCCACTATGGTTGTCAAAAGAGGTGGCTGTGAAAGTCAGGAAGAAAAAGATAGCATTCCAGAAGTATAAGGAAACACAGAAGGAGCAGGACAGACAGCTGTACCAGTTAAGGCAGAAGGAAGCAGGAAGGGAAGTCAGAATAGCAAAGGCCCAAACTGAGAAAAGATAGCCAACTCGGTTAAGAAGGGGATAAAACCTTTTATAGGTACATCAGTGAGCGAGAATGACAAAGGGAGGGATAGTGAGGCTGAATAGAATGAACGGTGGGTGGGCAGAGGGGGACAGTGAAAAAGCAAGGATACTGAATGAATATTTCTGCTCAGTATTCACAAAAGAAGAGGGGGAAGTGCCTAATCCAATTAACAGAAGCACTCTTGATAGGGGGGGTCAGTCCCAGTCCTTTCACAGAAGAAAGGATTCTGCAAGAACTTCTAAAACTGAAGGTGAACAAAGCAATGGGGCCTGATGGAATTCACCCCAGAATTCTAAAAGAATTAAGGGGGAACTAGTGGAACCACTGGCTAATCTTTTTAATAAATCATGGGAGGATGGTGTGGTACCCGAGGACTGGAGGAAGGCAGATGTGATTCCTCTTCACAAAACTGGGACCAAGACAGAGGCAGGAAACTGCAGACCTGTCTGTCTGACCTCTGTGGTAGGGAAAGTGATGGAGTCACTTCTGAAGGAAAGAATAGTTGAGTACCTAGAGGCCAGTGGAGCACAGGACCCAAGGCAGCACGGGTTCAGGGGAAGGTCATGTCAGACGAATCTAATAGATTTCTTTGACTGGGTGACCAAAGTAGTAGACCAGGGAGGGGCTGTGGACATGGCCTACCTAGACTTTAGCAAGGCATTTGACACAGTCCCACACAAAAGATTAATAGTCAAATTAACCAGCCTGGGAGTGGGTCCCAGGGTGGTAGCCTGGGTAAAACATTGGCTGGACAACAGGACACAGAAGGTAATTGTAAATGGAGTCCACTCCGAAGAAAGAGGGGTTACTAGTGGGGTACCGCAGGGTTCAGTATGGGTCCAGTCCTTTTTAATGTCTTCATAAGTGACATTGCAGAGGGACTGGAAGGAAAAGTATGCCTCTTTGCAGATGACACAAAGATTTGCAACAGGGTTGATACACAAGGAGGCATGGAAAGGATGAGAAGGGACTTGGCAAGGTTGGAGGAATGGTCAGAAGTATGGCAGCTAGGATTCAATGCAAAGAAGTGCAAATAATGCACCTGGGAAACAAGAACCCAGGGAAGAATACACAATGGGGAGGTAGTAACAACAACAAAAAAGAAAGGGGCCTGGGGTAATCATATTAGATGACCTTAAGGTCAGCAAGCAATGTGAGAAGGCAGTAGGGAGGGCTGGGGTATACCAGGATGCATAGGAGAGGCATCAGCAGCAGAAAACAGGAAGTTGTTATCCTCTGTACAGACAGCTGGTGAGACCCCATCTAGAGTACTGCATCCAGTTCTGGAGACCCCATCTCCCAAGGACATAGACAGGATAGAGGCAGTCCAGAAGGGCAACTAAAATGGTGCAGGGTCTGCAAGAGAAGCCGTATGAGGAGACTAAAGGAGCTTAATATGTATACCCTTTAGGAAAGAAGGAGAGGGGACATGATAGAAACTTTAAGTACCTCAGTGGAATCAACAAAGTCCAAGAGGTAGCATCCTTCAGAAAAAGAGCGTGGAAGAACAAGGGACACAACTTAAAGATGGGGGGGGGTTCAGGGGCAATGTGAGGAAGTATTATTTCACAGAGAGAGTAGTGGATGCATGGAACAGCCTTCCTGAGGAGGTTGTTGGGTCTAAAACTGTGGGAGAATTCAAGAATGCATGGGACAGACATAAGGCTATTCTTGTGGGGGTAGGAAGAAATAGGCTGTTGGTTAACTAGGATCTGTGGCCTATCCTGTAGGTAGGGAAATGGGCAGACTAGATGGGCCAAGCGGTCCTTATCTGCCGTCAAAGTCTATGTTTCTATGTTTCTAGATATGGGCAAAAAAACGAAACAAACTCTTTGGAGACTAAACCCCTTCCTTTTAAAAGACAAAGAATTTACCAATCAAATAAAAAAAAGAATCCCCCAATTCTTTGATGAGATGCCCAGTCAGCTGTCCCTGAAGCCATATTATGGGACGCCAGGAAAGCCACTATTAGAGGTGAGATTATTGCCTATGCTTCAAGGAAAAAAAGGAAAGGGAGATGAAACATAACGATCTCATCAACACCTTACAAAATCTTCAACTTTTATATAGAGAAGGGGATAAAGAAATACAATCAAAACTTAGATCAACTAAATCAGCCCTTCAAAAAATAATAGACAAAAAGATCCAGTTGTCCCTTATATACTTAAAACAAACAAACTACAAGGGTGGATCATGAGGAACACACCGGTTGGCACAGAAATTGAGAGCGAAGAAAAATGCAGTAAGAATATTAAAAATAAAGCATCCCCAAATGGGTAAAATAACCCACAGAGAGGAGGAAATAAGGCAAGCCTTTGTTTATTATTACCAACAGCTCTATACCACACACAGGTCCTCTTCTCACGAAGATAGACAAACCTTCCTTGACCAACTACAACTTCCAAAAATCTTAACTGCACAAGTTCAGAAGCTACAAGCTCCCATAACAATTGAAGAAATAGAAGCTGCAGTTACTAAACACATTTCTGGCCATTGCCCTGACCCTGATGGCTATACCAATGAATGGTATAAAACCTTCAATAAAGAAATATACCCAAGACTCTTAAACCTATTCAGAGAAACAGCAGCTGGAAACACTGCCCCCGTCCTGGGAATACGTCACAATAGCTGCCATCCCAAAACCTAATGGAAATAAATTAGATTCCTCTGCATATCGCCCGATATCAATATTGAATTCAAACTATAAAATCTTCATGGCAATATGGGCCAAAAGAATAGAAACAATCCTCCCATCAATAATACATCCAGATCAAGTGGGCATTATAAAAAATAGATCTACTACAGATAATGTTAGAAAATCTTTAATACTTATAGAATATATCCAAACTCGTAAGATCCCAGCTGCCTTTATAAACCTTGATGCGGAAAAGGCATTCAACAGGGTAAATAGGCCTTTTCTTTGGGATTCCCTAAAAACATTCGGTTTTCCGGATTCATTGCTGTGTTGGTTGACCCAAATATACCTTTCATCAAAAGCATACATTCGGATAAATGGGGGTCTTTCTTCCCCAATCTCAATAGGTCAGGGCACAAGGCAGGGTTGTCCTCTCTCCCCTCTACTTTTCGTAATATACCTTGAGCCGTTAGCAAGGGCAATAAGAATATCGGAAAAGGTGGAGGGTGTCCCTTTGCTACAGCCAGAAAACAAGATCAGCCTTTTTTGCAGATGGTATACTCCTGTCCTTAATATCTCCCTCTGACTCGATCAAAAGAAATATGGGAAATTCTAACTCGATTTGAAGAACTGGCAGGTTTTAAATTAAACATTTCAAAAACTAAAGCATTACTGTTTAACTATTCCCCTCCAAGCACACTAAAATGAAGCCTAGCAATTAAATGTCACGCTACCAAAATAAAATATTTAGGAATTCACATCCCCCGAGACCTTCAAGTAATTGAACTAATAAATTACGAGCCCATCTCAATAGAAATTAACAAAGACCTAGACAAATGGTCCACTCTACCTATATCTTTATTTCAACGCATTGAAACCATTAGAATGAATATACTACCCCGCCTGCTGTATTTGTTTCAAAATATTCCCTACTTCCCATCACAATATTATTTTAAGTCATGGGATAACATGATATCTAAATTTATCTGGAACAAACAAAAAACACAAATTTGTCTCTCTATATTAAAATTATCATTGGCCCAAGGTGGTACTAATCTTCCGGACTTGAGAAAATACGCTGAAGCGGCGTTCCTGAAAATTCTTTTATTATGGCTTTCTGATCAGTTTGACTCCCAATGGAAGAAATTGGAATTTCTCTTAAATAATATATACGATATAAAAAAAATAATTTTTTCCTCTCCTGGGAAAACTTCATTGAGAGATTTCACAGGTATTACCTCACAGGTCCTAGCTAACTGGTTTAAAATGCAAGAAAAAGAGCCCTTCCAATCAATCTACGAATATTGCAAAAGAATTTCAGAGGATGATCTTTTCATTCCATCCCATAATGATCTAACTTCTTCTCGCTGGCGCAGACTGGGGTTGGAGCAGGCTTTTCAATTTTTAGGACCAAACGGGATTTTACCCTTTGAAGAATTAAAACTTAAATTTAATCTTCCAAATGTGGATCACTTTAGATATCTCCAAATAAGAAACCATCTATTCGCAATAGAATAATTCAGGTTAAGCTGACTTCCCCTCCTCCTCCCCTCTTAAAATTATTTCTGGACCACTCAGGGGGACAATATTAGAATCACTTAATTGGTCATCTATATAAAATGATGCGAGACGAATCTAAAGAATCTACAAATTCAATATTAGCTAACTGGAACAAAGATCTAGATCTCGTAGTATCTGAAGCAGAATGGTCCTCCTCATCCTTGCGGGCAGTCAAGATCACCCAGTCTCCCATTTGGAGAGAATACTCTTGGAAATGTAGATCAAGACTTTTTAGGTCTCCAGCTAGTCTGACTAAATATCTCCCGATGGAATTTGGAGTATGCTGAAGGGGATGTGGCACCGATATGGCAGATTTAGCACATATACTGTGGCATTGTCCATATCTGATGCCCTTCTGGGTACACATACAGAAAGAAATTGGGGAGGGCCTTGGGGAGTATGTCGAGCTCACAGCAGAAGTAGTGCTTATGGCTGTTTACCCGGATTGCTCCCCCCCGGACAAAAACTCTACTTCCTGTCTTACTATTGGCTGCAAAAAAATCTTTAACAAAGAAATGGATGACCAAAACAATACCGAACATTCATGAATCGAGACGAATTGTGTATACTATATATTAGATGGAAAATATCACTGCAAAATTAAATAATCAGGTGGCTAGATTTGCCACCCTCTGGCAGAGATGGTCTCTTTACCAGGCCGGAGTTGATCCTGAATTTTGTCCATAGTGGACAGGAACTGGGTTAGAGAGAAAACGAAAATAGATTGAAGTTATGAGTCTGCTTATCTTCTAATAACAACCTCTATCAAGTACAAAAGATATTTATGCAATGTAAACCTGTATCATAACAACTCTGATGTAACCATAGAAAATGATGTTATTGTACAATGTCTCCTGAACTACAAGAAAAAGGAAAAAAAAACTTAGAAGAAGAATAATCAGCACTTATATAGTGCTTTTCATACACATTGTATCCCAGAGTGCTTACAAGCAATGCTAGACTGGTAGTGAAGTGACTGAACCTGTAGTGGCAGCCATTTCACACATTAATACTCACACACAGACTTGGACAATTGCATGAACTGGTTTTACGGGAAGGGGAATGTTGGCCAGGACAATGGGGTCAGGTTGTGATCATGGTGCTGGCAGCCCCACTTCTTATATCTCACAGTGATCTGCTCATATTTCTCCCCTTCTGTCTTCCCCCTTCCCTGAATATAGCAGTACCTTGCAGGAGTGGCTTTCTCAGTCTCCCTCTGGTATTCATTCTTCACTCCTTCTCCTCCCCATACCAAAAACTGGTGAGCTTATCACACTTCTGTATCATAAATGCAGGTAGTACAGTCCCTGGGTTTTTTGACATGTCAAAAATAAACAAATCTTTTCAGTAAGTCAGGCTAATAGCAACAAGGAACAAGGGGAACAATGGGCTTTCCTATCCTTAAAAGTTCTAGGCTACCTTTGATTAGGCACTATTAAATGATGGGTGTGCACATCATTATGCACGTCATTTAATAGTGACTAATCATGGGTGGCTTAGATCTATATGGGTAGGAAAGCCTATTTTCCTTGTATCAGCCTGGCTTATAAGTTAATTATTAATATAAAAATAACACAAGAGACTGTACTAACCACATTTGTGATGTGGAAGGGTAGTGAGCTCACCAGTTTTTGGTGTGGGGAGCAGGTGAGAAGAATGAATGCCAAAGAGGGACTGAAGAGGCCATTCCAGCAGGGTACAGCTATATTCAGGTTAGGGGGAGACAGGAAGGGGGACTTTGAGCAGATCATTGTGAGATCTGAAATGTGGGGCTACCAACACCATGATCACTACCTGACTGTGGATGAGAGCAGTCAGCGATGACAAATATTCAGAGTGGTAGGGCTGCACCTAAACTGTTACTTGAATTTATTGTAGAGAGATTACTTTCTGGTGGTGGGGGGGGGTGTTGACATTTGTTAGGACAGTATCGAGGGAGCTGTGTATTGCTCATTTAAGATTCAGAAGGGTAGTAGTCAGCCAACTCGCATTGTGGAGTAGGGCACAGAAAAGTACTGGAGAAGAATTGCCACCAAGTGTCCTGCAGGGTTCTGCAGATCACAGGTAAAGGAGTAGACCAACATTGGAGGTCATGTGAATTTGCTCAAGGCATTAGTATGCCTCTCCTGCTAATAATATTGTTATCCATAGTAAGTGCATCCCTTATGAGAGGATGAACAGCAGTTTTTCTGGTGGGTTCTGATGCTTATTGCTTGGCCATCCAGAAAGACCTAGTTGGTTAATGAGGTGGGGGAAAAAAACAACGGGGGACTGTACATACTGTCTTCACTATGTAGAGGGTTGGTGAGCTACTCAATGTTTACTGTGGGAGCAGAAGTCAAACATTGAGAAAGTGGACTGAAGAGTGATTTGGGAGGCATTTTTTAACAGTGCCAGCTGATGAAGCATATTGGTATAGGTGCGCACAACTCTCTGGGGTACAAGATTACAATCTGAGGTATAATAATTCTCTTCATGAGACCACAAGCTCATATGCAACACCAGCCAGTACTAAGGACAGAGTATGGATGGTGGGGTATTCAATTGAAGTCAGGCTAGGTGCAGGGGATTCATGTGGAAAAAGTCTACAAGAGATGCTTATTTGCGGATTACCAAGAAAGCATGAGCTTTGGAACTGGACCAGACCAGCACTTCACTACAAAATTCAGGGCATCACATAACCACTAGATCATCAGGTATTTTAAGTGTTGTACTGTATTGTGGTTTTTCAAAGAGAAGGTCAGCTGGATTACAAAACACTTTCAGCAAGTTAAAGTAAACAAAATTAATAAAACCATAGCTTAACATGTGTAATAATCAAAATAATCCATGTGTTAACCCATGGTGTTGATCATTCTGGTGAAACAATTCAAAACAAAAGGGCAAAGAAGAACTAGTTAGCACTATAGGGAGCCATGTGGATCTCTGCCTCTGGCTCCAATGATGTCATCATGACTCATCACTTAACACACTTGGTGGACATTTTAAGGAGCAAGCAAGGCTGTTTTTTGAAAGTGAGAGGCTGATGTTTACATTTTTCAAAAGTTATGAAACTGCATTTAAGTTATTTACATAAATGCAGTTTTATCATAAATGTAAACAGCAGTCTTTACTTTACCTCGCTATGAGGCCAGATTTTGGAGTTGGCAGTTTTAAAAAAACTGCTTGTTTAGGTACCCTAAGAGGGATGCACTGTTCCCCCAGAAAAGATAATCATACAACTGTCACCACACAGAGAAACAGACTAAAAAGAGGTACCTAGAGCTACTAAAAATAATTTCCACAGACAGAATTGAATAGAATAAATTACTTTTACTTACAACAGGAAAAAATAGCAATGCAATACAAAAGTTGCAGTACAATCGAGCCTGTCACTATATCATAAATAGCAAAGGCTTATCACTGTATCATAATCGCAAAGGCTTATCACTCATAAGCAGCAAGGCTTACTTCTACCAGCCTGTAAAATTTAACATCACTGCTAGAGGTGACTGGCAATTAGCAGCCCTGAAAGGAGCTTTTGCGAGGAATCAGGCCCACCCTGAGACTCTAGCTTCAATAGACAATTGGTTAGGACCAGGGTGGATTGCTAGCCCACACCAGCACTTGAAAAAGTACACCTTAAATACTGGTACCTACCACACCACCTCCCCAGGGCTCCCACCCCAGGTGCCACATCTTTCTCAAGGACTGCTGCAAGAATTGCAAAGGATACAGAACTTTGAAGACATGCTCTACCACTAGCTGTCCTGCTAGTCAAGTGTCCCAAGGTGCTCCGTCACTAGCCACCCTGCTAGTCAAGTGTCCCAAGGTGCTCTGCTGCTAGCCGCCCTTCTAGCTTAGTGTCCCAAGTTGCTTCGCCACTAGCCGCCCTGCTGCCAAGTGTTCCAAGGTGCTCCACCACTAGCCCCATGTCCCAAGGATACCTGCAAGAGTTTGGAGAAGGCTGTCTGGCATCACCAACCTTCCCTTCTGCTGGATGACAGAGGCAGCTGCCTAGCCTGGGTGACACAGCTCTTAAGCCTTTAAGAAAGAAAGACTACGGCTAGTAGGGCTCTCTCAGCTGCTCCTGCAGGTCCCCCAAGGCTACTCCCTAAGATTCTTCATCAGGGTCTCTCCTGAACCCCTCTCTCTCTCTCTCTTGAACTCTCCTTCTGAACTCCTCTCTTTGAACTCCTCCTCCTCCAGGAGCTCTTCTCCTTTGTACTGTCCTTTGAAATCATCCTCCAGGGGCTCCCCTCCTGAGGCTCCTCCTCCCGACTGGTCCCCCAAACTCCTCCTTCAGACGCACCTGAACCCTCCTGGCAGTCTCCTTTTATGCAGATGGGAGGGTGTGTGGCTACCCTGAGGTGCCGCCTGACTGGCTGGCCAATGGGGCAGTGCTGATTGGTCATACAAATCAAGGACTTGACTGCATAACCAATCAGCATTGAGAGCTGCTACTCAGCACTCAAGCTGCCTCCTTAGCACATGCAACCCCCAATGACTTTAACTGCCATTTAGCTTTTAAACAGAAAAAGAGCCTTTGATGTTTACTTGGTTTACTTGGTATGATTAGGCACAAAAAGGCCTAGGTGCTATCGAGATTGCCTCCCACTTCCAGTGGGTGAATTAATGATGTCCTCTATTTGATAGTAGACAGTAGTGAATCCCTTGTTTAAAGCTGTTAAAAGATGTTTTATCAACCAGATCTTGTGGGAGTTTATTCCATAAATGGGATGAGTGAATGGTAAACAAATTATTCCTCTGGTTTGTGTTGACGCTAGGAATAATCAGTTGCTTATTACGCAATCTCAAATTTGTATTTCTGGTGTTGAATTCAAGACTGCTCAGCCATTAGGTCTTCATTATTCAGTATGTTGTACAGAAGCAGGTGGTCCCCCCTGCTTCTCCTACAATTCTCCAAACTATAAAGCCCCAAGGATGAGAGTCTGTCTTCATAACCCATAAGGTCTAACACCGTTATTATTTTTGTAGCATGCCTTTGTGTCTTTTCCATAAGGTTAATATCCCTTTTCAGATAAGGATTCCAGAACTGAGACCCAAAATCCAAATGGGGGATTATGTGTGTTTTGTATATTGGTACAAGACATTGTCTATTTCGTGACACAAATGATCATTGGATTGATCTTAGAAGTCTGTTTGTTGTTATAAATACTTGAGTGCAATGATCTGATGATGATAACTTATTTATTATGATGTTTATGATACCCAATTCCCTCTCTTTAGTTACTGAATGAGATTGTATATTATCCAAAAAGTATAGGCAGTTGAGGTTAGGTTCATCTAGGTTAATGTAGGTTGACAGTAGAGCCTAGAGGTTAGAGTAATGAGTTGTGAATCATCCTGGTACATCCAGCAGACCCAGTGCTCCCAGGTCTCCCCTGAAAACAGGCATTTATGCCTAGAGGGCCTAACCCAGTTACCAAAGAATAAAATAAAAGAAAAAGGTTGGTTTTCCAAGGTGTAAAACAATGTATTTTGTGGGTTAAATGTCATTTAAGTGATGCCCAGTCCTGTAAAGCTTTTAAGTCACACTGCTTAACCACAGATGTTTATCAGCTGAATCGACCTCTCCCCCCAGTTTCGTGTCATCGGCAAATTTGGTCAATGTATTTGTGACATTTTGATTCATGCATTTTATGAACAGACTGAAAAGGGATGACCCTAACACTGATCCCTGAGGAATCCTGCTTCCAACACTATCCCGTAGTGATAATTTACCATTGAAGTTAACACATTGAGATTGGTCAGTTAGCTAGTGATGGATCCCTCATCCACCTTACTATATCATGGCTAATCCCCATATTATAAAGTGTGACAGCTAGGAGGATATGAGGCATGATGTCAGATACCTTCCCCAAATCTAACAGGGTTACATCAACTGCTTTAACAATGTCTAAACTCCTACTGATCTTCTCATAAAAGGCAATACGATTAGTGGTGCATGACAGACCTCTTCTAAATCCATGTTGGGTAATATCTTCTAAACCCAGGGTTCCCACTTCTCTGTCCAGAATTTGTTTTATTAATCTTTTGCTTGCCTTACTACATAATGAGGTAAGGCTTATTGATCTGTAGTTTGAGACATTGTTCTTTTTTTTTTTTTTGTATCATATTTGTATTAAATTTTCAGAGACAGATGAACATAGAAAACAGGTACTTGTACATCAGAGCACTTATGAATCCATAATAGTAAAGGTACACAATTAATAGGACTATTAGTATCTTATGTATTATGTACATAATAAGATTAATCTATAATATTATGGGGTTCAAATTATTTCACACATCTTTTCCTGTGAAAATAAAGTCCCCTTAATAGCTAACATAGTACCATTTCATTTGTACGAGATTGGAGACAAAATAAAGAAAGTCAGATATAAAATGATAGTATGAAGAACAAAGCAGAAATAGTAGGAAGAACAATTCATTCTGCTGTAGCAAAAACTTTCATAAAACTCAATTTGAGTGCTTGTTTGTCTAAACAAGAGTTACTGAAATCTCTGGAACTATACTGATGGAGCCTGTTTAGTTAGATAATCCAGCAATCAGATAATTCTCTCATGATAGGAGGCCTAACTATGATAAAATCTACTCTGTATCCTATGTCCCTTCCTGTAAGACATGTGCTTCTATGGGTGACAGAGAATTAATAACTTTATCTCATTCTGAAATAAATGTTTCTTCTTTACCTATAAGGGCATAGCTTAGTCTGTCCATGGCCAGAGTTGCCAAAAGCAGGTTTTTCCACATTGAAAGTGTGGGCATTACACAAGAGACCCATGTGTTCAATATTATTTGTAGGGCCACCACCAGTAGTGCCCTCACCCATCTAGGGTACAATTACCATTCTTCCCCTGTAGCTACCTCAGTTCCCATTAATAGGGAGAGATGCGAGACCTCAACATTTTTACCCCACATTTGGGAAATAACCAATGCAGTGTCCTTCCAGTATGTTTAGAAGGTCTGGCTGCCCTAAATAATGAAAATAAGTACCCCTAGCAGCTGTGCATCTGCCACATATATCAGAGACCCCTCATAGAACCTGTGGACCATGCTGGGAGGGGGGGAGAACAGCCTGTGGTTGAATTGATATTGTGTCTCTTTAAACCTATTACAAAGCATTAACCCCATAAGGGAGGTGAGTAACAATTGCCAGTTTTCTTCTGATATTGTTACCCCCATATCATCCTCCCATGGATTTTTGGGTCTAGTGGAGGAGTCCAGCATGCAGGCCCTATCTTGCTTGGCAGCCCTCCCTATCAGGCCCTTTTCTTGTACTCTAGCATTAAAAACTTCTCATTCCACTACAGCTAGTGGGGAGCTTTCCACTGGAGTCTGATTGAGGCCATTACAAAAGCTCTTCACCTGCAGAAAGAAGTAAAAATGTGAGGCCGGCAACCCCAGGCTATCCCTAATAATCTCAAATGAGTACAGGCCTTCCGTGTTAAAGAGATCCCCCAAACATTTGACGCCTGTCTCCTGCCAACTGGCAAAGCCCAGGTCCTCCAAGCCTGGTAGAAATTCTGGGTTTTGGGCAATTGGCACCAAGAGAGTATGGTCTTCTCCAGCGCCTCTTTTTGGTCCAATTGCATTCCGGGCCTTCAGGATCACTAGTACTAGCAGATTCGGTCTAGGTAGTTGTCTATAAGCCCGAAGCCCTTCCCCCGGAAAGATAAGAAGTTATCCTACCCTTACTTCCCTGTTCTTCCAATTCTACCCAGGAAGCAGCCTCTCCAGCATTTACCCAATTATGGATATACCTATACTGGATAGCTAAGAAGTATCCCTTTAGGTCAGGAAACTCCAGCCCTCCTCATTCCTTGGGTGCTTTCAGTCTTCCAAGTTTCATCCTGGATTTTTTCCCTCACCAGAGAAAATCAGCAAATCCTTTCTCAAACATTTTTATATCCTGAGCTGTGGGACAAATCTGAACCATCTGCATGGAATATAGAATTCTTGGTAGGATATTCATTTTCAAAAGATTAATTTGCCCCAGCCAAGAGACTGGGATGGCTCTCCAGTGGTTTAGATATGCCAAAACTGTCTTAAAGAGTGGGGTATAGTTTAGCCTATAGAGTGTGGAAATATTCCATCCTACTTTAATCCCCAGATAGGTAAAAAATTAATTCACCCTCTTTAGGCCTCAAGAGCAATTGCCCAGTCACTTCTGCCCCTACCTAAAAACATTATCTCAGATTTTTGTAGGTTTAACTTACACTCTGAAAACTGTGCGAAGGCCTCCATCTCTTTTATCAAAGCTGGGACCGACTCTCCCAGTCGAGTAACAAAAAAGAGGAGGTCATCTGCATAGAGAGTGACCCGATGCTGACTCCCCTCCCCGGACCTGGGATCCCCCTGATCATCCGGGACTCCCAGATTGAGACATTGTTCTTATTCCCCTTTTTGTGGATAGGAACCACTGCTGCCTGCCTCTAGTCGCCTGGAACGACTCCAGATTCAATTGATCTGTTAAAAAATATTGCAAAGGGGTAAGCTAGTACCTCCGCTATGTTCCTTAAAAATCTGGGATGTATATTGTTAGGTCCTGGTGAAGCATTACCCTTGATATTACCTAGCACAGTCCTGACCTCCAGTACTGTAAAGCACTGTTTGGTAATACTTAAGAATTCCATCTTTTCAGGTTGTGATATGTTGTAAACTGAGCTAGATCGGGACTCCTGTGGGCATCACTTTCATTGTTAAAGAGATTCTCTACAGATCGAGAGGTTGGGGAAGGCAACGGCAGTACTTCCCAACAGCTTCAAACACCCACATACATATTTTAATAAATAAAACAGAAAAGCTGATGGCCGGCGCCAGAGCCACTGCTGGGACGCCTGCCTGAACTTGAGGTGGAGCACCCGATGTGGCTGAGATTTCAGTCGCTACAGTACCATGGAACTCCATGAAGATGCCACTGCACTGTATGACGATGCCACTGAACTGCATGAGGGCGCTGACTTGGAAATGTCACCAGCATAATACGAGGATGCCGACCTGTAGACGACAACAGCCGACACACACTTCAGAAATACTTCGGCTCCACCTCACATGCTGATGTCTATGCTGATACAACACACTGTGTCAGCAACTGCACTCCCTTAGCACAACACTCAGCACATCAAAGGCGTACTGACTATGTCAGTCAAGCACAACACAATGCAAGGTTGCCATAGCAACAGAACTGAGCGAGAGCACTCACAGTCTGCTATATTCCCAAATGACTGTATCTACAAGCTGTACCCAAAGCTCCACAACACTGGATATAACTGAAAATATACAGACCTGCATTATGTTTTTTGGCAACAACTGTACCAACTGCACTAACAAGTAGCATTACAATAAATATATACAACACAGAGCCAATTAAAAAGAATTAGAAAACAAACCAAAACAGCACCATCTTGGATTAAACACTATGAACTGCCTAGTGACCTATTCTATGGACATGACCTTCACAATGCCTAATTTCTAACTTTTTCAGTTTTTGCAGCTGAAAGTGATGTTAACTATTGAGCTATACACAGTGATATTAGTTTCAAAATAAAAGTATTGCACACAGTTGAATGTCAATTGAACCATCCCAATGAAAATTAACTGACTATACCTGTGTCATAATAAAAGTCCTGCATACTATACACATCTCCATCTATCCTTATGAATTATATAAAATTAAAGATGGCAAAGTTTCGCATACTCATGAAATAATACCATCTCTAGATTGAACAAGCTCATAAAGACCTCTTGCCCTTTGGGCTCATGGCTTATGGATTGTTTGCCCCCCTCAGTGGTATTATTTCCTTCTATACCACACTCTGCCATCATTTATTCTCACCCCCCCCCACAAAAAAATATAAAACAAAAGTGGGGATAAAAATGAAGAAGATAAAAAATATATCTTAGCTAGTGACATCAGTAACAGCAACATATTAAAAATATGTTATTTTGTTGCTGTCGTCACAATGGATATTTTAAGGTTACTGTCATCACAGTGGCATACTGAACCAGACAGCAGCTTTCACAGTGCTGATGGCATCACAATGCCTTGTGCATCATTGAAGTCAACTGTTAAAATAAAATAAAAACAGCATACTCTTCCGGCTTTGCCACATGTGAGTTATAATCCTGCCCCCTCACACTTGAAGATAAATTGCATATTTTGAGTCAGCCCATTGTGTGTGTGTGTGTATATGTATATAAGTATATATTTATATGTGTGTGTATCTATATGTATATATAGGGGATACATGATGGGCAAGAGCGTGATATGGGAAAATATTTGCATGAGTGTAATGACCTTGGTAATGTCACAAGTGGTGGAGCATAGCAGAGCCACGAGTAGTAATACCAAGGTCAGTCTGCACGAGTGCTAATATTTCCCTATATCGCACTCTTGCACATCATGTGTGTGATTTTTGTTATTGTTTTAAGTTGTTTTGTGGCTCTGGGTTTTAGTTTTTAGGCGCAGCGGAAGTATGCTTAGCAGTTGTTTGGTTCTTGTGCTCAGATCAGTGCTTTTTCTCCAATGGGTTTGTTTGGTTCTGAATAGAGGAGTGTGTGAATTATTGGTTTTCTCTGTGAATGACATTGGTTTCCTGTTCTCTGGTGGTTGGTGTGTGGAATGGGTTGTTTGGCATTGGGTATTCATTTTGGGGGGTGTGGTTGTACTGTTGCTATTGGATGGAATATGCTGTTATGTTATTGGTTAGTGGTGGTTGTTGTGAGAGTAGATTGGTTGCTTGTGATTTGAGGGTGGAGTTTATGTGCATTTGTCTGTTAGCAGATGTGTGGCTCCTCTTGTAGAGGTTACAGTTAGTATGTTTTTTCTTTGCTCAGTGTTTTCTTTGGGTTTTTCATTTACTTTGTGTAGTGCTTTATGTCACTAATGTTGCTGTGCTGATTTTAATCCTCGGTTTACTTTACCAAGAGTCCTTTTTTTGGTTGGCTTACTTCACCGAGTTTTGGTCCAGTTTTCATCACCAGTGCAAAACGTGTTTCCTTGGTAAGTTTGTAGGGGGGTTGCTTCTTCACCCTGTGTGTTTTGCAGAATTTTGTAAGGGTGCAGGTCACATCAGTTGGAGTCTGAGTCCGGCCTGGTTGGCGCGCTTCCTACAGCTAGAGAGGTCTGCTGCAGAGGACATATTTATGATGAATTCAGGTACGTTTCTTATGCTAACTACAGCTATTTGTTATTGTGGTGATAATAGAGAATGTAGTGCAGGTTACTAGGGATTTTTTTGGCAGTGCTGATGTGACGTAGGCAAGGTGGTGATATTTTTCAGTGATGTATGCACTGTGTGTATATCTGTGAGAATTTATCACAGTGCATGCATCACTTACGATTTATACAATGGGGGTAAAGTGATATGTGTTTTATTTTATGTATTATCAGCTCACCCTTATTGTATAAATATATATATATATATATATATATATATATATATATATATATATATTATATTTTCTATATATGTGTGTGTATCTATATATCTATATCTATATATATATATATATATATATATATATATATATTAGGGGTGTAGTGTGCTCCTATAGTTAGGGTTGAGTAGGCACTTTAATGTTAAACCTCAATTTTTGCACGTTAATAACTTTGAAACCATTCAATGGAGTTGCACAAAATATGGAATGCATGGTCTGGTATGTTAGATCTCTTGATTTGCCAAGTTACATTTCTGTCGGACATACGGTTTCTGCACAGCAAAATGCTAAAAAACATGTTTTTTGCCACTTTTGACACATTTTTTGTCCATGGTGCTGCAACCACACCGTGTAGTCTTTTGGTCTGAAATTTGGAATGTAGAAAGAATTTGGGTCAAGGAACAATCTAGCATTGATTTGGTAAAAAAATATTAATCTGTTCTAAAATTATAAAATTTTTAATTTTCGGGTTCTGAACATGCTCAGTTCACTCCAAGATTTATATGGCTATTTTTCAGACAGAGATTGGGCTCATGGTCAAGGATTTTATAGCTCACGGACTAGGATCCTGGTCCCCCAGAAAATTCCTTGTCTGTGATTCGTCATCTTGTTTTTCAGTTTTTTCCCAAAACAAAATGTAGCTTTCTCCATGGGTGACTTTTGAGCCAAATGAGGCATGGGTTTTGTTCAGGGTGACCCCCTCTCCAAAGTCATGCCTTTAGTTTGGCTTGTTTTGGTCAAAAAATAGCTTTTCAAAATTAAACAATTCTTTGTCCGTGACTCGCTAATGATCCTAGTACACGAACTGTTAAAATCCAGTACGTGAGTTCGCGGTCAATGATTTTGCTACCTCGTGTACTAGGATTTTAAAAACTTTACCACTGCATTGCTAATAAACAGTTTGGTCTTTTTACTTGAAATTTTCAGGGTATTGAGGGGATGCCCTACAGGTATGAATTATGCTGCTTAGGTGTTGGGGAATTAAGCAGTACCTTAGATATGCCATTATGAAGTTGAGATTTTCCCCATGGGATAACATTGTGGTGCCCATTGCACTTTTCGGTGCCCATATTTCTGAAACGAAGTGAGATGCAGACTTTTTGCTACTGGCAGCTTACATCAAAGGTGATCTAAGCTGCTGGAACAAGATTGGGGAATGAAGGCAACACCTGCAATGGAATATTTTCTGTTGCTTGTACGGTTCATGAGATATTGGCAAATTAGTGTCACAAGGGTTCAAAGGGTGCCTTTCCAGTGCTTTTCAGTGCCCACGGCTCATAAACGATGTGAGATATGGATTCAGATGATGCAATGCTGCATGCAGTACTCGCTGTCATGATTACAACGATGCTTGATTTTTTTTTTTCTAGCTGCTACGGTTCCTGAGATATCGGCAAATTAGTGTTATAAGGGTTCCTTACCCTATAGGGCTGCTGTATGGCTCTGTAGCTATGCTTAAGTGGGAACACAGAGCCCAGAGAGCTCATGATCCCACAGACACATATTGTTATGCACAAATGGGCAGCTTGGTGGGGGCCCCATGCTCCCACCAACACATACTATTTACTGGTTATATTACACTTTTTCAAAGAGTAAGGAGATCATTACAAAAAACTTCATTAAGGCATTGGCTAGGGTTGCTTACACAGTGACAAAAGTGAGGAAATTTGACGTTAGGTTTTTCAACCGTAACTCCAAATCCCTCCTCACACACACATACACAACACACATACAAGCAGGGGATAGTACAACGCAACACAACCAATCAGAAACAGACACCGTAAGGTAACTGAAAGAACATACAACTCTGTAAACATACCACAGGAGGCATCCATCATCATCTCTCAGCAACTTTCACTGTATCATCCCAGTGTCTTGGAGGGTACACCCACATGCTGTGCAAAGATGCGGGTAGGTGTTAAGAAGGCTATGTAGAACATTTTAGGTGAAAGTTCTTTAATATGAGATGGTTATGACTGTTTCATACTATTTTGATACACCTACTCAGAACTTGATGCATTGAAGTATATGGGCCACACACTCTTATATTTCCACAGATGGATACAGTATATGTCCACCTGTGGAGGAATAGAAATGCAGGGTGTAAACCAACCTACTGTCTGACTGCGACTTATACATATTGTTCTTTTGTGTGGATGGAGGTATGGAAGCACAGGATGTATAGTATCCTGTGATTCTGCTGTTAGCCATGTACACTCTTCTACTATCTGCATGTAGGGATGTGACTATATGTAGGGATGTGACTGTATGGTGAATAACTCCACACTCCACACATGATCTGTGCAGACTGTTGTAGTACCTACATGGACCAATAGTGTTGCCAACATTTCATAAAGACACTGTTCTATTATGTCAATGTGAGGCTGTGCGTGCATTGTCTTTTGGACCATGCACCCCCATCCGTAGATTGACATAGTATGTCAGAATCCATAGAACACACTGTTCATATGTTACTGTGGCACACTGCCCTCCTAGTCCTACATCAAGATAGTGCAACACTATCCATATGTCACATTGTACATATGTCACAGTGAGAACACAGGGTAGTTTGGACTGTGCACTACCATACCTCTATTGAAATAGTACAAGACAATCCATGTGTTACACTATCCATATGTTGCATTTTTGTCATTGTGACATGTAGGCAGTGTGACACATGTACTGTGTTGTAGTATGACGATTGAGGACTTGGACAGCAGAATACGAAGCACCCTGTACTCTCACTGCAACATATGGACAGTGCAAAATATAGATTGTATTGTACTTATATCTTGATGGAGGGATGGGGGTGCAGTATCTGAACAACCATCAGGTGACACTGTGACATATGGACACAGTGACACGTAGATAGTGTTGTACTATGCTAATGCAGGGATGGTAGGGCAGGGTACATTGCACCCTGTGGTCCCTCTGTGACATGTGTAGAGTGTTGCTCTATCTCAACAGAAGAATGGAAGAAGAGGGCCCAACTCACCATGCAATCCTACCATGACTTATGGGTACTGTTGTACTATCTGAATAGAGATATACAGTTCATGCACTGGCCATCTTATGTGGTTGTGCAGCATGTGGGTGTACCCCCCAAGACACTGGGATGGCAGCAGAAGTGATACAGTTGCTGAAAGATGATGATGGATGCCTCTTGTGATATGTTTACAGAGCTGTATGTTCTTTCAGTTACCTTATGGTGTCTATTTCTGATCGGTTGTGTTGTACAGTCCCCTGCTTGTATGTGTGTTGTGTACGTGAGTGTGGGGAGGGATTTGGAGTCAGGATTAAAAACCCTAACATTGAATTTCCTCACTTTTGTTGCTGTGTAAGCAACCCTAACTGATGCACTAATGAAGTTTTTCCAATATATATATATATGAGGAGGGCTATGCTGGTCGCCGGCTCTGTTTTGGGATGGGGGAGTGGGGTGGTGTAACTACCTGCTGAGGTGTGGGGGACCACTAAACCACCTGGGAAGGGGGATATCTTTGATAATATTATCACGGATGACATGGGGGATCGGAGAGGGGGGCCATTTGACCACCAAGGAAGGGGATTGTATTTAATACTATTATCACGGATGACATGGGGATCGGAGAGGGGGGCCATTTGACCACCAAGGAAGGGGATTGTATTTAATACTATTATCACGGGGGACATTGGGGATCAGAGATGGGGGGCCACTAGACCACCAAGGAAGGATTGTATTTAATACTATTATCACGGGTGACATGGGGGATCAGAGAGGGGCCATTTGACCACCAAGGAAGGGATTGTATTTAATACTATTATCACAGATGACATGGGGGATCGGAGGGGCCATTTGACCACCAAGGAAGGGATTGTATTTAATACTATTATCACGGGGACATGGGGGATCAGAGATGGGGGGCTACTAGACCACAAGGATGGGCTTTTTTATTAAATATGAATACAGCTGACATCGGGGCTGTAGTGGGGGGACCAAAGCACATTACCACAAACAGGTCAACTCTTCCAGAGGGGGATTTTCTAAGTACCTTTAGACCAGCCCTAGCTGGTCTAAGGATACTTAGAATTTCTCCATCTGGGAGAGTTCTGAGAATCCAGCATTAGGGGATCTTGCAGCCTGTGTCTGCCGCAAGCCCCCTAGCACCATTCCGCAGCCCATTTTTGGGTGCACAGGTGACTCAAGCCCCTTTTGGGGCAGGCAGCCTGCGGTTGATGCAGGCTGCCATTGAGAATCACTCCTGATGCATCTTTTGGTGCAAGGGGCACTTTGCGCTATTCTTTGTGGGGCAAGCTCCTTGTGCCATGCCAACAGCTTTGAGAATCGAGCTCAATTGCTTTACAGATGACTTTATGGATCAGTTGTAAGCTATCATGGAGAATACAAGTCCTTTTTGTGTGTATGAGGTTTTGAAAAAACCTGTGATGGTCTTGCAGCTGAACTCTTTGATATCATCATGTTACAAATATCATCTGCCATATTGTGGTGAGGCATACTGTACAGTGGTCCTACATTTCCATATTTATTTCCACATATGGCATAAAACCATCACAATATGGTACATGACATGGTATAAAACCATCACAGTTTTGTACCTGATCATATGATTAAAAATGTTAGGAAAACATCAGAAATGACACGGTATTGAATGCCAGCAGCCAATAAAAATAGAGAATAGCCAAACCTTTTATCTTGGTTATAGCTGTCTTCACGTACTGCATGCTTCAACACATTTACATTCGATGGCATCAGATATTTTTTGTGCTGCTAGCTCCGTTGCTGTGTCTGTGCATGTTCTGCAGTCCCTGTGCCATTACTTTCTCTCAGTCATGGAAACATAACATAGAATTTGACAGCAGATAAGGACCACTTGGCCCATCCAGTCTGCCCATTTCTGCCTACCTACCTACCCTATTACCACAGACTGTGCTAGATCTACAGCATTCTCCTTCCCCGCTACTCTTCCACTATGATTCACTTGTGTTTATCCCATGCATTCTTGAACCCCACCACTGTTTTCACTCCCATCACCTCTGCTGGAAGGCTGTTCCAGGAATCCACCACTCTTTCTATGAAGAAGTACTTCCTCAAATCTCTCATGAATCTACCCCCTCCAGCTTCATAGCATGCCCCCTTGTTCTTGAGCAACTTTTCTTCTGAAAAATACTTCCCCACTGTACCCTATTTACTCCTTGAGGTATTTAAAGGTCTCTATCATATCTCTGCTGTCCCTTCTCAGTTCCAGGGTATACATATTGAGGTCCTGTAGTCTCTCCTTATAAGGCTTTTGATGCAGACTCCTCACCATTTTAGTTGCCCTCCTCTGGACCACTTCCATTCTTGTCTGTGTCCTTCTGGAGATGTGGGCCCAAATTTTAAAAGCCCTTTAGATCACCGCAAAGGACTTGCAGGCAGTGTGTCTGATGCAAGTCGTGACTTGCGTCAAATATTATTGTCCAGAAAAGGTGCGCAGAGGACTCAGCAGTGCTTAGAGCAAAGCAGCAAGCTTGAAATTCAAAATATACAATAAAATGAATGTTTGCTTTATATTGTAAAAAACCATGAGTGCAGAGCCTTTTTTATTTTGCATCAAACATTGCGGCAAGCGCGATTTTGTAAGCCACTTGCTGCAAAAGTTCTGCCGCAAGTCCCTCATGCTGAACACAGGGAGTTAGACAAGCTCACCCCTTGTCTAACTGTGCATCCGTGGGGGACCCATTTTACAGGACTTGCACCACACCTTTGGCACAAGCTGCTGTAAAGTGGGAAAACTGTAGCAACTGTGTCAACCCTTCTAAAATCAGACTGCATTGTGTCCGAGGGCTTTGGCACAGTTTCGCCAAACATTGCGGTGGATGCAGGGTTTAATGCAAGCCCTGCATCCACCTAAATTCGGGCCTGTGGTCTCCATAATTGGACACAATACACTAGAGTATTACCAGCAAACTATACAGAGGTAAGACCACCTCCCCTCTTTCTGCAGGTAATACCCTTCCTAGTCACCTTAGCATCCCACTCGCACTTCCTACTGCCTTGTCATACTGCCTGGCCACCTTTAGGTCATCTGATATGATTATCCCAGGTCTCTTTCCTGCTTGGTGGTCATCAGTACCACTCCACCTATCTTGTACTTCGCTCCTGGGTTTCTGTGCCCCAAGTGCATTATTTTGCACCTTTTTGCATTAACACCCAGCTGCCATACCCTTGACCACTCCTCTATTTTTCTCAGGTCTCTGCTCATCCTTTCCACCCCGGAGTGTCCACCGTATTACAGATTTTGGTGTCATCCACAGAGAGGCAGACCTTCCCTTCCAGCTCCTCTACAATGTCACTTATAAAGATATTAAAGAGGACCAGTCCCAGCACTGGTCCCTGAGGTACCCCATTGGTCATCCTCCCTTCCTTGGAGTGAACTCCGTTTACCACCACCCTCTGTCTGTTGCCTATCACCTAACCAGTTTCTAACCCAGTTTAGCGCCTGCACAGTCCCTCCCCTCTTTTTAACTTTACAATCTCATCCCTGGTCTTCCTCTTTTCACTTACATACCTAAAAAATGTCTTGTCCCCTTTCATTACCTTCTGGGCTATTCTCTCTTCAGTTTGTGCCTTTGCACTCTGTACTGATTTCCCTGGTTCCATCTGTTTCCCCACTAAACACCTCCCTAACCTCCATCCTCTGCATCTCCTTATACCTTCTGAATGCTGCCTTTTTAGCTTTCACCTTTTCAGCCACCTCTTTCAAGAACCATAGCAGTCTCTTTTTCCTCTTGATTTTGCTCACTTGTTTGATGCAGAGGTCTGTTGCCTTTACTATGCTCCCTTTTATCTTCGTCACTGTTCCTCCATCTCACCCAGGTCACCCACACCTGCTAGGTCATCTGAGGTTTTCACCATATTTTTAAAATCTGCCCTCCTGAAATCCAGGACCCTCACCCTTATGTGGTTCAGTTCCACAGCCATCCTTATATTGCACCACACCATGTGCTGAGTCAGTATTGCTGCTTTTGTTCCCAAAGTTATTGCTGGGAACAACACAGTAATCAAACCCAAATTCAATAAAAGATGGCAGAAATTAATTATCATCTTTACCTATGCCACACACTACAATGCTTATGTAAACCACACCACCAAGCACACCTATTCATGATGATGCATGGTAACAGCTACAGTGCAATGGATCATAACAATATGTAAAGTTACAGATAAAAAACTAAAGCAAAACCTACATTTTTGGACAAATTTACCCATAGCAAAAATGTACGTTGGCGTTCAAATGCCATATAATATGTATACGGTGCTATTAGAGGTTTTCTCTTATGATATAAGATGGGTATCTCACTCTGGTTGAGCAGACAGAACCACTCGGCTTCACTTCCTGGTACTCTCACCCAACCAGAACATGATACCCTTTTTATACTGTAAGAGACAGACCCTACTAGCACCATACACATATAAGCCATAACTTTCTTGACCTATATAGAATAAGTAGAAATAAATGTGGGCATTCTCTAAGCACTAAGCACAAAGAAAAATTTAAAATCATAACTTCATTTTTAGCCAGTCAGGACTGTATGTTTCTAAACATTCCAGACACTCTTATTATGACCATAAGAGGGTGTTTCATGCTAATAGTTTTAAAATTCTTAAGGTCTAGGTTCAGTTGGCATAACACATTTCAATTCTCAAGAGTTTCTGTAATTTTCTTCAATAAAAATTCTGATTTTAACTTTAAGATCTTCTTTAAAGATATCTCCTTCCATCGAGCCACACCTGTGGAACATAGATACCACCGTGTCAGGACAACTTGGGAGCTTTTGCCAAGCTGGGGCCACCCACATTGATGTCTGTTGACAGCACCTATATAGGGTGACCAACACCATACTCTTCAGTTCTTTTCTTCCACCACCAACTTGACATCGGACCGATGAAACATTCCTTGGATCCTGAAATGCAACTGTGTTGCTGTTTTATTTGTCGATGTTGCTTTCAACAGTGTTGCAGCCTGTGTTCTCAGTTCCCCCTTAATACAGGGTCAGCCAGTCTTTTTCTTTGTATGCTGCTGCTGGGTGGCTGCTGCCATTCCTGCTGGTGTTACTACTCCTGTGGCTGTGGTTGTTGCTGCCATTCCTGCTGGTGTTACTACTCCTGTGGCTGTGGTTGCTGCTGCCATTCCTGCTGGTGTTACTACTCCTGTGGCTGTGGTTGTTGCTCCATTCCTGCTAGTGTTACTACTCCTGTGGCTGTGGTTGTTGCTGCCATTCCTGCTGGTGTTACTACTCCTGTGGCTGTGGTTGCTGCTGCCATTCCTGCTGGTGTTACTACTCCTGTGGCTGTGGTTGTTGCTCCATTCCTGCTAGTGTTACTACTCCTGTGGCTGTGGTTGCTGCTGCCATTCCTGCTGACGTTACTACTCACTGTGGCTGTGGTTGTTGCTCCATTCCTGCTAGTATTACTACTCCTGTGGCTGTGGTTGTTGCTCCATTCCTGCTAGTGTTACTACTCTCCTGTGGCTGTGGTTGTTGCTGCCATTCCTGCTGGTGTTACTACTCCTGTGGCTGTGGTTGCTGCTGCCATTCCTGCTGGTGTTACTACTCCTGTGGCTGTGGTTGTTGCTCCATTCCTGCTGGTTTTGCTGCTCCCATGGCTGTGGTTCTCTGATCCCTGGTATATCATTGGACTCTCTCTTGCACTTGATGTTGGTCTCATGCCCTTGAGGCCTCCAGTGTGGGCAGTCCCATCATCCCACCTTTGCTCCCTCCGTTGCTGGTCTTCTGGTTCCCTCCCTCTGGATTTCACTGTGTCAGCAAAGAGGGTGAGGTATGTCCATTATTTTGGCCTCTGTCATTGTTCCAAACTTCCTTCAGGATACCAAAGTTGGTTCCTTGCATTATAGCCTGGCACTCTGTTACCCCAGGGCATGTGGCTCCTTCAGCTCCATCTTCTGGCTTTGCTTCATCAGTGTTCTTGATGCTTAGGTTGGTGATGCCATTTACAGTGTCTCTGTTTCTGCTCATCATTGCTTGGCTTTGTGTCTCTGCCTTGTTGATGGTCCTGCTCTGTGTGCAGTCTTCTGCTTTTGTGCTGCAGCTGCTTCTCATCTCTGTCACAAGGTTCCCCATCGTTGGTTACATCAATCATCATTTGACTTTGCCTTGCTGATGCCTGTTGAGTTTGACTGGCACTTGTTCCCGTTCGCCATTGATGTTTGGGCATCACTGTTTCATGTGCTTCATCGCATAGCATTTCCTAATTTCTGTTCCTGCTTTGTGTGCCACCCTCCGTCTTGTGTGGAGACAGTTTCACGTTTTCATTGACAGAGTTCCCATTGCTGATTGAGTTGTGCATTGTTTGTCATTACCTTGCTGCCACTCATTCTCTTTGTGTGGGTCTATGCTTCCTTTCCAGAGTCTGTTGCTGTTTGTCATCACCGTTGCTGTCATCATCGTCCATGTTTGTCATCACATTGCTTTGTACTATCAATGGTCCTGTTTTTGCACTGTCTTCTCTCTTGTCAGGGGCTCTGGTGCTTCAGTGTTACAGTGTTTCCCATCAGCGTCTGCCTTGGTTGTCAACTGGGTCTGCCTACTTGATGTTTCGGCTGCTCCACATACCTCTGTTGACGTGGGAGTCTGGCTCTGGTTAGTCATCTCCCTCTGCGGCATTTGGTGCCTGTTGTACTCATAGTTGAGCTTTGCCTTGTCGATGTCCTTTTTTGGGTGACTTTCTGTCATGGACAATTCCATCATTGTTTGGCAATGGTGTTCAGTTCAGTTTATTTGTTTGACATTAGACATTACAAAATATTTGATATATTAGACAAATCATTGTGCACATACATTTTTGTAAAATTCTTACAGTAATCAAATAGTGCAAAAACAAATAAATACAAGTATAAAGGTTTACAAGTCACAAAACCAGCAAAAATCAATCTTCTCATATACTGTATGACAAAGGTACTATTTACATTTAGTGCAGGCATCTATTTCCTCTCCAGCCTTGGGGTTTCTCTATAGTGTAATACCATCAGCACTCCTGTACTTTGACCTCCAGCCTTTGTTCTCTATGCTGTTGCTGTGTTTCTGGCCTTTCGCCATTGCTGGCAGTTGCTTATCTCTCGTCATGGGCTTTTTGGCTCTGTCCTGCCCTGGCGAGGTTGTCACTTACTTTCTGGTTTCATGCTTCCAATGCTTACTGCTTTGGCTTGTGGCTTGTGGCCTGCACTGGTGGAGCTCTTATCTGCCCGTGCCTTGGGCCTCACTCCTGCTTGTTGCTGCGTTACTTTTGGGAATCATTCCATAGGTGTGTCTCAATGGTGGGAGATTTCCTCAAAAATGATAACACAGTTACTTACCATAAAAGTAGATTTTTGAGAGAATCTTCTCCAGTAAGCCACAGCTTACTCTCCCACCTTCCCTGTGCTTGCGGGTGGCATCATTTGAGTAGGGGACATTTTTGTTTTATTGTTTCTTTCTTTGGTTTCTTACTGGACTTATTGTATTGTTTTCTGACCTTGTTGTCGAGCTGCGTGATTGCTCATAGACAGAGAGGGGATTCCATTCTTCTCATTGGTTTGGTGTGTGTGTCTTTAGCAGTCAGAAAGAATTGAGGAGTATGGGGCCACCCATGCTATATAGGCACCATTGATGGATGTCAGTGTGGGTAGCCCAGCTGGCAAAAGTTTCACAGCTGTTGTGACAACAGTGAGGTCTATGTTCCGTTGATGTGACTCAATAGATGAGATTCTCTCGAAGATCTACCGTTACTAGGCCGTATGCACTAATGTTTGGATTGCTTATGTGCCACATATCTGAGGCACTTAGGCAACCCTACACATGAATACCATGCAGCAGGGGTCTGGTGGCATTCGCGATTGTTGTGCCAGCCAGTTGTGCACCAAATCCCTTGGCCATGCATGCTGCTGCACATCAGGGGTGGGCCAGTGGTGGGGGTGTTAGGGGCGTGCCCACACTCTGCGTGTTTCACAAAGGCATGGAATCGAACATAGTGTCATGCACTGGGGTATGGGAGTTACAGCAGGGTTCCCATAACTGTGTTATGTGGCCATCTGATGTGCACACAAAGCACCAGCTACCACACTGCTGAGCACCTTGGCAATATGTGTGCCACAGCCCTATTGTACAGTATAATAACGGGACCAATATATGCACTGTGTAGGCATGTGTCCATCATAGTAGGGCAGTGGTCCTCCAGATGCTGTGTCCAGAAATAGCTCTAACAGTAGTATATAGAACAGTACAACATTCCGGAGCAAGGGTACAGTGCAGTTTACAGTTCATAGCACCATGCCACAGCCATAGCACATACAGGTATGACTGTATGGTGTGTTTCTTGTGCTGTCACCCATCATCACTGTAACAGAGCAGTGGGTTGGCTCTTACTCCCATATGGTGGTGTCCTACTGTACACAGCTATAATGGACACACTAACCAGCTGTCTACTGGTATGCCTACTGGGGGCCCATACCTCTACACTGTCCCTGATATTCAGGGATGTCCCTGCTGTTGCCTCCCACATGTCCCCTGTCCCTTATAGCAGATGTTTCATGCATGAACAGTGGGGACTGTATGTACATATTACTGTATTACAGTACTGTTACAGACATGTCTCCTTTCAGACACTGCAGCCCACTCTCCTCCCATTGATCCATCAGCATTCCGAGTGCACAGTACCACTATTACTGTTGTGTTCCCAATGTTGGGTCTTTGTCCCTGATGTGTGTATGCATTGTCCCTGATATCTGTGGTAAGAGGATGTGTGGTATGCTGGTGCCAATGGTGTCCCTCCTGCACTGTGCAGCTACGTGCCATCTCAGGATCCCTCACATGCCCATGTAAAGGATCCACTCCGGGACACAGGACAGGCATCTGATTGGATGCCTGCCTGTGTCACACACTCTGTCCCTGCACAGCCAAGATTCTGCAACGCATGGCTGTGTATTGGGGGTGGGGATGTGGACAGGTGGCCTGCGATAGTGAATACTAGCCAGTGTACACCTGTCCACGGGTGTGGAGCTGCGCGGGGGGGGGTATGTGCCTATCATGTGTACTTTATGTCCTTTAGTGCACAGGGCCCACTGTAAGTAACTGTAGTTTCCATATTAAAAAAATCTACTTAAAACCAGCCCGGTGGTGCAGAAGGCTGAGGCGCTGGGCGCCTTAACTTGTGCCATGCTGGCGACCCGGGTTCGGGAGCAGACTCGGGTCAGTGGGGAAGGAAAGGATCGAGTGTCCAGAGGACAGCTGTCCTTTCCTGGGAGAAAGGGGTTAGCAGATCCCACTGTCTGATGACCCCCAGTAGAGACTGGGGGTGCAGCAACAGTTGGGATCTGCAGTAATGGTATTGGCTGTGGCAGCACTCCTATAAACGTCCGCGGGAGTGTGCACATCTTGTGCTGGTGTGCACTGCACTGCTGAGCCTGGGGGGGACAGAAAAGTGGAAAAACCCCGGTCACCTGGTAGGGGAAGGTGGGTCCAGTGGGACAGCTCCCATGCACAGTACTGGGTCCTGCCAGCAGATGACTGTCTCTCCCTCCACTCCCTGATCACTCCACTAGATTCTAGATAGAGTGCCAGTAGGAGTTGGCAGTCCCACCCCGGGGGAGCTCAGAGTCAGGGGGTTGGATGGCCAGAGGAGATGGGCCCAAGCCAGGAGTTGGTCGGGGGGCTTCAGGTATACAGAAGAAAGGCCATATTTGAGAGACCACACCGGAGAGAGGCCAGGAGACCGGTGAGTAGAGGGCATAAAGAAATTAGAAAAAACAAATCTACTTGATTTATGATATGACTTGAATTATGATGTGTTTATATGTACAGTTCCTGTGTCTGTTGTAGGTATAAGAATTTGTTCTCAAGGCTTTTGTGTGCCAGAACTGCTCAGCTGTGCTTCATAGTTTTCTCATCTAAAGAATTCAAGAATGCACTCTTTAACCTTAAGAGACACAGGGCAGGATTTTCAAAAGTCTTAGATCGCCGCAAGCCCCGGTGCGCCGATGATATGTCCATGGGGCATGTGGCGAACTAACGGAATTTTCTATCCCATGCACCAATTGCCACAAGTTAGGCAACTTTTACTGGTCTAATTTGTGGCAATCCTGGGAGCCTTTCTTATGGAGCATATGCCAGATGTTTAGCGCCAGCTGCTCTAAATCATGGGAACCGTCATAAGTGCACCTGAGATTGTAAAATTGGCCGCAGTTGTGGCGAAGGGTTTGGTGCACCACCATAACCTAAGTGACATGGCGTAATGCTAGACACAAGCTCTGCACCACGCTTTGAAAATCCTACCTACTGTAACTGCACATATAAACATATACTACATCTTGGATTGTGTCTTTTTTACAGATTACCGTACATTGAGAATTACAATATTCATGGTGTTGCTTGCAGTTGTTTTATGTTTAAATTTGAAACTAACTGGTATCAGGGCTTTTCATTTATAGCAATAGGAAGTTGAATATTTCAATGCCTTGAAATGCCTACAAGACATAAATTGCAGAGAAACATTTTGCAGTAATGCCGTATCATATTTTAATTGAAGAGGGATTTTAAATGGATTCTCTGAGCCTGAGTCATTGTTTTATAGCTGTTATGTCTATGCTATTTTACGAAGTTGCAGTGACTGATGTCTCTTAATTTGGGATCTTCTTAATTAAAAACCTGCAAAGTGACTTAATCCATGAGCAAATACTGTATGGCAGATGTTGTCAATGTATAGCCTTTTGGAAACCCAGCAACTATAGCACTCTGCCTCTTTGCCTTTGATACAGCTGCAGTTCGTTGCTGAGTAATCTCAGAAGTCACTGCCTGATCCAGTGATATCCATTATATGCTGTTTCTATAGGGCATACCAAGTAAAATAAACCAAAAAATAGTTAAAGGAGGGCTCCGACCATCAACAACAATACAGTTCACAGCAGCAGAATTTATGTACTCATCTTTCTGGGTTCATTTTCATGGACACAGGCCCCATGGTGCCACCCATGGATCTGCTCCTGCTCTTTAATCCTTTGCTGACATCACAGTCCTCTGACACATCATCAGCATCTCCACAGCAAGAAGCTGTGATGTGACGTCACAAACAGAGGATTAAGATGTCCGCAAAGGATTAAACAGCAGAAGTGGCCGAGGTCTGGGGGACATGATTCTTGTTTCCATGCAATTAACCTGGTAACAAGGAATAAAGAGAAGAGAAATACTGACAATGTATAAAATATAAGCTGAACTGCATCCAGTTTTCTCAAAAGTGGCAAACTAATAAGCCAGCACAAGTTATACTCTCATTCAGTTCTGCTACATGTCTTGTGAAGTCCCTGTATTTTCCCAAACTATTTTCTTACTCAGATACTCTTTACAGAAAACAGTAGGCCACTTACTATGCCTTGAAAAGTTTCTTGGTCAGCATAAGACAAGAACATAGGGACTGCAGAGGACAGCAATAGCAATGACTAATACAGTATAACTACTGCAGGCTTTAGCACTAGAGCATCGTAAAATCCCAGAATGTCTTACATGAGTCGAGTCATGACCTTTGCAATGGAGTTAAGAAAGTTTTCATACCAGACTTAAGGACCTTAATTTACATTTAAATCTTGACGAAATTAGGAGGGTACAATACAGGCAATCGTTGTTCATGCCTACAAACTACACAGGTAAACAGAATCAAAGGCTGAGGGGACCTTCCCTTTAATGTTTTCAGTCATCAGTCATTTTCCAGCAGTGGCTGAAGTTCTTAATTTGATGTATATATTGGACACCTGCATATACTACACATGACTGTCCCAATGGGAGGGAATGGAAAGGTAAAAGATTTGTATAAACCCTTCAGTATAACTGACAGGTATCATTTTTGCTTACTATTAATCCTGGAGGGTGACGTTGACTTAAATCCAAGTTGGAATAATATATCCAAACCCTAAAAGAACCTAAATTAAGAGCAATAACAATGTACAGAATGAGCACCTTCTCTAGAAACATGGAAGGAAGTACCATACATTTGTTTCTGTAACTATGGGCACATAGAAAATCTTTTACATATAGTAATAGTTTGTACAAAATATAACTTGATTAGAAATAATTGGCTAGCATGCATTTAAAAAAAAACTCATATTGTACTAAATATGAACGTATAGTTTTTGTTCAATAACATTTTTTTAATTGTGTTTCCTCCTTAAAGAGGTTTTGACGCTGAGGAAGTTGAAGGCTCATCGAACAGAAACATAGGCTTGATTTTCAAGGCCCCAAGAATGCCGCATGCCCCTGGTGCACCGATCATTTGGTGCATGGGGCTTGCGGTACTCTCATGGCCAGCGATCGGGATTTTCAATCCCAAAGGCCAAATGCCGTAGGTTAGACCAGCTTTTCCCTGGTGTAACTTGTACCATTTGGGGGACACTTTCTATGGGACTTGCACCGACTCTTTGGTGAAAGTTGCCGTAAAATGAGGACACTGTTGCAACTGCACCAGATGTACTAAAATAGGGTGCAGTTGCGTCAAAGGAGTTTGGTGCAGGTGCGTGAAAAAATGGGTTTGACACAGGTCCTTGAGACAAGCCCTGCATCACCCTTTGAAAATCAAGTCCATAATGTTGTTGCATTGTAAATAGAAAACAAGAAGGCTGTGGATGGGTGTGGGAATTCACAAAAACATCAGACTCAGGCAGGCAATAAGGTGCATAAAAACGTTTAACATAAATGTTTATCATTTTATTGTAACACAAAATTTGAACAGAAATAAAAGAAAGCGTTTAGCCATTCAACGGTAGTGTGAGAGCACCCTCTCACGAGGTCTTACACCTCTCTCTCTCTGTCAGCTCTCCACTGACACCCTATCTAAAAACTAGCCCCTAGTGGCAGGTTCATATATAATTCAAGGGATGACATCACAGTCATGTGATCTATAACGCTCCACCCTTTTGTCTTAATTAGTATTATAACTTTCTTTATTTCAATTGGTTTTATCCTGACACATCACATATATACAGTTTATACCCTCTTATGTTCTTCTAGCTAGAATTCAATAACATTTCATTGCTTGTAAGGTAATTAAAGCAACATACATATCTAATGAGCTTTAATTGGGGCTAAGCTCCTCCCTCGAGGAGTGACATCACTCTTGGGTAACCAAATAAACAGAGTCAGACTGAGGGTTGCCAGCCCTTTACTGAACTAGGAACTTATAGTCTCAGCAGAGGGCCACAACAGCTTCTAGGCCGGGTAGGTGAGGCGTTCTATAATTACTCATCAAGAGCAACATAAAGTGCTAGGCTCTCTTCTTTTTATAAAAACACAGGAAGCACTACAGGACAGGGAACAGGAACAAAATAAACACACTTTAGAAAGGGGGGGGGTGAACTCTGCTGTGATTCCCTTTAGTTATTTACATTTATTTCTTTACTTACTATATGCCTGGATACAGCATGTTAACAGGCGGCAGACTGAGACGCAAAGAGCTTTATAAACAGACTGCTAGAGAGTAGATAACCTTAAAATGCAACTGTATTTTACATTCCAAAAATGTTTACCACAGGACTCATGGGCCTTACTGGCAGTAAGATCATCACAAACAGCCTGCTAAGCTTAAGAATATATACTATATAAGGCTGCGACCTCTTTTGACTGTGTATATAGTGTACCCCAGGCAGCTTCATTGGCAGGATGCAGTTCTGTCCTCCTATTGCTATTTCATTAACCAACAGGGTTTGTAGCCTCAAAGAAAGCAACTACAGTCTGTATAATTCCTTGCAGCAGCCCTTTATACCAAATGCATATTCTTTCTAGTATTAGGTATTAAGCAGCACTCTTATCATTTTTATATCATAAGGCACCTTATGCATGTTAATACATATTTAACGTAAACTTTTTAGTGCACTAATGGCACCCTTTACTTTATGCTAATGTATACCTCCTTTTAAAAGGGTACCTTGCACTTTGTTATTTTATAGCTTCACCAATTCAGTTTATGCCCAATGGCATACATGTTTTTACTACACATTGTCACTTTATACTAAAATGTATTGGCATTAATTTTACCTGTACTAACACCTAATGGTGCATTCTTGTACAGCAGACCCTCACATTTCAAGTATTTCAAATACTTTTGGCACTTTTCCCATTAACACTAGATCACTTTATGGGGGGGCAAGGGACACTCTTCTTCCTACTGGGGCACCCCCACCTGACAGAGGTCACCTTGCCACATTCCTCCCCACCTAAGAGGGCAACCATCCTATGGTTGTCCATTACAGGCCTACCAACCCAAAGAGAGTACCACCCTCTCCTTGAAGCTCCACCTCAGGGTCCCTTAAATCTATGTAAGCTGTCTCTGTAAGTATGACCATTATCTTACACACTTTACAAACTTATAAACGTTACCCTGGGGTTACAGATGCTTTTGTAACATAGCATTCACTGATACTTACATTTCACCAGAAAAACTGGTCATCCTTTAAACATAACAGGTTTTCATTCAGAAAACATGATTTGGAACATCTGACACCTACTACTAGCGTGTCCCCATGGATATTCCCCCTGGAGATCAATTTGCTCTGCAACCTCCTTGTATCTGAATATATAGGAAAGACTAAGAAAATAGATCAAAAGACAGTCTGATAAGTGACCAATCATATCAGATGAAATATAAAAAATGAGATAGACAAGAAGATAGGTAAGAAAAGACTCATAACAGCAACTTAAAGGCTTATCAGTTTGCGGTAGACAGTATCCACCTTCTCTCACCCTGGAAGGGGATGGAGCTATGGCCCACCCTCATCTATTAGCTCTGCCCTAGGGTCCCTTAAATAAACAGAAGGTATTGCCATCTGTACATTACTATACACTGTACAGAAAAAAACTGACAACACCCTGGGGCTACAAATCACTTGGCAGTAGCATAGTACCTATCTATGCATACTGCATATTTACAACTGCACAATAGTAGTTGTATGTAGTAACACAGAAAGAATATATGACAGCAGTTTGATGCTGCCTGCTGCTATCTCTACTACAAGTACAAACTACTATCTTGATCCCTCCCTTCTAAGTGGGGATCTCCTCCTCCTCCTCCTCCAAGGGTGCCACCTCCTGCCCTTGACTTCTGGTGATACTTTTCCCTCAGCATTGTTAGGGGTTCCATTCCCATTCAACTGTCTGGTCTCTAGGTAGATGGCTACCTGCCAGTACATACCCGCCCAGTAGTAGTAGGGGGTTAATCTTGCCAACAACTTCCTATGGCTTAAAGGACCAGCATGAACATTACTTGCAGCTTCCATAACCTTCATTCTGAAGGCCTCAGGACACCACCACCCTGGCATCAACCTGCTTTGCTCTGGGGTTAGGTCTCATGTGATACAGTACACCTTCCTGTACTTCGTACCACCACAACCTTCCAGCCCCAATTCCACCATCACCCTGTCTACCTTACTGCACTTCTATGCAGGGTAGTAACTGACTAATGGCTACATCAGCTAGCTGCAGTGTCCCCCAATCTATAGCAGGACCATTAGGCATAACAGGTGATGTTACAACACATGCATAAATCCTTTCAGCTGTCATCGCCTCTTCCATCTTGAGGGTAGACTTCACCCCAGAAGGTGTAAAGTCAATAACAGTTTTACCTGGGAACCTCTCCTTCATCACTGCGCCACCGTCCTCAATCCAGTACATACCTGGAAATTCCATCAGGATGGGGGTTTCCATCTCTGACCACTCCCTTAGGGGTTCCTCAGAGTCACTCAGAGCCCACGGATCCTTTCTGTTGGATTTTCTGGCCTGCTGCGTATTGCTCCCCTCAAGCAGCTCCCAACATCTACGTTCTGCATCCCACCAGCGACGGTCTGCCTCCAACCATCTGCCACTTAACCAGTGGACCAGTCGCATCAGGTCAGCCACTTGATCCTCCAGCTTGGGTGCCATGCCCAGGTCACCACCGTCATCGCTCCTCATCTTTCTATCTGGCTCCATGCACCGCTGCCTGGTACTCTGAATAGTACTGGGGCTGGTACCACCTGGCTAGAATCTCCCAGACACTTAAGACTTCTAGCCAGTATCCCACTTCTACACCAAATGTGGATGGGTATGGGAATTCACAAAAACATCAGATTCAGTCAGGCAATAAGGTGCATAAAAACGTTTAACATAAACGCTTATCATTTTATTGTAACAGAATATTTGAACAGAAATAAAAGAAAGCGTTTAGCCATTCAACAGTAGTGTGAGAGCACCCTCTCCCGAGGTCTCACACCTCTCTCTGTCAGCTCTCCACTGACTCCCTATCTAAAAACTAGCACCTAGTGGCAGGTTTATATATAATTCAAGGGGTGATATTATAGTCATGTGATCTATAACGCTCAACCCTTTTGTCTTAATTAGTTTTATAACTTTCTTTATTTCAATTGGTGTTATCCTGACACATCACATATATACAGTTTATACCCTCTTATGTTCTTCTTAACTAGAATTCAATAACATTTCATTGCTTGTAAGGTAATTAAAGCAACATAAATATGTAATGAACTTTAATTGGGGCTAAGCTCCTCCCTCAAGGAGTGATATCACTCTTGGGTAACCAAATATACACAGAGTCAGACTGAGGGTTGCCAGCCCTTTACTGAACTAGGAACTTACAGTCTCAGCAGAGGGCTACAGCAACAGCTTCTAGGCCGGGTAGGTGTGGCGTTCTATAATTACTCATCAAGAGCAATATAAAGTGCTAGGCTCTCTTCTTTTTATAAAAAACACAGGAAGCACTATAGAACAGGGAACAGGAACAAAATAAACACACTTTAGAAAGGGGGGGGTGAACTCTGCTGTGATTCCCTTTGGTTATTTACATTTATTTCTTTTCTTACTATATGCCTGAATACAGCATGTTAACAGGCAGCAGACTGAGACCCAAAGAGCTTTATAAACAGACTGCTAGAGCGTAGATAACCTTAAAATGCAACTGTATTTTACATTCCAAAAATGTTTACCACAGTACTCGCAGGCCTGAATGGTAGTAATACCATCACAAACAGCCTGCTGAGCTTAAGAATATATACTATATAAGGCTGTGACCTCTTTTGACTGTGTATACAGTGTACCCCAGGCAGCTTCATTGGCAGGATACAGTTCGTCCTCCTATTGCTATTTCTTTAACCAACACGGGTTTGTAGCCTCAAGGAAAGCGACTACTGTCTGTATAAGTCCTTGCAGCAGCCCTGTATACCTAATGCATATTCTTTCTAGTATTAGGTATTAAGCAGCACTTTTATCATTTTTATATTATAAAGCACCTTATGCATGTTACTACATATTTAACATAAACTTTTTAGTGCACTAATGGCACCCTTTACTTTATGCTAATGTATACTTCCTTTTAAAAGGGTACCTTGCACTTTATGTTATTTTATAGCTTCACCAATTCAGTTTATGCCCAATGGCATATATGTTTTTACTACACAGTATCACTTTATACTAAAATGTACTAGCATTAATTTTACCTGTACTAACACCTAATGGTGCATTCTTTTACAGCAGACCCGCACATTTCAAGTACTTCAAATACTTTTGGCTTTTTTCCCATTAGCACTAGATCACTATATGGGGGGGGCAAGGGACCCTCTTCTTCCCACTGAGGCACCCACACCTGACAGAGGTCACCCTGTCACATATATCCTATGCTATCTTAGGTAATCTTCACACAAACAAATGCTCTTGTATAGCAGTCTGTTTTAAAGTATAGAAACATAGACAATGATGGCAGAAAAAGACCAACAGTCCATCCAGTCTGCCCAAGTTCCCTATAATCCCTTGAACCTGCTGTTCCTTCAGGGTACTAACCCTCCCCGTCCTCTCTGTATTCTCTTCCTTGGTTCTGTTACCCCCAGTTACCACTGTTCCCTTCATTATGTCCCAGCCCTGCCTGAATTCCCTGACTGTTTTTGCACCCACCACTTCAGCCGACAGACTGTTCCAAGGTTCCATCACCCTTTCTATAATGTAGTACTCCCTCACATCTCTCCTGAACCTACCTCCTGTTAATTTCCATTCGTGTCCACATGACCACAATAAATGATACTGTATGATTATTGTCTTATTTTATATTTGATGTCTTTTTCAAATGAATTGATTGTGTTCTTTGAATATTTTAATCATGTAGTGTTATTGGACAATTGAATAAATGTGAATCTGAAAATTAAATGCAGGGCCTATGTATACAGTTTTCTTGGTTTGAAGATGAAAGCAGTGCTCACAGTTAATGCCGGTGCTAATCAAAAAAGTTCTAGCAATCACAGCATTAATTGCGATGTAAAAAGTTAATTATGGAGCATCAATAAAAACCATATTCAGCATCACCCTGGTCTGAGAGTGCTGTCAGTCTGGTGAACAATTCCCCCCCCGGTACTAATAATACTAAATTTTTTAATAGAGGATTGACAGTTACCTATCTGAATGTGAGGAGCTTACAAGCTAATTTTGAGGAATTTACTGCCTGTGTCAATTGTAATTCATTTGACTTTACTGGTCTGAGTGAAACATGGCCAAAGAAGCAGGTTCCTGATAATCCTTGTCTTGTTAAAAGGATATAGATTTTTTTTAGGAAAGATAGAGAGGGTGGTAGGAAGGGAGGGGTGTAATGATTTACATCAAAAATATCTGGATGTCAAGCTTCTATAAAGGGGGATCTACAATGATAAAATTAAATATTAAACAGTTCAATTCTCCTTTGGTGGCATTGAAAGAAACAATTCTTTCTCTCATGCCTCCCCCATGCCCCCTCCCCATGTAGTGATCTAAATTTAGATTTCTTGGGGTTTATTAAGGGAACTAACCTGAATAACAAGTAACATATTATTTTAGGAGATACTGATAATGGCCCTAATGCATGAAGGGGCGGAGTGGCTACACACTATGTATATGTGGCACGGAGCCATGCCATGCCCATTGCGCCCTCCACATGGGATGCACTACTGGAGGTGTGCATCACCTATGCACCTGATCCCCTGGCCATGCAGACAGCAATGCATCAGGGGTGTACAGGGGTGTGGTGGCACTGCACGGCAGTCACTACCTTGGTAGTGCTGTCTGCAGAGGTGCAGAGGACAATGCCGGCTATGGCAGGGGGACTCTGCCATATCGGCCATATGTGGCCATGGCCACGCACACACAGGGTCCCGCCAACACAACCAGTCCTGATCTCCCTCCCTGCAACAGTAGGAGTCTCCACCCTCCCTGCAGCTCAGAGCTCCCCCCCCGCACGCATAATCCCCAGTCCAGGCAGTGGGGTAGGTGTGCGATGGGCAATGCCACCTGTAGCCCATGGTCACAGTGACTCTGAGGGTTGAGGGTGGTGTGGATGGTGTGTGGGGGGGGCGTCTTCTCTGCAAGCCTGCAGTGGTACCGCAGTCCTGGGGCCAGTGCCACACTGTGTTCTGGGGGTGGGGGAATTCCGCCAACGGCGGCCAACCACATGGTGCACAGGTACCTATTCACAAACCTGGTCCCATGCTGTCATGTGCGGGAGATCCACTCTAGGTCCCAGGCAGGCTTTTGGATTGGCCACCCCCCTGGAAACACAACCCCGCCCCTGTCTGCCCTGCATGAACTTGCACACCATGGGGCCACGAACTGGTGGCTGGCGGTCATGAATGCTGCCGGCGTGCACCTATCCGCAGGTGCGGAGCTCCTCGAGTGGGATACGCGCCTCTGGCACATAATTCCTGCCCTTGTGTGCATAGGGGCCATTGATTTGGGAAATTCATAGATACAGAATAGGTTAAAGGAAAATGTAGTATCTTTAAACTTACAGCAAATGATAGTTGCCAACTCGATTTTATCTTAAATCATAGAATCACACTGTAATAGACTGGCTTTTGACCAATAGATTGTATTATATTAAACACTGCAAAGTATTATCAGAATCAGGTCAAGATCACTGCCCCATTTATGCATTTATAAATATCAGGACACGTAGGTTAAGCCCAGGTTAGTAAAGCCTTGAAGTGTTAGGCATTTAAGTGAAGTGAATTTTTTGGCCCATCTGGCTAAGGTTGATTGGTTATTGTTTGAGAATCTGTCAAGTGTTCATGATGCCATTAACTATTTAACAACATGAATTACAACAGCTTTTGAAACAAGTACACCCCTGGCTAACCATGGACTTGCGAATAAGCATGAAAGAAGGGACAAGTCTTGGAGATTATTTAATTGGTTGGGGTTCAAAATGCGGTTTTTCAATGTAGACAACTGAGAAATCAAGTAAAAAGGAATTACAACTGGCAAAATCTTGCTTTTAGTATACCACAGAAACATAAAAGTTGTCAGTAGATAAGGACGACTTGGCTCACCCAGTCTGCCCTAATTTACCTACCTATGGTGCTTCTGGAGTCCCTACCTGGACCCCAGCCTACACCCCCCTCTTACTTCTAAGATTCCCTTGTATCTATACCATGCATTCTTAAATCCTGTGACCATTCTAGCCCCCACCACTTTCTCTGGGGGGCTGTTCCAAGCATGCACCACCTTCTCCATGAAGAAGTGCGTCTTCACATTTCCTCTGAGCCCCTTCCCCCAGCTTCATATTGTAACCCCTTGTCCTTGAGCATCTTTTCCTTTGGCAAATGCTCCCTTTCTGTACCTTGTTTACTCCTGTGAGATACTTGAATGTCTCTATCATATCCCCCATTCCCTCCAGTCTTCTAGGGAGTACATATTCAATTCCTTTATCCTCTCCTCGAAGGGCTTCTGATGAAGGCCCTGCACCATTTTGGTTGCCCTCTTCTTCACCACCTCCACCCTATCAATGTCCTTTTGGAGATGGGGCCTCCAGAACTATTCACAGTACTTAAGGTGGGACCTCACCAGTGATCTAAACAGGAGTATTACTACCTCCCTCCTTCTGCTGGTGATACCCCTCCCTATGCATCCAAGCATTCCGCTAGCCTTCTCCACTGCCTTGTCACACTGCTTAGGTACCCCCAGGTCATCAGAAATGATGACCCCCAGGTCCCTTTGCAACTTTGTGACTGTTAATACCTCTTCTCCCAGTTGATATGTCGTCCCTGGGTTTCTGTGCCCAATATGCATGATTTTGCACTTTTTTGCATTAAAACCCAGTTCACTAAGGTTCACTAAGGTCTGAAAGGTGCTAGAAGGCTATGCGCCCATGGTTGCATCTGTTACTTTATTTATAATAAAAAATATCAAAGCCTGCCATAATGTAACTATCGAGGTGCAGTTTAAATTCTGATTTAGACTCACTAGAGATTGCATCCAGTGGGAGCTTGTTCCAAGGGTTAATAATTCTTTGACTGAAAAAATATTTTCAATTGGTGTGATGAAATCTTTTTCTCATTAATTGTAGAGGGTGCCCCCTTGAGGCCTAATGGTCATCGCTAAACTCGAGACCCAACTCAGTTAGTAAATATGGATCTTGACTGAGGTCAAACATAAATATGAGGTCTCTTATTTGATGATGGGTCACTAGAGGCATAAGATTGTTTAACTCTAGACTCGTATGGTACATTTTTAAGACTGGATAAACCTTTTGTGAAATTTCTCTGGACCCGTTCCAATTTGGTTATACCAGATTTTTTATATGAACACCATAATTGAGAGGCATATTTGAGATGCAGCCTCGCATATGCCCTAAACAGTGGCACCATTACTTTCGTGTCTCTAGATGAGATATTTCTTTTTATAGCCCAAATTATACTAGTAGTTTTGTTAATGGCTTTATTAATCTGCACATTGTTACTGAAATCGCTTGAGATATGTACACCTAGGTCCTTTTCCATGTTTGAGATTTTTAATAGAGACCAGTCCAAATAATAATCAGCCAGTGGATTTTTGGCCCCCATATGCATAACTTTGCACTTAGACATGTTTAATCTCATACCCCATAAATGCACCCAGTAAGTCAAGATCTCTTTGAATAGTTAATATATTATTGGTATTGTTACATGGTCCCCCAGTTTTAATGTCTTCTGTGTATTTAATAGATGAAGCTAAACATTTTTTGTTACATCAGAAGAAATAGCTGAAAAAGACAAGGTCCGAGAACCGAACCATGTGGGACATCACTAGTAACCCTGCCAGACTCCGATAAGTGACCACTGAGTAATACTCTTTGAGTTCTTCCATTGAGTTAACTCTCAATCCAATTGAAAATACATTTATTTATATCTGTAGTACGTAATTTGTTTATTAATGATTGATTGGGCATGACATTGAAGGCTTTACTGAAATCAATGTAAATGATATCAACGGGGGTATTATTGTCAAGGTGTAGACTGACATGTTCATAGAAGCACATAAGATTGCTTAAGCAACTCCTTCCTTTTTTAAATCCATGTTGTTCGGGGTCAGCTGTGTTAAGTATTGGAGTGATAAGGTTTTTGATGACACTTTCCAATAGTTTGCAAATTGTGGATGTAAGACTTATTGGGCGATAATTTTCCAAATTAGACTTGGGGCCTTTCTTATGCAGAGGAATTACATATGCAGATTTCCATTCCTTAGGGACAAAATTGAACACCAAGCAACCCTCAAACAAACCCCTTAGAGGATTAGCTATACTATCTGCCAGTAGATATAAAAAGTGACCAGAGATATTTTTATTTTTTTTATTTTATTAAAGTCTAGGAATTACAACCCTTTGAGTCAGGAACTCATTTACAAAGGCTCCACGTCATACAGAGAATGAAGACAAATACAGAGGATAAGAAGTACAGAGAGTAAATACAGAGGCATGGTGCAGAACAAAATACATAGAGCAACACCAGAGGTGTATATGGAACAATCATACAATAAAATCAGGTACATATTCAGTGGAGTAACTTGTCAATAACTGTGAGCGAGGAGTCATCTGCAGTCACAATTGGATCTGGACATAATGATGGCATGTAGCTGAGTTTTAAAAGGACCCAGTCTGGGGATTGATAGGGAAGGCCCAGGGATTGAGTTCGTCCAGAGTGGTGCCCTATAGTGAAAGGTCATTTGGCCAGCTGTGGTCTTTACAAAAGGGATGTGAAAGGCAGTGGTGTCAGAGTGTCTTGTGTCCCATCTCAGTAAGCTTGGTTGGAGAAGCTAGAGACCGCCAGAGGGGTCTAGACCCAGTTGGATTTTTTTGGCCAATAAGCAGGTCTGGTAAAATTGCCGCCCCAGGAAGTTAAGCCATGGCGAACCTTGGTAGAGGTCACTGGTCCCAGGCTCATTTTACCCTTCAGGTTCAAAAGTGTTTTGTGTATTGCTTCATCATAAAGATTTATTGTTTCAGTTGCCAAACCCATGATCATGCTTCCAGTTTATTTAAATCATCCCTCATTTTTTTCTGCCAGTCCAAACTGATAGGAAACTTAGGTAACCTTAGATCATTCTGAGCTTCATTGAGTTCTTGGTACAAACCCAAAGACAGATCTTCTAGCAGCACACAAGATGACAGCAGCTGGGGTGTGTTAGTCCTGGTCTCTGTGTTTAATTTTGTTTTTATTTTATTTGTTTTTAGTTTTAGCTTATGTGGCAGCTAGATTGTGTCCATACTGGGCTAGGATTTTTGTTTTGTTTACCTTCTCCCAAATATAAGTATCTTTTTGGCGAGTATTTTTTTTTCACCCTTTGCTCCAGAAATATGTTCAAGTTTTCTTGGTGACTGTTTCTGCATTTCAGCCTGGCTGGAAGAGGAGGGTGTGTGCAATGTGGCTGCATCGGCAAAGTTTCTCGTTACAGAAATGGGAAGTTGTCAATAGCAGTGACTACCAGTATCAATCTGTACATTAAACTTTTCTCTGAAGTTCTGCAGCACCTTTGGATTTGAAGACTTTCTGTGATGTTGGAGTCCTCTTGGAGTGTGCTGTTGACGTCCACTTGCTAGCCTGGCTGCAGTTAGGAGGTGCAAGCTCCTAGGGTAATCCAGGTAGGAGGAAGACCAGAATCAGGAGACTCTTAGAACGTGTTTAAGTCCTGGTTTCTGTGCCTCTTCAAAAGCTACCATGTGTTGGGGCTCATGTCAGCCAAGCTACTATAGTGAAGGCAATTTTAGTTAATGCCAGGTAGCGTGTAAATGAAACTGACATTTTGAGGGATGTGATCTTAACCTCTGGCTCCAGCCTGGCTTGTGTGACTGAGACCTGGTTAGGGTACAGTACCAGTATTTATATGTCTGAGCTTGTCCCTTCTGGTTTATTGATCATGCACAAGGCCCCGATTTTCTATAGCAATTCAGGTCAGAATTCTGTGGCAAGTCTCCCTGTTGCTGCACAACTTCTGCAGGATTAGTTTCCTATTTCTGTGGAAATTCTGTGGCAGCAGTTGGGGGCTTTGGTAGCAGTCAACAACCCACCCCCAAGCACCCATATAGAGGAAAAATGTTTGTTATTGAGCTGGGACCTACAAACCAGAGAAGGTTGTCAATTAATTATTTTTTATTTTATTTAAAACTTTGTTAACTGGGTAGAAAAGCACTGGGCCACATTTCCCTTTTACAGGCTTGACCTGGGAAAGTCAAAAAACACACAATCAATATTACAATGTAAACAGGCAGGCACAATAAAAAACTCAACAACATAACAAACATACAGGGCTAAACAGTACTATAATCCCTAAAACAGATGATATGTTATCTATGGTACATAATAAAATTATGAATGGTGAGCTAATAAAAGTATTTCATGTGCATTTACAGGTCGACACTTAATATAAGTGTCATTTTAAACAGTGTTTTAAAAGGGTTAAGCCTTTCAATATTTCTGAGTTCATCCAATACTTTATTCCAACTTTCTGTTGCACTGTACTTAAAGGATTTTTGTTTTTTTTTGAGATTTTACAAAATGGAATTTCCAAAGAAACAGAAGTACAAGATCTAAGCTGTCTAGAGTTTGTTCTTCAGTTGAACATTTTTCTCATTGGGTTATATACAGTACTGTAAAGTGATGTGTGCACAGAACATGACATCCGCAGAGTGTCTGTTTGGTCCTAAGGTAACCATCACTACCTATTATATAGGTTGCAATGTAATTCCCTTTGTCTGGCCCTTAGGGCAAATCTACAGATTGTATTATAGAGGCTATATCTTTGCTGTTTTACCTTTATAGATGCCCACCCCAGGTCAACCCTCCATAATCCAATATAGGCAACAAGCATGCTACTGCTATAGGTTTCCTAGTTGCATCTGTTAAATCATTGGTTTTCAGTCGGGGGGTCCATGACCCAAAGGGGGTCCGCGAGCACATGCCAGGGGGTCTGTGGAACAGTCAGGAAAATAAAAGGCAAAACACGGTATCGTTTACATTTTATCATTGTGGATTCAACCGCGAGCAATCTGGAAATGTTTAACACTAGCACCAAGCAACAAAAAGCAGCAGTAACAACACAACATTAATATTAATGTAATCATAAATTACTTGCTGACTGTCTCTGTTTCTCCTTTATGTGCCTCCTACTTTCACCTCCCAATTTGCAGCTCATTCAGAATATTTTTTGGGGGGGTAATCGGAAACATAGAAACATAGACTTTGACGGCAGATAAGTACCACTTGGCCCACCCAGTCTGCCCATTTCCTTACCTACTGGATAAGCTGCAGATTCTAGTTAACCAACAGCCTACTTCCTGCCACCCCCCACTACAATTGCCTTGTGTCTGTCCCATGCATGTTTGAATTCCCCCACTGTTTTAGCCCCAACAACCTCCCCAGGAAGGCAGTTCCACGCATCCACCACTCTCTCCGTGAAAAAGATTTCTCACATTACCCTGAGCCGCCCCTCTATCTTTAAATTGTGTCCCCTTGTTCTTACACATCTCTTTTTCTGAAAGATGCTACCCTCCTGGACTTTGTTGATTCCCTTGAGGTACTTGAACATTTCTATCATGTCCCCCCGTCTCTCCTTTCATCAAGGGTATACATATTAAACTCTCTCAGTCTCTCTTCATATGATTTCTGATGCAGACCCTGCACCATTTTAGTTGCCCTCCTCTTGACGGCTTCCATCCTGTCTATGTCCTTGCGTAGATGAGGTTTGCAAAACTGCACACAGTACTCCAGACGGGGTCTCACCAACTGTCTGTACAGAGGGATAACCATTTCCCTTTTTCTACCTGTGATGCCCCTTCCTATGCATCCCAGTATCCCCCTGGCTCTCCTCACTGACTTCTCACATTGCTTACCCACCTTTAGATCATCTGATATGACTACCCCAAGTCCCGTTCCATTTTTGTTGTTGTTAGTACCTCCACTGCTATTGTGTACTCTTCTCCTGGGTTTTTGTTTCCCAGGTGCATTACTTTGCACTTCTTTGCATTGAATCTAAGTTGCCGTATGTCTGACCATTCCTCCAACCTTGCCAAGTCTCTTCTCATCCTTTCTACCCCCCCCTTGTGTATCAACTCTGTTACAGATCTTTGTATCATCTGCAAAGAGGCATACCTTTCCCTCCAGACCCTCTGCAATGTCACCTGTAAAGATGTTAAAGAGGACTGGACCCAGTACTGAGTCCTGAGGTACTCCACTAGTGACCCCTCCTTTCTTCGGAATGTATGCCACTCACTATTACTTTCTGTGTCCTGTTGTGCAGCCAGTTTGCAACCCAGGCTACCACCCTGGGACCCACTCCCAAGCTGGCTAACTTGATTATTAATCTTTTGTGCGGGACTGTGTCAAATGCCTTGTTAAAGTCTAGGTAGGCCATATCCACAGCCCCTCCCTGGTCTATTACTTTGGTCACCCAGTCAAAGAAATCTATTAGATTTGTCTGACATGACCTTCCTGCTGTAAATCCATGCTGCTTTGGGTCCTGTGCCCCGCTGGCCTCTAGGAACTCAACAATTCTTTCTTTCAGAAGTGATTCCATCATTTTCCCTACCACTGAGGTCATAAGATTAACAGCATAACAGCTGCCTGCTCCTAGTATGTATAGGTATGTATAGGCAGGTTATTCCGTGTTCTGTGTTACAGCAGTGATTTCTGAGGTGCTTAAATATATATTTACAGAGTGTCAGAATGAACAATAATAAAACAGATGATTTGCTGCTTAGGACCGTGCTATTTATCACAGATAAGTCACCTACTGTTAGTAATCCCAGATACTAACATACTAAAATGCCAGCAGAATAGGCCTAACGGTCTTTCGTGTCTGCTCGTTTGGTCAGTCCCCAGCCTGGGTGCTGACCTTGCTGTCCCTCTCACCTTCTCTGGCTTCTCCCTTCCCAGTTCCAGATATTCTTGCTGCATTGGATTTTGCTTCCAGAACCCTTCCCCTGTACCTGTCCCACCCTCTTGAACCCTCCACTGTCTCTGCCTCCACTAGCCCCCTAGGCAGTGCATTCCATGGCTCCACCACCCTCTCAGTGAAGTAGTACCTCCTTTCCCCTGAATCTTCCCCTCCAGCTTCCACCCATGCCCTCTAGTGGCCCCTTCCTCCTTCCTTCAAAGCACCCGACTGTTCCTCCCTATTTATCCTCTTCATGTACCTAAAGACCTCTATCATGTCCCCCTGGTCCCTCTCTCTTCCAATGTGTACATATTTAGCTCTTCGAGCCTCCTCATAGGTCCTGTCCCCCAAGCCCCAAATCATTTTGGTTGCCCTCCTCTGGACCCTCTCCAGGAGGTTAATGTCCCTTTAAGTGTGGCCTCCAAAACTGCATGCAGTACTCAAGGTGCGCCTCACCAAGCAGTTATACAGAGGGAGTATCACTCTCTCCTTCTGGAGGTGATCCCCTAGCGATGCATCCCAGCATCCTGTTGGCCTTGGCTGCTGCCCTCCTACAAGTCTCAGAGTTGTTCATCTTGACATCCACCACCACCCCCAGGTCCCTCTCAGCCATCGAGACTTGTAGCATTCCCAGGGTGTACACTTGGCCTGTTTCTGGCCCCAGGTGGAGTACCTTGCATTTCCTGCATTGAACCCTCAGCTTCCACTTTCTAGACCATCTTTCCAGAGCCTCCAGGTCCCTGTAGGGCCACCCTCCCTCCTCATCCCCATCCACCACCGCCTCCCAGTTTCGAGTCATCTGCAAAGAGACTCATCTCACTCCTGATTCCTGTCCTATGTCAGACACGAGGCGCTGAACAGAAGGGGCCCAAGGACTGATCCCTGTGGGACCCCACTAATGACCCTCCTGGGGGATGAGACTGTCCCACCAACTCACGACCCTCTGGGTCCAGTCCTGGAGCCAATTGCCTATCCATCTGATCATCTGGTTCCCACCCCATTTCTCCCAGCTTATCCAACAGACCCACGTGAGGAACAGAGTCAAATGCCTTGCTGAAGTCTAGAAAGAGGACATCCACTGGTCCACCAGGTCCAAGGCACTTGTCACCCAGTCATAGAACTCCACCAGGTTTGTCTGACACGATTTCCCGGATGAATCCATGCTGTCTATCGTCCAGGCACCCTGACTTATCCAGGTCCCCCCGGCCTCTCCTTGACAATGCCTCCATCACCTTGCCCACCACCGATGTTGGCTGACAGGCCTGTAGTTCCCTGCCACCTCCTTGATCCCCCTTGTGGATAGGCACCTATATGCCACCTTCCAGTCTTGGGGCACCCACCCTGTCCTCAGAGAGATGGTGAAAGCTCTGCCAGGGTTTTGCCAGGACATCTGCAAGTTCTTTCAGCACTCTGGGATGTAATTTATCCGGCCCCGGTGCTTTCTCCGTCTTAAGGGGCTGAGGCTTCCCTCACTCTCTCTGCTGTGATTTCCACTTCCGTACCCTTCTCCTGCTTAGCCCTCCCCCCACCTGCCAGTGATGCCTCCCCCTCTCCCCAGACCTGCCGATCGGTAAGGGTCCCCCCCTCCTCAGTATCTCTGTCTCCTCCCATGTATGATGCAGCACCCCCATTTTCACTGGTGAAAACTGAGGTGAAGTACTCATTTAGTACCTCAGCCTGCTCCCCCGGGTCTTGTGCCCATCTTTCCCCTGATTTAATCTGCTAATCTGCCCCTTCACCCTTCGTTTTTCCCCAATGTATCTAAAGAACCCTTGTTCCTCTCCTAATTTCCCTGGCCAGGTTCTGCTCCTTCCTTGCCTTAGCCCCTCACCACTCTAGTGGTCCTTCTAGCCATCAGCTCGTACTCCCTCGATCCTTTCACTCCTTGAGCACTTGAATTGCTTATAGGCTGCTTTCTTTCCCCACCACCTCCTGGACCTCCCTGGTCCACCAACAGGGTTTTTGGGCCCTACCGCATTTGCCTTACTCTCCTGCACAGGTGCTGGTAGCATCCTGCACCCCTCCTGATGATTTCCCACCTACTATCAGCTCCATGTCTGACCCAATCCCATCCAAATGCTCCTTAGGATCCTTCCCATTTCCTTAAAATCCGCCCCTGAAGTCGGGTTACCTGTCTTTGTGCAGCCTTCTACCCCTCCTAGGTCCAGGCAGAACCAGACCGTGGCATGGTCACTCCCGCCAATGGGTCCCTTACCTCAGGCTCCCCAATCTGGTCACTGTCTGCCAGGACCACATCCAGTACCCATGCCTCCTGGTTGGTTCCCTCACCGCTGAGTTAGGAACGTGTCTTGAGAAGACATCCAACAACCTCTGTTCCCTGGTCACAGAGGATGTCATAGTCTCCCAGTCTGTTCCTGGCATGTTTAAGTCCCCAACACCACCATCGTCTCCTCTGCCCAGTCTGCAGTGTCTCCCAACATCTGCCACCAGACTGTCCTCCAGCTCCTCCGCCAGGGCAGGTGGTCTATACACCACCCTTATTTTTACCTCTTGCCCCCTTGTTATCAAGGTGACCCAACGCTTCCACGGTTCCCTCCGCTCCTCTACTCCCCTATGCCAATGCAGTTTTGACTATCATTGCATCCCTCCTCCCTTCCCTCCCCCCGTCCTTCCTGAACATAGTGTAACCCTCCAGGTTCAGGTCCCAGTCGTGTCCTGCAGTGGCCCAAGTCTCAGTGACCGCTACCACATCCACTGCTCCCTCAGTTAGCATCGCCTGGAGCTCAGGCATTTTATTGCCCAAGATAAGTCATCGAACCCCCCCAAGCACCTAGCAACTCAAGAAATTTTACCCCCAAGTACTTTTATATTTTTTTTGTATATTTTTTGTGTAAAATATTATTAAAAACTATATGGTTTTATAACGTTTGCTTGCTGTTGTTTTTTTGTGCTTTTAACATGGTACAATCAACATGAGTTTTTTGGTAGGGGTCCCTGACAAGGCTGAAAGGTGGCCAGGGGGTCCCCAGACCAAAAAAGGTTGACAACCACTACGTTAAATAATCCCTTACCATGTAAAGGGCACAAATTCTGTTGTGTATCTGCTTAGTCACATTACATAAATGAGATTTAAAATGTAAGTGACAATCTAAAGTCACACCCAGGTATCTAAATTCTATGACAATTTCGAGATTAGATCCATCATTAGCTTTTATTTTAAAGTGATCCCTCAACCTCCTTGATTTAGCAGGCAAACAGAAAAGCATTCCCTTTGTTTTTTTTCTTATTTAGTCTAATCTATTATCCGTTAACCATTCCATCTTTTTATTATAGTCCCTTTCTAAGTTATTTTTAGTCAAATCAATGTTTGTTCTTAGTAAGTAAAAAAATTAACCCAATTCATCTCAGCCCCATCACCTTCCCCACCCCAGCCTGAAAGTCCCCAGGGCCACCAAATCTGAATGAGTAATATTTTTAGCAGCTTCCACACTGCGCAGCAATCCTCATCCTTCTAGTTTTACCACTAGTCCAGAATGTAAGTTTCTTATTTTAGTAGTGCTTTGTGTGACTGTGCTCAAAGCACCTCTGGGACAAGAAACCAGAATTCAAGCCTGGAGGTGAAATTAGAAGGATGAGGATCAATGCACAATATTCTGCCTAATAAAAATATTTCAAACAAAGAGACTCAAGGAGGTTCTCTGGGTGGGGTAGGGAGGGTGGTGGGGCTGAGCTAGGCTGGATGAAGGGGATTTTCCTCTTTTGATTTTTAAGGTAAAGCCCTTGTAGACAAACTGATGGGCAGGGGCTGTTTCAAAATGCTTTTCAGATTTTGGTTTTTAAATTCCACAGAATTCCAAAAAGCATTCTGCAGAATTTAATATAAACTGCGTAATAGGTTTCTGGGGTTTATATGATCCATGGAATAACAGCAGTTTATATTATCGATGGAATAATTTCTTTGGTCAGCGTCAATGTATACTGCAGATTTGTTTTGCTCACAGTTTATACGGACTCTTCATCTTTTTTTATTTATTATGCTTTATCTCCTCATCCGCTGCCCCCTATCATTCTGATCTACACATGCTCAGCCCCACCACACACCCTGGGACTTACCTTTCTCCTGAACACCCCCGGCTTTTACCCCTGGGGCGGGATTGCCTGGGGGCCCTTTCCTCCAATGGATACTGAACAGAAGAACAGGAATGAGAGCCCAGTTGGTGGCATGGGTCTGCAACATGGGGGCAGACATAATTGTGCGGTGGTGGAGTTTCCATTTTCTCATTTTTCCCCCCGGTAGGTGTGTCATTCAATGACATTGGGACGGCATGCCAAACATCTGATACACCTCCCAAACATAATCAGTCCTGGCAGTCATAGTGCAGGGTACCATGAGGGCTTACCCAAACATCGGTGGCTTCCTTACCCTCCTCCCCAGATTAGGAGAGCAGTCCATAGGACAATCAATCCTCATCCCCCTGGCCAGCCCTCCAAGTTCCCAGGCTTGTTCTCAAACCTGGGTCATCGGTGTCTCGAGTGGTAGCGGTACTATGGCATCAGCGGGCCGTCAAAATACTGACTCTTCAGTATAAACTGCGGAATAATATTTTGCATTTCATGTAAACCACGGAATAATATTCCACAGTTCATGTAAACTGCAGAATAATATTCTGCATTTCATGTAAACCATGGAATAATATTCCACAGTTCATGTAAACTAAGGAATAATATTCTGCAGGTCACGTAAATGGAGGAATAATATTCTGCAGTTCATGTAAACTGAAGAATAATATTCCACAGTTCATGTAAACTGAGGAATCATATTCTGCAGTTCATGTAAACTAAGGAATAATATTCCGCAGTTCATGTAAACTGAGGAATAATATTCCGCAGTTCATGTAAACCGAGGAATAATATTCTGCGGTTTGTGTAAACTGAGGAATAATATTCTGCAGTTCATGTAAACCGTGGCAAAATATTCCATGATTCATGTAAACCATGGAATAATATTCTGCAGTTCACATAAAGTGTGGAAAAATTATTCTGCAGTTTTTCTGTTCACATTAAATTCCGTGGCAATCTCCTCGGCCGTGGAATCGCAGAAAAATCGGGGCCTTGGTCATACATCCACCCTTGCATACAATGTAGGGTTGTTGGAGTGGCCATCATTTAGAAATTGGACCTAAGGGGTATAGCAGTCCCTGTTGGAGACCCAAATACTTTTGAGTGTGTGGCCATGACATATGGGGGTGGCCTGAAATGTGAAATCATCCTGGTATATCATCCCCAGGTGGTGGGAGCAGAGTGTTTTTGGAGAGGTTTGTGGGCTTGGTGTCTGCTGAGAGTGCCTTCTTCCAACTGCTTGATTGGGATGGTACTGAGGTGGAGCATGCCTTGGAATTGAAACACCTAGGTCTGTACTTTGACAGCTCTCCAAGTTTCGATATCCATGTCAACAATCTGGAAAAATCAGTACATATGAGACTAGGTTCTCTATACTGAGTTGAAAGGTTCCTAGTTCCAGATACAGAGATACTGCTTGCCCATAGCGTCCTGTTTCCTTTAATTGACTATAGTTCCCTTGTCTGTGCTGCTGCTCCTGCCAGGGTCCTCTCCAAGGTGCCCACTGTCTATAACAGTGTTGTCATTTCCTTAATGGCCTGCCCTTTTACACCCACCGCTGCTATCTGTATAGCTCTGCCTCTTGCCCATCCCCTGAGGATTGCCTGGCCCATAGGTCAGCGGTGTTCCTCCAGGTGGTGGTGCTTGGGATCGTTCCTTCCTGCATTACTGAACTCTTCCAACACTCAGCCAACTTGCAGGGGACATGTTCCCAGTCTAAATTTATATTTAAACTACCCTTTAGGAAAGCTACTGCCGGACAGAGGGCTTTGACCGACAGGGCTATTGGCCCTTACAACCTCATACACCCTCTCCTTATAGATGTAACATTTCTACCGCCAGCTCCAGGCTCCGCTAGTTTTTGACTAAAAATTCACACTGTAGTTGTTTCTAATCATCTTAATTTTACAGCAAAAGCCCCACCTCAGATGGCCTAGGGCAGCATAGTGCAGCAGCTCCAACTGTGGAGGCAGGGGGACCTAGAAGTCTAGGGCTTAGCAAAGCACAGCAGCCCTGACTGTGGAGACAGGAACAGGGGGAAACAGTGCAGCATCCTTGACTGGGGGAGGCAGCAGGGTGCAGCAAGCAACCTTAACTGTTTGGGCAGGGTGCACAAGGGTGCAGCAGGCCTGATTCTTTAGGCAGGAGATGGAGGCAGCAGGGTGTGCAATCCATGAGTGTGTGAGAAAAGACAGTGGGCAGCAGGGTGCACAATCCTTGACTGTGTGGGAGAAGACAGTGGGCAGCAGGGTGCAGCAGCCTCAAATGTGAAGCAGAAGGCAGGGAGGCTTGTGGGGCAGGGGACAGGTGGCAGCAGAGTACAGCTGCCTCAACTGTGGGGAAGAGACACGGTGCAGTGGGATGCTATATAGTGTTTCTGTTTATACACATACATGATGCATTTTCACACAGAAACCACCAAAGGACTGAAATCTGTGAGTTCAGACAGGACATGTGATTGAAATAGTAGAATGTGACAGGTTCCTTTTTGTCAATCTGACATAAAAAAAAAGTTCTTGAATTTATTTATGAAGGCTACATCAAAGACAAACTATTTCTATGAATGAACAAAATTTAGATTTATTTTATATTCATTAAACAAACCTGTGTTATATAGTTAGAAAAAATCTGAGTTTTGATAAGAAGAATGGAGAGCTGTGATCCAGACTAGTTGATCTTTCATAGAGAAAGATTTCCACTACTTCAACTCAGCATTGAAACTCAAATTACGGTATCAACTTTTATAAGAAGAGAATGATAGATTTTAAGCTAATCTGTCTAAACCAATAGTTCTTAGACTTTGTCACAGTGAGCCTCCCCAAATCCATGGAAATGATTTTGAGCCTCCCCCAAAAATTGAAATAATCTTGGGCCTCCCCAAAGAAAAATAGCATACTGTACTTTATGCAGTACAGCATGAATAAACTGAAACTCTTTTGAGTACTTGGCTCACATTCAGTTATTTGTCTTATACTGACGTGGAACCGTTGAAAAAGAACTCCTATGCTCATGGGTCACACTACTTTCTTTGTTTCCTCTCCATATGAAATAACCTTCCTACATACTTTGCCTCTCCCCCTCCTTCCCTGCTCCTAAGCAACTTCTCTGGGATTACTTTGCTCCTTCCTGCTGTTGTTCTTAGCACTTTTATACTCAACCCTTGTATTTGGGCTGTTCTGACATCGGTCTACAAATTGATCAATTACCACCACTCATTATCAGTTTATTGTTCGTATTTGTTTGCACTATTGTTCATTGTGTATTTCTTGATTGATTTGCAGTTACCTTTTGAAATGTATTCACTACCTACCCTTCTACGGTACACCTGAACTGAGCATTCGCTCATTCACCTTCCCTTGTCACTTATTATAATAAATAAACATAAAATCCACTTACTATTATCCTCTTTCAATTTGCTTCATCTCTTCACACAAAATATGTAAAGCTCAACATTTTTATACAGTACTTTTTCAGACTTGCTTGAGCCTCCCTTGGAACAGGTTGGGGCCTCCCAAGGGAGGCTGGCCTCACCATTTGAGAACCCCTGGTCTAAACACAATCCCACAGACTGAGTTTATAAGAAACCTGGTGAGCAAACCATTAGCTCTACTGCCTGCTGTGATTGGGAATCTGAAGCAGCAAGCTACAATACTCTACAATGACGTCATCGCTCTCCAAGCCTGACTGAGAGAGACAGAAATAACTCCACTGTTTTCAGCCACTGTAGAACAAGTTAAATGCTGATTTAAAGAAAATCACAAAACCAAACAGCATGGAATTTTCTGAAAACTCTAATCATGATACAGGGACTTGAATTCAAGCTTTAACAACAATATGCAAAAACCTTTGCACATGATCTTTAACCCAACTGTTTCTTTGTTTGCTTCTGTACTGTGTATTTATTATTGAATTATGTCTGTTCTGTACCCTGCTCTTTTACGTATAAGTGGTTGCTTATGGAAAAGGGCTATGTGACTCATCTTGCTCTCCAGTATAAACAATAAAAATAGAAATTATGAATTGTAAAATAGATCGAAAAAATACTTGGTCTAGATGCATTTCCTACCATGATCAGAGACGGGTGAAGTCAGGCAACTTCACTTCATTAAGTACTTCTTGAAGTGACATCAACTTCACTTTATCTGCAGCTGCACTTCTAGTAGTTTTGCCTGGTGACATGTCCACCTTTGCCCAGTGAAGACTACACATAGAGACATGTAACCAATGAAGGTGTCAGCGAAGTGTCACTGTTTATATTATCTTCATGGGCAAAAATATATAGTGTATGAAGGAACATTGTTACTCATTAAAATCCATCAGTTTCAAAATGTTGTTATGCTGTAGTAGCTACGTCATCGTAGCTGTTATGCTGCACTAGCTACATAGCTACTACAGCATAACAACATGAATGCGCTAGCGTATGCACCTTAGTCAACCAGGAAGTGGTCACGGCAATGAAAACAAGAGAGATGGAGAGCGGCACAGTGGGGAAACAAAGTAGGAGAGCATACTTAGCATAGCAGTTGCCATCCTACACTATAAAAAACAATGGATGGATGCCCATCATTAACATGCCACGTTAGATCATCTTGCAGTTCCTAAGGTGACTGAACCTCTCGAGCTGCACTTGCGAGATTAAAATGGTCACCTTAGGAGCTGCTCGATGATCTAACAGGCATGTTACCAATGGACATCCATCCATTATTCTCTGTGTAATGTGTACTTTCGTGTTTTAAAAAAAAAACTTAAAACTTGTGTAAGCCACCCACCTACTGTGAGACAAATGCCCCCTCCCACCACCTGGACCTTTAAAAAGGATGCACTCCACCCTGCCATCCTCTAATACCCACTTCCCTCCCTTCATCTTCCCCCATTTCCAGCAAAGTTTACTACAATAAAAATTATAAGTGCCAGCCATGTAGAATACATACGCATCTCTTTTACCCCACACATGCTACATCAGCTAAGTATACAGCCATCTCCCCTACCCTGTGCCTATCCCCCACAAGTCAAGAATAAGATTACGCCAAACACTCCTACTGCACCCCACCCTCTAAACACTGGACCTCCCTCCTCTCTAACTTAAAATGATAAAAGTAGCACCTGTAAAAATGAAAAGTTCCATCTAGTATTGGAGAGCAAACTGTAAGATGTCCTCTTTACTCTATACCTTGCAATAAAATAAATGAATGCTGACATCCTCACCTATAGTAACACCAGATTGGCTGCTTGTCAGTCAATCAAGTATTACTATACGTGAGCACATCGTCATTCTTTCACTTTATTCAGCATGATACAGCATGAAGTGGGCATCTCACAGCTCATTGTCCAGGAGGAGGGAGGTTGGGTGCTACAGGATGGAGGAGTTAGGTGGGATCCTATTTTTGACTGAGGAGGCAGGCATGGGGTGGGGTGAGTGGTATGTTTGAGTGATGGGGCGCAGTGGGGGAAGGGTGATCTGTATGTAATCTACATGGTTGGCACATAAGATTTTATTATAGTAAACCATGAACGTGAGGGGCAGAGGTGGGTATGTGTGGGTGGTGGAGGTGGTGTGTGTGTGTGTGTGTGTGTGTGTATTATTTATATCTTACTATCTATATATATATTTGTTGCAAAAAACTACATTAATGCATCAGTTAGGGTTGATATCAAACCATAAAAAGGAGGGGATATACGACGTTAGGGTTTCCAAACCTAACAACCCACCCCCACCCTGCACACACCAACAGGCATTGGTGATGTGCCCTGGGGTTATCAGCCTTAATGCTCACCCCATTTCATAAGTAAATAAGCTGAGATGGGTACAGTATAGGAGAATGGGGTGAGCGTTAGAGCTGACAACCCCAAGGTACACCCCTGACACCTGTTGGTGTATGCAGTGTGTGGGTGGGTTGTTAGTTTTGGAAACCCTAATGCCTTATTTCCCTCTATTTTACAATTTGATATCAACCCTAACTGATGCATTAATGTAATTTTTTGCAAAGAATGTCCTTACTTTTTGAGTTAGTGTAATTGCAGCCTTATTTGAGCTCCCATCCCTCCATAGATGCATATATGTATGTCGCTGAGGAAGGGCCCTGCACATCCATTTGTAGGACAACAGTGACCAAATTGTCAGCATAGCTATCTTATTATCCCACCTCATGTACCCGATGCAGAAAATGTTCAAACCCTGCCAAAATGTAGTTCCATGTAACTACAACACTATTCCATGCCACAGGTGCGAAAACACATTTTAGCCAGGATTTGAAAATGTTAGCCATGACATACATGAGGTGGGGTAATAAGATGTCTCTATTTAAAATTTGTTGTCAAAATATTTAAAATTTCCAAAGTTACGAGCGTGCGTAGCGAAATTGCAACAAATTGAAAAAATTAATAAAAACACGAGTAGAAACTGAAGTAATCAACCTTGGTCTTGATGATATACAACAACACGGATTTAAAAAGAACTTTTCCACTACTACCAACTCAGTGACATTTTATAATAAGTAAGCCACAGCACAGATAACAACAAACCTTATGATGTAATTTTGCTAGATTTCCGTAAAGCTTTCGATACCATCCCCCATCATATACTATTAAACAAATTACTAAATATGGGCTTTAAACCTATTTTATTCAAATGGAGTAAAGACTGGTTGCTACACAGGAAACAATTTGTCAGAATTAGCGGTTGCCTATCAGAAGAGGTATGTGTTAGTAGTGGGGTACCCCAAGGATCGGTCTTGGGCCCCACTTTGTTTGGTATTTTTGTCAGCGATATGAACCTCCTGACAGTTGCATTAATAAGTTCGCAGACGACACGAAGTTGGGGGGAGGTTGATTTGTTTCTTAAACACCTAAATATTGTCAGTGATCTACTAACAATAGAAGAACGGGCGATCAGAAACTGGATGTCATTCAATGTGGAAAAATGTGTAGTTATGCACTATGGGAAAAACAACCCCAGTTAATTGTACCATCTAAATAATGCCCCATCCAAAATTCAGAATCTGAAAAAGATCTTGGTATTATGGTTAATAATAAATTTACAGTTTCTGATCATTGCAGAACTGTCACTAAAAAAGGCTTATAATATGATAAAGAGGATAAAGTGTTCCTTTGTTTCCAGATCAGAGCAGTGTCTGATACCCATTTACAGAAGCTACATAAGACCACATCTTGATTATGGCTCCCCATTTTGGAACCCGTACTTAAAAGGGAATATTACTCTGCTCTACGGACTTTTTGGATCTTATAGCTACTCCACTTGGGGAGTCAAAGTCCGTGGGTGCGGTATACGTGGACCTATCCAAAGCATTTGACTTAGTAAATCATAGCATTTTGATAGACTCACTGATGAAAATAGGGGTGGAGGAAGAAACCTGTAATTGGTTTATATCATATCTTGATAAAAGGTCACAATTTGTTGTCTTAAATGGACAACAGTCAAGAATAGACTATGTGACAAGAGGGGTTCCCCAGGGATCCATCATGGGTCCTCTCTTGTTCATAGTCTATTTGAATGACTTACCAAAGAACACTGGATACTCAAAAATTTGTCTTTATGCAGACAACACAGCTTTAGTAGCAGTAGGAAAAACTATAAGTGAAGTAGAACTAAAGTTACAGAGTGACTTTTGCACAATGCTAGGTCATTTTTCATCTCTGGGTCTATTAGTAAATAATAGAAAGATACAGGTTATGTCCTTTGCATTGGACAAAAAGGGTGTTTCAAAACTAAAATTATTGACACAAGAGGGTAAGCTTCTAGAACAAACTGAAACATATAAGTATTTAGGGATACAAATAGATCAATGCCTTACTTTTCAACAGCATATAACAAATTTAATAACGAAAACAAATGCTAAGATTGGATCTATGAGACGAATATCAAACTGTATGACAAGGGAAACAAGATTGACCATGATAAATCAATTAATAGTGCCGGTTATTGACTATGGATGTCACATTTATAGACATACAGCAAAAAACCATTTAAATAACTTAAATACACTTTACAATGAGCTTTCAAGATTCATGTTAAGGTGTGACCCCAAAACCCACCACTGTATTATGTATACAGATTTAGGATGGATTCCATTAAATTCATGGGCAAAACGAATCTGGTTAAATCAGGTTCGGAATATATTTAAAAATCAATCCTTAGACAATTAAAAAAATAAATTACAAAAACCTAAACATGGTTTAAATTTAAGAAAAAAACAGTGCTAGGGACCTAATTATACCTAAATTAAAAAATCGATTTATCGAAATGACTCTCCAGTATCAGGTAGCCTCTAGCTGGAACTGTCTCCCCCCTTTTCTACGTGAGCTAACTATCACTGATAATGTTTTTAAAAATGGTTTGAATCATGAACTTAGTTTTCGCTGTTGTTGTAATAGGTGAAAATAATGTAGAGGTTAGAATAATTATTTGCCTATTTTTGACGATTTTATAAAAATTGTAATGTATTGCTCTTTGTATGTTTTGTATTTTTGTATTGTTACAAATATTTGTAAAGTTGTAACTATTTTTTGTATTATGTAAACAGGTAAGCCTTGTGAATAGGGATTTACTAAACCCTAATGGCTTTATCACTGTATAAATAAAATCTTACCTACCTACCTACCTACTTGAAAGGGTCCAGAAATGCATCACTAAGATGGTACGTCATTTAAAAAACAAAACTTATAAAGAAAGATTGAATGAGACACGTCTATTCTCATTACAGGAAAGAAGGCAACGTGGTGATCTGTTGTTAATGTATATAATTTTCAATTCTCCTGAACTGAATTCCCTATGCAGGCTTAAATTGAATCTAAGGGATAATAATTTACGTTCCCATAATAAACAACTGATAGTACCATGGGCAAATACATCTAAAAGGGACAACTTTTTTATGTACACACCATAAAAACTTGGAATAAACTGCCCCAAGATTTGATGGATAAAAGCACAATTGATGGTTTCAAAAAGGGTCTGGATGAGTACTTAGTCACAAAATGGAGTAATGGTGTGTGCAGTTAACGTTGACCCACTTGTGTGGGGGGACAATCTCGATGGGCTCTCTTAGCCTTCTTTTGTCCACCAAAATCCAGTTAATCCAAATGGTCATAACTTTTGCCATTTTTACATATTTTGACCCTAAAGTTATGAATAAAAGTGGAAACCCCCTTTGAAATACACTGAACTGCATTTACCTTAGTTCCTCATATTGCAGTTGCCGGTTCCAGCAGCAAGAAGTGTCTTCGATCGGAGAGTGGATCTTGAACTTGGGACCTGTTCAGGTGAGTGAGGGTGTGTCGGGGTGTACTGGGGGGGTGTGGGGTAGTGGGTGCTGAGTGGGTGGTGGGGGGTGCTGATCGGTGAGGGATGTTTATGCCAAAAAAAAACAACAAACATCAAAGATGGTTTTCTTTTTTTTTTATTTAGTATACTTTATCCTGCCGTCGGCCACCCGGTGCCTCAGCCAGGTCACAGACCTCCACTTCCACTCCCATACTGGCCATGCCTTGTCGATACCCCGGGCTTACCCCCCCCCCCAGGGTGAGGTCACGGCACCGGCCCTAGAGTGTCGCAATGACGGGATAGGTCGATGGGCTGGCCTGGGAGCTTATTAAAGTTGAGGGCAGTCTTCATTTGGGGTGGCTGACGGCATTTTTCCCAGCATGTGGGGGTGGAGACATGCAATGACGACCAGCATCCACCCCACCCCCGCTACTGGTGGCAGTGTGCTCAGTACACCCAGCCTCCGCTAGGTGTCCCTGTTATGCCAAACAGTCTACCTCCCTCCCCCCTGGAGAAGGAGAGCAGTCCTCAGACACTCAATCCTTCTCCCCCAGCCGGCCCTCCAATGTCCCGGGTCTGTTCCTGAATCTGGGTTGCCGGCGGCGTAGGTAGGCAACCTTCCCCTCCACCAGGGAGCTGGCAGATGGTTGTCTTTATTTCAGGTACTTGAACAGATTCGGTGGATTTGTCTTTGTAATTAGATGGTGGCTTTGATGGCTACCCCTCATATGGGTAGTGCCTACCTGGATTTACATCATGCACATTAACAATTTTATTTTATTTTCTCCTTTCCTTTTGGGATTCTTGGAGAACAGTGGGCTCTGGTTCCTGCAGTAAATATTACTACATCCATGCCATTTCAGAGAGGACATAAGTCAAGAACCGCAACTTTGTTCCCACCACAGACTGTTAAGAGAATTGCTGCATCCACCAGGGTAAAAATAAAATGGACAGGAGACTCATGGGGGGGAGTGCAGGGAATGAAGAGGTCTTCAGAAGGAAAAATGAAGCAGCCTACATTTTATTCTGAAGGAGCGTGTGTTTGCAAGTGAGGTTCAGAAGCAGGACAGAATGGGATACTGCAGGATTCGGTCTGGCTGAAACTTTTTTTTTGGCATATTGTGGTTTGGCTTGTGGTTGCCTTGAGATTTTGCACTGCTGCCAAGTTGAGCCGAGCCATGTCTTCTGGGTCTGTGCTGACTAGTGTCCGTGGCAAAGTGCATGTCACGGTTCATCTGTAACAATACTTAGTGCAACTGCATGAGGAGCGAGGCTTCCGATTAAAATATGCATTCTGTTTTTCCCCCTCCATGGAGTACCTCTTTTTTTTCATACCACTGGGTGCTATAGCTCCTCCGTGGGTACTCTTCTCTCAGTCTCTAAGTTGGCAAAATGTTCTCAGCTCATATCACACAGTCCTCCATGGTAACCTATTAAATGGCAAAGGAGCAGACTGATAGCCGGGACAGCATTTAGGGAATAATTCCTGCAGTGGTTTTTCAGGGGTGGTCCTGCTTGATACATTGCACTATTACCCCGATACAGAATATAATTACATCAGGATAGCTGAGGATGGACGTTATTGGTGGGCTTCTATTGCATTATCATGAAATGATAGTATCCAACATCTGTCAATGATTATGCCTCTTTCCCTTCATGAAAAAGGATATTTTTTCATGACTTGTGATATGAAAAAAGATTCTATTTCGTATCACACGGCCATGAAAAATGATGTTTAATATTAAAACAATAACATTTCAAGGGCATTTCTACAACACTGAAGTGCAGATTACACCTAACGGGGTCCCGATCAACCAGCTAGGTGTGGTGGTCTCTCTCCAGGATGTCATTTTTGTGGCTTTTGAAAAATATTTTTTTTAAGAAAAAACAGAAACAAGATGAAGGCAAATGAAAAATGAATTTTCCCATATGAAATAGGATTCCTTTTTCATTTCATACAGCTCTCTTTTAGTGCTTACTGAACATGCTCAGAAATTATTTTTTTCTAATTTTTTAACTGCAATACCTTACAAATGGCCATTATTTTTTCACCAGACTAGCAAAAGGCACATCTGTGGGCTAGTCCCTTTCTGCCCTGAAATTTTCAGACCAAGATTCCAAACCTTCTGGGCTGTAGGCAAGTTCCAAGAAAACTCCCAGCAAAGTCTATGAGTGAAAAACTGCTTTTTTCACCACTCTGCAACTCAGAAACTGCACTTCTGACCAGAATGTAACTTGCCACATCCAGAGATCTACCCTGGCTGACAGTGCATGTGAATTTGCATGCAAATCCGTTGAACAGTTGAAAAGTTATTAAAGTGCACAATTTTGAGTTTAACATTGAAGTGCCTACTCAACCCTAACTATAGGGGCACAACCCCTATAATATACAGATTAATATATATGTTCATGGCAAAAAACTTCATTTAATGCATCAGTTAGGGTTGTCCCACAGTGACAAAAGCAAGGAAATTTGATGTTAGGGTTGCCACCCCTTGCACCCCACCCCCACCAACAGGCATTGGGGTGTGTGTTGGAGTCATCAGTCCTAACTCTCACCCCATCCCATTTGTAAACAAGCTGAGGTGGTGCAGTATAGGAGAATGGGGTGAGAGTTAGGACCGGCGACCCCAACACACACCCCTGATGCCTGTTGGTGGAGGCGGGTGGGGGTGGGTTGCAAGCGTACAACCTAACATCAGATTTTCACTTTCTTTGTCGCTGTGGAACAACCCTAACTGATGCATTAAACTGAGTTTTTTGCCATGAATTTCCCTTCTTTTTGAGAATGTACACTATAAATAGTGAAGCAACGGTAACGCAAATGCAAGCGCAAATGGTAATGCACATCGTGATGTAAATGTTAATGGTAATGCAAACGGTAATAGAAATGCAAGTGCAAACATTACTGAAAACAGAAATGCAAATGCAAGCGCGTATGCAAACACAAATTGTAACGCGCACGGTCATGGTAATGCAATTGGAAACGCAAACGCTGACGGTAGCACCAGCGGTGATGCCAAAGGAAACACAAACGCAAACGTAAATGATAATGCAAACAGTAATAGAAACACAAGCACAAACGGCAATGGAAACAGAAATGCAAACACAAGCAGGTACAGAAACACAAACTGTAATGTGCACGGTCACAATAACACAATTGGAAATGCAAAATGGTAATGGTAACAGCAACGATGCACCACAGGAAAGACAAACGCAAACGGAAGCGTGTACGCAAACGCAAATGGTAATGCACACAGTGATGCAAAATGAAACGCAAACAGAAACAGTAGTGGAAATGCAAATGGTAACAGTAATGCAAATGCAAGCGCAAACGAAAACGGAAAGTGAAACGCACACAGTGGCATACATGGAATGCTAGCACAAGCGGGTATGGAAGCTGCAAGTGGGAACGCTAACTGTAACAGTAACGGAAGCGCACACCCTGTTTTTGCCCAACAGCTGCATAGAGAAACACAGTGAGTACAAAGAATGTATGCATAATAATGGGCCTCGGAACAGGAAATGAGCAGTTGGAATACTAAATTGCTTATATCTCAGGAACCATACGACGTAGAAAACAAATTAAAATTTCATATGATTTATGACTTTCCTGGCTAGTTTTGTACTTAGCCCCCTAAGCATTTTTCCAACAAAAAGTCCGTATCCTGAAGCGTTTCTGAGATACGGGGCCCGAATGGCGCGGCGGACGCTGCAATGTTAGTCTATGGGAAAAATGGTCAACTTCAGAGTACCATAACTTTGCACCCCTGCAATATTTTGTCACCAAATCACCAAAAGGTACATCTGTGGGATGTTGGCTTTCTTCCTCCATATTTCAGCCCAAAAGACCAAACTGTTCTTTTGCAGCAGGGTGGCAAAAATTCCTATTATTTTGGCCATAGTGTCACAAAGTAGTGTCGCAAATCACGACACTTTCGCAAAAAAAATCACGAAAGTGTCACAAGTTCGACACTACTTTGCGACACTACAGATTACAAAAATTTGAAAAACATATTTCTGGGGTGTTTAACCCCCCAAAAAAGACATGGCTAGCATCCTGAGGGCTTGACTAGGTGAACACAAAAATAATTGTGTCCCTAGAGGGTCCCAAATTTAAATGCCAAGCATTTCTGTGACCACTAACTGAAAATAAAATGGCTGACTCACGACACTACAGGGGTCATTTGTGACACTAAAAACTGCATTTGTGACACTGTCAAACTTTTTGTTAACTTTTCACATTGACTATAATGGGAAACTTGTTTTTTAAATAATTTTTGAGCCGTTTAATATTTTTTCATGAAATCTTCAAAAGACACATTGGGGACCCCGGCTGCATGTTCCCTGAAGGTTTCAGACTGGTCATGCAAACCGTGCAACCTGTGCGTGAGCAAAGAATGCGCAAAAAAAGTGTAAATGAGCTACGGAATGTCGCTTTATAACTCCGCAACTGTATATCAGACCGGTACGAAACTTGGCAGATCCTGATAGCTATGGTACCACTCCATGAGTGTTAAATTTCATGCAAATCTGTCTTATGGTGGCAAAATTATTAAGCTGCAAAATTTCACACTTTAACCTTAAATGTGGTACTCAACCCTAACTATAGTGGCACTACCATGCCACTATAATAATATATATATATATATATATATATATATATATATATATATTTATTGAAAAAAACTCCATGCATCCATTAGGGTTGATTTCCATCGACAAAAGTCTGGAAATTCTATATTAGGGTTACCAACCCTACTACCCATCCCCACCCTCCACACACCAACAGGCATCGGGGTATGCCTTAGGGTCATTGGGCCTAACTCTCAGCCCATTCCATGTGTAAACAAGCTGAGATGGTACAGTATAGGAAAATTAGGCCCGATGACCCCAAGATGGATGGAGACTTTTGCAGTTTTTTGCACCTCTGTAACTTTGCCTCCCCTGAACCAATCTACATGATCAAGAGATCCTGACACAGAGGTTGTGCTTTCCAAATTTCATGAAAATCGGTTGAACAGGGGCAAAGTTATTAAGGTGCAAAATGTGGGTTTAATATAGACGGGTGTATGCACCTTTAATATACAGGCGCAATCACGCCTGTATTATATATATATATATATATATATATAGGCAAAAGCTTCAAACTCATGTGGCTCCCAGGCCAGACATGACCGAGTACCACTGATTATATATTTATATATATATATATATATATATATATATATATATATACTCACCAAATGGGGTTCCCAAAAGACTTCCAGGAGCTTGCTTGAATGCTCCAAGCCTGAATGGTGTTTTTGGCGTTAGCCATTTATCAGTGAGTGTTTTAGAACCTCTGGTACTGTCTCTTTAAGAGCTGTCTGCTTGCAGACATAATTAGTTTGTATGGGGACTGTGTGTTTTTTGATTGAGTACCACTCAAGCTGCTGCCAATTCACTCCATTTTGCAGTCACTAGGAGTGCAAAGGAACCTATCTGAAAGATGTAACTGTTTGCAGAAATCATTTACAGTAATAATGAAATTACAGTTTGTCTAACCTGCTTTCTTTTGCAGTCAGAACAGTGTCTGCCTAGTTCCCCATTCTGGTTTTGAACTGCTGAACTGGACCAATCAGTGTGGGGTAAGCTAGCTCTAAAATGGTGCCTTGGACGAATCAGAACTTGGACTCATAATCTGAGCCAGCCACAAGAGGATTGTATGAGCAGTGACTCTGGGAGATGTAGTTTAGACTTCAGCACTCTTTTGGACCAACAGCAGCAGTCTATTGTGAGTGACAGCCAATCCAGTCAAGAACTGGAGGAACTCAAAGGAAGTGCCCGTTTTGTCGGTTGGAGTTTCAGTTGAGCTTTGGCAGTGAAGAAGGAAGGAGCCCTGTGTTTTTTCAGTGTGCAGTTTTAGTCAAAAACGTGTGTAAGGCCCAGAGTTCGGTCTGCAGCTTGTGTAACAGCTTGTTAGGACTGAATCGTCCTGTGAAGAGAATCAAAGGATATCTGAAGAGTAGAAACCAGGCTCACCCTGTAGAAGACTGGAGAAATTGCTGAAAATTGCACTCTCGGTCTGTCAGGAACTGAAGCTGCTGTGTGTTCTCCGGGTATTGTGCAGTAATTGCGATCGGGATACAGATGCAGCCTGCCTGGTATAGTGCTTTCTTTTATGTAAATGTGTGAAGAGGTTTGTGTACCTCAAGTGAGCCCTGCTGACATTGAAGGACCCTATCTTATTTGGAGGTCGTGAGTACTAATTCAGGTCACTCCCTGTTGAATTGCCACATTAAATCCAAATGGAATTACTGTACTGCTGACTATTTAATTTTCCTTTTCTCTGTGTGAAAGGGCCCTACCAGCTGCCCAGTTTGGACTAGCCACTAGGGCTTGGGTACCCAGGGACAGTAACTGATAGGGATGAGCCTGTGCACAGAGCCATAGAGTAGATTATTAGAGTGATAAGCTAATTAACCTGATTTCCCTGTCCTTGTTATATCCCCTAAATAAATCAGAGCTGCTTGTTTCAGTAAAGTTATACTGCCTGGAAGTATTTGTCTATGTTAAAGTACTGTACTGTGATTGTTGCACTGTATCTCATTTCACAGGAAGTCCCAGTGCCGGAACCAGTCCTGGGGGTAAGTGTATACTGTGAAGGTAATTCTGATATATTGTGTGGGCCACTAGTGGGAAGAAAGGGGTTGCAGTGTCCCAGAGGGCTGTGACCAAGTTAGTTTAACTATTGCAAACCCTGACCTCTGGGTGGAGGCACCCATATTGGATCCAGGCCCCTCAACCTGTTAGTGGCAAATCAGGCAGGGGTAGTGGCCCTGGGATAGCGCCATCTAGGGGTTACATCTTGGAGGGCTCACCGCTGGGATTGTGTGCCTCTAGTGGCCATATTTACGAACCACTGTTAAGAAAAAAATGGGTACCCGACAAAGTGGCTGTGCACCGGCTGGTGGAGTGGTGTACTGGGAGGAGATCGACCCCAAATGCTATGCTTATCCTGGACATCCCCTGGGTATCAATACGGACACTGTGCAGGGAGTACTTTCCAAGGTGGAAGGTTTACAAAACCCTGTGGTGGTGGGTGGCATGCTAATCTGCTCACCCACACTTTCCTGGCCCTAGTAGAGTTTAAGGATCCCATAGATAGCTCAAAGTGCCACAGACCATTACCCCAGAGGGAGCCCTCACTGCTTGAGAGTGATAACTAAGGACAGTAAAGACCGGGGAACCAGCCCCACCACTATCTGAAACTTTTGAGGAGAAATTTGCTAAATGGTTGCTGGGAGAAGGGAAACTGTGGAGGACTTGAAGAAACTATTCTTGCCACCTGGGGTGTTCCTCCCAACACCCTCTCCCACTCCAGTGCCGTAATGGTGGCTGAACCAATGCAGACTCCTATTTCTGCACCTGCCATTAGTCCACGACTCTTACCCGAAGGTTGAGGATCTTCTCTGGCACCCTCCCACCCCCAAGGGAGGATGACTGGGGAGACCTGGATGAACTATGTTGCCCCAAGTGCTAGAATGGCAATGCTCGGAAGGCAGCGAAAGAGGGTTAGTGAGAGCCTCAGTTACTCCTGCCCTGGCTACCATCCATGCTAAACGGGCCAGTAAACCTGAAGCGGACTGCACAGGGCCTATCTTGAGGCCTTGGAGAGTGTGTATGGGAGCCCAGATTCTGATGAGGACCTATGGTGGAGAGTAAGAAATGCACAACAGTACCAAGGGGGAGTTGTCTGTGTATGTCTCTGGCTGGAAAATTGTTGCAAGAATGCCTCAGAAAGGGTAGTTTGCCAGCGATTGAACTGGACCGAACCAGACTGGACAGAATCCTTAAGTCTGCCCCTTCTCAGAACTGCTGTTGCTCTCAGTTACGCCTGGAAAATCGACTGGAATCCCCACCTCCTATGATGAGTTAATGAGAGAAATTCGAGGAGTTGAGAAAAAGGCGACCTCGGGAGGGACCTGCACCAACAGCTGTGGCTACGACCCGAGTGACTGAGGGTGACCCATCAAGTGAAGTTCAGGGGCAGAGGGTTGACAGTCAATGAGGTGCTCTGACAAGGAAAAAGATATGTCACAATGGGGCGAACTGTTGAGAGAGATCCGAATTCAAAACAGTCCCTTTATGAAGGCCACGCCTGCAAGTACAGGCCCTGACCTATATCCGACTCATCGTATCTGCTATGGGGGTACCACCCACGTATCTCCTGCTGATAACAGTCCGAACCGATTCCTTGACCATGAAGTGGAGAAACTGACGAGGATGTCTCCAAATGCTTATCATTTACCGCAGACAGAGATGGCACCAAGGTTTCCAGTTAGTAATACCCCCCGCCCTGGCTCCCAGTGTGGCGCCTCGCCAGCTCAAACTCCAGAAAGTATGTTTTGCTATAATTGTGGGAAAAGATGGGCACATGAAAAGGGAATGCCGGTCCCAAAAGACACTGACAAAGTTGCATATAGGCTACAAGGAGAGCTTCGGAGAACAAATCAGTGGTTAAGAGGTGACGAAATGATCCAGTGAGGGCACCAAAATGCTAACTCACGTCCTTTTATGGCAAGGTCAGTTGCCCAGGCCCCCACTATCGCCTCTCCAGACTGGTCCAGAATAGTGGGTCCCTCCATGGAACCACTGTAAAGGTGAATGGAGTGTCTACAAGAGCTGTATTAGACAGTGGCCCTACAAGGACAATTATGTTCCAGGATTGGTATCAGAAGCATTTGTCAGACGTGACCTCACAACCATTAGAGTGACTGCATGTATGGGGGTTAAGTGAGAAGGCCTACCCCTATTCCGGTATATCCGAATTTGGCTGTCTTTCCCACCTCCGTGGCTGGAGTGGCGAACAAGTAGAGACCCTAGCCTTAGTGTGTCCCCCCACTGGACTGTATGATGGTGTCCCTTTGTTGATTGGAACAAATGCTCATATGTTCGGAAGGCTGGCACAGTTGTGTTATGAAAACAGGGGTCAAAGACTAGTAGAGCTTTAAAGAGTTCAGGCTTTAATTAAGAAGGCCTATGAGGCACAGAGAGATGCTGAAAAACAGAACCAGAGGAACCAGTCGGAATTGTATGGAAGAAGGATCCTGAGTCTCTGATCCTGGCGCCAAATGCCCAGTGTACCTTACAGGGAGAGGTCCGTATCAGAAAGGATGTCAAGAATAAAATATTAATGTTGGATGCACCAGGCGATGGAAGAAATTGCCAGAGAGGACTGCTGGTCAAGCCTAGTATTTTTGCCCGCTAGAGCCCATGCTTATGCCAGAAGGGTAATGGTCCAAGTTCATAATGTGTCTGAAAGAGACATTCGAGTAAACAGGAGGTTGCATCCTTGGCTAATGTGCATTGTGCAGACACTGCAATGCTACCCAGCAGCAAGAGTTCAAGAAGAATGACAGAGTAACGCCTGACTTGTTAGATTTCGGCGACTCCCACTGCCAGCTGAATGGAAAGTGAGGATCAGTGAGAAGCTTGCCCAGAGAGACAGGTGTTTTCTTTAAAGGAATGGGATGTGATGCGTTAAGGAGCTGAGCACAATATCCGGCTGCATGACGAAAGACCATTTCGTGAGAGGTCTTGCCTGCACCTGCTGACATAGATGATGTGAGACGGCATCTGCAAGAGATGTTAGCTGCTGGTGTAATACAAGAATCCAGTAGCTCTTATGCTTCCCCATTGTGGTAGTGAGGAAAAGAATGGAACAGTAAGGATGTGTGTGGATTATCGCACTTAAACCGGCGGACTATCCTGATCAGTACATAATGCCCGCATTCAGGATGCTTTTGACTGCCTAAGCGGGAGCAAGTGGTTCTCTGTGCTGGATCTCCGCAGTGGGTACTACCAGATCCGGTGGCCCCAGAGGACCGTGAGAAGACGGCTTATCTGTCCGGGCTGGCTTGCGAATTCATGAGGATGCCCTGGCGATTTCAGGTGCCCCAGCCACTTTTCAACGATTGATGGAGCGTGCAGTGGGGACATGAACTTACTAGAGTGCCTGGTATACCTAGATGATGTTATTGTGTTTGGCAGCTCACTGGAGGAACATGAGAGCAGATTATTTAAGGTATTGGACCGACTGGGACTTTGGCCTTAAACTGTCCATTGATAAGTGTCAATTCTTCCAAACATCAGTAAAGTATGTGGGACACATAGTATCCACTGAGGGAATAGAGACCGACCCAGGTAAAGTTGAGGCCTTGACCACCTGGCTGCAGCCCAAAATCTAAAGAACTGCAAAGATTCCTGGGATTCTGTGGTTATTATCGGTGCTTCATCAAGGACTATTCAAGGTGATCCGCCCTTTACTTAACCTTACTCAAGGGTATCCCAACCCACAAAAATACCAAAGTCAAGCGTCCCTCAAGACTGAAAAAGTGTATTTTCATCCGAGTGAAGTATTTGGGGCCCGCTGGACTCTGATTGTGAGACTGCTTTTCATGAGATCATATATCAACTTACCCATGCTCCAGTGCTGGCCTATGCCGATCCAAGAAAACCTTACGTCCTGCACACTGGATGCTAGCTTGCAAGGGTTGGGGCTGTTGTACCAAGAGACGAGAATGGCCTGAGACCAGTGGCCTTTGCCAGTAGAAGCCTGACCCATCCGAAAAGAACTATCCTGTATAAGTTAGAGTTCTAGCTTTGAAGTGGGCTATTGTTGACCAATTCCATGAGTATCTTATGGGGCTAAAATACTAGTAAAACTGACAATAATCCTTTGACCTATGTGCAGACCTCAGCTAAGTTGGATGCCACTGGCCATAGGTGGCTTTCTGCATTATCACATATGACTATGCTCGTCGAATACCGAACAGGTCTGAACCACATAGATGCTGATGCTCTCTCCCGAGGCCTGTTCCCCAGAATGATTGGGTCCGATTAGCAGAACCTGACATTCGGGCACTCTGCCGGAAGTTTGACAGGGAGGAACAAATGTCCACGGACGCAGTGGACTGCATGGTGGATTGCTTGGGAGCCTCTGAGAATTGCATACCTGCTGCTTATTGCCACTTTTCTGCAATAGACATTGGTGCACTGCCTCAGCTGGACAATGACAGTATTCGGCGGGCTCAATCCCGCGATCCCATGATCAAAGCAGCTTTAGAAGCCCTCTATGCAGGAAAAGATGTGTCAAATTACGCCCACTGATTTGAGAACTGCACTGTTATACAAAGAAGGTCCTAAGTTGAAACTGATCAATAAACTGTTATACAGAGAAACAGTAGACAGAGGGGACAAGTAGACAAACAACAACTAGTGCTGCCCACTGCCTTCGAGACTCAGTACTGAGGTCCTTGCACAACCACATGGGGCACCTTGGTATAGACAGAACACTTGACTTGGTGAGATCCAGATTCTATTGGCCTAAGATGGGGCTGATGGAGCAACACATTCGAACTTGTGAGTCGCTGCGTTACAGAGCTTTGCCCCAGAGGGCTGCCCCTTGTTAACATCACCACCAGTGCACCCATGGAGCTGGTCTGTATTGATTTTCTGGAGTTTGGAGTCAGATCAAGAAATATCAGTAAAGTGCTGGTGGTCACTGACCATTTCACGAGATATGCCCAAGCTTTCCCACCAAAGACCAGAAAGCATCCACTGTGGCCAAAGTACTTGAAAACTTTTGTTCACTATGGGCCCCACAAAGAATCCATTCTGATCAAGGAGAGACTTTGAGAGTCGTCTGATCAAAGAGATGCTTTCTCTGTGGAGGTGAAAGTCCAGAACCACTCCTTACCACCCCAGGGGACCCACAGCCTGAGCGTTTCAACCGCACTTTGCTAGATATGCTAGGCACCCTGCACCCAAAGGACAAGCTTAGATGGAGCCAACAAATTAGCACCCTGGTACATGCTTATAACTGCACCAAAAGTGATGCCACTGGATTCTCCCCTACTGCCTGATGTTTGGAAGAGAAGCTCGACTACCAGTAGATGTGTGTTTTGGGGTCTCTCCTGATGGGGTTCAAGCTGACAACTATTTACAGTATGTGCAAAGTTAAAGGCCCAGCTAACTCATGCGTACCAACTGGCTCAAACCTGGCTGCCAAAAGAAATCTGGCCAACAAAGAAAGGTATGATAAAAGGTGAAAGCACAGGAACTCCAGGAGGGAGATCGGGTATTGCTAAGAAATCTGGGACTGCATGCAAGCAGCACAAGATTGCTGACAGATGGCACCATCTCCTCACATTGTAGTGGGCAAACTAGATGATCTGCCAGTGTACAAAGTAAGGCCTGAGAATAATTCAAAGATGTAAAAACAATGCATAGAAATCATTTACTGCCCATTGGACAAATCCTGATTGAGTCTGGAGCCCCAGAGAGATGCCACCTCTGGACCAGTGACTAGAGCTGCTGCTAAGAAAAGATCAGAAGTCTGCACCTACAGAAGCAAGTTAAAGTGTTCCCCTCCACAAGTCCCAGTTGAGCATGACTGTCAGTCCATATCGGAAGAAAGTGAGAGTGACTTTGAATACTATCCTTCTTACGAACTGAGTCAATTGTTTAAGGGCAATCCCTAGTCAATACAGAGATCAAGCTTGGCCTTCTGACTGTCTAAGCCCCCAGCTTCATCCTGGAGTCAATGCTCCCAGAAAGTGAAGTGCAAAGCATCAGATCAGATGAAATGGAATCATTGTGCATGGTTGAACTATTTGAGCTTTCAGGGAGAAAATTATAGATTGGGCAGACTGGTGATACACCCAAACAAGAAGAGTATTTTGAGTGCCTGACAGTCCACTGCCAGTGTCCGAAAGCTCTCCATGCGAGCCAAATGTTGTGGACTCAGAAACTGTAACTCCTGGAGCTGAAAGTGCCCCAAGTTCTCAGCCTCTCTACCCCCATGGAGACTCCCCGACAAGTGAGGACAATGCTGAAAATGAGGCTCAGAGTGCAGAGACTATAACAGTTCCCCTAGAAAAGACTGGGTCGAGCTGTAAAAGCTGTGGTGCACCTCAGTTATGATTCACTTGGGGAGGCCTGTGGACTTGCTCTCTCAATGTTGTCCATAAAGGAGTGTATGTGTCCCAGGCTCATTGCCCAAACTGAGCATCAGTGCTAACTCCAAGTTACTTGTGTTTGCCCTCTAAGTATGGTGCCTTGCCCCATCCAGCCCCAAAGGTAACTGATAGGAAGGCCCCTCTTCAGGTTTCATGTACAAGAGGTAATAACTTGAGTTATGGTACAATGTGTGTGTAATACTGTGTAAAGAGTGACGTACTGCAATGTTTCAGAAATGTGTTCTTGGTAAAATGATATATATTATTGATGATTACATGTGTGAGCCTAATGCAAATGTATCTCGGTTGCAGTTAAAACTTATAGAGGTACTTGGCCAGACGTCAAGCTTTCCCAGGCCAGGAAGGGTGTAACCCCCCTGCAAATGAGGGTTCCCAAAAGACTTCCAGGAGCTTGCTTGAATGCTCCAAGCCTGAATGGTGTTTGGCGTTTAAGCCTTTTATCAGTGAGTGTTTTAGAACCTCTGGTACTGTCTCTTTAAGAGCTGTCTGCTTGCAGACATAATTAGTTGTATGGGGACTGTGTGTTTTTTGATTGAGTACCACTCAAGCTGCTGCCAATTCACTCCATTTTGCAGTCACTAGGAGTGCAAAGGAACCTATCTGAAAGATGTAACTGTTTGCCAGAAATCATTTACAGTAATAATGAAATTACAGTTTGTCTAACCTGCTTTCTTTTGCAGTCAGAACAGTGTCTGCCTAGTTCCCCATTCTGGTTTGAACTGCTGAACTGGACCAATCAGTGTGGGGTAAGCTAGCTCTAAAATGGTGCCTTGGGCGAATCAGAACTTGGACTCATAATCTGAGCCAGCCACAAGAGGATTGTATGAGCAGTGACTCTGGGAGATGTAGTTTAGACTTCAGCACCTTTTGGACCAACAGCAGCAGTCTATTGTGAGGACAGCCAATCCAGTCAAGAACTGGGAGGAACTCAAAGGAAGTGCCCGTTTTGTCGGGTTGGAGTTTCAGTTGAGCTTTGGCAGTGAAGAAGGAAGGAGCCCTGTGTTTTTCAGTGTGCAGTTTTGAGTCAAAAACGTGTATAAGGCCCAGAGTTCGGTCTGCAGCTTGTGTAACAGCTTGTTAGGACTGAATCCGTCCTGTGAAGAGAATCAAAGGATATCTGAAGAGTAGAAACCAGGCTCACCCTGTAGAAGACTGGAGAAATTGCTGAAAATTGCACTCGGTCTGTCAGGAACTGAAGCTGCTGTGTTCTCCCGTATTGTGCAGTAATTGGATCGGGATACAGATGCAGCCTGCCTGGTATAGTGCTTTCTTTTATGTAAATGTGTGAAGAGGTTTGTGTACCTCAAGTGAGCCCTGCTGACATTGAAGGACCCTATCTTATTTGGAGGTCGTGAGTACTAATTCAGGGTCACTCCCTGTTGAATTGCCACATTAAATCCAAATGGAATTACTGTACTGCTGACTATTTAATTTTCCTTTTCTCTGTGTGAAAGGGCCCCTACCAGCTGCCACGGTTTGGACTAGCCACTAGGGCTTGGGTACCCAGGGACAGTAACTGATAGGGATAGGCCTGTGCAGAGCCATAGTAGATTATTAGAGTGATAAGCTAATTAACCTGATTTCCCCTGTCCTTGTTATATCCCCTAAATAAATCAGAGCTGCTTGTTTCAGTAAGTTATACTGCCTGGAAGTATTTGTCTATGTTAAAGTACTGTACTGTGATTGTTGCACTGTATCTCATTTCACAGGAAGTCCCAGTGCGGAACCAGTCCTGGGGGTAAGTGTATACTGTGAAGGTAATTCTGATATATTGTGTGGGCCACTAGTGGGAAGAAAGAGGTTTGCGAGTGTCCCAGAGGGCTGTGACCAAGTTAGTTTAACTATTGCAAACCCTGACCTCTGGGTGGAGGCACCCATCATTGGATCCAGGCCCCTCAACCTGTTAGTGGCAAATCAGGCAGGGGTAGTAGCCCCTGGGATAGTGCCATCTGGGGTTATATATATATATATATATATATATATATATATACATATACATACACTACACACACTGTATATGGTGTGTGTGTGTGTGTGTGTGTGTGTGTATATATATATGTATATATATATATATATATATATATATATATATATATATATAAGGCTATACAATGGTGAGCTGTCAGATAAATGATTTATCTACACAAGTGCTGTTTGACCTCAGGTAACTTCAAGAGTGGCGTATGCTACGAGTGAGATGTCCGAGGTCAAACAGCACAAGAGTAGATAAATCACTTATCTGACAGCTCACCATTGTATATTTCATTTATGCAATAGGGATGCTTTCCGTCAGTGCAGGGACATTTGCTTTTGATTGTTTATCTTTTTTGCATATGTTTGTTAAAAAAGTGAACAAAAAAATTGCATTTTCTGCTCTGTTTTGCTAATTATAAAAAAATCTATAAGGTATCCATAAATGAAACAGCACTCATTTTGTAGATAATTTTGTGCTGAATAACCCACTCAGAGCTCAGCTGAAGCCTGCTAACAATCAGTGATGAAGAGTTTCTGTGCAGAGCTTTGTCAGCTCAAATGTTAACCAGCTGTTAACTGGTTGCACAATAAGTTTAATGTGAACTTTTCTGTACGTGCACCAAGAAATTGAGATGGTGGTCCAGCCAGACACCCCCCCAAGGTACATAAAGGGGGAGACATCCTCAATCACAGTACCATCAAGGATATGGTAGACCAGGAGCAAAAGGTCATGGAAGACTATTTCTTGTCACTGAGGGACAGTTGGTATAACCAGAACCAGTGTCGGATGTTGTCAAGGTCCAGTTGGAATGGGACAGTGAGTTCAGAGGCAAAGAGCACTGCATCATCTACATAGTTGTGTGTGTCTAGAGAGAATACCTCTTGAGGTAGCCCGAAATATGATTATTTGGTGAGGAATGTTGGTGGCATTGTTCCTTGCATGAGTGGCATAGCAAGCGAAGCCACCATAGGGTACAAAAGGGGAACAATAACATTCCTGAAACAACAATCATAATTTGAGCTACCTCGTGGGATATTCCATGTATACCATGGGATTTTGAGTTTCTGGCTCCATGTTGTCAATAGTGAATAATTACATATGGGTAATGCGCTCCCCACTGAGGTAGTGGTACAGCTGAAAGCTGTGACCTCAGCATAGAACCCTGAGAACATGAGGATTCCAATTGCATCAGTTCCCCAGTTTCAGCTGTACCACTGACGGGTAGATAGCATAGTTTGAGCTTTCTAGAAGATTTCTGCATTTTAGCTGTTTGCTGTTTTCAAGGTTTGTGTGACTGTAAGACAGCTTGGGGTTACCTGGTTACAGGGAGCACCCCTAAATTTAAAAATCATGCCTGTTTAGCTGAGGTTTTCAAAGTGAATAACCTGCTAGCTAACACTCATTCAGTGCCCGTAGTGTCTGAATGGAGACCAAGGGCCATTACAGGGTGTTTTGTGTCTGGCAGGTCTAGAATTCTTTTGCCTAGCCTGGTGTCTCAGGTAAGTAATTTCTTTGTATTCTGTGGGGGACTTAGATAGTTAGGTAAAGATGGACTGTTAATTGTCTTCTTCCCTCCTTCTAGTGTCTATTGTCAATGACGATGGTGGCCCTCTCTGTTTATACATGCTTCAGTTAAACAAATTATTTATTATTATTGCCTTATTGTTTTATTAGGCATAGAGATAGTCGGTAATCTGTTTGGACAGGGAAAGTTTCCTTTTTTATTTAGTTCTCCCTGGTGTGCTGCATTCTGCGCAGTGTTATAGATAGACTTCTGACTGTGTTTCTTTTGTTTGTTTGTTTTTGCTCCCCCAGGGTCCCCTGCAGCCCCACTCCTTTGGGGTCTCGCATGCTGGCTCTGCCTTTGCTTGTCGGCACTAACCCCCACTGCCGTGCCTGTCTCAGCTTCCCCCAGAGCTCTGCCAGTGTTCCCCATCGGTGGTCCAGCTTATCTCTGCTAGGGGCCTTGCAGCGGGAGGGGGTGAGAAAGCACCAGTTACATTGGTGAAGTTGGTAGGGGCCCGAGTGCTGAATGCTGAGCGGTCAGCGGTGTGCGGGAGGCCTACTGAAGGCTGTCATCTGGCACTACAGGGTGACCATGTTTTCCACTTTTCTGGGGCACCCATCCACCTTCCGCAGAGCATGTGGCCGTGGCAGTGTCCTGGGGGCGGTGGTTTTTGGTGGTGTGTGGTCACCCATGCCGCCAAGAATGTCTCCGTGAACCACCACCAGGAGTTGCTACAAGAATGGCACACACCAACCCACCCCCAGGAGGGAAGCACTCAAAAGATGCTTTTAGCTCCTTCCCTGTCAGCCTTCACTCCTAGCATCCGGGCTCCAGGCATGAATCCCGGTCACTAGCATGCCATAGCAATGCCCCATCGCTTGGCACCACGGAGCCCTGTCTGCATTTCTATTGGGCACATTTCTATTATTTTTTTTTGGTCTTCTTATTGCTCTTTATTCCACCCTTCTGCTTTGTTGTGCTGACCACAAGGTCCAGTTGGCAGTGCCGTTCCTCCACACTCCAGTAGTGAGTGTTGGCTCCCATCAGCCTCCCGAATGTTACAGTGCCTTACATGTTAGGTTTCCCACCACAAATAGTGCTTCATGTGCTGGATCTCTGTTTAGGGTGGGGTGGTGTCTTACAAAAGTGCTGAGCGCGTGCTTATGCATTGATGTCTTGCACATTCACGTAATGTCAGCGCACATGCACTCAGAGACTGAACACTGTTAGCGATAGCATGAGTTGCTTAGTCTTCAGGAGGAAGTGTATCTTTTCTAGCTTTTAGTGGTAGCGCATGCACTTAGGAACTTTTCTGCTCAGTCATTGATGACCATTTTGGCAGTGGTTCCTTCAGTTGGGAGGGACTTCTCAGAACATAAGAGGTAGTATAGCCTTGAGGGTCGAAGAACCCAGCTGTGAAGCTGGAGACCCAACAGACCTGCTACTCAGTTTGCCTTCCAGGCTTGATACCAGCAGTCTGGGACTCCTATCTAAACAGAGATAAAAGTTATTAAGATAGCGTGCATTGCACAGTGTATAGGAGTTTTAAAGGGGAAGTCCCCTCAACCTATTTTCTGTATACCTGTGTAGTATGTAGCCATGAACATTGATTCCCTCTCTTACACCCATCTAATTTATGCCACCAGCACTGCTGTTATGCACTTATGTCACTGATCTCTGCAAGCTGTTTTTCTCTCTTTTGTACCTTAATGCTTTATTTATTTATTTTGTTTTTGTTAACCAGGTAGGTGCACTAGACAAGAGATTTTACCTATTTTCAGGCACGACCCGGGAGGGTTACACATCAGAAACAGCAGATACTTAGTGTCCACAACAGAATACAAAACATCTAGTTGGAAGGAAAATACAGTAACACATGACAATTTAGAATACATGGCACATTCAGGAACAACAAGTAGAATATTCATAGCATGAGGATAAATAGTAATCACAGTTACATAAACTTTATAAAATTTTGAAAACAGTATAATTGACTAAAAAAATACATATACAGCAAACACTGGGGGTACATAAGTGCTGAGAGGAAGTACTGCTCTCAAGGTGGAAGATCCGTGGTAGTAGTGCAAGTGAGTGGAGACAAGCAAGAGGTAGAGCAGGAGCAGAGACCTGAGCTCATAAGGTGAGTTCTTAAACTTTCTTGAAAGGCCCGGTGAGTAGCTGATTGTTTAACATAGAGTGGAAGGGTGTTCCACATTCTGGGAGCAGATACGGCAAATGCAAGTTCACCCTTCTTGGTGAGACATACAGGCATAACAAAGGAAGCATTTTGAGTAGATCTCAGCATATAGAGCAAGTCAGGTTGTTTTAGTAGAGTTACAAGGGATCTTGGAGTACTAGTCCGGGTTAATTTATTGACCAGACAACCAGCTGTGTACAGATGATAGGAGGATGGGGTGAGCCAATTGAGAAAGAAGAATAGAGCTGACAGCGATGTGTTGGTTTAGGAACCGCGGCTTGGCTAATACTATTATAACAAGTGCTCCATTTCTGGATTACTTGCTTGCTAGCATTAAGGTAGATTATAGAGCCATAGTTGAGGCAAAGTTGAAGAATTCCCTGAGTAATGGCCAGCCTGGCTGTTGAATTTAGGGAGGATCTTACCTTGTAAGCCAGGCCAGGTTTACTGTTCACTGCCTTACAAGTGGCTACAATAAGAAGATTAAAGTCCAGTGAGGGGTCAAGAGTCATCCCAAGGTATCTGAACGATGTGACTGTATCCAGGGTTATGCCATCAGGTCCATGAAGGGAAAGTCCCATATGACAAGCTTTTAGCCTAGGAGAAGTCCCAAACAGCATTGACACCATTTTGCTAGTGTTAAGTAGGAGCTTATTTTGTTTTAGCTAAGCCGAGAAGAAGTCAAAGTTAGATTGAAGGGAGGTGCGAACTGCCGAAATGTCATTAGCGGCAGAGTAGATAACCATATCGTCGCATAGAAAAGAGACAAAGTTGATCCAGATGGGGGCGGGAGTTATTTATAAAGAGACAGAAAAGGGCGGGACCAAGAATAGAACTTAGCGAACACCAACTGAGATACAGACAAGATCGGATGTGGCAGTTCCCTATTTGAACAAATTGTTGCCTACCTAGAAGGTAACTGCCAAACCAGGCTGTGGCAGAATTTGAGAAACCAAGAGAGGATAGTTTGGAGAGCAGAAGAGAGTGGTCAGCCAAGTCAAAGGCCTTTGTGAAGTCAATAAAATAGCCCAGTGAGTTTTCCTTTGTCCATGTTAAGCAGCACATCATTAGTAAATTGTAATAGTGCTGTAGTTGTGCTGTGGCCGGACCTAAAGCCATGCTGGGCTGGGGATAATAGATTGTTTTTATGCAGATACTCTGTGACCTGAGAAGACACAGCCTTCTCTAGGATTTTATCCAAGACAGATAAGATGGCAATTGGTCGGTAATTACTCATCGTTCTAGAGTCTCCTTTCTTACGCACTGGCACAACACTTGCAATTTTCCAGATGGATGACACCGTCCTAGTCACAAGAGATAAGTTGAGTATTCTCGCAACAGGGGCTACAGTGTCAGCAGCAATAACTTTAAGGAACTTAGGTAATAGTCCATCGGACCCAGGAGAGCCATGTTCAGGAATGGCTCTCATAAGCCTTAATATATCAATAGTCGAGACTGGTTTAATACTAAACGGGGTCGATAAAGATTCGGCAGGGTTTATGATTTCCTCAGAGGGTAAAACAGAGTTAACCAGGAAATCCGAGAGATCAGAGAAGTGAACATTAAGCGAAGTAGCAATCGTGCTTTGGTTATTGCAGTTAACATCATTTATAGTCATTTCAGTCAGAGGCGGGGATGGGCCTTTCCTTAAAAAACTTTTAACATGGTTCCAGAAACCCCTATCATCTCCACAGGATTTTTGAAGAAACATACCACAGTATGCTGTTTTGCTGCTCGGATATCTTTCTTACATGTTTTTCTCATGGATCGGTACTTAGACCAGTCATCAGGTTGGTTAGACATTTTGGCAGTAACCCATGCTTTATCTCTACTCTTCATTGCTGAGAGGAGATTCTTATGCAACCATCTAGTTTTAGCGCCCCAATTCTCCTTCTTTTGAGAGGCACATACTTGTTTTGGAGGGGGAGGAGATTTGATAGAAAGTAATCGAGAGCTCTATCAACATTAGTTGTGTGATATAACGGGGACCAATTAATGCATCTTACTTCCAACAGAAGTGCTGCAATATTTAATTTTGAGAAATCCCAGAACTGTATGATTTTAGGAAGTAGCTTAGGACAGCTGGCATTCCAGACACAGAAAGTGGGTGAGTGGTCACTGATTGAGTCAGGCAAGGTACCAACTTCAAAATTCTATTGACACGATTGGTGGCAATCCAGTCAATGTGGATTGGTGTGAACTGCTGGAAGAAATATGGGTAGAGTCCAGTAACCAGCTGGGAGAGGTGAAGCTTTGCAAGAGTGTTATTATATACACCAGAATTACTACTAGACCGGTCAAGGTTAAAATCACCAAGTAATATAATTTCTTTAATCTCCTTTAGAGAAGACAGGTGGTCAATGATTCCATCCAGGCCAGTTAGCGCCACCTTTGGAGGATTATAGACACAGACTAGGTTTAATTTCCTTTCTCCACCAAGAGTCAGTTCCACATGAAGTATTTTGCAGGAGCTGTGCATTCCGCGAAATAATACTGAGACCTTGAGGTGATCTCTGGAGTAGAAAGCAACCCTTCCCCCCCCTTTGTGAGGAGGGACGATCAAATCTAACTAGGTTGTATCCTGTTAATTTAAGCACTGAATCAGGAATATCTATCTTAAGCCAAGTTTCAGAGAGTCCACGGATATCTGGGGAATACAGTTTAACCCATGCTTCAAGTTCAGGGAAATTAGAGGAAATACTTCTAATATTCATATGGGCAATTTTTAGGCCCCTCGATAGAGACCACTGCGGGAAAGTGATTGGATTTGCCGCATCATTTGGACCCAGATTGGGCTCAACATCACCAGAAAGGGATATGCAAATTTTGTTAATCCAAGAAACAATGCTTATGCTATGTACAGTATGCCATCACTTTTGTGCTAAGCAATTTACTGTCAAGTAAGGTTGTTGATCTCTTTATGTACTGCATTGTATCAGCTCCTCCCTGTACTATTGTTTGTAAATTGTTTGAACTGTAATCTCCCGGGTTGTGCCTGAAAATAGACAATCCTGTCTAGTGCACTTACCCGGTTACTAAAAGCAAATAAATAAATTTCATCCTAATTTAAATTTAAATGAAGTTGCTTCACTCTGTTCTTTCCTCGTGTGAAAACCTGTTTAATGCCATTGCAAAGATCATGACCCCACTCATGCAAGGTATCATAGGAGTTGATGATGCGTACATTCACAAGTCAGCAGAAGTGCTATTGTCATTTCTGTTGTATGTCTTCAAAAGTCCCTGTATTCTTGCCTTGTGCTGGCCATCAAACTTTTCAAGGTAAGTTCCCTAACGCTTTCTGTTGTTTGAAGTGTGCCTGAGTTAGAAAAATGCAGTTGGAAGGATACTGGTGCTTGTGAAATTTTGTTATTCAGCTGATTAATTTCTATGTGCTAAGAGCTCTTTGCTTACTCCCAGTCCCTTTTTGTGCAAATACGCATTATTAACTCCCGTGTTTCCTTTTATGAGTGAGGTCATGTCCTTTTGCAATTACGTCAAACAGGTTTTCACACCAGGGCACAACAGAATAAAGCAACTTCATTTAAATTTAAATTAGTATAAAATTAGGAGGATGCAAGAGAGAGAATCATTGTTCATGCCTGCACACTACACTGCCAAACAGAAAAAAAGGTTGAGAGGACTTTCCCTTTAAAGTGATGTGCATGGTTTAACAGCATTGGCAGTACTGAAGTACGGAGTTCTTTTTTCTGGTTGTTAGTACACTTAAGGGTCAGTGACACCATGGCATATCCTGGACCATCCAAAATTCAGTGAGGTAGTGAGGAGTAAAGTTTGTACCCTCTACAGGGGCAGTATTGTAGTATACGGAGCTCGTTATTCTGGCTGTTGTCACACCTAAAGGCCACTGGCACCCTGGCATATCCAAGGTTTCTCACTTAAATGATGCAAGACCTGCTGCAGTAGAGTGATTCCTCTCCATTGAAGTTGTACTGTCATACTGGTTAATACAATATGACTTGTCTTTTTTGGGTTCCCCCTAGTCAAACCCCTGAGCCGGGGAAGAGGGTACACCTGTTGTCCTATCTTTATTTATTTTTATTTATTTCAGTTTAGGATTAACACCTTTGAGCCAGGGGCTCATTTACAAAGGTTTCAAGTCAGACGAATACAAAAACAAGACATTCAGTTACAGTACACAGGTATCTTAGTATACACAGTAGTTGCAGGAAAACATATTCACAATACGGGGTAACAACAAATACAACACTATTAGAGTGTGGTACAAAATTTAACTTGAGGAGGTTTCAACACTAACAACACTACTTGAGTGTGGTACAACGCTTAGTAAATGCAGGGAACAGTAAAGAGTTGGAAGGTCCCGGGCTATGGCAGGGTAGTGTGTTGGACAGCCTAAGGTGGCTTTGTCAGGGGTGAGGCTGGGGGGGGGAGTGGTGGAGGTGGTGATGGTGATGGAGGCAGAGGGGTAGGGGTGGGGAGGGAGGTGGGGGTAGGGAAGGAAATAGAAACATAGACTTTGACAGCAGATAACGACCGCTGGCCCACCCACTCTGCCCATTTCCCTACCTATTGGATAAGCTTCAGATTCTAGTTAACCAACAGCCTACTTCCTCCTACCCCCCACTATAATTGCCTTCACGTCTGTCCCATGCATGTTTGAATTCCCTCACTGTTTTAGACCCCACAACCTCCCCAGGAAGGCGGTTTCATGCGTCCACCACTCTCTCCGTGAAAAATAATTCCCTCACATTGCCCCTGAGCCATCCCCCCTCTATCTTTAAATTGTGCCCCCTTGTTCTTGCACATCTCTTTTTCTGTAAGATGCTACCCTCCTGGACTTTGCTGATCCCCATGAGGTACTTGAAAGTTTCTATCATGTCCCACTTCTCCCTCCTTTCGTCAAGGGTATACATATTAAGCTCTCTCAGTCTCTCTTCATATGGTTTCTGATGCAGACCCTGCACCATTTTAGTTGCCCTCCTCTGGACTGCCTCCATCCTGTCTATGTCCTTGCGGAGATGGGGTCTCCAAAACTGCACGCAGTACTCCAGATGGGGTCTCACCAACTGTCTGTGCAGAGGGATAACCACTTCCCTTTTTCTACTTGTGATGCCTCTCCCTATGCATCCCACTATCCCTCCGGCTCTCCTTACTGACCTCTCACATTGCTTGCCCACCTTTAGGTCATTTGAGATAAGGTGGCTGTGACAGGAGGGGAAAGTAACAAGGGCAGATTAAGGACTAGTCAGGATAAGGTATGGCAGACACAAACATTCTCACAGATAAAGTGGGAATGGAGTCCAACTTTAAACTGGCTGAGCTTGTTACATTCAATTAGTGCAGGAGGTAGATCATTGATCCATTTAGGCCCCCGATATGAAAGGGATCTCTGAGCCAATGTTGTGTGCTTGAAGTCACCAGAAGCCCCCCTTTGGTCACACTTCTGGTGTTGAGTGTAGGTTGTGCAACTTTAAAGAGACAGGAGGTTGAGTCTGGCGTGAAACCTAACATTGCTTTTTTTGCCAATAGCCAGGTCTGGTACTGTGCCCTGAGGTGGAGGGGGAGCCATCCGGTCTTCACGTAAAGGGCACAAGTATGGGTCATATCGTTGGCCCCCAGGACAAGTCTAAAGACCTTATTGAGGAGAGTTTTGACTCTTTTTAGGGCCGCCTTAGAGCCATCCCCATAGATAACAAGGCCATAATCAACAGTAGATGGGACTGAGCAACACGGTGACACATTTTAGGGCGTCAGGGGTCATGGAGTGTCGGTGGCAGTAGAGGACTCCCAGTTTTGCTTTTGCAGATTTGATAACATTGTCTATGTGTGTAGAGAAGGTGAGTGTGTCATCTAGGTGTACACCTAGATATTTGAAAGTGCAAACTTGTTCTAGTATGTCACTTTTGTTGCTCCGTATCAGCAGAGGGCCGAATTTCTTTTTGTTCTGCGGTATGGTGAAGAGCATGCTCTTGTTTTTTTTTTATAGTTGAGCAGCAGTTTGTTCTGAGAGAACCACGATTCAAGCCTCTGGAAGTTGTCTTGCAGGCCTGAAGAGATTGAGGACTGTTGTCTGCCTGATACTGAGATTACTACATCATCAACATAGAGCATAATGTGTGCCAGGCAAACAGTTGGCAGGGAGTTAATAAAGAGACTGAAAAGGAGTGGTCCAAGAATTGACCCTTGGGGGACTCCGAGGCTCACCTCCCTTGGTTCAGAGTGTTTACCATTTATTTTCACACATTGTGTCCTGTGGGAAAGGTAACTGTGAAACCAGGCTACAGCGTCAGCAGACAGGCCTGTAGTAAGTAGACAGCTTAGTAGGAGTTGATGATTTACGGTGTCAAATGCCTTAGTGAGGTCTATAAGGATAGACCCCACTGCAAGATCATTATCTAAGGCATCGTACAGCTGGGAGGTGTAATCAACCAAAGCAGTAATGGTGGAATGATTTTTCTGGAATCCATGTTGCTGTTCACAGAGTAGGTTGTTCTTTTCCAGGTACTCAGTGAGCTGATCTGAAACCACTCGCTCCACGGCTTTGGAAAAGAAAGGGGGGATAGTATAGAGATTGGCCTGTAGTTTGACAAGTTAGTTCTATCACTGGATTTAAAGGCAGGGGTGACAAGTGCTGCCTTCCATTTATCTTATTTTTATTTATTTATTTAGTTTTTGTTTACCGGGTGGGTGCGCAAGCCATAGAGATGACTATTTTCAGGCACGACCTGAGAGGTTACAGAGCAATACAGAAAAAACAACAGTAGGTGATACAGTAATATACAAACAAGGTATTATATATCAGGATTTACAGCATGAATAAAGTACGGTGTTTAGTGCAGGGTACAGGACATAGTTTCAGTCAGCAGCATAGGTACAGGGCTAACTTATAAGTAGGACAGAAACTGCAAAATCATGTTCTTGTGAGGAAGCCATAGACATCTAGCAAAAGGCTTAGGAATTGAACAGTCAGCAAGTAAAACCAAGGGGGAGACAGCCAATACAGGTCTAGGAGATAGAGACAAATAACAGATAAGTGCAAGGTGGAAGGCAGCAGAGGACTGGGAGTTGTGATAGGTAGAGATTGGAACAGGTTCATGCTCAGGGATACGGGATCAGCGCATACACACAGAGAGGAAGGGGATAGTTAGAGGGTGGGGAAGGGGACAGGGTGAGAGGGAAAGTATCCCAAAAAGTAAATTGACAGTAGGCAAGTTAAGAGCATAACAGGAACATTTATCAGGGAACATGCCCGATTTTAGTGAGGCATTAAATACTTTAGTGAGAGGGATGGCAAGCTCATTTAAGGTAAGGGCTACCAACTTTATGTCAACTAGGTCACTCCCCATCCTAGTCTTCACTAGGACCCGTCTGACATACCTTATGGTATCGGGCCTGGTGATCTGCCTGAAGTAGAAGGGTGGTGTCCTGCTATCAGGCAGTGATGGTGGATTCAAATTGGTGGGCTGACCAGGCGGTGAGGGGGTGAGGTAGTCACTGGGTAGCATTGTGCTAAGGTCTGTAAATGCATAGTTGAATGCATTCACAATATCACTGGGTTCCTGAAGTGTCCCAGCTTCAGTTGTTATCAGGTCAGGGGGTGCACCGGAGGCCTTACCTGTAAATGTTTTTACTGAGATCCATCTGGCAGTGGCAAGGCTGAGTTGCACAAATCTTTATTGCCACTCTTAAAGAAGAGGCTATATACTGATGACGGTCCATGGGTCAGGCCTCAGACTGTACCTGGAAAGACACCCAAATCTAAATGGGCCCTTCAGGTCAGGGGGCCCATACATGCATGCCCAGGTGTGCCAGAGCAGTGTGACACTGCTCATCCAGATTTGCGGGCAACCCCCATCCTTGACAATAGGAAGGTCAAGGGGAAGAGGTAAGGGTTTTTGAGGAGAATCCTGACACAATGGACCGGATCCGTCAGATGAGGAAGAATGTCCTTCTGAGGAGGAGGAGGGGGAGTGGACAAAGCACCAGAAAAGGGCTCTGATCCCTCCCCTTAGTTGTGAGTTACTGTCCTAGCTTTTTATAACAACTGGTAGGGCATTGCAGCTCCAGGAGGCTCAAGACACATGTGAACCTCTTACTGTTCCTTTCAGTCTGGCTCAAAGGGCTTTTTTCTAAACTTCTGTAACTGTGTACAGGCTATAGTTCAGCAATGGGCTGAGGTGGACAGGTGTAAGCCATACTGGCATAGAGTCTGTTGTTAGCCTTTCGGGAGGAAATTTTAGAAAGTGGGAGATTTCCTCCAGTAGCAGAAAACACTATGTGCAGTTTTTTAGAAGGAGCGATGGCACTGACAGTCCATTATGACAACAAAAAAAGGAAGTAATGGGCAGATGAGCCTTTACCTTGACTGCATCATCCTGCGCATGGTGTATGCCTTTGTTGGTTTTTACAGGGGTTTAAGTGGTTGCACCTGGGTCACTACCTTATGTAGTTTCATACCACCAGAGCCAGAGGGGATGAATGTTTGCTGCTCATTTCAATGACCAGCTCCTTTTGAGGAATGTAGCTGCATACAGTTTATGGAGGTCAGCTTTTCAGCCTTCTCTGTAGGATGGCTGTGCAGCAGTGTGAACCACAGATCAGGTGTCTAAGAACAAACGGTGCAATATATCTCTTAGTGGGGAATTGCAGTTTGACCCAGAACTAGATGACATTTAGGAAGACACCCAGGACTAGGAAGGTCACTTATCAGTACCTAAGTAGCAACCAAAATCCAGCCCAGCATCAAGAGGGTAGGGGATTTTACTTCTAGGCAGGTGAGTGGCAAAATATGGCTTCTCTGGACCATCTATAATCAAAGAAATGGAGAAGAGGTTTCTGGTTTTCAGACAGCAGTAACAGAGGTGCCCTCACTTGCAGTGGCAGTAAAGGTGCAGGCAGGAGAGGCGGTCCTCACAGCGTAGGTAGACAAATAGATTTTTCTGCCCAAACTCTCCCTGAGTGGAAGGCTACAAAAGTTTTTTCAGTGATAAACCCTGGTAAGAAACAGTGGGCAGTAAGCTAGACTTGGACGTACGGTACCTGAGGTACGTTATCTGAGCAGTGCAGTTCAGGGACTCTAGCATCCATCGGTTTCAAGAACACTTTCTCTCACAGTTAGTTTCTACCAGTCACATCATAAATGGCAAGCTTGGCAATCCAGGAGCAACACTCTTCTTTCCGAGATCATCAACAGAGTTCCATTGGCATAAATGGCACAGCAATTGGGGGGCTGCGACATTGGACATCCTTGAAGACGTACGAGTGGATAGTTGATAGGGAGAAGTCTCCCCTAACACCGTTGGAAGGGCTTGGAGAACCTGGGAGTGGTATGTCAGCTTGGCAATCAGAAGGGTCTCCTCTTTCAAGACTGGGAAGGAGAACCTAGTCGAAAAGACCTAATGGCAGAAATCCCAATCAGTTGGTACTTGGTTTGGTTAACAGACTGTGCCATTTATTCTGGTTTTGTTGGCCACAGTGATAGAACTGGTACTGGCACCAGATTTTGCATAAGATCTTTTTAAAACAGGACAGTTTGATTTCTGGCCTCTGAGGACGACCGGGTCCCAATTTCAGTAGCCAGATAGGTGTCACGGTTGCTTCTGTAGTGGGATAGCCTCGAGATTTGTCAGAGAGATGCCCCTTGATGCCTTTTTTGGGATGTTCATGATCAGACTGTTGGTCTGGCAGCAAGTTTGGTCAGAGAAATTCCGGTCAATGGGTAAATGGACCTCAGGCCTTTTTTATGTCAGTATTTTGAAAATAAGGGCAGTGTGTCTAGCATTGACACTTTGTCAGAACCGAGTTCATTCGCAGGCAGTGAAGGTGACGTCAGTTAACGACATCACCATGGCCTTCAGCAACAATCAAGAAGGCACAAGAAGCACAGGCATGCCCTCAGAAATGACTCGGGCCCTGCAGTGACTGGAGAACAATCTGTTGTCCCTGACAGCAGTTCTTCTGGCAAAGAAACTGAATGTCCAAGCCCACTAACTGAATCACTAGAGGACCTCCTCCCTGTGGGAGCAATTTCTGATGCTGGGCGTGTTCAACCTCTTGATAAGAAGGTCCTGGCATCCTGAGTTCGATGTATTCACATCAAAAGAATGTTCTTGTGCTGAGGTCTTTCTTGGGCAGATGTGGCACTTGCTCCATCACAGGTGTGGGCCTTCGACAGTGCACATTTGTTTTCATCACTGTAACTGCTACCCTGGGTGCTGTGAGAGATTCAGCAATCAGGGGGATGTTTTTTTAATAGCCTTGGAATGACCAAGAAGAACCTGGTATTTCACATTGGTAAAATCTGTCATTGCAAGCACCATTTTTCGTTCAGCTTCCACCCTGTGGTGGCTTGCTCAGTCAAGGACAATTTCTGCTTCCGATAAAAAAGTGATACTGTTACAGCCTGGCCCCTCAAAGGAGGAATCTCCTGAAGCAGAGGTTGCTGATAAGATGGTTCTCTCCATGATAACCTCCAAGAAGGTGGCCTCTTGGCAACTTTTAGCAGAGTATAGCTCATCTTCTCAACTTGGGACATAACCCAGGGTACTAGGCCCAACAGGGCCATGGTCCACAGATTTTGGATTTGTTACAAGAGGGAGTGGACACAGTCTAGCATTGAGCTGTCTATGGGAACAGTTGTCTGCTTTTGGCAAGATGTTTGGGCCAGCCATGGGAACCTCCTTAGGGTCCAACACAGACGTTACCCATATTCTTAGCACGTTCAGCAGAAGCTGTCAGTCTGCCAATTCCTGGTTTATCTGTGGGGTTTAAATTTAGTGTTTCACACCTGTTCCTTGGTGGTTTTTGAACTTTTTCCATGGATTTCGTTGAACATCCAGTTTATGAGGTGTTTCCAGAAATGCACCCATACTTTTTGATCAGAGCATGATCCACCAGGGCAACCCCTCATATCTGGAGAGGACTGAAGGGGGTTTGGTGTTATAACTTAACAGGTGGCAATGTTTCTTCCATTTGCACATGCACAGAGCACCACAAACTAGTTGTCCAGGGCTGTGCCGATACAGTATTCACATCCAGAGTGTGCCAGGAGGTGGCGAATGAATGAATCTTTGTAGCTATCTTTACGGGTCGTATATGGGACAATATTCTCCCCCTCCCTATTGAAGATGAGCACTGCTTTTTAGAACCCATACATAATTGTTCCCCACTGACAATGTATAGCGATACAGAATGGAGAAATTCCTTCACCTTACTGTGATTTCCTTTTCTGTTAGCTCCAGTGTTGTCAGTGGGGCCTTTCCCTGGAGCCTGTGTGTCTTCTTGGGGAATACTGTCCACTATATTTGTAGATATTAGTTTCTGGCTTCTCAGACAAGATGGCTAAACAGCTGAGCAGGTACTGGGATTCATTGGTTATCTAAGGACATCACAGTATAAAAGCAACTTTTTGTTGTGATATTCCAGTAGGTTCACTGGGTGCAGTGTCTTACATTGTGAGACTGGGAAGCCTATCCAGGTTAGTATTCACTTGTACAGAAGTTATTTTTGAATGCTGTTCCTTCTTATAAAATTTTCTATGTTACAGTGATGGTAGAGGTTTACCTGTGAGTCAGCAGCAGTCCAGGGAAGTCACAGAGTTCTTCCGATCGACCCCGTGAGTGGGATGAGAAGGGCAATCAGCTAGGTTACCAAAACCATTATCCAAGACAAGGTACAGTAGGTATATGTTAACTTTGTGTCAGGTTCAAAAAAAGTGATGCTTTTGTTACAGAGGCTGTGTTCCTTGTTCACTTTTGAGTCAAGTTCGGATAAGGTGCTTTTTTTTTTTTTTTTTTTTTATGGACTATGACATTGATGTTTAAAAGGCTCACCTGGAGCCATGGAGGTCTATATCTATATATGTTATTTAGTTGTACTGCATGGATAAAGGTAGGCTGGGTGGCTGATGCAACCGTAATCCTTGGGGTTCTATGCTGAGGTCTCAGCTTTGAGCTGTACTACTACCCCAGTGGGGAAGACAATATCCTTATGCAAGGCCCGGTTGCAGAATTTTCTGCAGAGTTTGCATCATGCCACAAAATATGTTTAGTGCCACAGATATGATTGTTTTTGGGGAATTTTCATTTAACTATACAGTTTTTCTGTAGTTCCCAGCACTCTTCCCCATTTTGTCTATCCTAAAGCCCCTCCTTTGTGCTCCTCATGTGATGTCATTAATGACATATTACATTTTAACCAATGTTAGAACTATATTTTGCCACAGAAATGAATAAATCATGTCACAGAAATCAGAACATGCTGTCGCAGAAGCCTATAGCCCTGCTGCAGAAATAAGGACAAAGTGCCGTAGAGCACTAGGAACCCCACCCATATGTAAATTATTCCCCATTGACGTTATAGCTAACAGAATAGGGAATTGTGGTAAGTATGAAGGAATTTCTCCTTTTTTGTGATAGAAATGGTAAAAAGTTACAAAAGACAATGTACAAAATGTAGACTGTGCCCCTCTAGTCAACGGCTCAACATGAGGAATGCTAATCCATAATGATCAAAAGCTATATAGCACCTCACATGCAAAATTACTGAGCATGCTTGGTGTGGCCAAAATGAGTGAGATAAATTTCTGAGCATGCTTAGTGACCAACGGCATTTATTTTGCTCATGCTGGGTCGAGATTACACTTTTTATTTGCAAACCCCCCCAAGTTTACTGATTTGTCTATGTCTACTTCAGTGCAAAAATGTGATAGAAGAAATATATATTTAGGTACAGATTTTTACTACTAGCACTGAGGTCAGCACTTGACTCAGACAGTGAAAGAGACAACGAGAGAGCATTTTAGCTGTCAGGAAGCCCGAGCGGCTGAGTCATGCTTTCACACACACTGTAAGGTTGGCGCCTAAAAAAAAAACTCTACAGTGATATTTCTTACATTACATTCTGTGCTGGTTTCTTTGCTGAATGTTTCTGTATTGTTATTACAGAATACTTTTTTGTATGCGGTCACACTGTAAGTGATTACTTCACTACCGACAGTTATTTAGTGCAAGGAAAATAGCGTTACTTAAATGTTATTCAAACAAATTCAGCCTACTGTCTAATTCTTTGTTGATACACGGGTTACCTAGTTCATGAACATTCTCATTTACGTTGTGTTACATGAAAATTACATGGAGCTAGGTGATGGTCTCACTATGCCAAATGTCGTGTGCTATAAGGAATTGAGGCTACTGTGCAGATAACAGCTACTGTGCCGATAATATGGTTTTAGATGTTATTTCACAGTAGCTATCTCTTTAGTGAAAATAATAATCTTTATCTTCAAAATGCTATTAGCACTCCCATGGTATACACAGAGGATATACAATGATCTGTGTTAAAATATGCCATTTATTTCCACAAATGAGGTATGAAAGGTCTGCCCCCTCAAGAATGAAAATAAATGGCATATTTTAACACAGACAATTGTATGTTCTGTGTATACAATGGTCTGTGTTGAAGCTGAAAAGTTTCAGTTTTATTTTTTTTTGGTCTGTCCCCCATTGAAAATATTGACACCACCAAAACTCCTGTGCAACCCCCCACACACACCAAGTGCTGTGCATGCTGGATCCACCACCATCCTACTCCAAGACTACTATGCCCTAAAAATGTACCTTTTAATAAGTTTGTTTTCCTTCAGCATGTGATCCCAAAAGCAGCAAGTGTGGATATTGTGTTTTTTGTTGTGAGAGTTATGGCAGAGCGAGTGAGGGTGCACAGGGATCATCTGGCTGGTCTCCCAACGTATTTCGTGAGAGAGCAAGCTCGAATTTCTACCAGTCAGCTGGTCTAATAATTAAACAAATAATGCACTGGGAGGATGTAAAAAAAACAACCAGACTAAATAAAATGGATAACTATTCTGTTGGGAAGCAGGGAACCAAGATGGTGGAGGGAGCAGGGTTTACCAATGTGAAACAGCATCACTATTGGCTGCAATGGGGAGATCACTTCACCATTGGATTGGCCAGAATCTATGTCAATCAAGTTGACTGACATTTTGTGTGACAATGTGATATAGGCAAGTGACAAATAAATGGCGTTATTTACCCATTGGGTGAATAACATAATTTATCTTTCACTTGGATCAGAGTGTTCGTAAATATCTAATTTATCTGAATAGTAAGGATGCCACATACATTGTATACATACATTTATACAAATGAGAGTCGGACCTTACAGTTAAATATTGTAGCCACTGAAGCATGATAAATTAGGATAAATCATTTATTTAAATATTAGGTAGATCGTTAGCACTTATTTTCATCTTTGGGTTGGTCACAAAGGAACCCTTAACCAATGGGAGAGAAGCTTCATCTCTACATATAACTCGGTATGCAATAGCCATGCTTCTTTCAAGTGGTCCAGAGTCCAAGGCACCTACCTACCCTGCAAATCATGTTATTTGCAAGACCTCCTTCAGCCCTACTGCCCCCTCCACCCACTCCGCTCCTCCGACAAGGGATTGCTAGAGATTCCTAGGTTCCCTCTTCAGACCTCGGGGACTAGGGCTTTTTCTTTCATGGTCCCGACACTGTGGGATTCTCTATCTCGTTGGATTAGAGAGTGCCCGTCCACTGAGACTTTTGTGTCCTCACTGAAAATATATTTATTTAATTAACTTTTGGGGACAATGTCTAGTGTATACTTATTGTGCTGCCTATTTTTAATTTGTGTGTTTCATCTGTGAATATTTATATTTTTATGATGTACAAGCGCTTTGGCATTGAAAAAACGCTTTTTAAAAAATAAAGTTGACTTGACTTCCCTGGGTCACATCGAAACATCATTGTCCTTTCCCACTTGAGGGATGCAGCCTGGGCTAGACATAAATCAGTTGGTTTACATCTGACAGACAATTTTGTAACAACTGTACCAAACTCATCCATCAAGCTAAGGCTGCCTACTTCCAAAATAAACTCTTATGCACTGGCTCTGATTTTTCTAAATTCTGGAAAGCAGTTCACTGCCTCCTAAGCTACTCTGCCTCATCACTGGGCTGCCAGTCTGCTACCAGCTACCTTCTGTCTGCAGACATATTTAATCACTTCTTCACTGAAGTCCCCAGGGCCCTTATCTCTCCCTCATTGGCTCCATCCTGCCAATATCTCTCTCAATGCTAGGGGAACATCAGTCTCTCCCCTATTTCCGAGACTGATGTTTTGAACTTACGAACATACAAAGAAGCCAGCAGAAGAAGGCCATTTGGTCTATCAAGTCTGCTCATATTGCAGGGTCCACAGCTTGAGCTAATGTCCTTGCCCTCCCTCCCCACTCCTCCCATCCTCCCTACCCACGATTCTTACCTTCCCCCATGCCTATCCCAACCTCTCTTAAAGCTGCCCACTATCTTCAATGAGATGACTTCTTCTGGCAGCGCATCCCAAGTGTCCAACACCCTCTCTGTGAAGAAGTGCTTTCTGACCTCCCTCCTAAACCTTCCACCCTCCAGCTTAAGACTGCCCCCTTGCGATATGGTTGCCACTCAGCTTAAAGAGACTCTCCTTATCAACCTTATTTATCCCTTTCAAGTACCTGAATGTCCCAATCATGTCCCCTCCTCTCTCTCTCCTGTCTTCCAGGGAGTACATGTTCAGTGCCCTCAACCTCTTGTCATATGCCTTGCCCTGCTGACTGGCTATCATCTTTGTAGCCCTCCTCTGTACCTTCTCCAGCAGGTTAATGTCCTTTTTGAGGTGTAGATACCAGTACTGAACTCTGTACTCTAGATGCGGCCTTACTAGTGACCTGTACAAGGGCAGTATAACCTCCTCTCTCCTACTATTGATCCCCCTAGCTATGCATCCCAGCATCTTGTTTGCCTTTGCTGCTGCTTTCTTGCACTGCGTGGAATGCTTCAGATCACTAGTGATCATCACTCCCAGGTCCTTCTCCTCCTCTGATGCAGATGCTCAGACTCCACCCAGGTAATACTCTGTCCTGGGATTCTTGGCTCCAATATGCATAACTTTGCATTTCTTGGCATTGAAGCCAAGCTGCCAGATCCTGGACCACCTCCCCAGCTTTTCCAGATCTTCCTGTAGGTCCATTATCACTTCAGCTGTGTCTGCTTTCCCACAGAGCTTGGTGTCATCTGCGAATAGGCACATGTTGCCTTTAATGCCATCCCCAATGTCATTGATGAAGACATTGAACAACACCGGCCCCAGCACAGAGCCCCGTGGGACCCCACTGGTTACCTCACTGGTGCCAGATAACTCTCTCCCCCCACCACCACAATCTGGGTTCTGCCCCTCAGCCAGTTTTCCACCCATCTGACCATCTTTTCCCTAACTCCAAGATCCATCAACTTCCTGATCAACCTTTTGTGAGGCACAGAGTCAAAGGCCTTGCTGAAATCAAGATAGAGGATGTCTATCGCTTGGCCCCTGTCTACTGTCTTAGTGACACAGTCAAAGAAGCCAATCAGATTTGTTTGACATGCTCTCCCCTCCATGAACCCATGCTGCCTCTCATCCTGGAGACCATGTTCCTCTAGATATTCCAGTAACCTTTCCTTTAGTATGGTCTCCATCAGCTTGCCCACAATGGAGGTCAGACTGACTGGTCTGTAATTCCCTGGATCATCCTTGGAACTGCTTTTGTGAAGGGGCACTACATGTGCTGTTCTCCAGTCCTGTGGTACCATGCCTGATTCTAGTGAACTATTAAATAGGTCTGCTAGTGGCCCTGCCAGCTCCTCAGCCAGTTCCTTTAGCACCCTTGGATGTACACTGTCCGGGCCTGGTGATTTGTCCACTTTCAATGCCAGCAGACCCTCCCTCACTCTATCCTCCTCTATCACTATGTCTGTGTCCCCCTCTGCTCCTCTTTTCCCTCCTGAAGGCACTGGTCCATCCTTCTCCCTGGTGAAGACAGAACAGAAGTATTCATGTAGTATCTCTGCTTTTCCTCTATTATCCTCCACCCACTCCACACCTTTCTTAAGCCTAACAATCCCTTCCTTCTTGTCCCTTTTCTCACTTATATAGTGAAAGAAAACTTTCTCCCCCTATTTAATTCCTTCAGCTTTTTGAAGCTCCTTCTGTGCCTTTGATCGCTGGACTTCCTTACTTGCCTCACTAGCCAACCTTAGGTAATTTTCCCTATCCACCTCTCTCTTGGTCTTCCTGGATTTTCTATAGGCCAACCTCTTTTCCCTTACTGCCTTGGCAACCCCAGAACTGAACCAGCTGGGCACTTTGGCCCCTGTGTTCTTCCCCCTGAGCCTAATACACTCATCTGTGACAACCAGAACTGATCTCCCCAAAAATTTTCTCCGAGGGACCGGGATGATCTAACCCCCAGATTTTTAGCCCTGGGGCTCCATCCCTGGTCACTCCCATTACCCACATTTTCAATAGATTCTTGACCACAGGCTCCTTCCCCTTCAATTGGAAACATGCCTCAGTAGTCCCACTCCAGAGGGGAGACCCTACTGATGCCCTGACAACCTACTGCCCCATATCTTGGTTACCCACCTTATCCAGATTATGGAAGAGATGGGTTAGTAGACAACTCTCCAACTTATTTTTTCTTCGTAAAGGTTTTGATACTCCTTCGGCAGGGATTGGGTGGGATATCAGCTCAATACCCAGGTGCTGTTGACCAGCCTCCTACTCCTTCCTCCTCCTTCTGCTGTCTGGCAGGGTGGGTTGTGGCATCTCAGCAAGGCTTCATTGAAGTCCGGTCACCCTGTCAATTTTCCTCCTGTTTTCGCCACCCCAGGACTATGGCAAATATGATCATGCATGCGCATGGAGGCATGCATGTGTTCCTGAACCACCAGCAACGTTCCACCCACCCAGCATAACACCAGCTGCCTGAGCATTAGTGCTACTACTGGACCTCCACCCGGTGGCAGCCAAGAGCCAGGAAGGCTTGCCCTCTGATCTGGGACAGTAGAGCTGCCAGGTGGCTGCTCATGCCTTATCCCATCCCTCCCCCCCAGCCAATCCCTGGCAACCCAAGCTCGTTCCCAAACTTGGGTTGCCAGCGTGGAAGAGGTAAGGTGCTTTGCAGCACCTTAGCCCTCTACACTGCTGGGCCAGCAACTCTCCAACTTCTATGATAAATCTGGCTTCTCATGCCTTTTCAATCTGGTTTGCACCCAGACCATTCTACCTCCACCTCCCTTCTCAGAAGAACTGACCACATCCACTGGCATATGGCCATTGGTCAGAGGACCAGAGTGATGTTCACTAATCTAGCTATAGCTGCACCTAACTAAACTAGCATCCTCAAGTGTCCCTGCCTATGCTGGTTTAAATCTTACCTACATGAGAGTACACAATCAGTAAAGTTAGGATCCTCCATCTCTTCTTCACTCCTTGTTACCTTGGGGGTCACCCAAGGGTCAGTACTGGGCCCCCTCCTATTTTTAGTCTTCATAACAACCTCCCTAGTCCTTAACTTCCTGTAAAACTCACATAGACGCAGACTACACTGCTGTGTACTCTTCTGGATGTTCACCCTCTTCCACTGAGCAGGCCCTCCAGCTTGTCTGCCTCAATGTATAAAACGGTTCTTTTGCCAGTCAGCTAGCTATGAATCATAAGAAAAACATTTGTATGCTGTTTGGGTTCATTCACTGGCTGAGAACGTCCCCTCCTGCTATGTAGATTCACTCTTAATCAGGTGACCTTCTTGTCTCTGTAGCTTCCTATTAAATACCTTGACATGCTCTTAGAGCAACACCTAGACTGCTCTCAGCACATAAGCTGCATTGCAGCAAAGTGTTTTGCCAGACTTGGAGCTGTTACAAGCTCAGCATATCTTTCCCATTGAAACGTTTGAAATAATTAACTAAATAAATAAATACATGCCAAAGCCAGGTATTTGGGCTGCCAAGCTTAGTGCCTGCAAATGGCCTTATTCAACATCTCACTGGAATCGGATGTGGTTCTGGAGGACTGGAGGACAGCAGACATGTACCCTCTGCATAAAAGTGGCAGCAGGGAAGAGGCTGGCAACTACATGCCAGTCAGTCTCACCTCAGTGATGGGGAAATTAATGGAAACTAAGGAAAGATTGGTAGAGTATCTTGAATCAAATGGGCAGCAAGACCAAAGGCAGCATGGATTCATGGGGGTGGGGGTGGCATGCAAGACTAACTTGACTGATTTTTTAGACTGAGTGACCAGGGAAATAGATCAGGGGGACAGTGGATGTGGCCTGTCTGGGCATTAGCAAGGCCTTTGATACTGTGCTGCACAGAAGACTGATTAAGAAACTGAGCAGCTTAGAGGTAGGAGCCATAGTTGTGACTTGGATTAGATATTGTTTAATGGATAAGAGACAGAGTGTGGTGGTAAATAGCACTCACTCTAAGAATGGAAGAGTGACCAGAGTGCCACATGGCTCAGTACTGGGACCAGTCCTCTTTAATATCTTCATAAGTGACATTGCAGAGGAACTTGAAGGGAAGATATGCCTTTTTGCAGATGATATCAGGGATGCAGTATAGTGTAGCAGTTAAAAGCATTGACCTGCAAACCTGGAGAACTGGGTTTGAATCCCACAGCCACCACTTGCACACTGTGTGACCATGAGCAAGTCACGTAATTTCCCTATGCTCCCAGGATGCACCTGGAAACAAGCCCTAGCTTAGTTTGTCATTCCTGGCCAAAAACTATAAAATAAAAATAAGAAAATACCAAAATCTGTAATAGGATGGAAAATCAGGAGGGGGTAGAAAGAGTGTGTAGGGATTCTGGGAAACTCGAGGAATGATCCAAAACATTGCAGTTGGGGTTCAATGCCAGAAAGTGCAAAATTATGCACCTAGGGCATAAGAACCCAGGAAATGAGTATAGGATGGGGGAGATACTGTCAGTCATGAAGCAGGAAAGGAACCTTGGAGCTATCATATCTGATGACTTCAAAATGGCAGGGCAGTGTGACAATGCAGTGGGTGGGGCCAGTGTGATGCTGGGATGCACTGGGAGAAGTACTGTATCCTCAGCAGAAGGTGGGAGGTGGTGTTACCACTGTATTGCTCACTGGTAAAACCCCACCTGGAGCATTGCATCAAGTTTTGCAGTCTGTACCTCAGAAAAGACATAGGCAGGGTGGAGGAAGTCCAGAGGAGGGCAACTAAAGTGGGGCAGGGGTTGCATCAAAAGCCTTATGAGGAGAGATTAAAGAATCTCAGCATGTACACCCTGGAAAAGAAGAGAGAAAGGACATGATAGAGACCTACAAGTACCTAACGGGAGTGAAAAGGGTGCAAGAGGGGAGTGTTTTTCAAAGGAGGAACAGCACCAGGGCTATAGGGCATGCAATGAAGCTGGGGAAGGGGAGGTTAAAGAGAGATGTGAGGAAGTACTACTTCACTGAAAGACTGGTAGATGCCTGGAACAGACTACCAGCATAAGTGGTGGAGGCAAAAATAGCAGGGGACTTCAAGCATGCATGGGATACAAATAAGGCAATATTAGTGAATAGGCAGGATAGACAGAGGGTAAACAGAGACCACTTAGGGTCTGTGGAGGCAAACTAGGCAGGGACCATCTGGACAGACTTGTTGGGTCAAGTGGTGCTTTTCTGATGACAAATTCTATGTTTATATGTTTCTATGGCTGCAGAAGTGGTAGCATCCACATTTTCTGTTCTTCCTCCTCTGCCTGTAGAATAGAGTGCAAAGGGGAGTTTCGTGGAGGGCAAGCAGATGTTATTCCAAAACTAGCACGCTCTAACCTTTGCATTGCTCACAAAATTCAGTTCATGAACAAACAAACAATCAGAATCCAGTGTGTGCGCACACACAGACACACACACACACACACACACCCATGGCAAATCTGAGAAGTAAAACATTTAAACTGCATAAATTGGCTATTTTATTGCTTTAAACTCCATGAAAAAAAGGGGTTTTCTTAGTTTTCAGATTAGAATTCCAATGTGAGCAAACCAAATCACCAAACACCAAGGTGGTATCCCACAGTTTGGTCCTAACTCTTAAATGCCTTTAGTGGCTACTCTTAAATAGAGTGCATAGTCTAAACTGGCTCCTTTGAAGTTAAAGGAGCCAATTTAAGCAATGCACTCTATTTATGCTTTATATATTTATGAATTGTGCTGTATTCCTTGATCTAAGCAAGGCATTTGATACGGTGGACCATGAGCTGCTACTCTCTTCCTTGCACTCCATAGGCTTGGATCCATCCTCCTTTACATGGTTCAGGTGTTACCTAACAGGAAGAACACAGCAAGTGAAAGCTGAAGGAGACCTATCTCCACTAAAACCACTTCTAAGAGGAGTTCCACAAGGATCTATCCTGGGCCCTATCCTTTTCGCCATTTATATTAACAATATTGATTCGAATCTTACCAAAGCCACTGTACACTTGTTCGCAGATGACACTGTTTTATATGTCAGCAACCCATTGCCTGCTACAGCTTGTGAAGTTCTACAAACAGAATTCTCTATACTACAACATCAATTATTGGAAAAAAAGCTTCTTTTAAATGCAAAGAAAACAAAAGCAATGTTTTTCTCCACCCAAAGCCATACAAATCCCTCATTACTAAACAACCTCCCCCAGCTATCCACTGTCCTTGGTGAAAGCCTTGATTATGTAGAAAAATTCAAGTATTTGGGGGTGTGGATAGATAGCAAACTTGACTACACAGTTCATATTGAAGAACTTTTAAAAAAACTTCGCCAGAGACTTGGTCTATTTCTTAGAATAAGACACTTTCTAAACAGAGATTCCAAAATGAGGTTGGTCCAGGCCACATTTCTCTCAGTAATTGACTATGCAGACTTCCTCTATAGTCACTGCCCTATCTCCTACCTATGCAAATTGGATACACTATACCACAGAGCTCTGAGGTTCATAACAGATCTACCATTTAACACTCACCATTGCTCTCTCTATGCAGCAGTTGGTTGGACATCTCTACATCTCAGAAGAAACAGAAATGCTGCAGTGTGGACATACAGAATTTTGACTAAGATGCTTCCAAACTATATATTAGACTGCTTCGCACAGGCCACAGCTGGCACCTACGCCCTAAGAAGCTACAATTTCATTATGCTCAAAGTGCCTAAAGTCAACACCCGGCATGGGAGATCTGCTATCAGCTATAATCTAGCTATATCATGGAACACGATTCAAAAGTCCTTGAAGCTGATCAACCGGGTATCCTTAGCATCCTTCAAGCATCTATACCTAAGTCTCTTCCTGGAAAAATGCAATTGCTTCCACAAGTTCTAGTTTATTTGCAGTTCTTTCCTTCCCCCTCTCAGGCTGCCATCATATCATGGCAATTCACTTCCCTAGAATTCATCTCCACAGATACCTCACCTCCTGGCTATAATCTTCTCCCATTAACTCCAGGCTCCTACCTTAGCCCTTATCACTGCCTTTCACCTCCCAGTTCTAGCACCAGCCCCTGCTCTAGTCATGCGTACCCCTTCCTACCATGTCACTTGTCTCAGTCTATGACCACCTCTTTCAGTCATCCAATCACTATTTCTCTTTGTCCACATTGACTTCCCTTGGATCTTTGGAATCTTGGGTATATCATGTTGAATGTATGCCATGTTTACTGCCAATGTTGATATGTATATACTGGTTTACCTAGAGTGCATCTCATATGTTCCTACCATATCCTGTTATGTTTAAACAATTTCTGTTCTTGATTTCTGTATATAAGTGTTTTAATTATTCATGTACATATACCAATTATTGAACCTTGATTACTGTATATAAGTGTATATGTGTTTTAAATCTTCCTATACATGTACCAATTATTGAACCTTGACCTTATCAGGTCCATCTTGCAAATGAGCTGTGCTCAATGATGTTCACCTGAATAAATAAAGATTTGATTGATTGATTGATTGATTGATTGAAATATGTATGAAATTTTTATAACAAAAAGCCATACTGAGGCACAACCCTGAAACTGTATTTGTGAGCAGGAATAATTAATCTTTCAGAAAGATATTTAGGGATCTGATTATTAGCAGATTTGTAAATGAGAGAAAACTAATGAAGGGGCACCTGGTGGGGGGAGATAACCGATTCAGTTGACCTAATAAAGAGCAATGATGCTCGTTCTACTTAGATTTTAATATGAAGTGGAGTAACTGGTAATAAACAGAGTTTAAAGGGAGAAGATATGAGTCAAGGACGTGGCGATAAATCGTATCACCTTAGTCAAGAATGGGGAGGATAGCTTGCCTAGTAATGTGTTTGTGGTCTGGGGTAGACAGGCAATGTCTAGCGTGTTTTGTGTGACCCAGATATTGTTGAACTCTAAGAACAGTCTTATCAGTATGTGGCTTGAAGGTTAAAGAACAGTCAAAAGTTAGACCAAGATACTTGAATTCAGTAACAAGTTCCAAAGGGTGTCCTTTAAGAAGAACTGAAAAAGAAGAACCCCCTAAGGCCAATGAATGCTGAGATCCAAAAAGCACTGCTTGAATCTTCTTACTGTTTAAAAGTAAAAGATTATCCAAAAAACATTTTGCTACTTTATCAAAGTTACCCTGGAGAGTAGTGGTAAGAGAAGAGAGAGAACTGTGAGCAAAATACAGCTATGTGTCATCAGCAAAAAGTCTAAAAGAACAGGAATCTACAGCAGAAGGTAGTGGTGCAATAAAAAGATTAACTAGACTAGGACCAAGCATTGACCCTTGAAGAACCCCAAAAGAAACAGGAAGAGGGGATGAGAGACAGTCATTCCAAGAAACAGATTGGGTTCAACCATGTAAAGATGAAAATCAGTTAGTGACACTAGAAAAGAAGCCATAGAAATGCAGATGAATTAAGAACAAAGAGTGATTGATCATATCGAAGGCTTTCAAAAGATCAATAAACACAGAACCCACAAGACACCCCTTATCCAGTGCACTAGAAAAAGAGTCATAAAAGTCAATCAGTGCTGTTTGGGTAGAACATTTGGGCCTGAAACCTGACTGAAATCTGCAAAGGACCTTATAAATTGCCAAATAGTCATTTATCGTATCTGAGATAGAACAATTTTTTTTCCTGTAAGTTTAGAATCTGTGGAAATTGGTCAATAGTTATTAGCCAAAGTTTTGTCTCCTTCCTTATGGAGAGGGATCATTAAAGAATGTTTCCAGGCTGTGAGATATGTTTGCATAGTAAGTCATAATCATAAATTAAATATAAAAGTTAGTGGAGGGGTAGGATATCAGCAGATCATCTAAGTAAAAAATTGTCTAAGCTGTTGATCCCCTTGGCAGTATCATCCCTCAAGGAGCTAAGCAATTTGAATACATCCTCAGTTTTTATGGATCTGAAATTAAACCTAGCTCTTGGGAGAGGAGACACTGCAAGGGGGTCATGATACAGATTAGCTGGAGATAAGCTCGATTTGTTTAGCAACACAGCTGGAGCCTCAGTATAAAAGGAAGTAAACATAGCACAAACACCCTCCTTATAACGAGATGAGATGAGATAAATAAGGGTTGCAATGGAGGGGATGTACCCCTTAACAGTCCTGCTCAGCTTTTGTCAGGGGATGACTTCTTGGAGTGGCAGGGCTGGATCTGATGTCACGGGGGTCCTTCATCCACCAGAAGCAGGGCATTTTCCCATTTCTCCCAATCCCTCCAGATGAAAGCACTCAAGGGAAGCCAAGATGTGCCAGCAGGCAGAGCATGCTGCTATGCTGGTCTCTGGCATGGGTCTGACCCTATCACAGTGCCCTTAGCTGCACTGCCACCTGTCATCACCCAGTTGTCTGTACTGCAGTGGGGGTGGTGATCCTCTCTCTCTCTGGAGGAGGAGAGGATCCCTTGGGATGCTCAATCCTCCTCCCCCTCGGTTGGCCCCCAACAACCCAGGGTCATTCCCTAACTCAGGCCACCAGCATTGCCAGCGGTAGCCCTACTGCTGCGCCGACAGGATGACCCAAAAAGGTTTTGTGGATTAGGCCTTATACATACTTTGTATTCAGTTTGCTGTACTATAGTGTATGGTAGAACATTGTTCTAGGTAGAAATCCATACCAATAACAATGCTACTCTGCTTCAGTAGCTACGTTATTTTGTTTGTTGTGCTACACTATATACGTAACTACTGGAGCACAACAACTTCAAACATCGCCACACATGCACATTCTGGAAACCGCCGCTCTTCATTAAACAGCCGTGGCAGTGAGACTGGCCCCAGAAAAGAGCGGCATTGAAAAAAAATGCAAAAGTAAGGACACAGTCTTCAATTTGTGGTTTCCCATATACTATAAAAGACAATGTATGAGCAGTCATACACAACAAGGCTGTTTTTTTAATCTCAAGGTTTCCATGGTAACAAGACCTCTTGAGCTGCACTCTCAAGCTCTCCTGTTACCATGGAAACCTCTTGATTGAAAAACAACCTTGTTGTGTATGATTGCTCATACACTATCACATTTGTATCATCTCCCCTACACTCTCTCCCCTGAGTTGCACCTGGTAATGAGCTTCAGTTCTGTGTGCCTATCCCAGTCATCAAATTTAAATAAATACATAAATAAGCAGAGAGAGCGAGAGAGAGAGAAAGATGTTTAAAGAATGGGAGGTTAATTACTCAGTAAGTAAGTGACAGAACTGGGATTAAACCTGGGTTTCTAGGTTTATAGATCTGCACTGCTAGGTTACATTGCCTCCTAATAAACATTTTGTTTCCTTAACATAACATAAATCATCCCCTTATATTCCTACTCCTGTAAGTACTGTAGAATAATTGATTATCTAGGGAAACTGAAGCTTATTTATTTTGTTAATATTCCCTGCCACTTGTCCCTGAATCAGAATGTATTTGGAACTGAAAGCAGGACAGACAGACATAGTCAGTCAGTTAATGTGCCTTGCCAAAAAAAAAAAAGCTGAAGGCATGTATGAAAGGAAGACAAGACATCATTAAATATGGTAAATAGACATCAAATATAAAATCAAATAAATATAATACAACATAATGGCACAAGAGACAGTAGCCAATGAAAAATGTTAAATCCAAGAACTGCTCTAATATCAATAAAGTGTTCTGAATGGGCAGACAGTTCAAGGTGCACCTCAAGGCAAGAAGGCTTGTTGAAAAAAACATGTTTTCAACTTGTGCTTGAAGGAGGAGGCGGTGGGAGCAGTACTGATTATGCTTGGGAGTGTATTCCACCATTCTGGATCAGCCACCACAAATGTGTGGTCTCTGGTATAATGTTATCTAGAGACTGGGACCTGTAACAAGTGCTGCTTCTATGGCACCCAAGCAGGTTGTTGTCAAAAGGTCTTTCAGGTAAGGAGGGGCAAGGTCATTCAGGACTTTGTATGTCAGCAACAGCATTTTAAGCTCAATCTGCCACCTTATTGACAGCCAGTGCAGTGCCTCTAAGTTTGGGGTGATATGCTTGGATCTGCTGACTGAAGTCAACAGCCAAGCTGCAACATTCTGCACTAGGGGAACGTGGTCAATCTGAGTAGAAGGAAGGAATAGGTAGAGCAAGTTACAGTAGACTAGTATGGCTGTGATAAAAGCATGCACCAGAGTTACCAGATCACGCTTATTAAAGTAAAGGTACAACCTGGCTGTATTTTTCAGATGGTAAAAGCTGCTCTAGATGAAAGAAGACACCTGGAGATTTAATGTTCACTGATCATCAAGAGCATCTCCCATACTGCAAACCACCCACAATCTTTTTTTTATTTAATACACTTTATTGATTTTCATACAGGTAACATACAAACATACAGCATACAAAAAGTAACATGTACACTTAGAACATGTTCCAAAAATATGTACAAGAGAATTTGCAGTGATAGTAGTTGATAGATGAGAGGATACATCACAGAACAAGTGTTTTTGATGAGACTAGTATAACGCTTAAAATGCAGGTACAGCATGGAATACATTTCCCATGCAGTGAATGTACATTTCTTTGAGTTATTCTTCGACCTGAGTCAAAGTATAAAGTGTGAGCAGCTTGCCCCACCTTTTATTGAAAAGCTTTAACCTATTGTTGAGGCTGGCAATCATTTTTTTCTATTTTGTGGCTATGTAACAGTTCTTCATACCATTCCCTGTAAGATAATACTTTCTAGTCTAACCAACAGTGCAAAAAAAATTTCAACTAATGCTGCAGTTGCTACTATCTGAAATTTGCATTCTTTTACAGAGATATTACTATAATTACCAAGAACACAAATCTCAAGAGTGAAGGTATCCCAGAGACCAAGCAGTAGGTGGGCTTTGTACTTAATGAAGTCCCAGAGGCTATGGGTTCACTTTTAGTCCCAGAAGATGCGAATCAAGGAACCTGTTGTTTTATCCAATCTTGTGTAGATGTCAGACTGCAGTCTACAATTTTACAAAGCTTTGCAGGTGTGAAATAAGGGTTGTTTAAAATATCAACTTGTGTTCCTCTGGATTTGTTGTTTTTACTATAAAGGTAGACATCAAACCATATTTTCTCCCAGTTAAATTGAAGCTCTTGAAACTCCATTTGCCAATAGGGACATTGGCCATCAGATTTGTAGGGGGAATGGAGGAGTACTGAATTGTAAAGCATGGAAATGGCATGTGGCTGTGATGTAGCATGACTCATAGCAGTCAGTAACTTGCCGTAATTGGTCAGCCATGGAGATGGGCCAAGGTGTTGTGCAACTGCATGGGTGATTTGAAGGAAAGTGAAAACATGTCTATCACTTAGCTGGTGCCTATTCTTATAGGTATAAAGATATAAAGGAATAAAATGTCCTCCAAGGATTAGGCAATCAATGGATGGTATACACACTCAATGCCACCATGATGGTTTGATTAGAGAGCCTGCAATTCAAAAATTAGGAGTGTTGTATAATAGTTGAGCTGTTTCTTTGGAGGGGAATATTTTAAGTAGCCTGCACAGCTGTTGATGGACTATAACTGATTCACTGAGTTATGAAGAGTCTGTGGCAATCTCTTAGGTGCAGTATAGACACTGGGTCAATCCTTGCAGCAGTGCACATGTGTTTCTCTATCAGCACCCATTGTGGGAGGCAACCTTAATAGTTCTCTGCAGGTGGTTCTAAGACCCAACGAAAATATTTGCTGGCATGGGCTGCAATGTAATATATGCTAAAGTGGGGCACTCGAAGGCCTCCCTGATGTTTTTGTCTGGCTAGTTTGTTATATAGTCTGTGGCATCCTTTATTAGCCCAAACAAATTTTGAAACCTGGGTGTGGAGGGCTGTGAACCATGTCAGCGATAGGCAGATATTTAGTGTAGGAAAAGGGTACAGGATTCTGGGCAAGGCATTCATTTTAATGATATTAATGTGACCCCACAGCATTAAAGGTAAATGGCTCCATCTATCTAAATCTTACTGAATCTGGACAAATAAACTGTCCAGGTTGTCTTTCATCATGGCTGCTTTAGCTCTACTGAGTTCTATACCCAAGTATTTGAGCTGCTTAAGTGACCATGTAAGACTCATATTGATAATATCTTGTTTTGCTACACCAGAATGCAAGGAAATTACTTTGGTCTTGCTCAAATTTAATTTATAAACTGATAAAGAGCCAAATTTCACAAGTGTGTGCAGTGCTGCAGAAAAGCATGTTAGAGGATGGCTAATATGTAAAAGAATATTGCCAGCGTAAATTGACATTTTATAGGAGTATTGTCCCAGTATAATGCCCTGGATAACCAGGTTATGTTTAAGGTTAAGGGCTAGAGGCTTTAGATAAAGATTAGAAAGAAGGGGTGAGAGGGAACACCACCGCCTAATCCATCTTTGAAGCCTTATGGGTTTGGAAAACACTCCATTACAATAAACCCTAGCATGCAGTTGGGAGTATAACACCTTCACCCACTGGACAAATGTTTCTGGAAAGTTGAATCTTACCAGCACAATAAAAAGAAAAGCCCAGGATACATGGTCAAAAGCATTCTGTGCTTCTAAGCAAACCAACATTGTAGGGGTGTCAAGTTCCTGGGATACAGAGAATGTGTGGTCCAACTTTCTGAAGTGGCAGATGAGACTCAGTTTGGCATAAAGCCCACCTGTTCGAGCCCTGTTAGGGTCCACCATACACTAGTAACTCAACATGATAATACTTATGCAAGTATTTTCATGTCCTGATTGATGACTGAGATACGACGATAGCTGATAACTTATTCGGAGTCTTTCCCAGGCTTAAGTAATAATGTAATCATTGCCCTGGTTAAAGTGTAAATTATTCCCTGAGAGTATACATATGCAAAGGTCTGAGTTAAGATCAGTATCAGTTAAGATTCTAAATATTTGTAAATATTGGCCGAAAAGCCATCCAGCCCAGGTGCTTAATCAACGGTAAGGGTCATAATAGGCTGCTTAACTTCATCACAAGAAATTGAGGAATCAATTGAGGAATCCCTTCAACAGGACTTTACAGCAATCCAAAATTGGTTCCTAGACAATTGTCTGGTCATGAACCGAAAGAAGACTGTGTCCATGCTGTTTGACTCCAAGCAATGAATCAGCTCCTCCTCCACCTCTCAGACCCTATGTTCCCTGGACATGGCCTGTGTGGACTTGTTCACCAACTACAAGTACTTTAGATGCCACTTGGACCAACAAATGTATTCCTCCAAGCACATATCCAAGGTTGTAGTCAAGTCTTTTGATAAGCTTGGCGCCCTACACAGAGTAAAGAGCTGCCTCCAACTAAAAGAAAGGAAACAGGTTGTGAAACAATCAGTCCTTCCCCTTCTGGACTATGGGGATGTACTAACTCAGGATCTAACTCCACCTTCCTCGACAAAATCACCACCCTGTTCAAAGCATTGTGCATATTTGCACTGAGCTGCCCCACCTGTACACATCACTGTAGTATGTACAACAAATTGGGCTGGATACCCCACTCCATGCAAGACAGATGATGCATACCGCTCTCGTGGGAGCAATCTACTGGACTGGCAAGCTACCTAAATACCTGTTTGACCTATTCTCTCCCTCAGCTAACCCTGACTACCCGTTCAGATCTGAGGCAACCTGCTGTCTCCATGTCACTCATTACAAACACAACCTAGGCCAAGCCGCCATTAGCTATGGACTCCCCAACATCTGGAACAAGCTACCCTCCAAAGTTACTGCCTCTAACTTCCTTAAATCAAGCAAGGCCCTGATAAAGTCCTACTTCAAATCCTCGTCAACCTGCTCTTGCTGCCAAGCTCACCCCCATCCTATACCTAGAATGCCACCTGAGGCTCCTTGAAGACCACTTCTGGAGGTGGCCCCCTGGCCAGGAGCCATGGAAGGACAGTTGTGCTGCAATCTGCAACCAATGTAGCCCTAAAAGCTAACAAGTTGATTCTTTCATGTATAGCCCTGCCTTAATCCCTCCAGTACTACTTATGTCGCCCAGCTCTATGCCCTCTCTGTGGGACCGCAGTGGCTTTCAACTTGATGTCCTCTTGGATCTGAACCATTTGTATCTTGCTATGTGAACTGAATGAACTTTGAAACTGTATGTATGCCGTATTGTACCCTTTAGTGGCTTTTGCCCAGATTTATACTCAGAATTGTATCATTTGTTTTCTGCAATGGAAATTGTATGTTGTTGTACTTGTATTCATACCCTTTTGTCCGAGTTCCTTCACCCCCAGGTCACAACTGGAAACAAGCCCTAGGCTCTGTTTGTTTACTTGGTAAAATGTGTCTTAAATAAAATAAATAAAATAGGTCTAGTGAGCAATTCATATTGTTTCAGGGTCAGTGTGGGTAGAGGGATTTAATGTTGATACATGTCAATATAATGCTGTTTGAGGGGGCCTCAGCTGCATCATATAAGGACTGATAGCTTGAGTGAAAATTTTTCACAATTTCCCTAGGAACATTTTTAAGGGTATCCCATGGAACTTGATGATCACTCAAGCGGCTTCTTGCTGTTTAAGATGCAAAGCCATAAGCTGCCCAGCCTTCTCCCCCTGCTCCACATACTGTATTCAGTATGGGTCCAGAAAATTGCATGTTCCATTTTTTCTTGGTTCAGCTAGTCATACTGAGCATTAAGTTTATGCAGATTAGCCAAGTGGCTTCAGAGGTCGTTGGAGAGAGCTGAGCCACAACCTGTTGAAAACTGTGGAACAAATCTTTTGCTGTTTGTTGTCTATTTATTTTCTGAATGGAGCAAGCCTGAGTTCTCTCCTTAAATAACTTTTCAGAGCAACTGCACAGGTGTGAAAATGATCATTGGGAGTTCTCTGCATTTTTATACCTTTGGTGATAGTGTACCTATTTTTTATATGGAGCCACTGTAATAAATAAATAAATGTTTTTTAGCTGACAAACAAAATAGTGTTTGAATCTGTACTCTTTTCAAGGCATTGAGCGAGGTCTCTTACTTTTACATTTGCAGCCCTCATGTGGTCTAATTTGTCCGTGGACCCATCACTGGTGTCTATAAAGTGTTTAATAACTGTCTGAATTTTCTCTACAATGTGCTTGTCCTTTAGTGGCTGGTTATTCAACCTCCACTTAGTGTCTCTGTCTGTACCCTGAGTAAGGGCATGTTGGAGAATGACTGGGGAGTGATCAGATACTACTCAAGCTTTTCTTTGACATCTGTGCAGGCCATTTAAATAGGACTGGCTAACCAAAAAGTAATCTATTCTGGATAGAAAGTTACGTGGGGCGGATTAAAATGTACAGCATATTCTTGGTACTGGAATTCTATGTGTTTCCAGGGATCTAAGAGACCTAAAGTATCAATCATATCTCTCAGAGCACTCAGTGCTAATGAAAGTACCTTGCATTTCCTGTTGGATTTGTCAATGTTATAATCAAATACTATGTTCCAGTCAACTGCAATTAGGATGGAAGGAGGACAAATGGAGCCAGGATGATCAGAAAATTCTTAAGGAAGTTAGGAGCGTTTGTATTCGAGCCATATACATTTCCCAGAATTAGGTCAGTATTATCAAGAGTCCCCACTAAAAATAAATATTGGCCTTCTGGATCCGCAATAGTGTGGGAAGGCTGAAATCTCACAAACTTGGAGAACAGTGTGGTGACAACTTGCTGTCTAGTACAGTCTCCTGTGCCAGAGGCCTGTCCCACCCAGTTCCAGTCTTTGCTAAAAAGATTAGTCTCAGTGTCTAGGAGGGGTGTCTCCTGAAGCATAGCTGTCTGGGCAGAGGAGCATTTTAAGTGTTTAATCACCTGATACCATTTAGCATTAGATCTGGCACCTTTTACATTTCATGAGACATAATTTATATTATTAGTCATCATTACAATGTAGAAAGTTGCATAAAAGTCACCTATGTGCATGTCCCTCCCTCCACCATATTTTATCAGATAAGTTGTGAATTCCCAGCAGCGTCAAACAATCCCCCCTCCTTCCCCCTGCAATAACCCAAACACATACAGTAACAAGAACAGGAACAAGCGAGACATTGAACAGTAAACATTACCCTTGGTGGTGGATGAATACACTAGCCCAACTTGACCACATGTACAGCAAGCCAGCTAGTTTCCCCTTGTCCAATCGACCATGCTCCTCAGGCTAGTTCTGTGGTGGTGTTGATGAAAGAACCTCTCCCTTTGGTACCCCAAGATGCCCCTGAAAACTAGGCCATGACCATTCATAGTGCAATGTATCTGTGACAAGGTGTGTACTTTTCTCCTGATAACCTTGAATAAAGGAACTACGTTTTATAATATCATAGAGAAGAATCTCCTTGAATCCCTTCTTGTGCTAAGCCAAATATAGATGGGTGCTTTATACATCATAAAAACAAAAACATGCTGGCATGTCTAGCCATCGTCTTTATCCAGTCAACTGTGGATAAGCTGTGTCTATCCAGAAAGGCTGATCGTATGGACACCAGTCCATCAGAAACAACTCAGTTTTGCCAGGGTAAAGTATTAGCTGCTGACAACCCTTCACATACTGATGGCAAGTCTAGTTTCTAACACAGCAACTGAGTCACCTTGTTTGGGTAGAAATGAGAGATGCAGCTGTGTATCATTTACAATTCTTCAAAGCAACAGAATAATGGTGGTTAGCCAGGAAAGAGCAAAACCAGTCTCCCAAACAGGCCACTACACTTCCACAGGCACTCAACAATTCCCCAGTGTTCAGCAGTATCAAATGCTGTGGACAAACCAAGGAAGAGCAAGACAGTCAGCTCCCCAGCATCCCTCATTATGAGCAGACCATTCACAGCCCTCACTAGGGTGACTTCAGTGCTGTGTTTGGGTGGGAAATCAGATTGGAAGAACTCAGACATTATTCATTATTCCCTTCCAGGTAGCCGCACTGCCTCAGCCTTCTCAGTTATACTCCCTTGAAAAGAAAGATAAGAGACTGGCCTGTAATTGACAAGATTGTCAGGGTATAATGATGCCTTCTTCAGGAGAAGTCTCACCATGGCTTTCTTCAAAAACTTTAGGAGAGAGCCCCTACCCTTGGAAAAGTGTTGATGATCTCCATGAACAGTGGAACTAGCATCCTATATTCAGTCTTCACCAGATGTGAGGGCACTGGGTCAAAGGCACAGTTGCTTGCACAAAGCTCAGAGACTTGGACGGTTTCTGTACAGTCAGTGGGCCTGAGACTTGACCAGAACCATGAAGGTTCTGCCACAGCTAAGTCAGATTCACAGTAACATTGCAAAAAAACATAAGAGGAAATGGTAGACCCCTAATATCCGCAAACATTTTTTGGCTTGCCACTCACTTTAGGTATCCTGCGTGGTCAACCTAACCTTTGCTGCCCTGTTCACCTAGTGCTCACAGTAAACATTCTCCATGACTAAATTCTTATTATGAGCTATTGCTAATCTCCATACGTAAGGGGATTTCTCACTTCCCTATTTTATGTTCTGGGACCTGTTGGTTAATTTTGTTACCTGCCATGCTATGTCACTAAGCCTCCATAGGATGACTGTGTAGTTCTGATGCTTGGCAACATTGGACTCAATTGACAAATTCATAAATGATCACAATTACTAGTGTTAGTGATTGCCTATACATACTAGGCCACACCTGTATTATGTATACAAATGTGTTTCCAGCTGGCTTATAATCTTAGTTCCTGTGCTTGGTTTAACTGTTAGCAACTGGTTTATTGTCATGTCAAATGACTGGCAGCTTGAATTAGACAAAAAAAACTTTGTCTGTGCAGTTTTCTTGGCATTCGATACCGTTGATCACCGACTGCTTCTGTCATCCCTCCAGAACATTGGTTTGGATTCCCTATCCCTTAAATGGTTCTCCAACTACCTCTCAGGATAACTTCAACAAGTAAATGCAGAAGGGGAAGTTTCTCCACCAAAACCCCTATTGAGGGGTGTACCGCAAGGTTCCATTCTTGATCCCTTGCTCTTATCCATTTATATTAACAACATAGATGCCTCCATCAAAGAAGCACAAATACACCTATTCGCGGATGATACGGTACTCTATGCTAGTAGCCCCACACCTGAAGCGGCCTGTAAAGCTCTTCAAAATTAATTTAATCTGCTGCAACATCAGCTTATAAACCAGAAACTGCTCTTAAATGCAAAAAAAACAAAGCAATGTTCCTCTCGCCCCTTCAAAATGCAATAAATCCTGCAATTGCTGGGACACTCCCACAGATCACTACCATTCTAGGTGAGCAGTTGGACTACGTACCAAAGTTAAAGTACCTAGGGGTCTGGTTAGACCACAGACTTACTTTTACAGATCACTTAGAAGAACTGGCAAAGAAACTTAGACAAAGACTTGGTCTGTTTTTTAGGATTAATAATCTCCTCACAAGAGATGCTAAACTGAAACTGGTTCAAACTACCTTTCTTTCCCTATTGGATTACGTAGACTTTCTATATAGTCAGAGACCCACAGGTACCCTAGCCAAACTTGTTACGCTTTATCACAGAGCCATAAGATTTATCACGGGTCTTCCATACTCAACCCACCACTATGCATTGTACACGGCAGTGGGATGGTCATCCCTTGCTTACAGATGGCAAAAAAATGCTGCGGTTTGGACATACAAAGCTATCTCAAATAAACTGCCCCAGTATATCTCTGTCTCTTTACCTTTGTGCACTCTGGGGAAGTATGCCCTGAGAAGCACCTCATATATCTACCTTTATGTTTACAAAGCAGAATCTCGCATTGGCAGAGCAGCCATCAGCTTTGTGCTCCCTCAACTGTGGAACAAGCTGCAAAAAACTTTGAAATTAACTCACCCCATCAGCCTAGCAGCTTTTAAATCTCTATACCTACATCATAATAAGGAGTCCTGTGCCTGTCTACCCTAAACAGTGACTCCTATAAGTCCAAGCACACTCTAATTACTACTGTTAAATGACTGATCACATCTATAATCGACTCTTCCCTCTCCCCTTTTTCTACCCCATATCTGTCCCGTCCACATTCCTTTGACCCTGGTTCCAGCTCTAAATTCTCCATACCATATCACTATGTATCTTTTTATATTAGATTTTAATTGTGTTCGGTGCACCTGATATGTATATTTCTTTACTTTTGTGAAAAATTGTGTCCTACCCAAAACTAGCTGTATCTTCTGTTCTAAACATATACTACTGTCAATGCTACCTGCTGATACTTTGTACATACTGTATTATTGTATCTCACTTTATTTGTATTATTACTATTTTCTTGTGTGTTGCATCCCATGTATATTGTCCCTTGTTCCTTGTTAACAAACCCAGGTCCACCTCGAAATGAGCTTGCTCAACGGTGATTGCCTGGTTAAATAAAGACTTTGATTGATTGATTGAGTGATTGATTGATTTAAAGTATGCTAGCTAGGTCAAGCTGAATAGCTGTTCTTAGGTGCTGATTCTGCATTGGGTATTATAGGGATATTGTTGAGTGCGTAGGTTCTTTACACTGATCTCTTATTACCAGGTTATAACTTATCATGTAGCTACTACTTTCTCTTGTTTTAGGCTCTGCTTTCTCTGTCACAAACTCATCTCAGTGCTCTACCCCTCCAGCTTCTCCTTTGTCAACTGCTTCTTTATCTTCCTACTTCCTCATTCATGCTGGTCTACTGCATGGCAATTACCTCTGCTCATGCCATTTTTTTATATCCCTCTTCCTCCTTGCATCCCCCCACGACCAGGACACTTCAAGAAACTATCCACCTGAGGTTTACCAGTGCTGCTAGGAGACTGCTAATAATATTAATTTCATTGCGTGGATGCTGAGCAGAATCCAGGCCCCTTGAAATCCTGCCCACTACCCAGCTTACCATCTCCCCCTCCTAAAGGTTTCTGGCTCTATCACATCAGTCTTTGCAGCCTTCAGCCCAAGATTGATCTTAATATGGTTTTGGTAACTCAGGCTGCCCAGTGCCCCTGATGTTCTTGTACTCTCTGAAACCTGATTATCTGCAAAGACTCCGTTGGCTGTACAGACAGTGTCCTTCAAGGTTTCAATGTCTACCATCAGAATAGAGGAAAAAGAGGTGCTGGGGTTGCCATCTCTGTATCCTCCTCCCTTATCTTTACCCTCACCTCCCAGGAAGTAATTCCTAGGCCCAATGAGCTAATTTGTGTTAAAATTACCTTCCCCCATTCCATCCCCCTTTTCATTATTGGCATATACTGCTCCCATGGTAAGAGAGGTGATGCTGTGACTGATATAATCTCCACCCACCTAGGTTATATCGATACCCTGAAGCATGAGTACATCATCCTTAGTGACCTAAACCTCAGTTTGCCTGGTCCTAAGTTCTCAACTCTCCATTCCAAATTCAAAGCCCTCAATCTTCATCAACTACTCCCTGACCCTACCAAATTTAATAGTCAGTCCTCCAACCACTCCCTCTTGGATTGCATCCTCTCCATACGCCCCCACCACACTGTGGCAGCTGACACCCTTCCTCTTCTGTTTAGTTATCACTGTATCACCTTTTGCATCCATAAAATCAGGATGAGCAAGACCCCTCCTAAAATTATTACAAAGTGTTTCTTTTGTGTACAATTTCCCGCCCGGTCTCTGGATTGTTGATTGGAGCCCGATGTATGAATCCCTTGACCCAGATCAGGTACTAGCCAAATTCTACCCCTAATATTGTACTTAGGCATCTGTGACTCCCATGCTCCAGTCAGATTGACCAGAGTAAGGGGGGAGCTCATCTCTCCTGGGTCTCTACAGACAACATTGAACTTGCTAAATTAAGAGATGCTGTGTAGTCTTCTCATAAGGCCTCTGGTACCCTTGCTGACTGTCAACAGTATAACCGACTCAGGATCCTATGCGCCTCGACTATCTGTAAAGCCAAAGCCTCATACTACCATTCCAAATTCATTAGGGAATCACCAACTCCATCTAAATTCTGGAACATGGTAAATAATCTGCTCCACCCATCATGTTCTGGCTCTGATATCACCAGCCTGAGTTGTACTGCTGGTGTGGTCACTGACCAATATGCTATGCCAACACCTTGAACAGCCAATTTGCTGATGATCCCCTGGCTATTGCCCCCCCTCCTCCTTTTGTTCAGACCACCGCCCAACATGCCCTGTCCTACTGTGCTGGTGTTAAATGTACCTTCTTCAGTGTTACTTTCTCAGACGTTTTCCAGGAGCTCTATTGCATCAAGCTGAGTTCCCACTCTGGTCCTGATAACCCCCCACCCTGCTGTCTGAAGTTGGGGGCCCCAGGTATTGCTGCCCCTTAATATTTTTAACTGCTCCTTTGCTACAGGTACCTTCCTCTCACTCTGAAAACATGGCACTATTATCATTCTACATAAAGGTGGCCTCTCCGACTCTACTGTAAATTCTTGGTCCATCTCATTACTCCCTGTCCTCTCCAAACTATTGTAGAGGCTAGTTGCCAGCCAACTCTCTTCCTTCCTCTCTAGTATGTCTTTCTTCTCTGATTACCAATCTGGGTTTCATGTAGCTCATTCTACAGCTACCTCTCTGCTCAGACTCAATGATTTCATTCTTTCAAACAGGGATATGGGTCATCAGGCTGGTGTTTTTTTCTTCAATTTAGCCAAAGTATTTGACACTGTGGACCATTCACTGCTGCTAAACAAGCTTACTGTCTCTGACCTCACCAGCTCTTCCCTTTGCTGGTTCTCATCTTATCTCTCTGGCTATACCCAGTCAGTTTGTATTGGCACTGCTCTAACTGATCATAGACACATCGCCATGTATGCTAGGAGCACTTCTTTTTACCATTTTTGTGAATGACTTACCGCTTTCTGTAAAATCTTGTAATATTCATATGTATGCCGATGACACCATCCTTTATTCACCTGGGCATTCTCATGCTACCACCTCTGTTGCCTTACAATCAGATTTCAACACACTGTCAAGTTGGTTCACTGCTAATTGCCTGGCCCTCAATCAGTCCAAGACAGTTTTTATGCTTTTTGGCATAAAGAATGTCTTGCTACTACCCCCAAGCTGACTATTACCACTTGGAATGGTGCCTCCTTAGCATCCGTGTCACGGTATAAATAGTTAGGTCCGGCCATCAACAGACATATGCTCAGTACAACTAAGTGGACTGTAAAAAAAGCTGACTTGGAGTGGGCAACAAAACAAACAGGGCTGCTGGCAGCATAAAGTTCCCTTTAGCAAGCACAGTAACCTTGTTATTGTTTTTTTTTTTTGTGATGGGAGGAATAAGTACAGGCTAACCATCAGACTGGCAACTGTGACTGTGAGTCAGTTTGGGGAGCAGCAGCAGACAGCATGCCATGAAACATGCGGTGGTTCTTTGTTCCTCTCAGGTGGTTCCCTTCATGATCTAGGCACCAAGAGGGAGGTTTGTATCTGTACCGATGACTTGGAGCTCAATCTCAAATTGGCTGCAGTTGGTACACACTGATTGGACTGTATGAACCCTGCAACACTGCATTATTAGCCAGGAAGGAAAGGGGTGGTCATTGCTCTGCTGATTCCTGCTTTGTGTGAAGCAAGTCAGCAGGAGTTTTAAATTGCCATCCCTTTCCATATTACAGCACCACTTTGGATCACTTTTCCATGACTTTGGGCTGCAGAAGACTGTGGCATGATAAAGAGCATCATTAGAAGAAAGCTGACTCAGCCAACCGAGCAAGGAGTGTGTATTGGGAAGGACCATATCCATGATTCCACAGAGCAGCACCAGCAGGCACCAGTCTAGGAAGCAGCCAATCAAGCAAGGTACTGAGGAGCTTTCAGATTTGGGAAGGACCGATTATTCTAGAGAGCAGTGGCGGAAGGCACCAGGCAGTGAAGCAGATGGCTTAGCTGACCAAGTGAGGGGTCAAGAGTGAGGAAGGACTAATTCGAGCAGTGGCAGGCAGAAAGAGCAGGAGGTAATAACCCCCCTGAATGCAGATCTCATAGACACTGGCAAGTGTCCTTCCTTTCGGTTTAAAAGTTTTGATGTTGGGTGGGGTAGACTTATTTTAGAACCAGTTCTGTGTTTCTGTCCATCCTTGTTGCGTTCATTTAACAGGTTAAGCTACAACTGTCTGGATGCAATCAATCACTCTCGCAACTTCTCAACTCACGTCTGCTTCTGTATGATGCTGTTTCTCTCTTTTGTCTTGTTTAAGGCTTAAACAAAACAAAAGATGAAAGCAGCATCACAGAGAAGCAAATGCAAGTTGAAGAGCAGAGAGCATGATTGGTTATATCCAGACAGTCACAGCTTAACCTGATAAATCAACTGGTACAATAATTGAGACGACTTTTTGAGCACCACCGAGTTTGTACCACATCCTCTGCTCTTATAGAACTGAGCAGAGCTGGACGTTTTCCAGTATCATTCAGCAGAAAAATTGGCTCTCCTATGTTATCGTCCACTGCTACAGTATCTCTTTAGAGTATGCCTATTCCAATAGCAAGGCAATGTTTTGTTTCTGTGTAGGGTGACTTATCGAATCTGTGAAAGGGAACCCCAGCTAGGAAGGGGGTTTGGGAAGAATGGAGCCCTATGGTACTGAACAGTATGTCCTTCATGTTGCATAACCTGTTACCTATCTGAGGCCCAGCTGCAGTCATCCTCAAGAAAATTTTAGCATCATGGTGATGAAGCACTTTTCAGGTCAGGTTAGCATCTGCAGTTGTGCATCATAAAACACTGATTAATCAACCATTTTAACTAGGGTTGGCATGACTGAGCAGAGTGTGCAGGAAGCACATAGAGAAAGTTGTTACTGTAGGGGACATGTAATGTATAAAATGATTTCCGTGCTTGCAAGATTGGCAGAGACCCACCTCTAAATTTCTAGGTATTCAGGTAGAGGCCTTGTGAAAACTGGACTAGCAGACTGGATCAGATCAGTAAAAGCCATATTGGTGAATCCAACTAGACCAGGTAACAACTGTGCAAATTTCACGAGTCTGGCTACTGTACAGTCTAGTCTGGTCTGCTTCCGGCAGTCCAGTCTTCACCAAGTCCCAGGTATGGGTGAAAAATAGAATGCCCAGAACTAGGCCTGACTGGACTGGTAAAAGCTGAACTGTGCAACTTGTGCCTTGTCCGGCTTTGACTGATCCGCTCCAGTCTGGTTCTGGTAGTTGACTTTCACCTATATCCTTCAGGTAGACTAGCCTAAAAAAGTCTGTTAAGAAAAACCTGACAATAAGGGTCTGCATGTTGTACCACATGCTACTGAGCCAGTGGCATGGCTTCAGAAGCAGACTGGGGTACATGGGCTGGGAAACAGTGCTGCAGATGGTAGCCCCTGCCAGCCTGGGGAAGGGATGGTGCCATTTCTGGCACTGTAGTGACCTGTTACAGGCCAGAGAGCTTGCTTCCCCCAGGAGCTGACTAATCAGGGCCAGCAGTAGGCACTGGTAACACCAAATAAAGGGTGGTTGTCAGGCAGGGAAGTAAAAGGGTGCCAGCACTCATGGGACTTGCACCATGGACCCCTGTGTAATAGATCCTGCGGGGCTTCCTTATGCAATAAGACAAAATTGCCTACTGTTGGCTTGGTTGTGATCATGATACATGTCCTCATTAATTTGCTTATTAGAAAGCCAGGCTCCTGAATCTAATGCTAATGATGAGTGTGCAGGTGTCTGCAGTGTGCCAGCACCTTCCATGTAAGCACCAGGGACTCAAAGACTGCATGCATAGGGCTTGTATAACTCAGGAATGCACCACCAGTTACTGTGGTGTCATTACCCATTATTTTTGTTGCTCCAGAAAATGGAGCAGCAATGAAGAAAAGCCCAAGGGAAATAAATTCCTCTGGGGCAGTAGGGAATATGAACAAGGGGGAAGGGACGGGAGGATCAAGAGCTGGAACTGAGGGTGAGACAAATACTAGGGAGTGTGAACAGAGGGAGGATAAAAAGGAAAAGGGCAGTACCATGGAAAAGAGTAGGGTGAAGAATGGACGCAGGAAGGGAGGGCAAAGTAGGGGCAGGGAGGGATGAAAGGAGTGGAGAGCCATGTGCACTAATGCAAGGAACCTAGCACACAAAATTTGTGACCTTTAAGCTACCACTGCTGAAGCAGATCTGGGTCTGGTGGCTATAACAGAATCATGGTGCACTGACAACCACAGCTGGGAGGTGGCCATATTGGGTTACAACATGTTTTGCAAGGATAGAGCAGGGAGAAAGGTGGGTTATATGTAAGGGAAGGTATAAAGGACACAGTGGGAAAATGGAGGTGCTGGACATTCTTTGGGTTGGCTTAGAAATGGGGTCTGGGGTATATATATATGTATAGATATATATATATATATATATATATATATATATATATATATATATATATATATATATATATATGTATATATATGTATATATATGTATATGTGGGAGGGAAGTTTACAGGCCACCAACACAGGAGGAGGAACTGGACAGAGTTTTGGTGAGGCTGTAAGCAAAATGGCAAGCAAAGGGAAAGTAGTAATCATGGGTGACTTTGTTCTGCTGGATGTGGACTGGAACATCATGACCGCAGCTACAACTATGAGCAGAGTCATCATACCCTCCCTGCAATGGGTATTTCTCAGGCAACTGGTTACAGATCCTGCTAGAGATGAGGCAGTGCTGGATCTAGTACTTACAAAGAGGGACAGCATAGCATAAGTCTCAGTGGGTTACCCCCTGGGTTCAAACGATCATCAAACAGTGTGGTTTGGCATGCAGATTGGGCAGGGGGAAAAAACGAACTAGTACTATGGCCCTGGACATCAGGAGAGCAGATTTTAAAGAAATGGAAGACTGCTTTAGGAACCACCTAGAAGGGGAGGGGTTAGTCACGGGGGTGAAGGTACAATGGAATAGAATAAAGAAGAGAATAACTGAGGTAACAGCAACCTGTTTAAATGTAATAAGCAAGGGTAAGAGAAGAAAGAGGCCATGGTGATTCTCAAAGGAGGTGGTTAAGATGGTAAAGGAGGAAAAATAAAAACAGCTTTCAGAAAGTAAAAGGAGGCCAAATGGAGGCAGAAAGGGGGGTATGACTAGAGAAGCAAAGGAAGGCAGGAAGGAGGGTAAGCACAGCACGTGCTCAAAGTGAGGAAAAGATTGCCTAGGAGTTCAAAAATAGGGGTAAGACTTTTCAGGTATGTGAGCAGGAAGAGGAAGAAAAGGGATGGTATAGTGAAGATTAGGAGACCAGGATGGGGGACTGTGCAGAGGAAGACCGAGAAAAACCTAACACTTTTAAAGCTAGCTTTAAAATGTTAAATGAATACTTCTGCTCGGTATTCACAGTGGAAGGGTTGGGGAACAGGCCGACATGCATGAACAGGCACGGGGGGGGGGACACAAGTCCATTCACGGAAGACAGAGTCCACTGTGGGTTGGAAGCCCTAAAGGAAAACAAGGTAATGGGGCTGGAAGGGGTCAACCCAAGGGTACTTAAGGAACTTTGCACAGTGCTAGCTGCCCCTCTGGCAACACTGTTTAGCACCTCATTGGAGAAAAGGGTGGTTCTAGAGGAATGGAGGAGGCTGATGTGGTCCCTCTGTGCAAGAGCTGCAGCAGGGTGGAAGCCAGCAATTAAAGACCAGTCAGTCTCACATCAGTAGTAGGGAAATTAATGGAGTCCCTGCTGAAGCAGAGACTGATGGAGTACCTGGAGACATATGGGCTGCAGAACCACCGGCAGGACGACTTTACAGGGAGGAGGTCATGTTAAACAAATCTCATAGATTTCTTTAACTTAGTAACTAGGGAGGTGGAGCAGGGAAGGGCAATGGATGTGGCCTATGTGGACTTCAGTAAGGCCTTAGACACCATACCACACAGGAGGCTGATAAATAAACTTTACAGCCTAGGTGTGGGGCAGAAAGTGGTGTACTGGTTGACATATAGGAGGCAGTGGGTGATGATAAACAGTAGTAACTCAGAAGACAGGAGTCTGACCAGTGGAGTACCACAGGGATCGGTACAGGGCCCTGTCCTCTTCAGTGCCTTCATAAGTGACACTGCTGAGGAACTTGAGGGGACAGTGTGTTTCTTTGTAGATGACACACAAATATAAAACAGGCTAGGCACCCATGAAAAGGCAGAGAAAATGCGAAGGGTTCTGGGGAAGCTAAAGAAGTGGTCTAGGGAGTGGCAGCTGGGTTTCAGTGCCAAGAAGTGCATAGTCATGCACCTTAAGCAGGGTAACCCAGGGGCTGTGTATAAGATGGACGGGGGGAGGTACTTACAGTTACTAACCAAGAGAGGGACCTTGGGGTGATCATGTCTGATAATCTCAAGGTGGTAGGGTAGTGCAACAGGGCAGTAGGCAAGGTGAGCTGGATGCTGGGCTGCATAGGGAGGGGGATCTCTAGCAGGAAAATAGAAGTGGTGCTGCCTTCGTATGACTCACTGGTGAGACCCCATCTGGAATACTGCATCCAGTTCTGAAGGCCGCACCTCCTCAAGTACATTGAGAGGGTGGAGGTAGTCAAGTGGAAGGCTACTAAAATGGTGCGGAGATTGCATGAGAAGCCATACAGGGAAAGACTGCAGGAGCTCAACATGTGCCCCCTGGAAGAGAGGACAGTGAGAGGGGACATGATTGAGACCTATATGTACCTCACAGGGGTGAAGAAAGTGCATGGGGGAGCCTCCTTCAAAGGAGGAGGAGCACCAGTACTTGGGGCATGCTATGAAACTTGGGTGGGGGGGAGCGTTTAAGAGGGATGTGAGGAAATACTTCTTCACACAAAGGGCAGTAGACTCCTGGAACAGTCTTTCAGAAGAAGTGATAGAGGCAAAGACAGTGGGGAGCTTCAAACAGGCATGGGATAGGCACATGGGTATCATAAGTAGACATGAGGGAGGAGGGAGGGGACACCTGTGACCAAGTGGGGTCCAGAATGTAGTGTTAGGCAGTGAAAAGAGGGCAGACTAGATGTGCCTACCGGTCCTTTTCTGTTGGCAATTTCTATGTTTCTATGTTTTTGTTTCCAGAGACTATTTTTTGTTTGCTATATATTTCTCCCGTCCCCTACAGTCATTCAGAATTGGTACCTCCAAACCGGGGAGTATATTATTATTATTATTATTATTATTGCTGAGTAATTCTGCTATATACAGGATGGTCTGCCACCTACAGTGCTGTCATGTGTTTAGTATATCAGAAAGAATGTGCAAGCAGAGAATTAAAGATGGTTGCCTGAGCAGTGCTCAAGTGCTCAGGAACTTACCTTTAGGGATGGGACCCCCCCACACACACACACACATCTGACCATAGCCACCAGTCCTGGTCCTAAACACATTGCTTAGGTGTGAAATATGGGCTGTGAGTGAATACTGGAACATGCCCAGAACCAACTGCCCCCAAATCCTGAAACCGAAAGATAGGGTCAAATACTGCTGGGTTGGTGGGGCGCATTCTGAAAAGGGCACTAACTGGGGGGATTCAGTTTGGGGGGCACCATTCCAGATTTGGTGTGCAATCTGATTTTCAACTACAAACTGGAAAACACTTGGAGTTAGCATGCACCCCAAATCTCAATCTCTCTCTCTCTCTCTCCCCCCTCACCCCTCCTTTCTCTCTCTCTCCTCCCTTTCTCTCTCTCTCTCTCTCTCTGTAGTCAGTCTCAGTATTAGTGTTACAAAACAAGGCCTGTACCTCTTGGTGTGGGTGCATCACCTTATGCTGTTTACTACAGTACATTGACAGCATCTGAATGTCATAGCAAATCCTAGTGCAATGTATGTTCCCAGCTACGGCTCTGTGCCTATGTCTGTGTGGTAGCTTTCTGCAGTCTGAGTGGCCCCTCTACTGATTTTTAATAAATTATTTGTGGGATTAAGTTGTTTGCTAATTTGTTAGATTGTCGGCTTGATGCATTTCTTATTCTGAGTACTTGGGACGTTTGAGGTGGCTGCGATTTGTGGTTTGCAGCTTTTGCTTTTTCTGTCTCTTGGCTACTTGGTTTCCTTTGGCCTTGTTCTTTTCTCTCTAGTTGGTGTGTTTGCTTATTGGACACACTGGTCTGGCTGCCCAGCCAACTAGTTTAAAGCAGCAGTACATGACAGAGGTGAAAAGTTTGACCTATACTTTTATATTCTGTTTTAGATTGCACCTCATCTCCTGACCTTTATAACACCCTTCCTTCTCCATTCTGAGCGGGCTTTAGCACTTCTTTCACATGTGAAATAATAAATAGAGCGCTCCTTTAAATATGACTCAGCCTGGGTCTTCCTCAGTATTCTCAGCTGTTGTTGTACACTTGTTGTCCCATAAGGTCATGGAGCTGTGTCTGCTGCATGCCAGTTCATTAGCGACACAAGAAAATTGTTGTTTTATTTATTTTAATTTTTTACTGATGAAAACCTGGTCCAAACACACCTCTCAACTGCTATGAATTTCGCATAGCACTATGATTTTCACACTCAAATTTACCCTTGCTCCGCATAGGTTTACTGATGTTCTCATTACTGTTAGAGCCATTTCTGGACACACAAACTGGTAAATCATTGAACTAAGCTGATAGAAACATTCCTTAACACTGACTATATGGTGTCCATTATTTGTAGACATATTATTCTTTAAAATAAGAAAGTGCTCCACATTCTGGCCATCTGCTATGATTTTTGAAGGCCAGTGCTATGATTTTTATTGCTGAGAAGTTGAGAGGTATGGGTCTGAACCCCATTAAAAGGAGCACTCCTTTTACTATTTCAGCTGTAACAAAAAAAAAAAACATAAAAGTGGCAAAGCAGACTCAAAATGGGGAAAAAGGATATCGCACGACTCCGGAGAAAAGGGGCAATATAAAGAATAATAAAGCATTGGCCAAAAATTTGACCACCACCATGCATTGCTGCTTTAAGCATGAGCGTTGCTTCTTATAACAGCAGTATGTGTTAGTTGGCAAAAAAATTCATTCATTTTATTTGTTAGCAAGATGTATGTCTGACAAATAGAACAGCATAAAAGTCCTGCCCTTACCAGCCAAAGATAACACGCTGCTCAAAATTATGCCAAGTGAAGGTAATTTATTAAAGTGCTGTGTCAAAAATACACAGTGCCCTAACGTGTTTTGGAAATAAACTTTCCTTTATCAAAAGATCATTTGATAAAGAAAAACTATTTCGAAACGACCAAGTACTAATATTGCTCTGACACTAACACTTAATAAATTACCTTCACTTGGCAACATTTTGAGTAGCGTGTTATCTTTGACTGGTGAGTGCAGGACTTTTATGCTGTCGTTCTATTATTTGGATTTGTCCTTTGCACCCACCCACCCCCGTGCGGCATCTACCCTGCCTTCAATGTATGTCTGACAACCTGATCGAGCCTCAGTGTGCTAATTTTCTCAGACATTTTACAGGTAATTGCATATTTAATAACTCGTCATTAAAGATGACTGCCACTTGCAAGTTTTTCTCTTGATCACCTCTTGATTGTACAGACTAGAGTCATACTTGGGTATATTAGGGTTGTGCTGCTACATGTTTCTGATAAACAGCATGGCAAAGCACTGAACCAATATATTTACTTTTTAATGGTGAGCAGGAACTTTCAGGAAATGATGAAAATTAAAAAAAGGGTATGTTTATTGTAACAACATAGTGCTAAAAAAATACGTGGTGACCAATACACGCTACAGAGGTCAATGGTGCCTGTTTCCAATGTACTGTATGTAGTACTTTATTACTGTGATGGAGGCTAAGTCCAGCATACCCCCTCCTGCTTTATAAGCTGCAGTGTACAAGTATGCTGTGTCTGAGAGTGGAGTGGTAATTTAAAGGTGTCGCCATGCCACTCTACAACCCAAGGTGCCTACTTCCTTAGTGAGCATATACTGTACTGTCTATGCGCCAGTCTCTAATGGGAGGCTGTTTCCTAGGTTCAACACCCTCTGAGGAACAATACACGCGTCCTAACATTTCCCTTGAAATTACCTTGTCTGAACTTTGTAGTACCTTTACTAAAGTGTGTGTGTGGGGGGGAGTGGGGTAACTGGCCACATTTTAGTTACAGTCTCATAGATTGCTGAGCCTCTGTACCACGGCAAGGTAGGCTGGCCTCACAGAGGTTCATGATGAATAGGTATGTAGTGATGCTTGGGTAATGCTTTTGACTATCCTAAAGGGATCTTACAACCCATTCATCTGGCTCTGCATCCAAGAACCCATCCAACCTCACCTGCAAATTGTGGATCCAGGGTCAGGATAGTGGGATCCAAAGTCAAATAATGGTATTCAGGGGTAATCTGAGCAACATAGAAACATAAATTTTGACGGCAGATAAGGACCGCTTGGCCCACCCAGTCTGCCCATTTCCCTACCTATTGGATAAGCTGCATATCCTAGTTAACCAGCAGCCTACTTCTTCCTACCCCAACCCCCTAGAACACTAGAACACTAGTACCCCAATGGTATGGCAGCAAGTTTCAAACTGAGATGGCCAGCATGTGTTCTGTATATTCATCTTAGACTTTAATTTTTTGTGCTGCAGATAATATAGAAACATAGACTTTAACAGCAGATAAGGACCACTTGGACCACCCAGTCTGCCCATTTCCCTACCTATTGAATAAGCTGCAGATTCTAGTTAACCAGCAGTCTACTTCCTCCTACCCCCCACAAGAATTGCCTTATGTCTGTCCTATGCATTCTTGAATTCCCCCACTGTTTTTGACTCCACAACCTCCTCAGGAAGGCCGTTCCATGCATCCACCACCCTCTCCATGAAAAAATACTTTCTCATGTTGCCCCTGAGCCATCCCCCTCTATCTTCAAATTGTGCCCTTTGTTCTTGCACATCTCTTTTTCTGAAAGATGCTACCCTCTTGGACTTTGTTGATTCCCTAGAGGTACTAGAAAGTTTCTATCATGTCCCCCCCCACACACTCCTTTCCTCGAGAGTATACATATTAAGCTCTTTTAGTCTGTCTTTGTATGACTTTTGGTGCAGACCCTGCATCATTTTAGTTGCCCTCCTCTGGACTGCCTCCATCCTGTCTATGTCCTTGCAGAGATGGGGTCTCCAGAACTGCACTCAGTACTCCAGATGGGGTCTCAACAATTATCTGTACAGAGGGGATAACAACCTCTTGTTTTCTACTGGTGATGACTCTCCCTATGCATTACAGTATCCCCCCCAGTCCTCCTTACTGCCTTCTCACATTGCTTGCCTACCTTTAGGTCATCTAATATGACTATCCCCAGGTCCCTTTCCATTTTTGTTGTTGTTAGTATCCCCCCCCAACTGTGTACTCTTCCCCTGGGTTTTTGTTTCCAAGGTGCATTACTTTGCATTTATTTGCATTTAATCCAAGCTGCCATACTTTTGAACATTCCTCCAACCTTGCCAAGTCCCTTCTCATCCTTTCCACCCCCCGGTGTATCAATCCTGTTGCAGATTTTTTTTGTGTCGTCGGTAAAGAGGCATACTTTTCCTTCCAGTCCCTCCACTATGTCACCTATGAACACATTAAAGAGGACCAGTCCCAGTACTGAACCCTGCGGTAACCCCCTGCCTGGCACAGCACCAGTGCAGCTATGAAGTTGAGGGGGGACAAGGAAGCCTGGGAGGTCATGGGACAGGACAGAGGGACCTGTGGGGGTGCCATATTGGGCAGCAGGGGCACGGTAGCTGTGGAAGCATAGATAGGTGGCACTGGGTGGATGTTCCCTGGACAGCTGGACAGAGCCACTAGGATTGGGTACTCCCTGGTAGGCAGGCATGGTCCTTGTCCCGGACCCCCAGATGCCACCAGCCCTGGCATCTGTCCTGGACCTTACACAGTTCTCGACATATGATGGTTGGCATTGGCAGCAGGGTACTAGGTGCAATGGGTGTATGGGGCCATCCCCCTGGGCACCGTGATATTCCCCTGATGAATAGCCTACCATGTGGAGCTATGCTGATGTCCGACTCCACTGTTGGGGACTGTGTAAGCTCCAGGACTGGTACCAGGGCTGATGGCACCTGGGGGTCTGGGACAAAGTGAGTGCTTGCCTACCAGGGAGCATCTGGTCCTAGCGGCTCTGTTGAACAGTCAAGGGCACATCTGCCTGGTGCCAGCTCTGTACCCTGCCACAGCTGCTGTGCCTCCGCTGCCCACTGTGGCACCCCCCACAGGTCATTCTGCCCTGTGCCATGTCCTCACAGGCTCCCCCCACTCACCTCCTTTCAAACCTCTGGCACAGGGCCGTTAGACCAGCTCATGGCTGATCTAACCTCAGCCCCAACCTGCATCCATGGCAGGGATTCCAAAACCTCAAATAAGGGGATGCTGCAGCCCTGCTGTGATGCAAGCCCCCTTATGGCCTGGCACACCATCTCTTCTGGCGTAAGGGTGGTGCACAGCGGGTTTGGTGCATGGCATCCTGATTTCAACCTGGCCTACATTCAAAAACTGGGATTGCCACAACATGTGGTAGAAAATGCCACTTGTGTTAATTCCTTTTTGTGCAGTCACCTATTGCTACCCCCAGCTCCTCTTGCCATTTAAGGCAAATGTCCCAGATACCCGCTACTGAGCTCATCACACTTTTATACAGTTTATTGACCAGCCCTTTTATAGTCTGTGCATTGTCTAAAATATGAGCTATCCTTGATGGTTCTTGCAGACTGCCTTAAGTACAATTTCTGTATACTAACCTGCACACTACGTGTCATAGAAACATAATATTTTTACTTTTTTTTCTTTCCAGATATGGAAGTTTGGATGTAGTTATCTGTTTATGTATTTCTATATGTGATGTCTCCATATAAATTTAAGATGGTAACAGTTTTATTTCCCCATAGGCAATGGCATTACCACGCTGCAAAATACGTAATTGTTTAACTATGTATTACTATATGTATTTCTGTATGCATTGTTTTTCATCACACTTTACTGATAGTAAGATATTTTTATCCTCCCATAGCAGTGATGCTGCAAACAAAGTAGCAGAGACATCAACACCATTTGAGGCACCGAGGCATGCTGTAGTTGTGGAGACACATGAGCAGGTAAGATGGGATGCAACAACACAGGCAGCAGTTGTGGGTATGGAGACAATGGGCAAGATGCAAAGGTCATTCTGTAGAGGGCTCTATGTGGGTATGAATATTCTGTTTGCAGGTTTGGAGATGGTGAGGTAGGAGGATGTGGCAGAATAGGTGTAGAGTCCAGCAGAATAGGTGTAGAGTCCAGTTGCTAAGACACAATCTCCGATGGTGAGGCAGGAGGATGCGGTGGAAGAGGTGGAAAGTCCGGTTATTGGGACACCATCACAGATGGTGAGGCAGGAGGATGTGGCAGAAGAGGTGGAGATTCTGGTTGCTGAGATACCATCGCAGATGGCTAGCTAGGAGGATGCGGCAGCAGAGACCACAGCGAAAAGTGATGCGGCAGGATACAGCTGAGACACCAGAGAAGTGTTTATAGGATGACATGGACATCAGCTTTTACAGTCACAGCTCCTTGACTGACAAGGAAAAGAAGGACATACTATCCAAGCAATGGATACCACTACATGGCTTTGTATTTCCAAAACAAAATTATGCAAACTGGAGGAAGGCAGGTGTCACACCAGTTCAGTCCAAAGCTACTGATGGACTACAAATTTGTAAGATATTCTGAAAGTATGGATGGTGTGTTCTGCAGACCTTGCTTCATCTTCAACACTTTGAACAAGGCATCTATATTGGTATTTGCTCCAGTGATTGATTGGCCCAACTACCATATGATTCTGAAGAGACATACCAATAAAAAAGAGCATATCGATGCTCTGACCAGAGGAGAAGCTTTTGTTGGGATTTGCGATGGCAAGGTGAAGACGGAGTATCAGGCACTATGTGACTCTGACAGACAGGACCCAATCCTGCATTAACATCTGAAGGAGGTACCAAGAAACACTCAATGTACATCGACTGAAATTCAGAATAGGATTCATAGGATTTATACTGAGCTAGATGGACTTGCGTCCTAAATGCTCACCATTTATATCACTAAACTCTGATTTTATTGGTGTATGCATCCCAGTTGTTTTTGAAAACAGCGGTAGATGGGCTAGCCACAACCTCCAGTGGTAACCTGTTCCATTCGTGTACCACCCTTTGGTTAAACCATGAATGAACTAATAAATCTCATGCAATAGCAGATCTTGTGAAAAAAAATTAAATCATCTAATGAATGCTAGATGGTTCAGTCTAATAGCAAATAGAACTATAGCTATTTCTGCCAAGGAACAGATCTTGTTGACTGTGTGGTATGAGCATCGTGGGATTGATGGAAAAGTGGAGGTCTGTGAAGATTTTCTTGAGGTTGTTGAGGCTGCAGATATGACTGGCAAGGGACGCTCAAAACTGTTTTTTACTACCATATGACAGCTTGGGAGGTCAACAAAGAATTGATGAGAGGCCAAGGATATGACCAGTGGAGCAACATGAGTGGACGGTTCAAAGGGGTGCAGACACTCATTCAGGAAGTTGTCCTAGATGCCCTCTACAGTATTTGTAATGCACACCATCTGAACAGTGCCATTTTACATTCCTGTGCTCTGACGCCAGTTGCCAACACGTTTGCCACAACACGGATAGTTACTGGTTTACTGAAATATTCAGCAAAACATCTGTCTAGGAGAGCTCAAAGAATTCAGGAATCTATGAACCAATAATGATGATGACCTGAAGGACAGAACGAACATTTATTTCTGTGGTGGAAAATGCATGATGGATGAGTCAGGCAGACTCCTTGTCTCAGCTCAAGGAAAAGTCTGAAATTGTGGCAGGTTCCCTGGAGGAAAGGGTGGAGTCTGACCCTGAATCAGACCGGATCCTGAGTGCCATTACCAAATTTGAATTCATCTTAACACTAGTAGCTGTTGAACATATCTTAGGATTCACAAAGTCACTTCATATTTACATACAGAGTGTCAACATCGATTTGATTCAGGCTACACGAGGTCAGTCTTCTAATTCGAACCTTGGCACAGATAAGGGAAAATGTTAAGGGCTCTTTCCATGGATTGTACATGGAGTCTAAATGCTTTGCTGATTTTGTTGGGGTCGAGGAGGCTGTCTCACGAATATGTGGAGGCCAAACTCAGCACAGCAACATTAATACTGCAAGTCTAGAAGAGCAATACAGGAGGAATGTTTTTATTCCATTCACTGAAACATAGAAACACAGATTTTGTCAGCAGAAAAGAACCTTTAGGCCCATTCAGTCTGCCCCTTGTCTCTGCCTATTACATCACCACTGACCCTGGTTGGTCATAGGTGTCACTGCATGTCCTGTTCCTCTACCTAATATGCCCCGTGCCGATCCCATGCATGTTTGAATCTCCCCACAGTCTTTGCCCTCACTACCTTCTCTGGCAAGCTGTTCCAGTCATCCATCACCCTTTCTGCGAAGAAGTATTTCCACACATCTCTCTGAAACTTCCCCCTCTTAGCTTTATTACATGCCCCCTTGTTCTAGTACCTTCCTTTCTCTGAAATTGACTCTCCACTTGCACCACATTCACTACTGTGAGGTACTTGTAGGTTTCAATCATGTCCCCTCTCACTCTCTTCTCTTCCAGGGAGTACTTGTTGAGTTCCTGCAGCCTTTCGTCATATGGCTTCTCATGCAACCCCCTCACCATTTTGTTTGTCCTCTTCTGTACCACCTCCACACTTTTAATGTCCTTGCAGAGGTGCTGCCTCCAGAACTGGACACAGTACTCCAGGTGGGGCCTCATCAGTGAGTGATATGACAGCAGCACCACCTCCCTCCTCCTGCTAGAAATCCCTAATGCACATCAGCATCCTGCTAGCCTTTCCCACTGCTTTGTCACACTGCTCCGCTACCCTGAGGTTATCAGATATGATGATCCCTATGTTTCGCTTTCTTGCTTGGTGACTGTAAGCTCTGCTCCCCACATCTTATACACAGCACCTGGTTTCCTCAGCCCTAAGTGCATAATACTGCACTTTTTGTCATTGACACCCAGCTGTCACCCCTAGACCATTCATCTAGTTTCCTCAGATCCCTTTGCATTCTCTCCACCCCTTCCTGAGTGTCAGCCCTGTTGCAGATTTTTGTATCATCCGCAAAGAGACACACCTTACCCACAAGCTCTTCTGTAATGTTGTTTATGAAGACATTGAAGAGGACCGGTTCCAGCACTGAAATGTGGCACCCTATTAGTCATTCTTCTATTGCCTGAGTAGCTGCTGTTTACTACCACCCTTTGCCTCCTATCTCTTAACCAGTTTGATACCCAGCTTGTCACTTTCTCCCCCCCACCCCCGTGCTGCTTAGTTGCTTAACTTGCCTCCTATGTGGCACAGTGTCAGAAGCCTTACTGAAGTCCTGATAGGCCCCGTCTACTGCTCTTCCTTGATCCACCTCCCTGGCAAACCAGCCAAAGAAATCTATGAGATTAGTTTGACATGATGTCCTCCCTGTGAAACATGCTGCCACTGGTCCTGCAGCCCTTTGCTCCACGAACCTCTCCTTCAGTAGTCTCCATTAACTTTTCCACCACTGATGTGAGACTCACTGGCCTTGCTAGCATCCTCCCTACTGCTGCTTTTGTGCAGAGAGACCACATCAATCCTCCTCCCCATCCTCTGGAACTTCCCCCCTCTCTAGTGAGGTGCTAAAAAGTGCTGCCAGAGGGGTGGCCAGCACCGTGCTCAGTTCCTTTAGGATTCTTTGATGAATGCCATCCAGCGCTATGACCTTGTTTTTTCTTAAGGCCTCAATCCCTTCGGACCTTCTCCACTGAGAATGGACTAGTGTTCCTCCCCCGTTGCTTCATGCATGCTGGTCCACCCCCACCTTCTACCGTGAAAGACTGAGCAGAAGTATTTATTTTATTTATTTAATGTGCCGGATTACAACAATCTTTGAGCTAGTAGCTCATTTACAAAGGTTCCATGTCCAGTACAAACAATAAGATATACAAAGGTATTTAACTTATGCACAGTCAGTTCCAGAATTACACAATGTGAGGAACAATACAATGTAGGCCAATGCAAAATCAGTACAAGTGATAATCATTCAGTATTTCCACTTTCTCTTGATCTCCCTCTGCACAGTCCTCCCTCTGCTCTCCTTATTCTCACTATCCCTCCCCTTGTCTTCATCTTTCCCCCACATAACTGAAGATGGTATTGTCCCCTTTTTTGACCTCCTTAGCTACCCTCTCCTCAGTTAGTGTTTTAGCTGCCCTCACCCTCCTTCCTGCTCCCCTTTGCTTTGCCAGATATACCTCCCTGTCTTCATCCTTCTGGGTCTCCTTGTACTTATTAAATGCTGTTTTCTTCTCCTTCACTGCCTTTGCCACCTCCTTAGAGAGCCACAACAGCCTCTTCCTCCCTTTTCCCTTGCTCACTTTCTTCAAACAGCATGCCTTTGCCTGGACTATACCCTCCTTAGTTTTTCTCCACTGAGTCTCCACTCCCCCTCTGCCTTCCCCTGCTTCGAGGCATTCTCTGAGGCAGTTCGCCATTTCTTTAAAACCTGCCCTCCTGATGTCCAGGGCCCTCTTTTTTTTCCTGTCCTATCCATATGCCAAACATTATAACGGTGATTACTTGTACCCAGGGGACTACTCACTGTGATGTCAGCAATGTTGTCTCTGTTTGCAAGTACCAGGTCCAGCACTGCCCCATCCCTAGTGGGTTTCAAAACCAGCTGCCTGAGAAATGCCCCTTATCTGGATTTGAGGATGGCACTGCCCCTTGATGTAGCCATGGCAAGAATGCCCCAATCTACATTCAGCAGATTAAAGTCTCCCATTACCAAAATTTCTCCCTTGCTGGCCGCTTTGCTAATGGCTTCCCCCAGGGCTCTGTCTAAACCCCTCCCCTCCGTGTCAGAGGTCTGTACACCACCACCATATGAATAATGGCTGCCGACCCCATCCCTAGGCTGACCCATAGTACCTTCAACCCTTCTTTGTCCCCATGTTGCCCTTGAATCTCAGTAGCCCTTGTACCCTCCTTCACATATAAAACAACTTCTCCACCTTTCCTCTCTGACCTGTCATTCCAGAACATGGTATAGCCTGGGATGGCCACTTCCCAGCTGTGGTTGTCTGTGCACCATGATTCTGTGATGGCCACCAGATCCAGGTCTGCCTCTGCAATGATTGCCTCAAAATCAGGAATTGTGTTTCCCAGACTCCTTGCATTGACACACATGGCTTTCCATTCTCTTTGTCCTTATCTTCATCTAACTTTCCTCTCCTTCCCGCTTCCCCCTTTCCCCATCTGTTACCCCAGTCCTGCCCTCCCTTGTTACATTGTCTTCCTGCCTTGCCTCCTTCCCCTCTCTTCCAACTGAAGTTCCTCCTCTAGACTTGCCTACCCTGCCCTTCTCTTTGCTTCCTTCAATCTCCAGGGAATTTCTTCTCCCTAGGTTAACCTTCCCTGTTGCACTAGTCTTGGGGGGCAGCGGAGGTGCAATCTCTACCTCCCTTAGTCTTTCAGTCTTTGGAGGCAGTATAGTACTGTGGTTTAGGGCACTGAGCTGCAAACCTGGAAGCCTAGGTTTGAATCCCACAGCCACCACATGCATACTGTGTGACCCTGAGCAAGTCACTTAACTTCATTGTGCTCCTAGGCTGCACCTGGAAACAAGCTTGGGCTTAGTGTGCCTTTCCTGGTTTCCCCTTTCCCTTTTAACCCCCCCCTTGGCTAGTTTAAATGCTCGTCAAAGTAGCATTTAAACCTTCTACCCAGGACAGCCATTCCCCTCCTGCTGAATGGAGGCCATCTCCCTTGTTCAGGGCTTCACCCCCCCCCCAGGTGTGACCACAGTCTCCGATGTAACCAAAGCCTTCCTTCCTACACCATACCTTCAACCACTTGTTGAAGGACCTGGTGAGGAGTTTCCTAGTCTTCCACCAACCACGCATAGTTAGCATCTCAGTGAAGGCCACTTTGTGAGCTATCTGCTTCAGGCCCCTCCCCAGATCCCTAAAAATATCTTGCACTACACCTACAGTTTCCCTTGCCAGATTGTTCATCCCCAGGTGGACAAAAAAATCCAGTTCCTTCCCTGGCGATCTCCAAGATCCATCCTCCAGTCCTCCCTGCCAAAGTGCCTGGAATGCACTATATTACTCTATCCCCATCTTCACCTGCCTGCAACACAATCCCTCTGACTATGGAGTCTCCCACCAGCAACTGCTTTCTCCTTGGTGGGGAAGTCTCCCACCCATTCTGGGGCCTGCTTCCTTGAGAACCCACCACCTTCTTTCTTACACCTGCCTTGTGGGCCTCCTCTTGGCTTCCCCATCTTGCCAGAATGGTAAAGGAATTTTGCAGTGATAAGGTCTGAGGGGTGCTTTCTCTCCTTCCTCCCCCCACTCTCCCAGAGCCCAGCAAGGTCCAACCACTCTGCCTCCTTGCTGGCATCCTTTGTGGGAGCAATGGCAAAATAGGTGTCCCCTGGGTGAGATGGTGCCCTGTACTCGTGCCAGTTCAGCTCAGAGTCCAGCGACCTCTGCTGTCAGCCCAGAGAGGTACCTGCATATGGAGCAACACCTCAGTCTCCAGAATGTGTCTCTGAAGATTGCGGCCCCGCACCCAATGCACTGCACCACTCGCATGCCTGATGATTTGTTTAAGTTCCTGACTTTTTGCTTCCCTGCCTGTCCCTTGCCGATAGGCTTCCCTTCTCACTAACCCCCTCTTGGTGTTTTTTTTTTATTATTTAGATCTCGGATTACAAATACCTTTGAGCTTAGAGCTCTTTTATAAAGGATCCATGTCAGCAGCATAATACAACAGGTTAACAGAACAAAAAATATGGCAAAACAGTATACATAGAGAAAGGAGATCAACAGGTTTACAGACTAAACAGGGCACAGTAAAATAATTGTAAATAAGAAAAGAAAGCAATAGTTTACATTCACAGTGAATTAAAGAATAGAAACGAGTAACGCTAAGCAGTTTCATGCACTGGAATGCATACAGTAAATTGAAAATCAACTAAAACAAGCTTTGTCAGTTACTGGTAAAATCATAAGGTAAGTTGAAATCAGCCAACATGCCTTGTCAGAACAGATGGGAAGGGGGGCATTAGGCAGAGGGGAGGAAAGGTGAAGGGGGTAGGGTAGCAGGGGAAGGGGATGTCAGAGATGGTGCTATGGAGATTTAAGAGTAATTAAGTGCTAGAGTTTTAGATTGCCAAAAAGGGTTTAGCGGAAACAGTCACAGGAGCGAGTGGCAGAGAGTAGTCGCTGTAGCTTGGATTTAAAAGGGCCCAATTTGGATTCGGATGAGATGTCACAGTTGAGGGTATTCATCCAAAGAGAGGCTCTGTAGGTGAACGATCTTTGTCCCTGGGAAGTACGGCAGTGAGGAACCAGAAAGAGCTGGGATTCAGAGCCACAGGTATGGTGGGTATTAAGAGAGGGGATGAGACGGCCTTGAATTCCAGGTGGTAGGAGGCCTAGGGTTATTTTCTTGGCCATCAGGCATGTTTGATATTTGATGCAATCTTTGAGCTGGAGCCAACCAGTTTGGGCATAGAGGTCACAAGAGTGGGTGAGACAGGGGGCTCCTTCCCCTTACCTTTCCCCTTGCATATTTGTGTTCAACCCCTTACCTTAGATAGGGTTTTCCTTCAATTCCCTTTTTTGGTCCCTTGGAATTTAGGATAGTTGGCTTCCTATGCTTACTTTCTCCCCCTCCCCTAGATAGGGTGTTGCCTCTAGTCCCACTCTACTGTGTGTTTCAGCTGCCCATAGCTTGACCTTTGTAGATCTTGCCCTCCCTACCCTACACTGTTGTTTACTCCTGTCCCACTGACAGTGCAGCCCTTTAAACAGGCAGCAACCAGTACACAGGTAGTCTACTATACCCTACTGGAAAGGTAGAGTTCCCTGCATTCCGGCTATCACCTGCTGATGACTACCAATGCCTACGACACCAGTCTTACTCCTGTTTCACTCACTCGTCGGACCCAGATGTGGTGGACACATTAGGAGGGAGTCCTTTTATAGTGCTGTTGAAAGAAGGCTGGAGAAGCCTAAATGCAGACACCTGCTTCGCTTCTGCCTAAGCCATTCCCAGTCCACAGTTGGCCTCCTGAACCAGCTAACTGCAAAGATGATTATCAGTTCCCTTCCCCCAGCTCAGACTAGCACACTAACTCCTGTGTTTTTGTTTTCACCCTAACTGAAGGTCCCAGTTTACCTTGCTGACACTACACTTCTAATAAAGCATCTGTCTACTTACCCCCTAATCAGAAATGTTCTAGCAGAAAAGTTCTAGCTGCCTTAGTCAGCTGCCTCCTTGCTCTGATAGCACGATTGCTCTCTGAGCACATTCTAGCCATGCTAAAAGGATGGCTTATGGACTGTCACCCGTTTCCAGACTCAGTACTTGGTTCCAAGCAGTCTTAAATCTTTTCTTGGTGATGAAGAGAAGGTACTGGAGATTTATGAAGCACACAAGTAGGACATGTCCAGCCTAAAAGACTTCTGAAAATAAATGGTAAGATGGATCAAAATATGGACAGCGATCCCAACTGTGGGTGCTCTACAGCATTTGAATCCCATGCTGTTTCCAAATATAAATGCTGCATTGTCCATCTTGGCAGCCATGCCAGTCAGTGTTGCCACAGCCAAATATTCATTCAGCATGTTAAAAAGACTGAAAACCTGGCTTCGGCACAGCATGGGGAGAGCCGACTTACTGGTCTGGCACTACTAAACATTCACAAGGACATTCCAGTCAACACTGAATGAGTGATTTCAGACTTTTATCCATGTTAGGATCGCAGGGTGTGCTTTGTGCAAAGATGATAAGATTCAAAGTTTTATATGGTAAGGTGGCTTTGGGCTTTTTGTTGCGGGGGGTTAGATGGTTATGACATAACCATGCCCAAACCTGAGCACCATTTAGCCAGCTCCAGCCCTTTTGATACCCAATGTACTGTACTTTCTAATACTGTGCAATAATTAACATTTAGCCTATACCAGTCCTTTGATTTTTGTTTTGTTTTTGTTAAAGTGCAGCAAGTCTGAGCACCATGTAGCCCACACAAGCCCTTGGATTATTGTTAAATAATGTTAAATGTAACCCTAAGTTGTATCCAATACCAGTGTTATACCTATTGTTTTTTGTGTTCTCTGACTTTTCTAAGTATTTATTCTTGTAAATCCCATGTTCTTCCCTGGTTATTTTGTAATTTAATCTCAGGTGGCTCTCGAAAAAGGGACACCTGTCAGTGAGTCTATCTGGTTACCAAAATCCAGTAAATAATTAAATCAATATGCAATAAGGTTTTGGTGGCTTTGGCCAATTTGGTGGTGTGGGTTTAGCTGATTATCTCATAATCATACCCAAACCTGAGCACCATTTAGCCCACAGCCGGACGTTTTATTATTGTAATAGTTGTAGTTTCTACCCTTCCTGACTGTTAAAATGTACGGTGTGTCACTTGTCACAGGTGTAGGCCATTGTGTCTGGGAGCAGAAGTAAGTGTACGTCAGTGCCTCATGGGTAAACAATAAGACACGACAGGGTGTGTGTTGAATATATATTACCGTATGGCTGGGGTGTAGTAAGTCTTCAGCCACAGACGTGCGGTAATGTATATTCAACACACACCCTGGAGTGACTTATTGTGCTTATAAAATGGAGAAAGTTTATTAGAAATTAAAAAACATTCAGGAAATATATAATTTACATTAAAATATATCTTTATTTGAACAGTGTCCCTACGCAAGGAAAAATAATCCCTTTTAATTGAGACAGTAAAACTGCTTGAGACAGTGTAAACTGACAGTAGGTTGAAAAATACTGCCAAACAGACAATACGGCAGCAAAAGGTTTCATATTTTTTAACTTATCTACTCAAAATGATAAATCAGTGTTGAAACTGACACATGCTAAGCTATGTGTTACAAAGAACCAGAACTTGAAATTGACTTACACTTTGAAACTGACACATGCTTAGCTATCTGTTACAAACAAGGACATCTCATTCATTCATGTTGTTGAAATTGACTGTATCACTGAAATTGACCGGAGCATTGAAACTGAAAGCGCCACTCGGCTGACTGCACCGAACATGAACCCCAAACGCAACTCGGACAGTTTAGTGCTTCTTGCCACGGAGCTGACTGACTCACCAGGAATCACGCTGAAACTGTTTTGGGAACTGTACTTTCATTTGCTTTATTCTGTTATGCTAACATTTAAATGAACATAACACTTGCTCAATATTGTAGTTCTGATTTTCTCTGAGGCTGAATATAAGATGGCTACCTGAATTTTTCTTAACATTCCATGCCTATCTGTCAACATTCCATTCTGGGGCATTGATTTAGTTGCCTGTACTTTTTTTTCCTCTATGTGTAAAACATATTTGACACTGTCTTTCTGGCCAATCACAATGCTTATTTTTACATGCACATTTTATAATGGGAGTTATTTACTGTGCGTGGTTGCTTGGGGTATGTATTTTGAGGATGTTTTGTTTTCACTATTAGGATCCTCCTAAGTGCACTGTATGGGCTGCATCTTCTTCTATCCTTTACATATGCATGCATGCACGTGTGTGTGCACGCGCACATTTTAGAGGCCAGAGTGACCCAATTTAGTATGCATGCATAAAATGCTGGTGTCAATGAACCTCTGTAAGGCAGATTACTTTGATGTGGTATTGAGGCTTATCACAATGTATCCTAAACACTGTGGGCCAGATATTCAAAAGGCTGTTGCGCCATGCGCAACCCACTGATGCGCCCCGGCATGATATTCAAATGGGAATTGTGCCTGGCACAGATCCCGATGCCCTGGAGCGCATCAGTAATGTATGCAGGCGCAGGTGGTGGGGTGTGCCCATGTATACTCTGCACAGCCCGATATTCAGCCTGGGATGTGCTGAGCCATGCATGGGCAACCCCTACTTGTGCTGCTCAAAGTTGAGCAAAAAAAAAAAAGGAGCAAGGGCTGGCCACCCACAGGGGAGCAGCCATATTGCAGGGCGCAACATGGCAGCCGCCACCTGTGGGTGGCCACCCGTGCTCCAGCTGCACCTCCGTGATGGTGCCCCCCCATGCTCGGATCACGGGCATTTGTGTCTACACATAGAAACCGACATCCCTGGTGGTCCAGTGGATGGCTGCCCACCCGATCGTGGGCTTACATATGAATAAAAGATTTATCCTATATCCCTGGTGGTCCAGTGGACCAAAGTCTGCCCGATCGCGGGCTTAAGTATGAATAAAAGATTTATCCTATATCCCTGGTGATCCAGTGGACCGAAGTCTGCTTGATCGCGGGCTTAAGTATGAATAAAAGATTTATCCTATATCCCTGGTGGTCCAGTGGACCGAAGTCTGCCCAATCGTGGGCTTAAATAAACTAGTACTGACCCCCATATCCCTGGTGGTCCAGCGGACCCCTCACCACCACTGCCACGCTCCCCGGTCAGCGGTGGTGGCAACACCCACCTGCCTGCTGCTCGCGCCGCTGACTGACACCGTCGGTGGGGCTGCTCACGCCCATTGGTCCACAGTGTGAGCCAATGGCGCGCAGCCCATAATATTACACATTCCAGATATGTGAATGGATCCATTCACATATCTGGAATGTGTAGATAGTATGGCTGCACGCCATTGGCTCACGCAGGACCAATGAGCAGCCCTACTGACGGTGTCAGCTGGCGGTGGTGGGGCAGGCGGGTGGTGCTGCCGCCCGCCGCTGACCAGGGGAGGGCGGTGGTATCAGTGGGCAGGTGGGACCACCGGGATATGGGGGTTCAGTACTAGTTTACTTAAGCCCACGATCGGGCAGACTTCGGTCCACTGGACCACCAGGGATATAGGATAAATTTTTCATTCATACGTAAGCCCGCGATCGGGCAGGCAGCGGTCCACTGGACCACCAGGGATATAGGAGACATTTATTCAATGCTTATGCCCGTGATTGGGTAGACAGCAGTCCACTGGACCACCAGGGATATTAGGATTTTTTTTATTTTACAAATGCCCGCGATTGGGCTGTGGGGCACATTGCCACGCTGCAGGGGGCATTGGTCCCCGACGGCTGCTGCCTGGAAGGGCACCAGGCGCAAATCGTTGGTGTTCGGCTCACCTGCATGCAAATGGGGCCATAATGACATGCAAATTGCCCCATTTGCACCTTACATACATTAAGGCCCCATTTGCATGTCAACTTTTGAATATCGCGGTAGTTGCTCCTAGCGCAATGGAACTTGTGCTAGCGCATCCCCATGCTCCACTCTGGCCACTGGTGCTGGCGCAGTGCCACTGTGCCATGCGCACTGCGGGTGGCCAGGGTGTGATATTCAACGCTGCTGAGCCATGGCGCAGCCACATTGAACACGCCCTGTCCACGCCCCGCGCAGTTGTTGAGCTTGCCCCAGGCTTGCCTCCACAGCTGGCGCAGTTTGAATATCTGGGCCCGTAACTAAAAGCCAGCCAACTTCTGTCTGGTAGTGTGCGTGTGTGTGTGTGTGTTAGATAAAGTAAAATGTAAAACTGCATAGTTGACTGAAATGGGGGGGGGCTAATGCTTGTATGACAAGGCAGCACATCTTTTGGTGTGTGTTTACGTGTGGGGAGCAACAGTGCCATCAACCTGAGTACAAGTTTAAAATTCTTGGCTACATCCCTTCCTAGGTGTCATTCTGGATGATTCCCTGGACTTTCTCCATATATTTAGACTCTTTATAGCACCGGAAGCTTGGTGTCCTCTATTGGGTGAGTGGGTGACTGCCTCTCACTGGGATTGGGCAAATGCCTGGTCAAGCGTTTAATCCTTCCAGTCATTGACTTTGGGGATACTGTCTATGATAGTTCCCCAAATACCATTTAATGAAACTGGGCTCCCTATTCAATGCCCTCCACAGATTCATTCTATGTGCCCTACCCGGATGCAGCACTGTACTTTATATGACCACCTGGGTTGACCTTCACCACCTAATAGATGTGTACAACACCTGGCTCTCTTTGGATTTAAATATTGGCTCAACAAGATCCCAAATTATCTGTGCTACCTCCTCACGCCCACTGCTGTGCCCACACATCATCTTCACTTCCAGGCTGGCAATAGGTTCATTGTCTCACAACATAAACTGAGTTCTGGACAGCTTGCCTTCAGTTTCTGACTCCCTCTGGTTTGGAATACCCTTACCATGTGTGACAGCTCTTCCGACAGTATAGCCACACTTCTCAAGAGCATGACTGTATCCTACTGTGATTGCACCTGATTTTTTGCTGGGTTGCTGATGGTGCCTACTTTCAGTCTCTAGTTCACAACTTACTGATGATTAATAATTGTTTAATCTATGTACTGTATAGTGTATTTTTATTTGGTTATATACTATTTTTATTTTTGTTACTTTATTTTTCTGCTGAATTGTTCCCCCTTCCCCTTCCCCCAGGTCACATCTGTAAACGAGATTGATTGTATGTCTCTGTGTGTTTACCTGGTAAAAAACTAAAAGTAAATCTTTTTTTGTTCATATCCATAGACCTTTTTGTCCCTCAGTCACATTATTCATGCTTGGTGTTCCCCATCACAATTGTGACCCTGCATCCCTGAGGTTCACAGGGCGTGAACAGGAAAAAATAGGCAGGAGAGGTGGTGACAGACTCAATAGATGCTCACAAAGGGAGCGCTATTGGATATTTACTTTGAGAGCATTAACACCAGAAGGACTCAACCAAGATTGGGACCTTAAACCATAACTGTAGGAGAAAAAACAACCCCTCCGTTCCCCACCCCGAGTCAGTACACCAAGCCTCTATAAATATTTGCAATGGCCTTTAGAAAGTGTGTCAGTTGAGAAGAAAGTTAATATTATGTATTTGGATAACTTGTATTTATATAAGCATACTGTTTTGTTCTGCTGATATACCCCATACAGGATACTGTTTACTAATCTGTTTTTGCTTTAGCTTTTAGAAGCAGCAGCTAGCAGCCGAAAGGGAGCTAGCATTTACTTTTAAAAGCATCTCATTTTGGAAAGGGAAGCTAGCAACTAAAAGGGAGCTAGCATTTGCTTTTAGGAGCACCTCATTTTGGAGAGGAAGAAGGGAATCAGCTAAGTAACCCCCTTCCCCCATCGCTTAACTGCTAACAGCTACTGCTAAGGGGTGGTAATAGTATTACCCACCCCCTCCCAACCACCCAAGTTTTTTCTACATTTAAAGAAGCCCAAGGGAACTTCCTACAGGGCTCCCAAAGGAAGACACCAGTGAGAACAGGAAGAGAGGACAGAGAAGACTCAGTGAAGTGAGAAAGAAACAGTGACACCTGAAGGTCAGGAGGAAAACAGACATGGACATCCAGATCTGCCAGAGCTGCAGAGGGCTGGTAGTGAGGCATACACTCTGGAAACTGGGGTGCCCCTTCTGCAGGACAGTTGCGGAACTACGGAGGGAGCTATGGCAGGCAAAAGAAGAGATCATGAGGCTGCAGAGGAGACTGGATTGGGGATGCCCACCGCTCCCTTTACCCACCCACTCCCCCAAAGGCCCACGGATCTTGGGGGATGGAGGGTGGTGGGAGAGGGCAGCGGGGCACCTAAAGCTAAGATGGGGCATCACCAGCCATATGCTATCAACACACAGAATTGTCCCCCCCCCCAGCCAGGCTACAGAAACCAGGTGAGGAAGAAGGAAGAATCAAGCAGGACAAACCTGATACAAGAAAGCAGGAAGAATGTACAAGGAAGGAGAGGAAGAATACACAGAGCAACAGGAGGATTCTGGTCGTGGGAGGCTTTATGTTGTGAGAAGTGAAGGCAGAGTCCATCAGTGTGAAGGGAGCCAAAACTATGGTGAAATGCATGCCAGGAGCATCTGCAAGGAGAGCTAAGGACAGAATAGGACAGCTGGTGAGAAAAGATCAGGATTTCACTGGGATCATTGTACACCTTGGAATAAATGATATAGCAAATAGGACTGTGGAAGAAGCCAAGGCAGACATGAAGACCCGGGGGGAAAGCCTAAAGGAGTACACAACCCATCTGGCCTGCTCAGAGGTGCTGCTGGTTTGGAGGAAGGGCGGAAGTGAGGACAAGATCAGGAATGAAGAGATCAGGGAATTCAACAAGTGGCTCCAGGGTTGGTTTGCAGATAATGGGATGTAGTATATTGGAGACTGGAGGACCTTCTGGGACAAGAATCTCTTCAAGCATGATGGTCTGCATCTCACTGGAGAAGGAGCGAGAGCACTAAGGCAGAAGTTGGAGGTCTTCTTGGAGGGTTTAAACTGGGAGGTCGCCAGCACAGAGAAGAACTAAATGTGGATGCAGCAGAAAGATACAAAGGTAAGGGGACTGGCAAATGGAATGGAACCCCCCAACATCGGACTAAAAGAAACAGGCATGGCCATGAGCAAGGAGTGGCCATAGGTAAAAAAGGAGGGACCGCATGTAAAGTACAGGAGGAGCAGACACAGAAAAGGGGGGATGGTACTGGGGTTATAGCAGAGAGAGGAGGTTGTGATTGTAAGGCTATGTGCACCAATGCCCACAGCCTGGGTAACAAAATCCCAGAACTTGTGGCATTAATGGCCTCCGAGGACCTGGATATCATGGCAGTCACAGAGACATGGTGCAATAGCAACCATGCCTTGGAGCTAGCCATTTCAGGGTACACACTGCACAGGCAGAACAGGGAGGCAAGAAGGGGGAGGGGTGGCATTGTACATCAGGGAAGGAATAAAAGCGACAGTCCCACAAGACAAGGGGGGAAAAGTAAAGGTGCTGTGAGTAACTCTGGAGGTGGGGAGGGAAACAATACTTAGAACAGGAGTGATATACAAGCCCCAAGGGCAGGTGGAGGATGTAGACAGAGAACTGCTGGAGACTATAGAGAACATGGCAACAAAGGGTGAATTGCTGCTGATGGGTGACTTCAACTTGCCAGATATGGACTGGAGCATCCTGGCAGCAGCCTCAGCCAGGAGTAAGGGATTCCTGCAATCCCTGGAAGGGGAGGGTCTCTCACAGCTAGGGAGGGAACCTACAAGGGAGAATGCAATTCTGGATCTTGTCCTAAGCAGTGAGGACAGAATAAAGGAAGTCACAGTGGGGGAGAGTCTAGGGACTAGTGACCATCGATCTGTGGGGTTCACCATAAGCACGTCACAGGAGGCTAGCCTCACAAGGACTAAAATCATGGATTTCAGGAGGACAGACTTTGGTAAGATCAAGGACGAATTCAGGAAGGCTATGCAGGGATACAGTGACATAAGGGGAGTGGTGGAACAGTGGGATAAGATAAGGGAAGCCCTGCACCTAGTAGCAAACCATTGCACCAGGCCCTGCAGCAAGAGCAAAAGAAAAAGGAAACCACTGTGGTTCTCGAGGGGAGTAGCAAAGCTAGTAAAAGGAAAAAAAGATGGCATTTCTGAGGTACAAGGCAACACAAAGCAAGGAGGACAGGCAAGAATACTTGGAAAAATGAAAGGAAGCGAACAGGGCAGTAAGGGAAGCAAAGGCTGAAACCAAGGAAAAGCTAGCTAAATCAGTGAAGAAAGGAGGGAAGGCATTCTTTAGGTATATTAACAAGAGGAGGAGGACAGGTGGGGGGATTGTGAGACTTAGGGAAGAGGATGCAGGGCAGTGGAGAAAGACAATGACAAGGCGCCTGTCCTCAACAAATACTTCTGCTCCGTATTCATGGAAGAAGAAGAAGACAATGGGGATGGTCCCCATAAATGGAGAAGGGCAAACAGGGAGAAGGGGTGGACATTAGATCTTTTTCAGAGGACAGAGTAAAAAGAGCACTAGAACAGCTTAGGGTGGATAAAGCTATGGAGCCCGATGAGATACACCTGAGGATCCTAAAGGAGCTCTGGGAGGAACTGGCTAAACCTCTGGCTAAGTTGTTCAGTGGATCACTGGAAATAGGTGTGGTTCTGGAGGAGTGGAGGAGGAGCCCAAGCTGAGTGGCAGCCAGTTTTTGCAGCTGACTCCTGAGCAGAAAATGTGTTTAAAACATTTTGAAAATAAACTTGTGGACTATTTTCACTCACACCATCGAAAAGAGGACTATCAATTTTCCAAAATGGACAATCCCAAGAATGATAAAGTGGTGGCTGAAGGAGAAAAGGGGTGGAATGTTGGAGCAGCTCAGTCCATGTAGTCTGGAGCAGAGGAACAGGTGGCAACCAAGCACGGCTCAGTTGAAGCCCTTCAATCTTTGGGACTGAAAATCCATTATCTCATCACCTCTGTAGCCAGTCTAAGTTCCAAGGTGGACAGCTTTAACAGAACAGTGACAGTGCTGGAATCAACAGTGAACTTTTGAAGGGGGATATGGTGCAGGTTCAATGGCAGACAGCAGCTTCAGCTGCATCGATGACCCAGTTGTTAAAAGAAAACACTCACCTCAGGGCTCGTCTGTAGACACTCAAAAATTAGGCACATATCGCAAACCTCAGAATCCTTGGCCTCATAGAGGGGATTGAGGGGGACCACCTATTGATGTTTTTAAAAGAGTGGATGGAGGAGAAGCTTCTTAAGGAGGAGCAAGTCAGTAACTTTCACTTTCAAAAAGCTTATTGGATCACCACTCATGGTCGTAGGAAGATGCGACTGAGTCCCACACCATGCTTCTGACCACTAATGATATTGGGACTAGAGATTGCATCTAACAACTAGCCCATTGACACAGGCCGCTAACGCAAGATGACTGACGTATGTAGCTCTCTCTGGACATCAGTTATATGACCAGACAACAGAGAAAGAAACTCAGTGGAATTCATCAACAGTTATGGCAGGCAGGGGTCATCCATTCTATGATATACCCAGCCAGACTATGGAATGTCCACAAGAGTATGGTGCGGGTCTATTACGATCTGGTGGAAGCCAGAAAATGGGTGACTAGAACTGTTTTCACACCCCGTAGTACCTCAGCAGACATTGGGATGCAGGACTTAGACACAAAGGGTACCTGATCTGGCTTGACTGGTACTGTGAACTATTATTCTTTGCTGTGAAAGGCAAGCCGCATGGAATCTATACTACCCTTTCATTTAAGGGTTCCATGGATTGAACTTTATAACTTTTAACCTTTACCGATACCCATTTGGGAATATTAACGTGTTATTACATGCTGCTTTCTCTTCTCTTTCTTTTAGGCAAGGAGAGCTAAAACATCCAAGCAGGGGGTTGAAAATCGATATACCCCATTACTAAAGCTTATGGAACACTTGGAAGAACAATTACAGGAACTTTTAGACCTAGTGGGAAGTAATGAGTTACCAGGGAAAGATCAGAATGAAATTAATGACCTAGCATTAGAAGCAGAACTTTCAGGCTTAGTGGGAAGTAGAGTGTCACCAGGAAAAGTTCTGAATGAAATTAAGGACCAAGCAATAGAAACAGAATATCAGGAGAAAGAGGGGGATTGCTCTAGGCAAATCTATATATTAGGCAATTCAATCATGAACTATTCTGATAGATTCTCAGCTAGAGGAAATAAGGAGAACATGACATCTTGCAGCTATCGAGGGACAAAAATATGGGATGTAGCAGATATGCTGCCAAACATTATTTCTCCATCAAAACATAAACAGACAGCCCTAATACATGTAGGCACAAATAATGTAGGGAGACGACAAGGTGGGAACTAATTAATGAGTTTAAGGAAATGCATAAAATATTAGAAGACTGCAAATGCAATGTAATATAGTCAGAAATACTGCAGGACCCAAAAGCAAGTAGGGAAAGGAATAAAAACATTTAACAACTGGCTCAGAAAATGGTGCCTGGAAAAAATATAGATTGCATAAAAACATGGGAAATCTTTGAAGGAAATAATGATCTGTTCTGTCAAGATGGGTTGCACTTGACTAGAAGGGGAAGCAAAACCCTGGGGAAAATATTTTTGATGCCATAAATAAAAACCTAGCATCTTTAAACTAAATAACGCGGGGTGAGGGGGGAGACACACAGTGCAGAAGGGCAGAAGCAATATAAACACCCTAAACAGTATACACAACCTAAAAATATTGTTGGCTAATGCAAGAAGCTTAAATGTTATTAAGAAGGCTGAACTAGAGATATTCCTCGAGGAAAATAAAATTGATATTGCAGCAATTACTGAAACCAAGTGGATGGAGAATACCTGCTGGAATAGAAGCATAGATGGATGCAAGTTGCTCAATAAGGTTAGAACAAACGGAAAAGGTGGAGGTGTAGCCTTCTATGTATGAAAAAATAGTGAATGCAACAACCCAACGAATTACACACATAAGGATACAAATAATAAGATAATATGGGTTGAATTTCCAAGGAAATAAAACAAAAAACTTTATCTGGGTGTTTGCTACAGACCACCTGATACCAATGTCATGGAACATCTAGAAATAATAAATAACATTTCAGATATAGCTCAGTACAGGAGAACATTACTGCTAGGGGACTTTAACCTAGGAGGCATAAACTGAGACAAAAATAAGGTAACGAATTACCAGGAGCAACTGTTTATCGATATGGTTATAAAAAGTGGATTATGCTAGATGGTAGACAAACTAATTTAATAAACAATATTTTGGTCCTGTGTTTTACAGACAAGATAGAAGTCATAAGTCTTGAAATGATTGAACCCCTTGGCAACAGTGACCATAATATGGTCCTAGTCAGTATGGCAAACCAAAGTAAAAAAATATCAGATAACACTATTACAAAAATTTATTGTGAGGCAAATTTTGCAGCCATCAGAGAGGAATTAGAGGTATGAACAGGGGAGGAGAGTGTGAAAAAACCTCGGCACTGAACAATGTTAAACAACAATCAAAAACAAAATACTGATTCTTGAAAACACATACGTACCTGATAAACCACTATATAATAAAAAGGGTAAGGTACCACAATGGTATACACAAGAGATAATGAAACAGCTATCCATAATGCTTCCTCACCCAAAGTACTCACCATCCTCCTACGTGACTACACAACCCCTACCTGCTCCTGCCAAAACCTTCCAACCTCTCATCCCACACTGCCCCCCCCCCACCCACACTCCTCCCTTAGTCCTCCAACTCCCTGCCCAGGCAACGGTCCTGCTGGGACGTATTCACTTAATGTGCTGCCCCAAATAGCCACCGTAAACTGAAGCCCTTATCCAATTTTGGTGGTTTAACCATATTTCCTGAGCCTCCATGTCTACTGTGTATTCATTCTGCACTTGTATTATTGTTGCAAATAACTACATCTTGTTGTATATTTGATATTCTATTGCTATTATGTACACTGTGATGTTCATTTATTATCACCTGTTATGTTAATAACTACAACTTGTTGTATATTTGATGTTCTATTGCTATTTATGTACACTGTGATCTTGGCTTATTATCAACTGTACTCATGTGTCTATGTACTGTTAATACTCCCAGTTCCCCTTCCCCCTGGACTCATCTAGAAACCAGCTGTTTTGGCTCAGTATGCCTTCCTGGTGAAACACTTGAATAAATAAATAAACAGAAAAAGATCTGCCTATATAGTGACAAAAAAGGACACAATGACTATAATGTAGGGAAGTATAAGAAAGAACAAAGAATAAACAAAAGCATGGTCAGGAGAAAAAGAAATAAACTGCAATTCAGGATAGCACGCATGAAAGATAACGGAAAAGCTTTTTACACTTATGTAAACAGTAAATCATTTGCTCTGTTTATACCAAAAATTGTGGCTTACCTGTGGGGATTAATACAGTCTACCATACAACAAAAGAGATTGTTCCAAGCCTTGGGCACAATACTTGACAGTAACCAAGGTAATGAATAAGTTAAGTAAAATAAATACCACTAAATCATTAAGTCCAGACAATCTTAACCCATGAATAATTAAGAAATTAAGCAATTGGCTTGTGAGTCCACTGACAGCATTATTTAATGTGTCCCGTGAGACAGGTGAGGTGCCTAAGGATTGAAGGATTGTAACCGTGGTCCCAGTATTTAGCAAGCATTTGTCAATGCCGAATGTTCGTTGTGTGCACTGGTGTCATGGGGGCTGTTTGAAAACTGTTTCAGTGAAGTTGTTCGTGAAGTGGGGTCCCAGAAAACATACCTCAGTTCACGGTTGTGCTTTGAAGAGTGAAGATGTGCCTGCAGTCCAAGGAAGATTATGGCGACGGACCTCCAGTGAGTAAGTATGGGGTAGGGGGCATGCAGGGTGGTGGGTCCTGGGTAACAACGCAACAGACAATGGTGGATGGTTTTCTTGTTTACAGGAAAACAAATGACGAGGGTCAGTTTTCTTTTTTTTTAGGGAGTTTGATAAACAGATGAGGACACTGGGGGAATGGGCACCCCCAGGATCTGTATATGTGTAACCCCCCTACAAATGGGGGTTCCCAAAAAGTCTTCCTTAAGCTTGCCTAAATGCTCACTGCCTGGCTAGTGTCCTGTGTTTTAGCAGTTTAAATGTGATTTCCAGAGCCTGTATTGCCTCTGTGTACTGTCTCTTTAAGAGCTGCCTGATTGATATCTTAAGTAATCTGAGAGGGAACTCTGTTGAAAGATGTAACTATTTACTGAAAATCATTTAGAGTGTTAATGATAATGTAGTTTGTCTAACCTGCTTTCTTTGTAGCAAGGACTGTTTTGTTTGTCTCCACTATCTTTATCCTGGACTGCAAATTGCACCAATCAGTACTGGTGGGACCTAAAATGTAGCCGCACTACAGGAGCTGTCTGAATTCAAAATCTGTAGGAACTGTAGTTTGGAGTTTTTTTGCGCCTTTTTTGCAACTGAAGGGGGAGCTCTTGCTTTGACTGACAGCCAGATCAGCCAACCAAATATTTTGGATCTTGGGGAAGTCCCGAGCTGCTTGCAGTTTTCAGTTAGATCTAAGCTGGAAGCTGAACAAGAAGGAGCTGAAGTGATTCTGAGCAGCAATCCTGAGTGGATTCGCATGGGAGAACTCTGAAAAGGCTAAGTTTTTGGCCTGCATGTCGGTGTGCTGCTCCTGAGACGGAGAGAAGAGAATTATTTTGGACTAAATCCAAGTTTGTGTGACTAAAGTAGGCTACTGAAGTGGGCCAGGCTCAACCTGAAGAAGACCGAAGATTTTGCTGAATGCAATCGGCCTGTCAGGAGTTCCAGCTACCCCTAAGCTCCTGGTGTGTGCACAGACTTTGTGATTGTGACCGGGGAGCGCTTTGCCTGGTACAGTAGAATTCCCTTACATGTAAATGTGCTATGAGCTGCTAGTGGGTTGTGAGTTAGTCCCCCATTGTGTGAACTGTGTTCTGCTTGCTGGAAGCTGTATCCAGCCCAAAATGGACTGCAACTGAATTTGTCTCCATGTGGTCTGGGCTTTGCTAGACTGGCCCAGCCAGACTACCCACTGCACAGAGAAGCCATCGACGAGAGACCTGCCTGGGGATCAGCCCCCTGCTCCACGCTTGAACAGGAACAATGCCTTTGCAACTCATGTGGGCCCTGCTTCTCCTGGCATTCCAGATCAACCACCGACAGTCTCGATTTTCATCCAGCCTGTGTCCAGTCTTGGGTATCGTGAGTAAATACCAGGGTAGCTCCCTGCAACAACAGCTTAATCTGAGTGTGTCATCTGATTGTCTTGTTGTTTCATTTCCTTTTCGAACTGAGCCCTCTGGCTCCGGATTACAAATATTGTGTACTGTGCATGTTGTGTTTTCCATCACACGGCCCCAACCAGCTGCAACCCCGGGCAACAGTCCTGGCTAGCCCATCTCTTCTCCACCTGGGTACCCAGAGGTGGACTGTGTGGGGGGACTCAAAGCGCATGCATAACTGCTTGATTGATATAACCTTTAAGCTAATTAACCTGATTTTGCCCCTCCCTTGTTCAAGTCCCCTGAATAAATCAGATCTAACTTTTTCTGCATGTAATCTGACTGTGGTTCCAGTTTGTGCTCAAAGTACTGTACTGTTGCTATTTGCTGTGCATAACCTTGTTTTACAGGGGGTCCCCAGGGTCAAGCCAGAGGAACCAGCCCTGGCTGTAAGTGCAAACAGTGTGGGTACTTGTGTGGTGTACCAGGGGTATTGTGAAAGTAATTATTGTACAGTGTTCAGGCCACTAGAGGGGAAAGAGGGGGGTTACAGTGTCCCGGAGGGCTGTGCCCAGGTTAGCTGGACCACTGCCAACCCTGATCTTCTGGTGGAGGCACCCGTATCAGAACTCAGGCCCCTTAACCTGCTACTAGCCAAGCAGGCAGGGGTAGTAGCCCTTTGGATAGCGCCACCTAGGGGTTACATACTGTTTTGAGGGGGTTACACAGCAGATAACAATGGACAGATAGATGAGGACACTGGGGGATTGTGTATACTGTCTGGGGAAGAGGGTTACACAGCGGACAAAAATGGGTGAACAGATGAGTACATGGGGATTGGGTACCCCCAGTGTCTGTATACTGGGGGTGGGGTTACACAGTGGACAATGGTGGATGGTTTTCTTTTTTCAGGATAAAAAACAAGCATGTGTTGATGCCAAATGTTTGATGCACTGGAAACTGTCTGCCTCTGCATCTTGTTTATGCCCTTGAGTTACTTGAACATATCTGCCATGTTCTCCCACTCCCTCCTTTCCTCCTATAAGTACATATTGAGGTCCTTTTAATCTCTCCTGATATGTTCTGTGTTGCAAGCCATGTACCATCTTGGTTGCCTTTCTGTGGACTGCCTCCACCCTGTCAATGTATTTGCACAGTTGCAGCCTCCAGAATTGTACACAGTACTGTAGTTGGGGCCTCACTAGTGCATTATACAATGGCATCACCACCTCACACCTTCTGCCAGTGATACATCTGCCTATACACCCCAGCATGCCACTGGCCATCCTTGCAACATTTGTGCTCTGCTTTGACACATTTAGGTCATCAGAACTGATAACGCATAGGTCCCTTTCTTACTTGGTGATTGTCAGCACTTCCACCCCATCCTGTAACTCTCCCCAGGTTTCCTTCTCAGGTGCATTATTTGCACTTCTTTGCATTGAACCTCAGTTGCCACTTCTCAGGCCATTTTATAAGCCTCTCCATGTCCCTGCTCATTTTCTCCACCCCTTCTGGAGTATTCACTCTGTTACAGATGTTGGTGTCATCTGCAAGCAGGTAGACAGACCTTTCTTTCTAGCTCTTCCACAATGTCTGTAATGAAGACATTGAACAGGACTGATCCCAGAACTGATCCCTGAGGTACCCCGCTGGTCACCCCTCCTCTTCCCAGATTGGATCCCATTAGCACCACCCTCTGCCTCCTGTCCGTCAGCCAGTTTCTAACCCAGTTTATCAGCTTGTGCCCCGTGGCCAGACTACCCATCTTGTTAATCAGCCTTCTATGCTAGACACTGTTGAAGGCTTTGCTGAAAACAAGATAGGCGATGTCAGCCGTCCTTCCCTGATTTACTTCCTTAATGAGGTATTAGGGTTTCCAACCCTAACACCCCACTCCAACCCCCACTCTGCAGAGACTGACAGGCATTGGGGGTGTCCCTTTGGGTCATCAGCCATAATGCTCACACCACTCCACCCCCACCCTGCAGACACTGACAGGCATTATGGTGTGCCTTGGGGTCTTTGGGCCTAACAGTCACCCCCTTCCATAATGAAATAAGCTAAGACAGGTGCAGTATAGGAGAATAGGGTGAACGTTAGGGCTAAAGACTCCAAAGCATACCCCAATGCCTATCATTGGCTGCAGGGTGGGGGGTGGAATGGTGTGAGCATTATGGCCAACAAGCCCAAGGCACACACCCGATGCCTGTCAGTCTCTATGGGGGGGGACATTACAGTTGGAAACCCTAACGCCCAAGGTGTTTGTTGCCATTTTTGCTCCAGATTTTTAACATTGGCTTTTTAGGACCCCACCTCATGAACAGTTGCAATATCATTTTGTTACTCAATCCCAAAAGGTGATCTCGTGCAGTGACTGCGCCTTTTGGCACAACAGATGCAAAAACACATTTTGGCCAGGATGTGAAAAATGACAGCTGTACTGTTCATTAGGAAGTGTAAAAAAATGGCATTATTGAAAATCTGGAGTGAAAATATGAAAAATTACGATTCTGGTGTATGCATAGAAACTACTCGCACACCTGTAACACGTGTCATGTAGAATATTGTCACCAAATTTTCAACATGGGCTTTCTGGGACCCTCCTCATGAACTGTGGCACTGTGATTTTTGTTAATCTGTCCTGAAAGTTGATTTTGCACAACAGCACATTCTCATACAGGTTCGAAACACATTTTGGGCAGGATGTGAAAAATGGCAGCTGTACTGTTCATAAGGAGGTATAAAAAATGGCAATGTTGAAAATCTCGAGTGAAAATACAAAAAATTAGCAAAGTTCAAGCATGTGTAGAAACTGCTCAACACACGTTTATACACAGTCATTTTAGGGAATTTTTTCACCAAATTTGCAACATGGGCTTTTTGGGACCCTACCTCATGAACAGTGTCACTATTGCTTTGTTAATTGGTCCCAAACGGTGATTCCGCGCGTGACCGCAAAATCACCATTCAGGACTGAGAAACGAAATGACAGTGTTCATGAGATGGGGTCCCAAGAACCCCATGTTGAAAATTTGGGGCAAAATTCCTAAAAATGGCTGAGATATCAACCTAAGTTGAACCCCTCCCCCCACACTGAGTCCCATTAAATGGCTTACCTTCGATTTCTTCAGTTTGCATTTCAGCTTTGAAGAGTGCAGCCATGTCCCGCTCCACAGCATATGACAGCGCTCGACCTCCGAAGGTAAGTATGGGGTGAGGGAGGGTGCAGGGAGGTGGGTGCGCAGTGGGAGGGTGGGGATAGGGGAAGGGGAATGGGGAGAGACAACGGGGACCATTTTCTGTTTTACAGGTTAGTAAAAAAGACTGCTAGGATGATTTCCTTCATTTACAGGGGAAAACTCGGGTATTTTATGAAAAAGTCAGCCAAGCCTTAGAACAGAACTTACCAATTGATGTAATATATCTGAATTTCCAGAAAGCCTTTGACAAGGTTCCACATAGCATACTTGTGAGAAAACTCTATGACATAGGCATAGATAAAAAATTACTGAGATGGATATCAGGATGGCTACGTGGGAGACCACAGAAGGTTAGGGTGAGAGGGAGCCTGTCAGAAGAAACTGGGATGGCGGCCAGACTGCTGGCACAGCAGCAAGATGACCACTTGCTATGCCGACGTTCTGGGTTCAGGAACGGACTCGGGAGTCAGAGGGCTAGCCAGGCAGAGAAGGATAGAGCACCCAAAGGGCAGCTCTCCTTCTCCAGGGGGGAGTGTCTGGCCTGTTGGGTGACCTCTGGAGGAGGCTGGGGGAATCACTGGGAAGATTGGTGCCTGCTTGTGTGGGAGGCAGGACAGGCACTGGTGTCATTGCATGCCCCACCTCCCAGGGGATCATAGCCACAAGAAAAAAAACTCCAGTCCCCCAGCCATGACGCACCGCTCCACCGCTGCTCCCGCTGCCACCAGTGTCCACTGGGGGGGAACCAGCTCCTGTGGCTCTGCCCTGGGGGGTAAGCCAGGGCTTGCTTCCATTGACCATTGGGGGGCACGCCTGTGCATGGTAGATCAGCGCACGAGGCAGGGTCTGAGCTCCACTAGGAGCATTGGTTGGGGTGGACCTCAAAAGCATAATAAATTTAAAAAAAAAGAACAAACCAGGATGACAAGTGGAGTCCTGTAGGGCTCAGTTCTGGGGCCAATCCTTTTTTTAACTATTCATAGCTGACTTGAACAACCATATAAAGATCTGGGTAATGAGATCTGCAGATGAGACAAAGTTTGGGGCAGTTGTAAATACAAAGGAACAGACAGATGAGCTAGTGAAAGGTTTGCAGACTATGGAGGTTTGGATGCACAAGAATGGTGTGACATTCAACACTCATAAGTGTGTGCTTATAAACCTAGGAACTAGCAATAATAATAATAAGCAGTAAAAACTAAATATCATAATACTAAGAAGGGTGGAGAGTGAAAAAGATCTGGGCATATTAATAAATAATGGCGTCAATTTTAATTCACACTGCAATGATGTCATTAAAAAACAAATAAAATCCTGGGCTGTATTAGAAGGGCATTTGTAAGTAGAAATAGCAGCTCTGTACTACCATTGTATAAAACCTACATTAGGCCACACCTCAATTACTGTATGCCATTGTGGAGCCTGTACTTAAGGAGGGACAGATCAGACTTGGAGAAGATATAGCATAGGGCAACCAAGATGATTTGGGGGCTAAAAGATAAACTATACGAGAACATATTTCATGATTTAGAGTTTTATACTTTGGAGAGGAGACAAGTATGAGGGGATATGCTACAGATGTTTAAGATTATAGAGGACAAAGAATTAATGAATTGCCTGAGTTTGGAATTCAGTGTAAGAGATATCAATTTAAGAACCCACAGCCAACACATTAAATTGTCCTTTTCCAGGAAGAATACTAGGAGGAGTTCTTCACACAGAGGGTGGTGAAAATGTGGAATGCCCTATCAAGTGATGTGGTATCTGTAGACTCTTTTGAAGTATTCAAAAAAAGACTGGATGATTTTCTGCTACATAACTACCAAAGTGGCCCGCTAAGTTGGGTGACAGACTAGATGGGTTATAGCCTCCTTCTGTCTCAATACCAAGTATAGAACCAATTATAGTACCAAGTATAGGTTGGACTGCCTGAACAGTTTAAATGTTTATAATGCTTTGATAATAGGTGAATAGGGCTTTCAGTTTTCTGTTTGTGGTGTTGTAGAGATGAAGTAATCAGCAGACATTTACATAGTTTTAATATAGTTCTTTTTCAACTTTACGCAAACTACAGTTAATGACTGTCAGGAAGTTCGTAACTGTTATTGCATCTCTCCCTCTTTATCGGGGGGGGGGTATATTTTTGTGAATAATCCAATTCTGCACAGGGAAATGGAGTTGTTAGAATGCTGAAGTTTTTTCTCTCAATAACTAAACTTGTCACTAACTTAAAGCGATTTACCAAGTTTTGATATATGAATGCATATACTGCAAGGTGACTGTATATAGAACTGATTCACAATGTATTTTGATAGATGCATAGCCTATTGTAGCAAATTAAATCAGGTTTTCACCCTCACAAACCAGGAAGTGTCATTTTGTGTATTGGAGCCTGTATTTGGTGACCTTTGACACTCATTACCTTTGCAATGTCACCACAGGGAGATAGATCTGTGCTCTGCAATTAAAATTAGTTCTTGGTCACAGCAATTCTGTCTTGATAACAGGGTCCGATGATGAAAGCATTATGTTGTCCTGCACTAACAGTGATCTTTCGGACACTGACATAGTGCCACAATTTGACAGCCACTGCATAGTAGATCCCCATAGGGATGACCCTATGACAGCAGCGAGAATGATGTGGGCAGTAGTTCAGGCAGTCACTGCAGTAGTCCCAATCCATTCCAGTACAGCAGTGAGAGCAGACTTAGCAACACGGATAGGGTTGCCAGCTGTCCTGATTTTTGCAGGACAGCCCTGATTTGGGCAGCTGTGTCCTGCAAAAAAACATGAAAAATACTAAATGTACTGATTTTACAGTAGAAAAAGTATTTTCTAACTTTCCACTAAATGTTCTAGAAAACTATAATACCTTAACTAAAATACCTTACAATGATAAGAAACCGTAGCAGCAACTAAGAAACTACAATTCTTAGCCTTAATTCTGATTATATAGAGGAAAACAAGTCTGTTGCATTGGTCAGGGTTACGCACTGTCCTGCGAAAAATCATGTTTCGGTAAGAAATATCCCACTTTGGGCTTCTTAAAATGTGGTAACCCTAAACACGGACTGTTAATATTATATTTTGCTACTTAGTGCTACGGTTTGGTTCCCGTCATTGCTGTCATTTTACTGTGCAAAATCAAGGTATGGTGTGTGTTCTATTACTCCCAGCATCGATGTGCCCACACAAATGCTAGTGATAGTACCCTGGGTTTTTATATTTCTTTTTTTTTGGGGGGGGGGTTGCTTTCCCAATGCTAACAAGTTGTTGGCCACTCCAGCTTGACACTGAGAGCACGGCTCAATCTGGTGGCATTGCTTGAGCAGGATAAATGGCTCACAATTTGTCCAAATTCCTCACCCCGGTACTAGCTGGTAGTGAGCTCCTGCCAATTGATTTATCAGTCACTCACTCTGATGGAGCACAGGGTGGAAATTACAAGCAGGCACCTTGTACCCCAACCACTCCAAACCCCCCAGCTGCACACATACACTTAGAAAAATGCTGCAGCATAGAACTTTTATTATCTATAAATTATTTATACTGTTTGGGTCTGTCTTTGCTCTAGTGCCAACTGGTCTACGCCATAGCTTTCTTCTCTGTGTATGTGTGTGTTTGGCGGTGGGGGGCCTACTTGTACTTTCCCCTATAGAGGTATCAGTGATTGAGTAATGTGTTGAAGTCACCGGTTCCCCTGTTTATGGCATGTTATAAATTTAAAACCACAAATTATTGCATTAGCTTTGTGTTACCGCTAAGTGTTCAGGAACTATACAGACTGCAACTGTCATTAGTGTCTGCATGAGCATCTGTAATACCATCCTGGCATTGGCTTATTGCCGCTACATGTGTGCCTCCAGGTGCATTATGAATTGAACAAAAAATACACAGTACAGTCGGTGATCGTCCCCCACCCCCAAGGTTAAAAATGACACTGCCAATACCCTTCTCATGGAGAAAAAGACTGCATTTATGTTTAGATAGCCTAAGTACTGTTTGGTTGGTCCACTACAAAAAGGGACATATCCTTGCTGTAGGTACTCAAGTGTTAGTCTGTATTTGAACCACCCTTCCTCACTTATGTCACCATACTTCATTACCACTTTGGTCTGTGTCAAGCCGTTTGTGTTTTCCTATTTTTCCATTATAGTGGATCTCTGATGCACATGCGTAAAGTGTACAGCAAATACAACAGATACTGCACTATACTGTCTCCCATGCCTTACCGATGTCATGGTGCATTGTGTAGACTCCTTGCATTCATTGCTGTGTAGCCCATATTTTGGTTCAGACATTATTCCCTAAGTATGCCCGAACTAACTAGCACACTTTGCAATATAACACCATAGAAGCCGTACATTGGTACCACAGTGTTGGGAGAGAATGGCAACTGCAGTCTCTTCTTTTGCTGATGCTCCAGAGCACATACAATGATGCCATAATCCTAATTATAAATAAAGACTGTATGTTAAAATGTTAAAAAACTAAGTGTTTTTAATTTTGAGATACACTGTAAACCATGTACAGTATATAACTGATTTTATTGCATTCATTTATAAACTTGGCGAGGAGCTGGCAAGCTGGAGAAACAATTCAGTGCACCATGTCCCTTTATTCATGCACATCTAAGCATACTTTGGTGATCAGTGTTATGGTGCTTGCATGAGAACACCAAATGAGCCCAAGAAAACACAGGAGCACAAGAAAAAAAATATAAACTGTCTATAATGATGGTGACAATCAGAAATGCAATAGCAAAGGCAGTTTACTGAAGCAATCACACTGGAAGCAGCACTTGCCAAAAATACACAGTTTATTGCACTGTTCTCCTGGGATTGGACTGTGCAGCTCAGTGCTTATACTTTTGCTGCACATTACAATTCTGAACTGTTGAAAAAGTCATCCATTTAACACAGACCTCTATGTACCAATACTGAAAAGCTTACTGCAATTCATAGATCTGCCCAGTTCAAAAGTCGTCAATTTTTGTGTCCCAGTACGCTACAAATTACAGCTCCACTCAGTTAAAAAAATTTATTTTTTTATACAGACTTGTTATAATTATGTACTTGCAGCACTTACTAAAACTGTAACACTGTACTCAAGCAATGTAGATTGTGATGTTCCTAGAACCGAAGGACCTAGGACACAGAGCTTAGTCAGATGAGTAAAATTGAAAATCAGGAGAAATCACCACTTCTGCAATCCCAAAAGCAAGTATAACAGCTGCCAATATAACAAACCGTTTCAGTTATCAGTGCTGTAATTTTTGCCAGTTCAGTTTTGGATCTGCACTCACTGAGGCTGGGTCCAAAAAAGATGAATGAACAAGCAGTGATAAAGGTGCAGTGGGAACACCTTCCCTGTGCCGATGTCACTCATGCATGTGGATGCACTGCTCATGTGCGAACTTCAAACAAAGAAAAAAACATGCAGAGACAACTGTGGCACAAAAATGTTAAAAAACTGAGCATCTGAATATATTTAATACTTAACTTCAGGGCAGCTGAGCTTTGCATCACTCAATGAAGGGAAGGTGATCTGCAAACATGGCATCGAGGGAAGTTGGTAAATCACTTTAACAGTTTCTTTCTATCTCTTTAGGTGTATAACATAACACCATAAACGTTCTCGAAGGGTGTGCAATTCTGGACTGCACCAGCAAACTTTTCATATTTGAAATTAGTAATGTTGCTCATGGGCACCTTGTTTCAGCATATTATCTATAATTTGTATAGCTGCTATGGAGTTATTTCTCTCAGTGTGGTATCAATCATAATATAGTGGAAGCATAACTCTATTGATTAAGAGGAAAACATTTTTCTCCCTAGTTGTCTATACGATTTCTGGTCTGTTCAGTATATGTAATGTATCAATTGGACCAGCTGGCAAAACAATAAAAAAAAAAGACTGTCTCCCTGAATTTCGGCACTACATAGAAATGAATAAGGCTCCTTCAAGATTCTGGATTGTGACCTGTTTAAAGTCATACCCCACTTCATGTGCTTAGGCTGTGGCTGGACCAGCACCTCAGTTGTTCACCCTAATTGACGATGCCATGGATTAGAAACTCTACCCTAAGCATCGTGTGCTGTACCACAATCTTCCAGCCTTCCTCTGCTGCAAAATCTTCCTCAAGATGATCTTGCCAGTGTTTGACTATGCAGATGTGGTTTACAGTACTACCACAAAGTCTACATTTGCCATACCCCCTTTTTCACTCCTTTTACCACTTTGCCCATACTGCTCCATCTGTCATTCATCACCGCTCTGTGTATACAAATCTGTCTCCCCTCTCAAGAGGTCTGGTGTGTGTTTCTCCTTCCAAGCCAAATACTGGCTTGCCACTGTTCCCACCTGCCTTGCTTTTCTCCTGATCTCTACCATTGAGAGTCCTCCTGTTCACTCCAGTCATCTGATGCTCATTCCTTTCATATCCCTCACTATACATCTATTGCAGGTCAGTCTGCTTTCTCTAGCTGCCTTCCTACACTGTAGAACAGCCTCCCTCTCTGCATCCATCCCTCATCCTCCCTGAACTGTCTCAAACCACTCCTGCTAGCACACTTCTCAAAACTATGCTGCGGCTACAGCTAGCAATCTTCCTCTTCTTTCCAGCATTACAACAACCGCTGCCCTTTTCAACCCTCTCCCTTCTTATCCATCTCACCACTTACCCTATTTTATACATTACAATTCAGTGTAATCCATCATTTTCTATTTTTATGCACCCACAGTTTTGTTACGTGCATATGGCCTGTTGTAGTTGGCACACTCCCCAAGCTCTTAACTTATGCACCATTTTGCATTGTTTTTATATTCCTGGAATGTATTACTTGTACTTTGCATTCTATTGTTCCAGTGCATGCACCTCTTGTTGTCACTCTATTTGTAATTGCTATATCACTCCTCCTTGTAACCCTCGCCTGAGTCATACCTGGAAATGATGCTGTCTCAGTTTGTTTATACCGATCACCAAGATTTAATAAACCCCCAACAGTTTGTCTTCAGATGACTGGGCTCAGCATTAAACCATGGTGAGCCCCCATGACTGTGCACAGAGTGGCAACAAACTGGCACTAGGGTGGTGGCTGCAGACAGAAGGATCTGATTATATGCATCCGCTGCTGTGCCCCCCCCCCCCATAAAGCAGCCCTCTCATTGCTTGTAAAGCACTTTGGGATACAATATGTATAAGAAGTACCATATAAATGAAAATTATTATTCTTCAAATACCTGAGGTCTCCAACACAGACCAGAAAACCTCTGGGTCAAGCTTCCACCAGGCTCTGTAATGGATAACTTCCTTTAGGGATCACATGGGCCAAAAGGTTACAGGATGAGGCAAAGTAATCTGACCAGGCTACAGTAGAAACCTGTGGCTGGTTGCCCGCATTCCCCATGGGGAACAGGGTGAGAGTGTGACCCCCTAGAGTGAGTAGTAGATGACACATGTAAGCCCCTTTCCACAGTTAAGGGAATTTTTGAACTGTGACACCTGGGACTTGAGGAGGAGCAGCATACCATGGATGTTTTTGTACTTTATAAATGATGCAACTCTAGGTCTGGGGGAATGGAAACCTAGCAATGAATCAGGCACCATTAATTGCAATAACAGCTACAAAAGTTAATGTGCACACAATCTGCAGAGTTTAGATGTTTTTTCTATTACATAGGCATATAACAGCAGGTGTAAAATGTTGCTGACACGCAAATTCAAGTTAGGAGTTTTCAATGACAAAGTCCCAAACAGTAATATCGCAATCACCACTCCAAGGAAGATGAGAATGACCGCACTGCTGATATGCTAGTTGTAAAATCCAAGGGAAATTCCATTTCTGTATAAAAGCACTGTGAGACTCAGTTCAGGTTTCTCTCTTACTACATCCCTCAGGGTAACTTATTTAATACTGTGCCCCTTGGGTCTCTGGGCACCTGGCAGTAATTGAGCAGAGATTGACAGTCACAGCTTGTAACCAAAGTAGTTGAGTATAGCAAAGATAATAGTAATGGTTGTGTGATTTTGCCATGTGCCCAAGCATGCAAATGGATGGTTCATGTCCACCTGGGCACGGGCGTTTAACACCTACATCTTCTATCCCTAGGAACAAGGAATGGAACCTGTGAGCAACACTACTTCACTGAGAATGAGTATCAGATCTAACAGGGCAATGATGCAACCCTCCGGACGCCATCCATGGAAGTTGCCCACAACCCGTTCAAACATACAATTTATTCTAGAGGTAAATAGTGAAATTGATACATTACAGCTCTTGATGAGGGTGATGCAATGATAGTTTCAAGCAGCAGCAACATCTGGACACACACACACACACACACACACACACACAATATATATATATATATATATATATATATGCAATAGGCAGGGACATAAATCGTATGTGATAAATCTGAGCTACTAAGTGTATGAATGTGAAATCTCACATTTATACACATAGTAGACACATCATCACAGATTTATACACATAATAGCTATGTCACAATCACTCATTTAGAATGTTCGGCCTCAGTACCAGTAGCAACCATATTCAAATGCAAATAACTTTAAAACAAAAAAGATAGCATGGTACTGTGAGCATGAAAGTTGTTCAGCACAAAATTATCTACAAAATGAGTGGTGCTTTGTTTATAGATACCTTATAGATTTATTTATAATTAGCAAAAAACAGCAGAAAATTCAATTTTTTTGTTCACTTTTTTTGACAAAAAATGAAAATAACTTTAAAATGAAAAATAATAGCTTAGTACTGTGAGCACAGAAGTTGGTCAACACACAAGTATTTACAAAATAAGTGGTGTTTCATTTATAGATACCGTTCAGTTTTTTATAATTAGCAAAAAAATACAGAAAACTCAATTTGTTATCCACGTTTTGACAAACAAATGCAAATAACTTTAAAATGAAAAAGATAGCATGGTACTGTGAGCATGCCATTTCTTCAGCACAAAGCTTTCTACAAAATGAGTGGTGTTTCATTTAATAGCAACCACTACACTAGACAGACATACACTAGGAAAGTTAACAAAAGGTCCTAGAAATTATCATTTAAAAAAGATAAACAGTCAAAAGCAAATGTCCCTTCACTGACAGAAAGCATCCTTATTGCATAAGTGAAATATACAATGATGAGCTGTCAGATAAATCATTTATCTACACTTGTGCTGTTTGACCGCAGACACCTCACTTGTGGCTCATGCCACTCGTGAGGTTATCCAAGTCAAACAGCACTTGTGTAGATAAATAATTTATCTGACAGCTCACCATTGTATATATCCATATTTATATATAAATATATATATATATATATATATATTTATTTATATATAACGATAGGGTTGAGCTCCTAAGCCCCCCACTCTACCACCCCACCCCCTATCCACCACACACCGACAGGCATTGTGGTGTGCCATGGGGTCGTTAGACCCAACTCTCACCCCATTCCATGTGTAAACAGGCTGACATGGTAAAAGCACAGGAGAATGGGGTGAGAGTTAGGCCTAATGACACCATGGCACACCATGATGCCTGTTGGTGTGTGGAGGATGGGGTGGAGTGGTAGCATGGGTGGGGTTAGGAGCTCAACCCTAACATCTCATTTCCCTACTTTTGTCGCTTCAACCCTAACTGATGCATTAAAAAGGTTTTTTGCAATGCATTCCTTACTTTTTGAAAAAGTGTAATATAACTAGTAACTGGTATGTTTTGGTGGGAGCATGGGCCCTCCGGGTCCTGCACTCCCACCAAGCTGCCCATTTGTGCATAATGATCTGCATCTGTGGGAGCACGGGTTCTCCGGCCCCTGCTCTCCCACTTACACATGACAATGGAGTCATACAGTAGCGCTATAGGGCTGAAAAGGAACCCTTGTAACACAAATTTAGCAATATCTCAGTAGCCATACAATCAATGAAAAAAATTCCACTGCAGTTGTAATCATGACTTTGAAACGTCCACACATGCTTAGTCCACATGGAATAAACTGCGGGTAGCGAAAAATCTGCATCTTGCATCGTTTCCGAAATACGGGCACCAAATGTTGCTGTGGGTGCCATAATAGAAACATAGAAACATAGACTTTAATATCAGATAAGGACCACTTGGCCCACCCAGTCTGCCCATTTCCCTACCTATTGGATAAGCTGAAGATTCTAGTTAACCAACAGCCTACTTCCTGCAACCCCCCCACTATAATTGCCTTATGTCTGTCCCATGCATGTTTGAATTCACCCACTGTTTTAGACCCCAGAACCTTACCAGGAAGGCGTTCCATACGTCCACCACTCTCTCCTTGAAAAAAAATGTCCTCACGTTACCCCTGAGCCGTCCCCCCATTATCTTTAAATTGTGCCCCCTTGTTCTTACACATCTCTTTTTCTGAAAGATGCTACCCTCCTGGACTTTGTTGATTCCCTTGAGGTACTTAAAAGTTTCTATCATGTCCCCCTGTCCCTCCTTTCATCAAGGGTATACATATTAAGTTCTCTCAGTCTCTCTTCATATGGTTTCTGATGTAGACCCTGCACTATTTTAGTTGTCATCCTCTGGACTGCTTCCATCCTGTCTATGTCCTTGCATAGATGAGGTCTCCAAAACTGCACGAAGTACTCCAGATGGTGTCTCACCAACTGTCTGTACAGAGGGATAACCACTTCCCTTTTTCTACTTGTGATGCCCCTCCCTATGCATCCCAGTATCCCCCTGGCTCTCCTTACCGACTTCTCATATTGCTTACCCACCTTTAGGTCATCTGATATGACTACCCCCAGGTCCCTTTCCATTATTGTTGTTGTTAGTACCTCCCCTGCTTTTGTGTACTCTTCTCCTGGATTTTTATTTCCCAGGTGCATTACTTTGCACTTCTTTGCACTGAATCTAAGTTGCCATATGTCTGACCATTCCTCCAACCTTGCCAAGTCCCTTCTCATCCTTTCTACCCCGCCTTGTGTATCAGCTCTGTTACAGATCTTTGTGTCATCTGCAAAGAGGCATACCTCTCCTTCCAGACCCTCTGCAATGTCACCTATAAAGACGTTAAAGAGGACTGGACCCAGTACTGAGCCCTGAGGTACTCCACTAGTAACCCCCCTTTCTTTGGAATGTGTTCCATTCACTATTACCTTCTATGTCCTGTTGTGCAGCCAGTTTGCTACCCAGGCTACCACCCTGGGACCCACTCCCAGGCTGGCTAACTTGATTATTAATCTTTTGTGCGGCACTATGTTGTTATCCTATGGGAAAAATCTCAACTTCGTGATGGCATATCTATGGAACCAATTAACTTTTTTACACCTAAACAGCATAATTCCCATCTCTGGGACACCCTCTTTATACCCTGCAAATTTCAAGTCAAAAGACCAAACCGTTTATTTACAGTGCAGGTAAAGTGTTTAAATTCCTAGTTCGTGATGTGACAAAATCCCTGTTCGCGAGGTCAATCCCCATTCGCAAGCTGTCAAAATCGCCATTTTTGAGAAATCCTTGATCATCAGATTTTGGCCATCTGGTCTGGAAGTCATGATCAAGGATTTTGTCAGCTTGCAAAAGGGAATTGGCTCATGAAAGGGGATTTTGACAACTCACAAATGGGGATTTTGTCATCTCACGAACGAGGAATTAAAAAAACAATCCCCTTTCGTGAGCTATCAAAATCCCCTTTGGTGAGTCGATCCCCTTTTGCAAGATGTCAAAATCCCCATTCATGAGCCAATCCTTGTTTGCAAGTAGGACCATCTGGTTGGGAAATGACGATCAAGGATTTTGTCAGCTTGCGAAAGGGGATCAGCTCACAAAATAGGATTTTGTCAGCTTGCGAAAGGGGATTTTGTCAGCTCATAAAAGGGGATTCAAAAACCCAATCCCTTTGTGAACTGACAAAAATCCTTTCAAGTCAATCCCCCTTCCTGACGACAAAAACCTTGTTCATGAGCCTATCCTTGTTCGCAGATAAGACCCATCTGATCCCTAAGTTGTGATCAGGATTTTGTTACCTCAACAAAGGATCGCTCACTAAAGGGGATTTTGCTGCAGCTGCGGGAAAGAGGATCGGAAGCGAGTCACGAAAAAAGAATTTAAAACTTTAAAATGGCCCTTTTTTGGCCAAAATGAAGGAAACCAAAGGCATGGGTTTGTAGAGGGTGTGACCCTGAACAAAACCCATGCTTCATTTGCCGTGGGGCAAGCAACAACATTTTGTATGGGAGAGGGATGAAAACAAGATGGTAGCTCGCAAATGAGGAATTTTTCCTCATGAACAGGGATTTTATAAATCCCCTTTCTTGATTGCGTGTCCAATCACCTTTCACAAAACATACATATAAATCGGATCCACAATGGGAGTCCGACAAAAATTTAGTCAAACGCCCCGTCAGTGACAGCAGCAGGTCGACCGCATTCTGCAGTCAGCTGCTGGTTTGCACTTTGTTGTTTTGTTTCCTTGAAGGGGGCTTCACCCCCAAACCCCCCACGTGGGAGGCTGCACCCCCCACTTAAGGATTCTCAACTCCAGTCGGAGCTGATTGGGGGGTGCAGGACCCCCGACAGACAGTGCCAGGTTCCAGTGGGTCTCCCACCATGGCTAGGCACTGTAGTCACTGTGGGGGACCTCACTAGTGAACTGTCGCTGTCGGTGGGGGTAACCGATATAAATCTCAGACTGGACTGAAGTGAACATGCTCAGAACTTGAAAATTCAAAATTAAATAATTTTGGAATGGATTAATATTTTTTCACCAAACCAATGCTGTATTGTTCTTTGACCAAGCCTCTTTCTACCCTGAACATTTCAGACCAAAATACCAAATGGTATGGCCGGAGCGTGATGGGCAAAAATCAGCAAAAAAGTGCAAAAAAACCCACAAAACACGTTTTTTGGCACTTCGCTGCATGGAAACTGCAAATCCAATTGAAACTCAACTAGGCAGATCAAGAGATCTATGATACAAGACAGTGCATTCCAAATTTTGTGCAAATCTGTGGAACAATCAATCAATCAAATGTTTATTTATCCAGGCAGACACCGTTGAGCAAGCTCGTTTACAAGGTGGATCTGCATCACACAAGTTCAATAACAGTATACATAATCACACATATATAGAGGCATCAAGGTAGTACATAGGAGTAAACAGAAGTGAGATAAACAAAAATAAAGTAACAGTGAGATCAGAAGTCCAATAGGCACACGTTCTAATTTATCTAGCTATTTACATGACATGGTTAAGGAGAGGGTGCGATAAAAGAGATTAAGGTTGAACCTCGAGTAGGTAAAGGTTGCAGGGGTGGGGGTGCTGGGACAATTGTCCTATTCATGGTATTGTACTGAAATACTCACTTTTGGATAAGTGCTACAAGTTATGAGTTGAAGGCTTTAGTATCTTTGTCTGCCCGTAGTTTTAGTTTCCTGCGGTGACTGTGTTAGGTTCACAGCTTTCAGGGAGTGGAGTTTGGTCAAGGGGTATGGGCATCGGTTTAAGAAGTGCCTGCCACCTAGAGACTGCGGGTGCATGTGGTTTCCAGGCTGGGACTTTGGCAAGCTATCATTAAGAGGAGCGTAACCTGAATCGAGGGTTCTCTGGTGTCAGCTTTGGGGGTGCCAAGCACCTTTGAAGGCTTTAGTATCATCGTCTGCCCATAGCCTTAGTTTTCTGTGGTGACTGGGCTAGGTTCACAGCTTTCAGGAAGTGGAGTATGGTCAAGGGATACGGGCATCGGCTTAAGAAGCTCCTGCCACCTGGAGACTGCGGGTGCATGCGGTGTCCAGTGTGGGACTCTGGCAAGCTATCATTAATAGAGGAGTGTAACCTGAATTGGGGGTTCTTTGGTGCTGGCTTTGGGGTCACCGAGTGCCAGCGGGCATGGTTCCTGCGGTGAATGGTCAAGGTATACGGGCGTCGGTTTCAGAAGCTCCTGTCACCTGGAGACTGTGGGTGCATACAGCATCCTGGCTGGGACTCTGGCAAGCTATCATTAATAGAAGAGTGTAACCTGAAGCGAGGGATCTCAGTTGTTGGCTTTGGGGGCGCTGAGTGCCGGCGGGCAAGTTTCCTTTGGTGGCTACACCAGGAGCTCAGTGGGGACGTTCACCTTTTGGGATCTGAGTATGGACATGGGGCAGAGAGATGGTAGGAATGATGAGGCAAGGGTGAGAAAGGCAAAAGGTTTCTGCTGGGTGGGTTTTTTAATGTGTACGAGGTTGTAAAAGATAATATGCAAAGAGGTAGTAGTTCATAGGCGGTGAAAACAGTGACATACTTCATTGATTATTTTTGCAAATAAACTCTTGAATACTGTGATGCTTACAGGGGATCTTAATTTCAAGAATTTCTATATCTCATTCAAGAGGATTGGCAGCGAGTAGCCTATGGCTGCTCTCCCTATGCATGTGCGGACCCTAGGGATCCTCAGGGAAATTAGGGAGCAGCTCCTTAGGGCATAGTTTCCGAGCTCACTTAGAGGCAGTAGGTCAGAGATATAATGTGATAATTTGCCAGTGATTGCTTTTAGTGTCCATACGGTGGCGTTCCTATTGCGTCTGTATTGTAGTGAGGTCCATCCCACAGCAGCGTATAAGGAGCAGTGATGGGTAGAGGAGGCGAGGCCGGTAATGAAATGCAGTGCTCTGTGGTATAAGACATCCAGCTTACCCAGGTATAAGGTGTTGTAATGACTATAGATGAAATCAGCGTAGTCTATTAGGGAGATGAAGGTGGACTGTACAAGTAGTCTTTTTGCCTCTGAGGTCAGAAGGCGATTTATCCGGGAGAAGAGCCCCAGCCTCTGCCTCAGTTTTGTTCAACATATATCCCAAATGATCCCTGAAGGAGAGCTTATGGTCTAGCCAAACCCCCAGGTATTTAAATTTGGGGACAAACTCCAAGTTTTCTCCCAATAAGGTGGTGATAGGGGGTAGGGTGCCAGTAGCAGGGTAAGCCAGTTGGTTGCGAGGTGAAAGAATCAAAGCCTTAGTTTTTTTGGCGTTGAGGAACAGTTTTTTGCTGAGAAGCTGGTGTTAGAGGATATCGAAGTCGAGTTGTAGATCTTTGCAGGCAGCTTCAGGTGATAACTGGCTTAGGTATAATACTGTGTCATCCACAAATAGGTGAATATTATCTTTCTTAATGCCAAAGTCGATGCTGTTAATATATATGGTGAAGAGTATAGGTCCCAGGATGGAGCCTTGAGGGACGCCTCGTAATAACGGTTTAGGGAAGGAGAGCTCCCCTTCTGCCTTGACCAACTGATGTCTGTTTATTAAGTAGTCCTGGACCCAGCCCAAGGAGGTGGTGTCTAGACCTACGGCTTTTAATGAGGAAAGGAGTAGGGAATGGTCAACAGTGTCGAATGCCTTGCTGAGGTCCAGAAAGACAGTGCAGACAAACTTTTTGTTTTCAAGGTCATACTGCCAATCGCTTGTTACCTTGGCCAATGCCGTGACCGTACTGTGATTCATTCGGAAACCTGACTGTATAGGATTTAGGAAGTCAGTCTTATCCAGGAATGCACGTAGCTGGGCATTCACTATTTTTTCTAGGAGTTTTGATAGGATGGGGAGTAACGAAATTGGCCTGTAATTATTTTGTCACAGGGATCCCCAGATTTAAATAGCGGGATAATGTGGGCAGTTTTCCATAAATTAGGGAGAGACCCCTGAGATAATGACAGGTTGAACAGATGAGTAATGGGCACTGCCAGGACATGCCAGGCAACCTTTAAGAAGTAGGGGTCTGAAGAGTCTGCGCCAGCGCTTTTCTTGGTATCCAAATGAAGGAGTTGATCTTCAACTTCTTTTAGGGTGGCAGATGTGAAGGAAAAGGTGGCATTCATTGGATTCGGCTCAGGGGGCAAGGCATTCATCTGAGAGCGCAGGCTACAAGCTGGCGAGTTATCGAAAGCTAGACCAGCTGAGGCAAAGTGATTATTGAATGCTTGTAAAATTTCCTTTTTATCGCTGATAACGACATTGTTTGAGAAGATTTTTGATGGGAGAGCGTTTCCCATAGTATGGCCAGATAGGTCTTTTATTGTGGACCAGAATTTGGTTGGACATTTTGAAGCAGCGTCTAACTCAGTACGGTAGACATTGGACTCAGCCTCTCTGATCAACTTTGTACAGGAGTTCCTGGCAGTTCTAAAGAGACACCAGTCTTTGGCGAGTTGAGATTTACGAGCATTTTTCCAAAGTTGGCCCCTTTTTAGTAATGCGGATTTGAGGACAGCAGTAAACCAGTGATATGTTCTGGATTTTATGCGAGATTTGACCAGAGGAGCATGAGTATTAAGGGCATTTGTTAAGATTTCTTGGAAAATAGTGTATGCATTATTCACCGATTTGGCAAGGAAGAAGCTTTGCCAGAGTGGAAAGGCCTTAAGATCGTTGATATAGGCCATCGGGTCGAAGTTCCGTTTTGATCTCTTAGTAGAGAATTTCGAGGTGGGTTTGGGCATATGGTTTGTTCTCACACCAGCAATAAAGCAGTGGTCACTAATATCGGCGTGGACGATACCAGCATGGGAGAAGAAGTGCGGTTTATTTACTAGTAGGGCATCTAGGAGGGTGCTACTTGATGGATTTTTCTTATTAATGCGTGTTGATTCATTGATGAGTTGTGAAAGTCCATGGGAATCGCAGAGGGATTTGAGAGGTAGAGAGGCGCTGGACAGCCAGTCGTAGTTAAGGTCTCCCAGTATTATAGTTTCTAGGTTACTGGAACAGTTGCAAAGTTATTAAGGTGCAAAATTTGGGGTTTAACATTAAACTGCCTACTCAGCCCTAACTATACTGATGCAACTGCACCAGTATTTTATATATATATATATATACAGCTAGATAGATAGACAGATATAGATATATAAGTTGCAAAAAACTACGTTAAAGGGGCACTGTCAACCGTCTTAGGCCTCAAAGTGTCTCTTGTTCATAAAACACATTTTATGTCTGCTAACATTTTGTAGAGACTACTGATGTAGCTAGTAGTTTGATTCTGATTCTTTTTTTCTTTTAAAAAGTGAAAAACAGACTGCCCACCAGACTGGTGTTACCACACCAAAACAGGTTTGTTTACATTCCTTGATCAACTCCCACTACATCTTTCCTGGACCTGGGAAAACCTCCAATACAGTCTAGCCACTCATGAAACAGTGGCAGCTTGGGCAGCTACTGCCTCATGAGTGACGGCACTGTTTGGAGGTGTTTCTAATGTTCAGAAAATATGCAGTAAGACTAGAACCAGGACTGTAAACAAAACAAGGTAGTTTATTAATAAACATTATCATGCATTTCAGTTCTACTAAACAAGGAAACAGACAAAACAAACAGCGACATCAGTGAATTTTAGAAAAGGTAAGCAACCATATGATGCATGTTTTTAACTAGAAATAATATGTTGCAAAACAGGTTGACAGTGTCCCTTTAATGCTCCAGTTAGAGTCAAAGAAACAAAAGTTGGGAAATGAGGCATTAGGGTTTTCAACCCTAACACCCAATTCCCTCAAACCAGACAGGAGAGCAGTTGTGGGGTGTGCCTAGGGCTTCTCAAGCCTAACACTCACCTCATTCCATCTGTAAATAAGGTGAGATGTGTAGACTTTATGAGAAGGGGGTGAGTGTTTGGTTTGAGAAGTCCAAGGCACTCGTTAGGCTTGAGAAGCCCAGGCACACCCCACACCTGCTCTTTTTCATGGTTTGGGGTGGGGTGAGGTGTTAAGGCTGGAAACCCTAATGTTCCATTTCCCAACTTTTGTCACTTTGACGCTAACTGGAACATTAAGCAAGGTTTTTTGCAACTTATTTCCTTACTTTTTGGATAGTACTGTATAATAGTATCCTTATTTTACTGTGGGAATGCAGGGTCCTTTGGACCCTGCACTCCCAGGCATACATAATTTTGTCAGTTTTTATTATTCTAACATTTGTCAGGTCCCTGGTATTCACAGCCCCTCCCCATCATACATTTGTGCCCGGTCCCCATTACTGTTAATAGCCCTTGGTGTGTAGTGGCCCCCTCCCCACAGTCCAATAATACATATATCCAATAGTACATATTTTATATACATTTTTCATTGGTGTTCAGTGGTACCCACCCACCCTCCTATGTTCATACTCTATATTCTTGGTGCCTAGTGGCACCCCCCCACCTTCCGATCCCAATATTTATCATATTTGTAAACCCTGTTGGTGGTTAGTGGTGCCCTCCACTCTCCCATGCAATTATTCTTTTATCCCTGGGGTCTAGTGGCATCCCCACATGTTGTATTATGTTGACCCCCGTTGGTGATTAATGGCACCCCCCACCCTCCCGTGTAAATCAGAACCTGAAAATAAGAAAATCGTCCCTCAGTGTCTTTTTTTTTCTTCCAACCTGTAAAAAATAAAACTGTCCACTGCCAATCATACCTGCACCACCCACTGTTCACCCACTTCCCCACCCCCCAAATCCCCCACATGCCCTCACTCACCTGAACTGCCAGCAGACTCAAGATCCACTCTCTGATTGAAGATTCGTTTTGCTGCTGGAACCAGTGACTGCTCTCTGACAAGTAAGGTAACTGCGGTCGGAATCGAACTGCAGTTACCTTACTGGTCAAGGGGTGGTGTGAGGAGGTGGGTACACAGTGGGAGGTCAGGTGGGTGGTGTGGGTGTGATCGGCTGTGGACTTTTTTTTGACCGCTTAAAAAAAAAGACATTGAGGGACGGTTTTCTTATTTTCAGGTTGACAGGAACATGGGACGGTGGGTGGGATGCCACTAATCACTAATGGGGGTATACATTAGACAAAATCTAAGGATCAGAGGTTGCCACTAGACACCAGAGATAATGAATAATTACATGGGAGGGTGGGGTGCTACTAACCACCAAAAGAGATTAAAAGTGTTATAAATATGGGAATCAGAGGGTGAGGGTGGCCACTAGACACCAGGGATATAGAATTCTAACATTAGAGGGTGAGGGGGGTGCCACTGAACACCAATGTAACACAGTCCTAAAGGCAGATAAATCCTTTTTCATGAGAACAAATCCATTTCCGCAAATGATTTGCCGTATCTGTTGAAAAGGAATCCTTTACCAAGAATCCTTTGCCATGATCGCGGAAAATTATTCCGTCTTGCGAAAAAAGATTTGGGACTTATTTTTTTTTTTAATTCTTTTTCACGAGATGATTCCTTTACCGTGAATCCTTTTTCATGGTCGTAGAAAAGGATTACATCTCGCAAAGAAGGATTTTGTACTTTTTTTTTCACATATCCTTTTTTGTGAGATGATTCCTTTTCCGTGAATCCTTTTTCGTTCGTGCAAAAAAGGAAGCAGCTTGCAAAAAATGATTTTGGAGTTAGATTTTTTTTTTTAAATCCTTTTTTGCAAGCTGATTTCCTTTTTTACGAGAATGTGTTATGACAGTTTGTTATGTGCAAAATAACAAAACAAGATGGGGGCTCACAAAAAAGGATTTTTCTCTCACAAAAAAGAGGATTTGGCCCTTCACGAAAAAGAGTCCTTTTTCGTGAGACCAAATTCCTTTGTTGTTCCAGGAAGCTATCCAAAAGACTGTACTGAGCATGCTCAGAACACGAAACTTTAAAATTAAATAACTTTACAATGAATTTTTTGCCAAACCAGTGCAAGGCACTTTGTTTGGCAAGCCCTTCGCAACCAGAAAATTTCAGACCAAAATTCCAAACCTTCCAGGTACAGCACGATGAAAAAAAGTGCAAAAAAGGTGACTTTTAACGTTTTAGCACTATGCACAGTTCGAAATCTGCCATTCCAGCTGAAAAAAAAACTGGGTGCATCATGAGACCTACCACACAAGACTGTGCATGCAAATCTGTAGAATGATTGCAAAGTTATTAAAGTGTAAAATTTGAGGTTTAACATTAAAGTGATTAAAGTGTCTACTCAACCTAATATATATATATATATATATATACACACACACACACTGTACGTACAGTATATAAATAAATATATAATTCTCCTGATGAAGCTGGGGGATGTACTCCATTGTGGGTAGCTGACCCCTTTCATGTTCACCTCTGGGCTTGTGTCGGCTCTGGGGACCTACTGGGGGAATCTGGGAGACCATGGCTTACACCCCACAATGGGGCTCCCCTGGCCCAAGGGGGAGGACTGAGATGCTAATCCAGTCCCTCCAGTATCCCCCAGAGCACGCTAGAGCTGGCACTTGCAAGGGTCCCCGGCATCACTGTGTGACTGCGTCAGGGGTTTTCTTCCTTCGGTTGCCCCAGGAGACACAGCTGTGCAGTGACATCAGTGTGGGGCATACACGTTCTTACAGGTGCCCTGCAGACATAGGCTGACATTTTCTCCCCAGCCACATGGTCCCTGTGCTAGTGCTGTACTGCCAGCCTCCACTGAGAGTCACACTCACGCCAGGAACCACAGCCCCCCTTCCCCCCCGGAGGAGAAGAGCAGTCCTGCAGATGCTCATCCAACCCCCCAGGTAGCCGTCTGATGACCCAGGCTTGTTCCTGAGCATGAGTCACCAGTGTCGCAGGTGGTAGCGCTACTGCTGTGCTGCTGGGCTGGCCTGGGAACACCAATATTAATACAGCTTGGTTTATGTTCTAGTAGAACACTGTCCTGAGACATTAATGGTATTAAATGTTCCCCTGTTCTTGAAGTGACCAACTTAGTGTGGAAGAACTCTTTTATTATTTAAGCAGCAGAAAAGGTTTTAATTTACTTCTCTGGTGATAAACGATGACAGAAATAAAGAGCAACTAACAGGTCTCACACTAAAAGAGGCAGTCTACAGCTGTGACAGCAATCCAGGCAGACTCCAACAGACAAAGCTTAAGTTCAGCCTCACAGGGCAGACACTTGATAGCTGGATGAAATCCCAACAGCCTCCACCACTTCACTAAAGCATCAAGAGGATAATGGGCAGTGTGAGACGAATGAGATGAGGGGACCTCCCTCACAGCTCTGGCACAGAAAGCTCTCCTCTGAACTCTAAACTGAAACTCTCCACTAAAAAACTGACTGAAGCTCCTCCCTCAGGCAGCAGATATACAGCACACTATGTCCTCCCCCCCACCCCTGCAGCTGCACCAAAGCACATGGCAGCAGGAGCTCTCAAACCTGAACTGCCAGTGGGCAACCTCACTGAATTTTAGGAACCCATCTGGACACCCAGGGGTTACACACATGGAAACATAGAAGGTGACTGCAGATAAGGGCCTTTTGGCCCACCCAATCTGCGCTATGTACCCTATCCACTCCCTATCTGCTATCTACTCTATCACTTTATGATATTCTATCTCTGGAACCCCTTCCCCACACAACTAGGAACCCTCTATGTCTATCCCAAGCCTTCTTGAATCCTGTAATTGTTTCTGACCCCAGCACCTCCACCAGAAGACTGTTCCACTCATCCACCACTCTTTCAGTAAAGAAGTGCTTCCTCACATTTCCTCTGAACCTTCCCCTTCTAATTTCATAGCGTGACCCCTCATTCTTAAGCATCTTTTCTTTTGGAAAATGCTACATTCCTGTACCTTGTTCTTCCATGTGATGTACTTGTATGTTTCTATCATCTCCCCCTCCTCCTCCTATCTGCCAGGGAGTATATGTTCAATTCCTTAAGCCTTTTCTTGTAGGTTTTCTGATGCATGCCCTGCACCATTCTGGTTGCTGTCCTCTGAATTGCCTCCACCCTATGTCCTTTTGAAGACTGGCATTCCAGAATTGGACACAGTACTGGACACAGTACTTGAGGTGTGATCTCACCAGTGACCTATATAGTGGTATTGTCAGCTCCTTCTTTCTGCTGGTGATTCCCCTGCCTATGCATCCCAGCATCCTGCTAGCCTTACCCACTGCCTTGTCACACTGTTTTGCAACTTTTAAATCATCTAAATAATCACCCCAAGGTCCTTTTCCTGCTCTGTGACTGCTAGTGCCTCCCCCCCCCCCTAGTGAATATGTTGCCCTCTGGATTTTGTGCCCCATATGCATTATTTAACACTTTTAGCATTGAAACCCAGCTGCCAATTCCCTGATCATTCTTACAGTTTTCTTGGTTCAACCTTCATTCTATCCACCCTCCTGATGTGTCCACTCTGTTACAGACTTTTGTGTCATCCACAAAGAGGCACACTTTTCCTTCCAGGGATTCAGCAATGTCACTAATAAAGACATTGAAGAGGACTGGGCCCAGTACTGATCTATGTGGCATCCTACTAGTTACCTAGCTCAGCCAATTCTCCACCCATTTTACAATCTTTGTACCCACTCCTAGCCTCCCCAGCTTGTTTATCAGTCTCATATGTGGCACGGTGTCAAAGGCCTTGCTGAAATCCAGGTAGGCCACATCCACCACCCTTCCCTGATCCACTTCCCTGGTTACCCATTCAAAGAACTTGATCAGGTTTGTCTGGCATGACCTCCCGCTCCCCCATGAAACCATGTTGCCTTGGATCTTGCAGACCATTGGCAATGATGTATTTCCCAATCCTTTCCTTTAACAGTGATTCCATTATCTTACCCACCACTGATGTCAAGCTGACTGGCCTGTGGTTTCATGCCACCTCCTTATTTCCACTTTTGTAGAGAGGGACCACATCTGCCCTCCTCCAGTCCTCCGGTACCACCCCTGTTTCCAATGACAGGTTGAACAGGAATGTCAGAGGTGCTGCCAACTCCTCTCTGAGTTCCCTCAGTATCCTGGGGTGCACCTCGTCTGGCCCCATTGCCTTGTCCACTTTTAGTGTTGTTAGTGTCCTAAGTACCCTTTCCACTGGAAACAGACTTGTGTCCACTTCTCCACACCCCCTGCCTTTGTCCCTAATTCTTGGCCCTTCACCTGCCCCCTCCTCTGTAAACACTAAATGGAGGTATTTGTTTAATATGTTTGCCTTTTGGTAGTCCTCCTTTACACTGCCCCCTTCTTTATCTTTTTAGCCATACTATCCCTCCCTTTGTCTTTCTTCTTTTGCTTATATACCTAAAGAATGTTTTACCCCCTATTTTCAGTTTTGGCAATCTTTTCCTCTGTTTGTGCCTTTGTGCTCCCAACTGCCTTCCCTGCTTCTCTTTGCTTTTCCTGGTATCTCACCCTGTTCTCCTCCCTCTGTGTTGTCTTGTATCTTCTAAATGCCATTTTTTTTGCTCTTACTTTCTCTGCTTTGAAAACCATAGCGGTCTCTTCTTCCTTTTGCCCTTGCTGACCTGCCTAACAAAGATATTTGTAGCCTTTTCAATGCACTCTTTTATTTTAATTTTTTTTCCCTATTGTTTAACCAGGTGAGACACACTAAGCTGAAAGCTTGTTTACAGGTGCAACCTGGGAGCACAGGAAAGTTAAGTGACTTGCTCAGGGTCACACAGTATGCAAGTGGGGGCTGTGAGATTCAAACCCAGGTCTCCAGATTTGCAGCTCAGAGCCTTAAACCACTGTGCTATACTGCCTCATACGCTATACTGCCTAGCCCACTGTTCCTCTGTTCCCCCCCATTTTCCCTAACCTTGTTAGGGTGTCCCTCAGGCATTCTCCCATTTTCTTGAAATAAGCCCTCCTGAAGTCCAGGACCCTTGTCCTCATGTGATTTGATTTTGACCCTGCTTTAATACCATACCACACCATTCGGTGAAGACTGTTCCCCAGGTGGCCCCCCACTATGACCTCCGTGGCACTGTCTCCATTTGTCAGTACCAGGTCCATTGATGCCTCCTCTTGAGTGGGTTCCATAACCAGTTGCAGGAGGAATGCCCCCTGCAGGGAGTCCAGGATGTTCCTACTCCTGGCTGACGCTGCAGCGGGTAGGCTCCAATTCATGTCTCTGCACACACATCATTCAAAACCCAGGGACATAATACATGAGATTATATATGCCTCAGTGTACCTTTCCAGAGTATAAAATATCACGAGAATTTTACACACCCCTGAGGTGTAGGATGCCACATAAACCCCGAGAGCTCAATGACTCAAAAAATACTGGTTCTTGATTGGCTGGCTGGCACGATTTATTCATTGTAAATCTTGGCATTACCAATGGGTAAAAATGCCAATCAGCTGAACCTTCTTAAAAATCAATGTGCTCCCCAAAATCAAAACAAATTCTGCCATCTTGGATCACCGCTAAAGAGTAACTCCTGCTACAACTGCCGAACAGCTGGAATGCCCAGTATCATGGTATGACTTTTCTGCCATGATTTGTATAAGTTTTAGCCATCATTTTTCATTAATACACAGTTTTCCCACTTCAGCATTTCAGACAGCACCCACCTCACCTCTCAATCAGTCTCCACTCCATTCCTGGTGTATCCTATAGCCGCAGTCCCAATCTTGCTCTGCTTGCAATAAAAAAAAGCAAATTACCAAAAAAAAAAAGGAAGGAGGCAGGAGATGGAAGAAAGATAGTGGCACCATAGTCCCCCTACAGGAAAATAGCATCAGTGTCCTAAGTGAGAGAGAGAGAGAGATTCTGGTTTACATGTTTCAGGCTATTTTAAAATCCTGTCCTATGGAATATATGATCACCTGCTTAATTAACTGTTATCAGGGCTTTGGTAAGGGATGTTGTGACTGTCACCCAGAACTTGAGCTGCACAGGACACCAGGACAGGGAGAGGGGGTGGCGGTCAGTTTGAGTTTGTGTCCCTCAACAGGCCCCCAGCAGGATTAGGGGCAACTCTCCCACCACATAGTTCTGATACAAGCTTGCCCACAGCCTGGGCTCCCGAAAGTCCTAGTCACCATGACAGGAACTCTGCTGCCCCACAGTTACCGGAGGAGGAATGCTTGAAGCTGAACCCTTCCATCATGTGTATCTTCACGTGCTCACTCCTTGCTATCGATCTCTGACTGTCCAAGAAGCTGGGTGTGTGCGCGGGTGAGGGTTCTTCCTCAGGCAGTGTCCAACCCATCATGAAGCTGCTGGAGATTTTGGGCCATGGTATCCCCTGGATAGCCTGCACCGTCTATTGCCTTTTGATGAGCGACAGCTCTGCAGGGCAAGAGGTGATGTTAACTCTTCTCTTTGGTAAATTGTCCTAGCAAAAATTGCCAACATTTACCATGTAGTAATTTCCTATGTAACTCTTAAACTTGTGCTTAACAAATTGGGGACAGTACATACAACAATCGTAGATACCATCTTAAAAATGGTAATTTTAACTGGGGAAAGTTTATAGGACAATGTGTACAGAATATTTTCTGGAAGACAATTAGGGTGTTTGTTAGTTACTTCTTTTTGAATCATTGTTGCCTGATTATACTGCCTACTGCCTGTCTCCTTTGTACCATGATATTATCTTCCTCCCACTTGTTATGTAAATCCCCCGATGTTACTGCATTGACCTTGCACTGAATGTTGCTCTTACTTATACCGGCTCCTGTTGTTGCCTATTGTGCCTGAATGTATCTCTATAACCTCCCGGGTCACACCTGAAAATAGGCACTTGGTTGTCTAGTGTGCTTACCTGGTAAACAAAAGCAAATAAATAAATATACCCCCAGATACACATATTCTGCAAGGTGGATTACTGCAGTGCTGGTGTGCGTGTGTGTGTGTGTTGTCTGTGTGTGTTTTTTGTGTGTAGTCTGACAATTTGCTGTGTAGCCACTGGCATATTCCTGTGATTCTTGGACTGATTGTCGTTTGCTTATTCGCAGGCCCATACAAAACAGGAACCTAGGGAGCGTCTCCCTGGCAACAAGAAAGTATTTTTGGTGGAGCAATAAAATCAATAAAAATAATTAAAAATAATAATAAAAATAGTATTTCTTCATTTTTCTCTACAAAAAGGGCCATTATTATAGTGCCATAAACTACTCCAGGGTGTGGGTCATGCTGGGATTTACCCACTTCTGGTGTGGATTTGATCACTCGGCCTGCAGCCTTGTGACTAAACTACACCAGGTGTGGGTAAATCCCAGCATAACCCACACCCTGTCATTATTTATTGCTTAAAAAATATATGGTTCAGTGGTGTTTTGTATGGAAATCCATATACTAACAGATACTGTAGTCCCGCAGTAGCTATGTCACTACTCTGGTACAACAACATAAAATCCTGGTTCTATTATGATTCCTCATGCTTACTGCACTGCAGATTCCTCATAATGAAGCTATCAGCAATGCTGAAAACACCCCAAATGAACTGCCAGCTCATTCAGCTATTATTTAAAATTTCATTAAATGATTTTAATCTTCTCCTGTTGGTTACTGTTTTCTGTTTATTTGATCACAATTCAAGGTGAGTTAGAAAGACGGTCAATTCATTAAAACAAACATATACTACACAAAACAATGTATGGGCAATCATACACAACAAGGTTGATAGTTCCATCTCAGGGTGAGATGACATCATAGAGACCTCTCGAGCTTCAAACTTAAGGTCTGTGATGTCATCTCACCCCTCAGTGGACACACAGTCGTGTTGTGTATGGTTGCCCATACATTATTTTCTGTAATTAATACAGTGGAACCTTGTTGTAACACCTTAAATGCTAACAGTGGAACCTTGTTGTAACACCTTAAATGCTAAGTAAAAAGTTTCTTATTCATATCGGGTGTTGCCCCAGCTCTTTGATGGCCCCCCCCAAACTTCCCGTTTGCTTTGCAACACCAGTGTTGCCCATATGGATCTACAACAGGGTGGTCATGTGCCTGGTAGATAGAGACCTCCCTGTTCCATGCTATGCACAAAACACTGTTAGTCTTAAACCTCTTTAGTTAAAAGAATGACAATGGAATACTTTACTTTGAAAAATCTTTTACTGCAATTTGACCTAGAAATTCAGTTCTGGGTAATGTTTCACAGTAAGGGGTTTCTTGGTTGCGATTCCTAGAACAACAAGACCATTAAAAAAGCTTGAATATGTCTTAATGTGATGATGACATATTATTTTCTATCTCTATGTATTATACTTGTTATACTAATTGCAATTGTAATTTCTAGATTGCTTTCTGTTAACTGAATGTCTCTTGCATAAAGCTGAGTTAAAAAAATGTTCTTATTAGAGGGATATTCTTAAAGAAGAGCTTCATTGGAAAGCCATAGAGGTTCATGTAATGTCAATGGCAACTTAGAGAGTAATGAGGGTCAGACTAGTTGTTTTTGATAGCTGATTTGTAACAGGATCAGAGAACCTCTTAAAACATTTTTGCCAAACAAGGGTACTGTTGTTAAGTTCACTCCAGCGTCTCAGCTTATTAAACAACATTTTTCAAATAGTCCACTACAAAGTCATTCTAATAAGGGATGTTCTTAAATTCATGAAAACATATTTGTCATTACAGCCAGGCAAAATAATATTAGTAGAAACAGAAATGTATTGGGATTTGAAAAAATATTGTCAATGGTATAGTATGTTTTCCTACCAGGGCCCGGATATTCAAACTGCGCCATTCTGAGGCGCAAGCCCTTGCGCTGCTCAAAATAGTTGCGCAGGGGTGTGGCGGAGTGATATTCAAAGGAGTTGCGCTATTGGCGCCCCTTTGAACATCATCCCCAGCCACAGCCACTGTGCATGGCGCAGTGGAACTTGGCGCCACCGCAGTTGTCAGAGTGGAGCATTCAACCTGGCGGTGCGCCAAGTACCACTGCGCCATGCGCCAAATTTCTGATATTCAAAGGTGACATGCAAATGGGGCCATAATTCATGCAAGGTGCAGGGGGGTCCATTTGCATCTGATTATGGCCCCATTTGCATGCCATTAGCATGTAGGTGTGCCGATCCCCGAGGACTTGCGCCTGGCCGCCCTGCCAGGCAGCAGCCGTCAGGAACCGACGCACCCTGCAGCCCGATCGCGGGTAGAACGTGAAAACAACCCCCCCAAACATCTCCCTAATGCCCGATCGCGGGCAGCACGTGAAAACAACCCCCGTAAACATCTCCCTAATGCCCGATCGCGGGCAGATGTAAAGACCCCCTAACCCGAAATATCTCCCTGGTGGTCCAGTGGACCGTAATGGGGGTCTTTTACATTCTGCCGCATCGGCACTGGGGTTGTCATTATACATTCTGCCAGCGATCGGGCATTACAGTCCACTGGACCACCAGGGAGATATTCGGGTTGGGGGTCTTTTACATTCTGCCCGTGATCAGGCACTGGGGGTTGTCACTGTACATTCTGCCGCGATCAGGCATTACGGTCCACTGGACCACCAGGGATGTGAAACCGGGAGGGCCGCATTGATGCCGCAATCGGGCTGGTGGGGGCACAGGGACTGGGTTAGGGGCCAGCCACGGGTGGCAGCTGCTGTGTTGCGCCTGCAATACAGCAGCTCACCTGTGGTGGCCCTCAACGATCCTTTTTTGGCTCAAAGTTGTGCAGGGCGCAGGTTGGGGGTTGCGCCTGCACAACTCACAACCGACTGAATATCGGGCTGTGCAGTTTATGCATAGTTCCTCCCCTCCTGTTGAGCATGCATTCATTTGCATTGCTGTTGCTCAACCTGTTTTCAGTGGCAACTGCCTCCTGCTGAATGCATGTAGAATAGGCAATGTAGGACTTGAGCATGCGCAACCCTGTTGCGCATGGCGCAACCCTCTTGAATATCTGGGCCCAGGAGTTCCAATAATAAATTATTGCAAATAAGAAGAACAAAGGCTAGAGACTGAATCTATGATACCAGTGTCTAAGGTGTTAGCCCACAATATTCACTGCAAGGATTACACTGACTCCTACAATTGTAAGGCACGGTCAGCATTTACACTACAATCAAATCATTATAATATAGAAACATAGAAGTTGATGGCAGATAAGGATCACAAGGTCTTATAATGCAACATGCATTAAAGCCAGGTTGTTTCTGAGGAGCTTTTAACAAGCCTTAATGGCGGTTGGAAATTAGGCAAACAGATGAAGCATTTTCCAATGGTGAATGAGACTAATTAGTGTCCTGTTACCAGTCTAAACAACATACATGTCTTAAAAATTAGTCTCTTTTTCCCCCAAAAAACTAACAATCTGTTCCTCTTTAACTCAGTAGCAGCACTGGTCATTTTAAATGGGTGTGTGAATCCCTGCTATGCATTTTGACCTGGCCATAAGTTGTAAACCACATTTCAATTGCAGAACATTCTTCAAATAGAAACCCTACTGCACCTGGATTCAGCAATGTAGTATACTTTGAGTACTACATGTAAAGAACGGCTAAAGTTCTCTTCAGAATCATGGCCCCTTTAAGAATACCACTTTGAGTATAAAGGCTTCTTAAGATGTGCTGTGATCTGTCTCAGGTCCACAATTAAAGCAAAATCAGAAACAAAAGAGGCCCTTGTGAGCTTGGCTCCAGGCTCCTCTTAATCAGCCTGATGAAGATGAATGTTATTACTGCCCACATGACTCATCAGCCCCCAAAACAGACTGCTGTGAGGATGTGGGATGTGGACGAAGAAGTAGCAGGATATCCAGATGTGCTGTTGAAGCAATTTTCCTGGAACCGACATCCTTGCAGATCTTAGCTCTGAAAGAACAGGGACACAGGATGTTATTAACTTAGGACTGAAGCAGTAACTTCCACTTCCGGAGATGGGTATGGAGACACATTCCCACAGAGCATACATCCCTATTTATACAATCATTTCTGCACATTCACCTAGTATATAAATGCTTTTGTAGAATACAACTGACCCATAAACCACTGACAGGTAAGAATGCATTAATCACCCCAAAAGTTATAACAAAGAGTATAAAGTAAAAGTGCAGAATAGCACTGTCAGAGAAATAGAATGGGGAAACATCTGGTGAGGAGTGCAAATTCACTTGCTTTATAATTTTTGTAAAACGTGTTTTTTGTTGGACGTAAAATACACATGCATTACAGCCTTAAAGAGCCCCAGATGCAGTTGGGCTAATGCTGATAAAAATTATAATCTGATAAAAATAATATTTGGACACAGTTCAGCTTATTTATCATATTTGTTTCTGTAATTCTCCCCCTTATTTCTTTATTACTAAGAACATGTGCATGAAAACAGGGTCTCTGCCTTATCTGCTCTGGTGCTTTTCTATGCCTGACATCACAGTTCTGTTTATGACATCACAATCTGTTGCTGTGAAGATAATTACATAGAGAATAAAGTATGGGTCTGGGTGTGTAACGAGAATTTACACACACCTGAGGGGTTTATGCATAGCATCAAACCCCAAGGGTGTGTGTAAATTTGAGTTTTCACACACCAGACCCATATTTATTTTATATAATTGTTGGGTTTCTCTTTTTCCCCTCCGCAATTATATAAAATAAAAAAGGCTGCTGTGCCACCGCAGTCCGATCGTCATGGCGCGCAGTCAGCTTTCACTTTTATTTTAAACATTTGTCCGACTATTGTGCAAGATTCAGTTTCAGTTTAATATAAATCATATATTCTAGTTAATAAGGTTGCTGGCAAAATTGGTCTTTCAGTGAAAGGTACACCAATCTGCACTGAATGTGTGGACGCAATTTTTTTTAACTTAAGCACAGCAAAACACCCCGGTATCTCTTCATCACCTGCCGAGTTCAATTTAATACTGTTCATAGTAATGCGTTGTGTTTTTAGACATTCAGTACAATGTTTTCACAGGATGAATCTAAAACATAAACTACTGGGGAACTGATTTACCTTAAATGTTAAAATGCCTGCTGAATCCACACACACATATGGTTGGGAAGGAGACGACGATCGAACATTGAGGAGCGTGAGGAGGCGCATGTGCAGAGTGGGGGAAACTGTGCGCATTTGCCATTATAAAATCTCCTTTATAATGGCAAATTACACCACGGTTTTCCTATGGGAAAAAGAGGACGCCATTAATTATAATGCCATACACAATGGATTATGGAGCATGGTGTAGACAAGCAGCCAGAGCAGGATATTAATCCTGTTTACATGAAAATGCCCTCAGTATTAAAGAAAGATAAGAAAAGAATTACAGAAAATATATGAAAGATAAACTACTTTTTTGTCTAATGCTTACATTTTTAAAAGTTTTCCTGTGGCTGGTCATCAGCCAAGTGGTAGTGCTACTGTTAGCAACATCAGCGACCAGGGTTCAGGAATGCGCCTGGGTCATTGGGGGCTGGCTGGGGAAGGAGGACTGAGCATCCTAGAGGATGTTGTCCTATGGAGAGGGAGAGATACTGCCACCTGGGTGACCAGAGGTGCCAGTGCATCAAGGGCACTGAGTGGGTGGGTAAGGCACTGGCCAGAGACCTTGCACTGTACATGCATTGTGTGTGCATGTGCATGGCCCCCCCCCACTTGCTGGCATCTTCTTGGGGACTAAGGGGAGAAAAAGCAAAGCACTCCTGTGCCAGCTTCTCCAGGGGACTCTGGTATCTCTGAGCCAGCCCACCACCCCCTTGCCCACCTTCTGACATCATGTGCATTCAGGGGTATGCCCCCCCAACCTCATACCCTACCCAGGGGTAAACTGAGGCTCCATGAGGATGGTGGGTGGAGGTAGATGTTGGCCAGGGGCTCTGGGGGGAGCTGGCACCAGAGACAGAGGGGACATAAAATATAAATTAAAAAGAAAGTTTTTTCCAGTTGTAACGGGCTCTTTGAAGATGAGGTCTATGACCATGATCCACAAAGTGGCCCGTGATATGCAAAATATGTGCATAGCCCGGCCATGTCTTTCTACACACACAATGCCTGTCCACATCAGATAGCATCTGCAGCTGCTGCCCACCACAGTCCACAAGTGTGGAGCTGGGTGGGGACAAGGGCATCGCAGGGACAGAGCTGTGCTGGACACCAAGAATCTCATCAGATGCCTGGGGCAGTCTTGTAATGGCTCCCCTGCTCTGAACAGAGGGACTGGTGGGATATTGCAATCCTGCAAGGACTACCCTGTGCCAGTTGGCATGGTGATCAGTCTAATGTTAGGGTGACAACCCTTGTAGCTCTCAATGCCCGCCAGAAAGGCTGGCAGCATGTGATGGTGGACCTCAAGGGGCCCTGGAATGGCCTTCACAGTGCCATGGGACATATGTGCATCTGTCCAGCAGCCATTGTGACAGCCCACTGGCTGCATAAAGCTGCCAGCACCTGTGTGCCCCCAACAGAATACAAATAGTGCAGTAAATGGTGAGTATGCTGTTGCCTGCCCCTGACAAGGCTACACAAATGACAGTGGCTGGGAGCAGAGGGGGCATGCACAGTTGCAGAGTATGCCATGGTTTGTCTTGTGGGTCAGTATCCTGTCTGAATCACTTCACTGCTTTTCCAACTCTGTGCAGGCCAATAGACATTTGTGAATTGGGCCATTAAACAGGCCTTTTTTACATTTATTTACCAAGGAGGAGAGCTCAGCTGAGATGCTTTATCTCTTTTTCAGTGGTGGGGTCCTGCTGTTTATCCATTTTTACAGCAGGGTGACTGAAAGGTTAAGCTACTTGTTCATGGTCACATAGCACTTAAGTGGCTGGGGTGGGATTTGTACCTGGGTATCCTCACCTGGGCTCCAGCCACTACACAACACTGACCTCTAGTTCATGCAAGACGGTAAGCCAGTGCTTGTTTACACAGATCAATGTATATCTTCTAAACCAGGAGCTATACAAACTAGTTTTCCTCTCTTAGTAAAATGCATAGCTGTTCATGGTACAAAGAGCATACATACCCCAGGGAACAATAAAAACTCTGATCAATCAGTAATACAGGCATTGTCATGTGTGATAGTTCTGATTGAAGACTTTAATTAGACTTTTGTCTAATGTGTTAATTGGTCTGCCATGTTCAAATTACTGTAGTTAGTTATACAAATAGGCAGTAAGCTCAGACACTGGCGGGACAGCTAACCGAATTTAGCCTTCAGTTCAATCAGACTGCTGGCCCTGAAAATACCTGAACTGATTTATCCCCGATACAGACATGCAGATCAGCACCATCTGCTGCTTCTCAAATTCATGGAACATCAGTGATTTAGATATGGAAAATAGCAGAAATGGGTTGTCCAAAAGAACCTGTTGGACAAGCCTTGTCGTCTAAAAAAAGAAGCCTATGATAACATCCCAAGCATTCTGTGGTAAGATAAACTGGAACAGCTTTCTTTCAAAAACAGAAACAGACAAGATAGAGTTTTCTTTATGTGGTGCTGAGCTTTTAACCATTTGATTAGCTTTGAATCTATGGAAATAAAGACTTCTGAAGTGACTTTAAGAGCTACATAAAAAGGGTGAAGTAACACATGTAAATGTAGCTTTTTACTGGATAAAATTAGCTTAAAGGACACCTAAACCCATGAAGATCAGTGAGAATAAAAACACTAGGGGGGGAAACAGCAGCAAACTAGTGTGTGGGGGGTACATTCAGGAGGGATGCCAGGAAGCACTATTTTACAGAAAGGGTGGTGAAAAGGCAGAATACGCTCCCAGAGGTGCCAGTCAATACAAAAAGCACGAAGAACTTCAAGAGGGGATGGGATAAGCATAAGGGGTTGGGGATGGGGGTGGATTGACATGAACCTCTAAGGGGCATGTACCTGTACCTCTACACTGGGCAGATTTAGGAGGCCGCAAGGGCAAGACCTTTTCCTGGCACAATTCTATGTTTCAGTGTTGAGATGTAGTGGAAAATAGATTTCGGGGTGATGTACATTAGGTTCAACCCTGTTCAACAATGAACACTTTTGCCTTTCAAATGCAAATTTAGTACATTTTTGTTGCACTTTGAACTTTTTAAACAGCTGGACTCACTATTTAAAATGCACAGCACCTAGCGCCTAAGATGGTGCGAAATGTTGTTTGTGATGACATTTATGGAGCAAGAGCACTCAACAGCTAATAAAATAATGCTAAGGCACTTTACTTTTTTTGCTATTATATTTCGTACCTTCATGGATATCAACATACCAATTGTGGGTGACCACTGTAAGAGGAACTCTGTTTCAGTTCCCTCACCCACACCAAGTCAACAAAATAAATAAACAGAATAATAGATAGATAAGTGTGTATTACAAGACAGTAATACCATCAAGAGGTTTTGGGGACATGGAACCTCGAGAGTGAAGTTTGGGAGGTCCTAAAGTCCTCAAAACCTCAAGCTGATATTACTGCCTTGTAAAACACTTATCTTTCTGTTATTTTTTGTAATATATGGATCCATTGATAATACTACAGTTGGAGATGACCTTTGAACTGTAGTATTAGCACCAAAAATGATAGTATTATCCCTTTTCAGGATAGTAGTATTGAGAGTAGTGATGTATTACTGTGAAATTTTTGTATAACTTGGTATAGTATTATTGAGGCTTGTCCATATATTACAAATAAATAAATGGTAAATAAATTTAATAAATAATTATGTGAAACCTAATGCAAGGATTAGTTTCTGTAAATGCCCAGGTAATAAAGAGATTGATTCCTTACTGAAGTATCTATACCTATCCTAGCAGCAAACTCCTAGCAGTGCCCATGGAGGAAGGATACAAGGATCTATTTAGGGAGTAGGTTCTGAAGTACTGCAGCGCCACACTTAACACCACTTCTTGACTGACCATCAATACAGCAATGGGGTGTGACAGATCAGGCTGATGCCCTAGTTGCACTTTACAAATCTCTTGGAGTGAAATATGGTACCCCATTGTTAGGGCACCGTGATTAGGGTGCCATCATTAGGGCACAAGGGATCTGGGCACCTGGGACTTCTGGGCATGGTTCACTTTGGCACCTCCATCCCGATATGCCAGGGGTAGAGGTGATTATATTTTTTTATGGGGGGTGTGCTTAAACCCTATGGAAATCAGTGGTGCAGTCTGTGTGTCTACATGCCGCTGCCTTGTGCCCTTCATCCTCACAACATAATGCTGGAACAGACAGAACACCAGGAGGAAGGAGCTACTGGTATAACTAAAACTTCTCTACTGGGACTAAGAACTAGAACTCTTGTACTGGGACCTTCAATTTAGGGTAAAAAAAAAAAGAGTTAAGTGTGTTTGTCAGAGGTAGTTGAAGTAAATTGTTATCTGTGTACTTATCTAGGTGCTTGTCACAGGTGTCAGAAGGGAATTGTTATCTGTGAAATTAACTAAGTGTAGAAAGATTTGCAAAGTAGGGGGAGTGGCTTAGCTAGAAGGAGCCAGGTTAAAACCAGATTTAAACACTGCCCTAGATAGCTTCTGCCAGAGAACAGACAGAACACCAGGAGGAAGGAGCTACTGGTATAACTAAAACTTCTCTACTGGGACTATATTGCCCTCCTTCCTTCCCCTCCACCCCCACCCTAAACCAGTTCTACTTTTAAAGGCACAGGATTTAACTAACAACAGGAACTTCCTGTTTGGGAGCAGGAAGTGAGTTATCACAGAGCCACCAAAGACTCACCATCCTAGAAGGGCAAGAGTAGCTCTCCGTCCCCAGCTGCTGGAGGTCTGACTCTGAGCAAGTAAGGAGACTACTGAGAAATATAGGAACATCTTATCTCAGAACAGGAAGATCAGGAGCTAAAAGGGCACAGAGGCAGTAAGTAAGTAGGGAGAGAAAAAAAAAGAAATAAACAAACAGAGGAAAGAGTAAGTATTCCAAACAACAGTTAAGGGGCCAGAAAAAAAGACATGATGAGAGTGGTGCAGTGCAGTGGTTATGGAGCAGCAGTCTTCCGGGAGATGTTCTGGAGGATGCAGTGTTGTCCCATCTGCAGGTACCTCTCTGGGCTGAGGGAGGAGGTTGCTCATCTTCAGGCTGAGTTGGCCAGGATTTGTGGGACATCCTCTCCCACCCAGGGATGACCAGGGTCACTGCCGTTGCCTCAGAGGTTGCCAGGAAAGAGGAGTGGTTGGACCACTGTGGGCTTAGGGAGGGTAGGGTGGTGGAACAGAGGCGCATCCCTCCAGTTGTACCTCTCCACAATTTCTATGCCGTTCTGGAAAAGTGTGGTTCCTCTATGGAGGCACCCACAGTGGAGACCAAGGAGGATGCTGGGAACCTCCACAAAGGAGACCCACAGGAGGGTGGCATGGGACCCCACAGGGAAGAAAACAACTCCTGGTGGGGGACTCCATTGTTAGGAAGGTAGAACTGGGGGAGGAAGGGGAGAGGGAGGTAAGGTGCCTGCCTGGCGGCATGGCTTGGAGGGACAGGGAGTGAATCCTCAGGATCGCAGGAGCAGCTGCACAGGGGAGGGAGCTGGATGTCATTGTCCACCTAGGGACAAATGACCTGGCTAAGAAAGGGATCAGAGCAGTGCAAGAAGCATTAGTGGAGATGGGGAGGGACCTTAGACAAATAACACACACGGTAACCTTCTCGGAGATGCTGCCTGTCTATGGCATGGGTGAGGCTAGGGTGCTCCACACCATGGGATTCAATCAGTGGTTGAAAAATTGGTGCAGAGCTCAGGGATTTGGCTTCATTGGGGACTGGGGGTCCACCTGGAGGGATGCAGGCCTATACCGGTGTGATGGTCTGCATTTGTCCAGGAGGAGAGCCAGGATCCTAGGTGATAGGTTTAAGTACTTCATTGGCAAGCATTTAAACTAGCAAAGGGGGAGGCACTGGAAAGGAGCAGGGAAATCCTAGCCCCCTCACACAAATCAGGGTACTAAGTGAGGTAGACATCAACATAGAGATGTCGATAGGGAGAAATGCAGGGGTAAATGGAGAAAGTGACAAATACAATAAGGACAGGGATGGGGCAAAAAGGGGTAAGGCCATCAAGAAATGGAGGGTAATGAGTACCAATGCCCGTAGTCTGGGCAACAAGCTCCCTGAACTGGTAGCCTTGATGGAAGAGGGATGCCTGGATATTGTAGCAGTCACAGAAACATGGTACACAGAGAACCATGACTGAATATTAACATACCAGGTACACAACCCACAAGAGAGACAAGGAGGGCGGGGAATAGCTCTCTATGTAAGGGAAGGGATAAAAGCAACTGAACAAAGAGTAAATAGGGAGGAGAGGAGGCACTTTGGGTCACCTTAGAGACTGGAAATGGCACCACAATCTGCACAGGGGTTGTATACAGACCCCCATATCAGGGGAAGGGAATGGACAAGGATATGATAGAAGGCATACTTAGGATGGCAGAAACAGGCGAGATACTGTTGATGGGGGACCTTAATATGCCTGACATTAACTAGAGCACCTTTGCTGCAGCCACATCCATAAGCAGGGCCATTCTTGATGCCCTTCAGGTGGCATGCCTCAGACAGCTAGTTTTGGAACCTACTCATGAGGGAGCAATCTTAGACCTCATACTCTCAAATGGGGACAGTGAGAGGACCTCAGATCTAGAAGTGGGTAGTCATTTGGGTACAAGTGACCACCAAATAGTGTGGTTCACGATAAACTCAGCTACAGAGACAAGCCATACAAAAGTGAGGGTTATGGACTTCAGGAGGGCTGACTTTGGCAAGATGGAAGTGTGCTTTAGAAAAACACTAGCAAACAGGCTAGAAGGAGGGGTGGAGCAACAATGGGGAAATATCAAAACTGCCATCACAGAGGCAACAAGCCTTTGTGTGAAGCAAATAAACAAATCAAAATGAAAGAAAAAGCTACTATGGTTCTCAAAAGAGGTGGCGGTGAAGGTTAGGGAGAAAAAGATAACATTTAGGAAGTATAAGGAAACACAGAAGGAGCAGAACAGAGAACTGTACTAGTTAAGGCAGAAGGAAGAAGGGAGGGTAGTCAGAATAGCAAAGGCACAAACTGAGGAAAAGATAGCCAACTCAGTTAAGAAGGGGGATAAAACCTTTTATAGGTATATCAGGGAGTGTAAAAAGACAAAGAGAGGGATAGTGAGGCTGAATAGAATGGATGGTGGGTGGGCACAGAGTGACAGTGAAAAAGCAGGGATACTGAATGAATACTTCTGTTCAGTATTCACAAAAGAGGAAGTGGGGCAGGTGCCTAATCCAATTAACAGAAGCACTCTGGGGGTCAATCCCAGTCCTTTCACAGAGGAAAGGGTTCTGAAAGAACTCCTAAAACTGAAGGTGGACAAAGCAATGGGGCCAGATGGAATTCACCCCAGAATTCTAAAAGAATTAAGCAGAGAACTAGTGACACTACTGACTACCCTTTTTAACAAATCATGGGAGGATGGTGTGGTACCTGAGGACTGGAAGAAGGCTGATTTGATTCCCCTTCACAAAAGTGGGACCAAGACAGAGGCAGGAAACCACAGACCTGTCAGTTTGACCTCTATGGTCAGGAAAGTGATGGAATCACTTCTGAAGGAAAGAATTGTTGAGTACCTAGAGGCCAGTGGGGCACAGGACCCAAGGCAGCATGGGTTCTCAGCGGGAAGGTCATGTCAGACGAATCTAATAGATTTCTTTGACTGGGTGACCAAAGTAGTAGACCAGGGAGGGGCTATGGACATGGCCTACCTAGACTTTAGCAAGGCATTTGACACAGTCCCACACAAAAGATTAGTAGTCAAATTAACCAGCCTGGGAGTGGGTCCCAGTGTAGTAGCCTGGGTAAAACACTGACTGAACAACAGGACACAGAAAGTAATTGTAAATGGAGTCCACTCTGAAGAAAGAGGGGTTACTAGTGGGTACCGCAGGGTTCAGTACTGGATCCAATCCTTTTTAATGTCTTTATAAGTGACATTGCAGAGGGACTGGAAGGAAAAGTGTGCCTCTTTGCAGATGACACAAAGATTGGCAACAGGGTTGATACACAAGGAGGCGAGGAAAGGATGAGAAGGGACTTGGCAAGGTTGGAGGAATGGTCAGAAGTATGGCAGCTTGGATTCAATGCAAAGAAGTGCAAAGTAATGCACCTGGGAAACAAACCCAGGGAAGATTACACAATGGGGAAGGTAGTAACAACAACAAAATGGAAAGGGACCTGGGGGTAATCATATCAGATGACCTTAAGGTTGGCAAGCAATGTGAGAAGGCAGTAGGGAGGGCTGGGGGGATACTGGGATGTATAAGGAGAGGCATCACCAGCAGAAAACAAGAAGTTGTCATCCCCCTGTACAGACAGTTGGTGAGACCCCATCTGGAGTACTGTATCCAGTTCTGGAGACCCCATCTCCGCAAGGACATAGACAGGATGGAGGCAGTTCAGCGGAGGGCAACGAAAATGGTGCATGGTCTGCAAGAGAAGCCATACAAGGAGAGACTAAAGGAGCTTGATATGTATACCCTTAAGGAAAGGAGGCAGAGGGGGGACATGATAGAAACATTTAAGTACCTCAGTGGAATCAACAAAGTCCAAGAGGGGAGCATCTTTCAGAAAAAGAGATTTGCAAGAACAAGGGGACACAATTTGAAGATAGAGGGGGGAGGGATGGCTCAGGGGTGTGTGAGGAAGTATTTTTTCACAGAGAGGGTGGTGGACAAAAGAACAGCCTTCCTGAGGAGGTTGTGGGGTCTAAAACTGTGGGAGAATTCAAGAATGCATGGGACAGACATAAGGCAATTTTTGTGGGGGGTAGGAAGAAATAAGCTGTTGGTTAAATAGGATCTGCAGCTTATTGTCTAGGTAGGGAAATGGGCAGACTAGCTGAGCCAAGCGGTCCTTATTTGCTGTCAAAGTCTATGTTTCTGTGGTGCCCTAAAGGATATTGTGGTTCTTAACTGTGCACTGTCATGAGTGAACCATGAAATATCCCTTGCAGTTGCCACTGAATGTTCCGTAGTACTGGTAGAGTGAGTTTAGAGACCGGCAAGTGGTTCTCTGTTAGCCAAAGTGCAACAAGGAGAAGTACAAGAAACAAGCCAAGGAGAAATAGTTTTCTTGGTTACAGGAGGAGCCTGTACAGTTTCACTGTATGTGACAAATAACCATTTATTTTACCCTTATAAACTCTGTTCTGTTCTTGTAGAAATTAAGAACTCATTTAACATCTAGTGTATGGAGACAGGCTTCTCCTTGGCAAGCATGAGGATTAGGAAAAGCACAAATAAAGTTACTGTTTACGTTATCTTGAAATTCAGTCACAATCTTTAGTAACAATTCACATGAGTGTGTAAAACCACCTTTACTTTGTAAAGACAAAGAAATTTGCAAGAATGCTGAGAGCTTGTAACACACACTGACTGCCCAGTCCTTATGAATGGTTGCCACTAAAATGACTGCTTTCAAGTCAAGACATTTAGATCACATAAATCTAATGGTTCATTAGGCTCATTTTATCAGTTGTGATAGAACTAGGTTCATATCCCAAGGAGACATAGGCTGCCTTACAGGGAGTAAATTAAATATAAACTATTGATAAACCTTCTGAATACAGAATTATTGTTTGCTAAGGGTTCTTCCTCCCCAAATTGGCCTGCAGACAGAGATTGCTGCTCTGATCTTGTGAGGATGGCATATGGCATTTTTTTCCAAATCTACTGTTATGAGCTCTACAGAGGCCTGCCCTGTGGCCAGTGTCATCATCTACAGCTGGTCCAGAATGCACTAGGGAGGCTTCTGAGCTCCATCTGGAGATCACTGCATACCACCTTATTGTTATGGGTTCTAGACTGTCTGCTAGTGCGATGGCAAGTTGACTTCAGGGTACTCTGTTTGACCTATAAAAGCCCCGAACAAGTTGGGAGCCTGTTAAATATGTACTACTAACCCCAGTAAGGCCTAGCCACATGAGGGTATTACAGCAGGGACTCTTGGAGGGCCCTGTTTTCCAATTAAAATCTGCTGGGGATAGGGCTTTCTCTATCTGTGCCCTATTCTGTGGGAGACCCTTCTGTGGGAGGTTAGTAGTGCTTCTTCAGATGCCCTGTTTAAGTCCAGGCTCAGATGGCAACTCTGAGTTCTGGCTTTTCCTGATTCATTCAAGGGAACCCAGCACCTTCTGTGTTTTGATGCTTAGACTGCTTTATATATTTGCAGTTGTTTTTTGTTAATTGTTGTTTTGTTTCTTTTAGCTGTTGCATATGCTGCTCTGTTCTGCACTATTTGTGCTTTCTAAAGTGCTCTGAGCCTGGGAAAGGTGCTGCATGAAATAAAGCACTACTACTACTACTACTAAATCGAGTAAATATTCTTAACCCAGAGGGTGACAGAGCTGACTAGGGACAGCACCATATTGGACTTGGTGCTAACAAACTGCAACAATGTCAGAGGCATTAGTGTGACTGAGCCCCTGGAAAACAGCAATCAGTGGTCAGTGAGGTTACACCTTGATTTGGGGGACAAAAGAACTGGGCACATGGACACAGGTCCTGGACTTCAAGATGGCTGATTTTATCAAAATGGGGATAATTTTGAGGAAACATGTGGCCTTGCTTAGGACAACAATGGAGGTGGAAGAAAAATGGTCCTAAGTCCAGGACAGGGTCCAGGAAGTCACAAATCCCTGCCTAAGTAGAAGGAGAAAAAGAAAAAGCTTAGGAAACCACTCTGGTTTTCCGGAGAAGTTGACAAAGTCTAAAGGAAAAAAAAGAGCTTCTGTTAAGACATTTAGAAGGACCCAGAGAGAGGAGGACAGGGTAGAATACCTGGAATGGCTAGCAGAGGTGTAAGGCAGGCCAAGGCGGAGACAGATTTGAGGATAGTGGGGGGGGGCAAGGAAGGTGACAAGACCTTCTTTCGTCACATCTGAGAAAAACAGATGCTGAAGGAAGGTATTGTCAAGGTGAAAAAAAGGCCTGAGTGGATGGAGGACAATGGAGAAAAGGCTGAAGTACTGAATTAATACATCTTCTTCTTCGAGGATATCACATTCATCAGGCCACACCCATGGAACTATAGCCACCAGGAACAAGGACCACACAGAAACCTTTGCAAGCTGTCTGCTAGGGGCCACCCACAACAACATCCTATGTCGGAACTCTCATATAAACATGGGTGACCCCTTCCCATCTCAGTTCTTTTCCCACTGCCGACCATACTTGCCTGACCCTTCATGGAGATGTCTCCACTATAGTCGACTACTACTCAATGTTTTCGTATATTTCTCTACCTAGTTTGCTATCACTTTTTATAAGTAAAAAACGTTGTGTATGTTGTCCAAAGTCTGGTAAGCTCTTTAGATACTGCAAATGTGGTGAAAATATTTACTCGGTGACTACTTATGATGTCTGTGTGTGCTGCCTCGGTGTGGCCCATAACATTAAGGCCTGTGAGATCTGCCTTAAGTTTAACACCGCTACCTGGTGACACAGAAAGAGCACCCTGGAGAGACACCTTTTGAAACAGCAGGTAGCCAGGATGGAGAAAGAGCTCCAGGAAAAGAGCTCTGCCATGTCGCCAGCTCGTTCCTCAGGTTTCTGCTATTTTAAGTCTCGGGAGAAAACCTTTGGGCAACATAAGCATAAGCACTGGAAAAGGGGGAGGCAGAGAAGCAAGGAGGAAACCTCCCCAGTACGCTCTAGGTCACCCCTTCATGCCGGTGCAACCATTTCTGTGCTCTCTACCATCCCAGTGCTGATGCCACTGGCCGCCCAGACCATTGACTCCTCCAGGTCAGGACAGGCTATGAGCACTGCCAGACTTATTATGGATGGTGAGTTGCCATTGGCATTGGGGTGGTGCCTATGCTATCGATATCTCAGGACGCGCCTGTAGTTGAAACCAGTGCTAACATGAAAGTGGTTCTTTCGTCCTTCACAGACATGCTGCAGTGCCTGCTACCTCCTCTTCCTACCACAGGAGTGGCATCAGTGGGGCACCTCTAATAATCCCAGCACCAACGCCTGTCAGGTCAACGTGCCAGTTGCCTTCCAGGGCATCAATGACCTCTTGTGTTCCCTCCTTGAGGCCTACAGAAACTGTCAACGAGGATCAGGAATATAACCCTGACCTCATTACACAAGAATAAGAAGAAGAGGAGGGAGAATATATGCAGAGCTCTTATGAGAGGTCAAGCTCCACCATCACCACAGAGAGTAAGTACACCATAGTGTACACCCAGTGTCCCCTTCTGAGGATGCTTCATTCATCTCCATGATACAGCAACTCCAGTCTGCCATGAGGTTTGAATCTGAGTAGCAGGACATCACCAAACAAAATTTGGTGGAGTTCTTAGAACTGCCTGACTCCCCTCCAGTTATTATTCCTCCTCTGTTGCCTGCCCTAGAGGATACCACCCTGGCTGCCTGGCACAGACCAAATATGATACCTGCCATTCCTAGGAAGGCAGATATAATGTACCAGGCCCCCTCAGGAAAGCCCTTTTTTGCAGGCCAATCTGAGGCTGATTCAGTTGTAATAAATGAAGCCCATGATGGGTCCAAAGTGCCTAACATCTCAGTTGTCTCCCTCCTAGCAAGGCATCTAGGAGACTAGATGTTTTGGAGAAGAGGACCTTTGCTTCTGCTACCTTGGGCCTGAGGATTGCAAATTATCAGGCCCATATGGTAAAATACCAGAATACCCTCTGGAGGAAGGCCAAGGCAGTGGCCCAAGCCCTACCAGGGGCTACTCCTATGCAGGAGATGCTAAAGGGCCTCCAGGCAAGGGCAGATGTAGGTAAGCATCTTTCACGCTCTACCTGCAACATCTCTGATGCTTCTGCTAGAGCAGCAGCTTCTGGTTTCTGCTTGAGAAGACAGTCTTGGTTGTGGGTGGCAGGATTTGCCAATGATGTACAGCAGTCCATCCTAAATGCCCCATTTAGAGGATGCAAACTGTTAGGAGTGGACATCTAGGATTTCTTCTCAAACCTACAGGCTTTGGGCAGGACTTTAAAATCAGTTTTCTCCCTCTGCCACACATAACCAAGAAGAAGGTAGAGGGTGCCCTTTTGTCCAGCCAGCAACAGACCGTTCAGGAGCCAGACAACAAAGTAAAAGTAGAGGAAAATCAACTTTGCCTGCCCCAAGGCCCATCCCAGGTGCCTAATCAAAAGCCCCCCTTGAGGTGGGGTGCAGCTGCAGCTGCAGGATTTGCATCTGCATGACTCATTCTTAGACCCCCCACCACCAGTACCTTCAGGGGTGGTAGTAGAGTGCCCCTCCCTCACTTAGACCATTGGAGGAAAGTCACATCAGATGTTTGGCTCCTGCAGATAATGGAATAGGGCCATGCTCTAGAGCTTCTGGAGTTAGCTCAAGACCATCCACCAACCCCTTCTGTCTATCATCCAGAACACATACTGGTGCTGCTAGAGGAAGTATGTAGCCTGGTGCAGAAAAGAGCCATAGAACCAGTTCCTTGGGAACAAAGGAACAGGGGGTTCTATTCTTGCTACTTCCTAATCTAATCCTCCTGTACCAGTGTTATTGTACTTGTCATTGATTGTTGACAGTGAGCAGCTTTAAGAGAGGCTGGGATAGGCATAGGGGGAAGATAAGAATCATGAGTAGGGAGGATGGGAGGAGTGGGGAGGGAGGGCAGGGACATTAGCTCAAGCAGTGGACTCTGCAATATGAGCAGACTTGATAGACCAAATGGCCTTCCTCTGCTGGCTTCTTCATATGTTCGTATGTATTCTCCCAGGTCATACCTGAAAATAGTCATTTCATGGCTAGCACACCTACCCGGTTAACAAAAACTAAATAAATAAATTAATCATCCCAAAATGTATAGATGAGCTGAGACCATACTGGACCTCTTTATTCAATACAAGAAGTTCAGAATGGTCCATCTACAAGACCTGTTACCACTACTGCAAGTAGGGGACAGGATCTGTTCCCTGGACATGCAGGATGCTTACCTGCATATCAAGATTTGCTCCTCTCAGAGGAAGTACCTCAGGATCTTCTTCGAGCATATCTCTTTCCTCAGGCCACACCTATGGAACTCTAGCTGCCAGGCACTAGGACCACACAGAAACATTTTAGCTAACAGTCTAGCAGTCTGCTGGCAGCCGCTCACGATGACGTCAACTGGCGATGTCCCTCCCATATAAACATGGGTGGCTCCGTGCCCTCCTTAGTTCTTTTCCCACAGTCGACCATTGCACATCGGACTCTATGGAGACACCGCCGCTTCAGTCAATCAGGAAATCTTCAATTTCTAAATTTATTTTTCTTTCTCACCCTAGTTCATTAATCACTTTATTTTTTAAAGTGATTTTTGCCTTCTTCTATGCTGACCGACCCCGAGAAACTCTTAAGATACTGCTGATGTGGTAAGAAGATCTACAATAAAGATGGCCATGACATCTGCATCCTCAGTCTTGGCACCAACCAAGATGTTAAGGCCTGTGAGACCTGCCATGGATTCAACCAGACTACAGGAGACATTCTGGAGACTGCATTGCTGCCCTATTTGCAGGCACCTCTGTGGTCTGAGGGAGGAGGTTGTTCATCTCCTTGCTGACCTGGCAAGGATTCAGGAAACCTGCTCCCCAACCCAGGGACCACCCAGGCCACCGCCACTACCTCAGAGGTTGCCAAGAAAGAGGAGTGGGACGGTGGGCTCAGGGAGGGTGAGGGTGGTGGAACAGAGGCGCATCCCTCCAGTTGTGCCTCTCCACAGTTCATTCACCACTCTGTCGAAGCATGGTTCCTCTATGGAGGCACCTGCAGTGGAGATCAAGGAGGATGCTGGGAACCTCCACAATGGAGACCCGCAGGAGGGTGGCCCATGACCCCACAGGGAAGGAAACAACTCCTGGTGGGGGACTCAATTGTTAGTGGGTAGAACTGGGGGGGAGGGAAAGGAGGTAAGGTGCCTGCCCGCGCCAAGGCTTGGAGGGACAGGAAAAGAATCCTCAGGATCATGGGAGCAGCGGCAAGGGGGAGGGAGCTGGATGTCATTATCCACCTAGGGATGAATGACCTGGCTGAAAATGGAATCGGAGCAGTGCAACAGGAGTTTGTGGAGTTGGGGAGGGGCCTTAGACAAGTAGCGTACACGGTAACTTTCTCAGAAGTGTTAACTGTCTATGGCATGGATGAGGCTAGGGTACTCTGCACCATGTGATTCAATGACTGGTTGAAAAGCTGGTGCAGAGCTCAGGGATTTGGCTTCATTGGGGACTGTGGCTCCACCTGGAGGGATGCAAGCCTATACAGGTGTGATGGTCTGCATCTATCCTGGAGGGGAACCAGGATCCTAGGTGATAGGTTTAAATGCTTCAATGGCAAGCATGTAAACTAGCCAAGGGGGGAGGCACTGAAGTGGAGAAGGGGAAATCCTAGCCCCCTCCAAAAAAATCAGGGTAATTAGTGAGGTAAACACAAAGATAGAGCAGTCGATAGGGAGAAGGGCAGGGGTAAACGGAGAAAAAGACAAAGGCAGTAGGGACAGGGATGGGGCAAAAAGAAATAAAGCCATAAAAATGGAGGGTAATGAGTACCAATGCCCGTAGTGTAGGTAAAAAGCTCCCTGAAGTGGTGGCCTTGATGGAAGAGGGATGCCTGGATATTGTGGCAGTCACAGAAACATGGTACACAGAGAACCATGACTGGGATGTCAACATACCAGGGTACACAATCTACAGGAGGGACATCGAGGGAAGAAGAAGAGGAGGAGTAGCTCTCTATGTAAGGGAAGGGATCAAATCAACAAAACTAAATGGTAAACAGGGAGGAGAGGAGGCATTGTGGGTCACCCTGGAGACTGGAAATGACTCCACAATCCACACAGGGGTTGTATACAGACCCCTGTCTTGGGGGGAGGAAATGGACAAGAAAATGATAGAAAGCATCCTTGGGATGGCAGAGAAAGGGGTGATATTGCTGATGGGGGACCTGAATATGCCAGATGCTGACTGGAGCACCTTTGCTGCAGCCACATCCAAGAGCAGGGCCATTCTCGATTCCCTACAGGGGGCATGCCTCAGACAGCTAGTTTTGGAACCCACTCGGGAGAGAGCAATCGTAGACCTGGTACTCTCAAATGGAGACGAAGAGAGGATCTCTGATCTTGAAGTGGGTAGCCATCTGGGAACAAGAGAACACCAAACAATGTGGTTCACGACAAACTTAGCTGTAGAGTCAAGCCACACAAAAGTGAAGGTACTGGACTTCAGGAGGGCTGATTTTGTCAAAATGGGTGAGTGCCTCAGAAAAGCACTAGCAAACAGGCAAGAAGGCGGGGTGGAGCAACAATGGGGAAACATCAAAACCGCCATCACAGAGCAACAAGCCTTTGTGTGAAGCAAATAAACAAATCAAAATGAAAGAAAAAACACTATGGTTCTCAAAAGAAGTGAAGGGAATGTAAGAGAAAAGATAGCATTCAGGAAGTATAAGGAAACACAGAAGGAGCAGGACAGAGAACTGTACTAGTTAAAGCAGAAGAAAGTGGGAAGGCAGTTAGAATAGCAAGGCCCAAACCGAGGAAAAGATAGCCAACTCAGTTAAGATGGGGATAAAACCTTTATAGGTACACTAGGGAGCAAAGAAAGACTAAGGCAGGGATACTGAGGCTGAACAAAGAGGAAGGTGGCTGGGCAGAGAGGCGACAGTGAAAAAGCAGGGATACTGAATGAATATTTCTGCTCAGTATTCACAATGGAAAAGCAGGAGAATACCCAATCCGGTCAATAGAAGCACTCTGGATAGGGGGGTTGATATTAGTCCTTTCACAGAAAAAAGGGTTCTGAAAGAACTCTTAAAACTGAAGGTGGATAAAGCAATGGGGCCTGATGGGATTCACCCCAGAATTCTAAAAGAACTAAGAGAAGAAGTAGTAACACCACAGACTACCCTTTTAATAAATCATGGGAGGATGGTGTGGTCCCTAAGGACTGGAGGAGGGCGGATGTGATTCCCCTTCACAAAAGTGGGAGCAATACAGAGGCAGGAAACTACAGACTTGTCAGTTTGACCTCAGTGGTAGGGAAAATGATGGAATCACTTCTGAAGGAAAGAATTGTTGAGTACCTAGAGGCCAGTGGGGCACAGGACCCAAGGCAGCATGGATTCACAGTGTGAAGGTCATGTCAGACAAATCTAATTGATTTCTTTGACTGGGTGACCAAAGCAGTAGACCAGGGAGGGGCTGTGGACATGGTCTACCTAGACTTTAGCAAGGCGTTTGACACAGTCTCGCACAAAAGATTAATAAACAAATTAGCCAGCCTGGGATTGGGTCCCAGGGTGGTAGCCTGGTAAAACACTGGTCGGGACAACAAGGACACAGCGGTAATAGTAAATGGAGTCCACAATGAAGAAAGGAGGGTTACTAGTGGGGTACCGCAGGGTTTCAGTACTGGAGCCGGTCCTTTTAATGTCTTTATAAGTAACATTGCAGAGGGACTGGAAGGAAAGTATGTCTCTTGCAGATGACACAAAGATCGGCAACAGGGTTGATACACAAGGTGGGGTGGAAAGGATGAAAAGGCACTTGGCAAAGCAGGAGGAATGGTCAAATGTATGGCAGTTTAGATTCAATGCAAGAAGTGCAAAGCAATGCACTTGGGAAACAAAACCAGGGAAGAGTATACAATGGGTGAGATACTGACAACAACAAAATGGAAAGGGACCTTGGGGTAGTCATATCAGATGACCTGAAGGTGGGCCAGCAATGTGAGAAGGCAGTAAGGAGGGCTGGGGATACTGGGATGCATAGGGAGAGGCATTACCAGTAGAAAACAGGAAGTTGTTGGCCCTCTGTACAGACAGTTGGTAAGACCACATCTGGATTACTGTGTACAGTTCTGGAGACCCCATCTCTGCAAAGACATAGACAGGGTGGAGGCTGTCCAGAGGAGGGCAACCAAAATGATGCAGGGTCTGCATCAGAAGACATATGAAGAAAGACTAAAGGAACTAAAGATGCATAGCCTCGAGGAAAGGAGGAGGGGACATGATGGAAACTTTCAAATACCTCAAGGAATCAACAAAGTCCAAGAGGGTAGCATCTTTAGAAAAGAGATGTGCAAAAACAAAGGGGCACAATTTGAAGACAGAGGGAGACAACTCAGAGGTGATGTGAGAAGTATTTCTTCACAGAGAGGTTGTGGATACATGAAACAGCCTTCCTAGGAGGTCGTAGAGTCAAAAACAGCAGGGGAATTCAAGAATGCATGGAACAGACATAAGCCAATTCTAGTGAGGGGTAGGAGGAAGTAGGCTGTTGGTTAACTAGGATCTGCAGCTTATCCGTTAGGTAGGGAAATGGGCAGGCTAAGCGGTCCTTATCTGCCATCAAAAATTCTATGTTTCTATGTTACCCAGTGCCACCGTCAGAAGGCCCTAGAGTCCTTTCTCCTGGAACTGAAGGTCGCCAGCATGGAGAAGCATCTCCAGGAAAGGAGCTCCTCTGTGTCGCCAGCTCCGTCCATGGGCTTTCACTCCTCCAAGGCCCAGGACAAATTGACTGGTAAACACAAGCACAGGGAGAAGGACAGGCCCAAGGAGAAATCCTCCCTGGTGCGCTCTCGGTTGCTGCTTCATGAGCCGGCTGCTGCTGGATCATTGGCCACCTCGGCAGTAACCCCCACTGCCACCCACACTACCTCCTCCACAGGGTTCTCTCTGGCAGTGCTGTCCACTGGGCCTTCTTTGGCCGGTGCTGTCTCATCAACGTTGGGCCTTTGGATGCCCCCGTCGATGTTCCAACCCTGCTGTTGAGATCCCTTCTTGCTCAGGGCAAAGACAGGGAGTTTTGCCAGACCTATTTTGGATGGCGATGACCAATCGATGTCAGGATTTCTGCCTCCCCCATTGATGTCTTTGGCCATTTCATTTATGACAGGGATTCAGCCTCCCCCATCGACGCCAGGACCTAAGCCTCTCTCATCGAAGCTTCAGGCTGTACCACCAATGCCAGGGATTCATCCCACCTGTCAGTACCGCAAGGTGATCCGGCGAAGCCGATCACCATAAATGTCCAGGCCATGCGTTCCTCCTTTTGGGAGTTCATGCACCGCATTGCTCCTCCTCCAGGCCCATCAATGCTGGGGCCTACCAGGCCAGCTCCCATGCTGACACCTTCCATGTTGGCGTGAACTGCTTGCTCTTGGTCACATCTACATCTTCTGTGACCTATTCAGAGCCAGTTGATTAGGATGAGTACAATCCTGACCTCCTCCCACATGAGGGGAAGGGCGTGGAGGATGAGGAAGATGGGGCTAGGAGTCCCTCCAGGTCTACCTCCACTGTTTCCTCAGAAGGATAGGACTCTGCCAAATATACCTCAATGTACCCTTGGATGATCCCTCTTTCATCTCGGTGATGAAGCAGCTGGAAACAGCTATGGGGTTTTGATGCTGAGGAACAGGATATTACCAGGAAATATCTGGCCAAATACTTGGAATTGCCAGATTCTCCCCCTCTGATTGTTCTTCCTCTGCTGGCTGCATTAGAAGTTGCCATCATGGCTGCATGGTACAGGTCAAATATGATTCCTGCAATGCCCAGAAAGGCAGATAAATTGTACCTGGCTCCCTCTGGAAAGCCTTTTACATGAAGCAATCACAGGCAAATTAATTGGTGATAAATGCTGCCCATGATAGGTCCAAGAGACCTCAGTACCTTAGCTCTCTTCCTCGGATAAAGAGTCCAGAAAGCTGGATCTTATGGGCAAGAGGGTATATGCCTCTGCCACTCTGGCCCTCAGAATTATCAGTTAGAGTGCCCATATGGTCAAATTCCAGAAACTCTCTGGAAAAAGGCCAAAGCTACAGCTCAGGCCCTTCCAGAGGTCCCCAGAGACAAGAGCTGCTTAAAGCCATCCTCTCCGGGGCAGATAGGGGTATGCACCTTTTGAGGTCTGCCTATGAAGCCTCAGATGCCTCCTCTAGAGCAGCTGTGGTTGGCATCTGCCTAAGGAGGCATTCTTGGCTGTAGGTGTCTGGCTTTGCTTCTGACCTACAACAGTCCATCCTGAATGCTTCCTTCACAGGCTACAAGTTCTTTGGGGCGGTTGTGCAGGACATCCTTTCTGACCTACAGGCCTCAGGGAGGACCCTGCAGTAAGTCCACTCACTTTACCATACCCAGTCAAAAAGTGAGCAGATGCTACCTTTTCATTGGGCCTCCCACAGACCCAAGTCGAGCACCCGACCATCAGGCAAGCACCTCGCAGGAACATCCCTGCCTGCCCCTACCTCCACCACCGGGAAAGCCCATAGAGGTGGGGCTGCAGCCCCAACCATTGGTCCTTCCACAGCATAACTCCTTATTAGACTAAAGCTACCAACTTTACGAGGCCTAAAACTGGGATGGTCCATCCTGACCATGACCTCCCAACCCCCACTGTGTCACTCCCACGGGCACCACCACAGACAATGTTGTACACAATCAATTACATTTTGCTGCTTGCTCTGGCCATGCAGCCCACAGTATACCAGTAGCAAACATCCAGATTAAAACAGTACATCATTGTGCTGCAGCAAGTTCCAAATCATGAAGTACAGAAAGTTAATTAAAAGCAAACCTGCATTAAATTGTGATCAGACATTAAAGCTGCATGTATTACTCCTCCTGACAGTCCCATCCAACCCGTTTACTTTCACCTCATTTGCTGAGCAAACTTCACTTCAGTGACTCCACCACCACACCAGATTGTTTCACACTTCCCTACAGCTGATCAGGTTCAGATACCTTAGTTCCGGCTGCCGGTCTCTTCTCTGTCTGGAGTCCCTCTCAGCTGCTGGCAGGCAGGCAGACATCCACATCTGCTTGTTTGCACTACTACCCAGTCTAATCAAACAGGAAGGAACATGCTGTATTGTGCTCCCACTGACATGCTTGCAGTGCAACACAGGCACAGGGGTTGAAGTTGCAATCTGCTGTCCAGCCAGAGCAACGCCACAGTGGTGCTGAAATAACTGTCACTCATGGATTAGCAGTCAGCAAAAAAAAGGGACAAAACTGGGACAAGTAAGCAAAAAAAAGGGACAAAAGTGACATTTTGCAAAACTTGTGGGAACACTGGGACATGCTGCCTAAAATAGGGACTGTCCTGGGAAAATACGGACTGTTGGTAGCTTTATATTAGACCCCTTCCTCCACTACTACAGGAGACAGTGGTAGGGGTTGCTTCTCCCTCCACCCACACAGGTGAAGGGAGATCACAACAGATGCTTGGGTCATACAGCTCATAGAGCAAGACCACACTATAGAACTTTTGGAGTGGCCTCCAGATCTACCTTCAGTTCATTCAAGCTATCCTCCAGACCACATTCCAGTGCTGCAGGAGGAAGTTTGCATGCTGCTGCAGAAAAGGGCTATAGAGCCAGTTCCTGAGGATCAGAGGAATAGAGGTTTCTATTCCCACTTCTTTCTAGTCCCCAAATCCACAGGGGATTTGTGGCCCATCCTGGACCTGAGAAACCTGAAGTTCAGGTTAGTACCTTACAAGGCCTACTGCCCCTACTGCACAAGGGAGACTGGGTATGCTCCCTAGATATGCTGGATGCATACCTGCACATAAGGTTTGTGCTCCCACAGGGAGAACCTCAGGTTCCTGTTTTAGAGAGCACTACCAGTTCAGGGCCTTGCCTTTGACTTGTCATATGTACCACAGGTCTTTACAAATGTTTAGTGGTGGTGGCAGCAGCCCTTAGGAGAGAGGACTTTAAGTCTTCCCCTACCTGGATGACTGGTTGCTCAAGGCTCAGTCAAGGCAACTGACCCACACCTAGCTACGTACCAGACAGCTGTGCCATACTGCAGAATTATGGTCAGTCTGCCCAAGTCAGTCTTGACTTCTTGCCAGTGTCTTCAGTACATCAGAGCTCTACTGAACACTGCTCAGGGAGCAGCCTTCCTGCCCCAAGATAGGGCAGAGCACCTGATAGCACAGGCTCAGCTGCTTTAACAGCAAATGGTACATCACAGCCAGGGCATTCCTGCTGCTACTGAGCTTGATGGCTGCAGCCATTGTCATGGTTCCCCTCATGAGGCTACACATGCAGATCCCCAGTGGACTTTATGAGTCCAATGGGATCAACACACTGACAATCTAGAACAGAAGAGTCTAGTAACTTCACTAGTAAAGAAGGTGCTTCAGTGGTGGATGTTACCAACAATTTGCTCAAAGGGGTTCCTTCTGATCCCTTTCCTCATCAGATCCTCACCATGGACACTTCAGGGATGGGCTGGGAGTGCATTTGAGGCCTTACCAGGCCCAGAGTACGAATCACAATGGAGGGTTCCCTCCACATAAAAGTCCTAGAGATGAGGGCTGTCCTGTGTGGCCTGCAAGCCCTTCAGGACTGCATTTCCTGGGCCTCTGTTGTTGCAGATGGACAACATCAGCATAGTGCATTACATAAACAAGCAAGGGGCACATTCTTACTCCCTGTGCAGAGAAGCAATGAGGGTTTGGTAGTGGGCTCTAGCACATAGTCTAGAACTATCGGCAGTCCATGTATCTGGCGCCCAAAATGTCTTGGCAGACAGCCTAAGCAGGTCAAAGTCCAGAATGCATCAGTGGGAGTGGCTGACCTTGGTAGTAGAAGACCTGTTCAATAACTGGGGCCATCCAGAGTTGGACCTTTTGCATCCCACTCAGCATAAAACTGACACTTTTCTGCTCGCCTGCTCCAGGGCCTGGAGTTTTCTGGTGAGACGATGATCCCCTCTTGGAAAGGAGGTTCCTCTATGTCTTTTCTCCCTTTCCACTAATTCAGAGGGTGCTGATCAAAGCTTCGGATGGAAAGAGCGACTCTGTTACTCATTGCTTCCTTCTGGCCCTGTCAGATCTGGTTCCCCTTACTGCAGCAGTCAGCGGTGGAACCTCCCATACCTGTGCCCCTGTGTAAAGGCTTGCTATCCCAGAAGCAGGGCACCATGGTCCATCCAGACCTCAAGTCACTCACCTCCATGCCTGGCTCCTGAAGACATAGCCATGGCTAGATTTGGGGTATCCCAAAAGGTGACTGATGTCTTCTGTGGCTGATAGGAAACTTTCCACCAGGGCCACTTATTCTATGAAGTGTGCTTTGCTCTATGGGCAGCTTCTCATAATTTAGATCCTTTTCCTTGTCCACTGAACCGGATTCTGGAGTACTTGCAGTCTCTCTCAGACACTGGCCTGCAGTACTCCTCCTTAAGATGCTGCCTGCCATTTCTGCTTTCCATGTGCATATCGAGGGCATGCGGTGGCACAACTGGAGTGTCCCATACGTTTTTGAGTGGCATTCTCCATTTTAAGCCTCCCATCTGCACCCAGTCCCACCTTGGGACTTAAATTTTGTGTTTGAGAAACTTACTTTGGCTCCTTTTGAGCCAGCCCCAAGTTGCGAGCTACACTTTCTGTTGTGGAAAGCATTATTTTTAGTTGCCATTACTTCTGCTTGAAGGATTTCAGAGCTTCAGGCTCTGATGTGTGAGCCTCCTTATTTGATTTTCCACAAAGACAAGATGTCTTTGTGTACCAACCCTAAGTTCTTGCCAAAGGTGGTGTCTGAGTTTACCCTGAATCAAACCATCCACCTGCCTGTTTATTTTCTGGAGCATGCCAATCCAGGGGAAGTATTGCTCCATACTTTAGATGTACATAGACTACTCAGATATTATGTTCACTGTACGAGGGACTGTAGAAAGTCCTCATTAGCTTTTTGTTTCCTTCGCCCCTGGGAAAGTGAGTGTACCGGTTTCCAAATAGTGTCTGTCGAAATGGTTGGCCAACTGTATTACTTTTTGTTACAGGAAGTACAGTAGGGAACTTCCTGGAGTTGAGTGTGTCCATTCAACCAGAGACATGGCCACTTTCTGCCACCTGTTTCAGGAACGTGTCAGCTGTGGAAATCTTGATTGACTGATAACATTTATTTTAATACAGGAACAAATGATTAGGGAAAATCTGTGCTGCTGTCACGTGGAGTTCTGTCCACACTTTCACTGAACACTACAGTCTGGACATTGCCTCCAGAAGAAGGCAGGCTTCAGCCTGGCTGTACTCAGGGCCTCCTTTCTTAGTCCTCTAGCCTCAATCCCCCAGACTCTTTCTGTCAGAATGCTTGGAACTCATTCCATAGATGTGGCCTGAGGAAAGAGATATCTCAGTAAGATAGTACAGTTACATAACAACTTACTATAACAGTTGATCTTTGAGAGAATCCCTTTCCTCAGGCCATGCCATCTCATCCTCCGTCCCCTTAGCCTCAGGGATTCTCTATTCCTGTCTCTTTCTCTCCAGGATGGTCTACCTTCTGTTTCACTTCACTTAGTGGTGGAGCCTCTAGCTCACCCTCAGTTCACCAGGAGGAGGTCCTCTGTACATGGTCTCTGGAGGGGAACTGAGGAGGGCGTGGGGCCCTAGCAGACTGCTAGCTAAAAGTTTCAAGTTGTCCTAGAGCCTGGTGGCTAGAGTTCCATAGGTGAGGCCTGAGGAAAGAGATTCTCTTGAAGATCTACTGTTACAGTAAGTTCTTATGTAACTGTACTTTCCTTTTCCAGGAGGAACACTACCAGTTCAGGGTATTGCCCTTTGGCTTATCATCTGTGTCATGGGTCAGAAACTGGTCCATGCAATTGTCCAGGCTGTGTGTGGGTGTTGATGTGCGATATGGCCACCACTACACATTCAGTCACTTCACTACCAGTCTAGCATTGCTTGTAAAGTGATTTGGGATACACTGTGTATGAAAAGCACTATATACTGTAAATTTTGATTCTTCTTCTTCTTTACCAAATGCTTAGTAGCAGTGGCAGCAGCCCTCAGGAAATAAGTGTCCCCACCCACCTGGATGATTGGCTGCTCAAAGCCCACTCCAAGGAGCAGATTTACCAGACTCTAACACTTACCAGGCAGCTGTATTCGTGTTGCCATTGGGTTGGGCATTTCAGAAAGAGTAATGTGCTCGGGGATAGCCCAGGTTCCAGTTGTCTTAGTGGCACAGCTGGTTAGTGCAATCGGAATAGTATACCAGGTGGCCTGGGTTCAAGTCCCAGCTGAGGCACTTACTTCTTTCTCACCTCTGTTTGTATGTGTTCCATAAAAATATGCACACCACACTCCTGTGTGATTGTTACAAGTAAATATTTGTGTTGCCATTGGGTTGTGCATTTGAGAAAGAGTAATGTGCTTGGGGAAAGCCCAGGTTCCAGTTGACTCAGTAGCACAGCTGGTTAGCGCAATTGAAACAGTATTCCGGGAGGCCTGAGTTCAAGTCCCAGCTGGGCACTTACTTCTTTCTCACCTCTGTTTGTATGTGTTCCATATAAATATGCACACCACACTCCTGTGTGATTATCACGTTCAATGTGCCAAAATTGGTCCTGACACCCTGTCAGCTCCTACAGCACCTAGGGGCAATCTTGAACACAGCACATGGCTTGGCCTTTCTGCCCCAGGACAGGGACAAACATCTGATTGCACAGGATCAGATGATATACAACAACAGGTATGTCACACCGGGACATTACGGAGGCTCTTAGGCCTCATGGCAGCAGGAATTTTTACTTTACCACTGTCTATATTGTATAGGAGGATTCCCCAATGGACCTTAAGGGTTCAATGGGATCAACACACAGACAACTTAGAGCAGAAGATTTTAGTAACCTCTTCTATTCAGAAGGTACTGTTGTAGTGAATGGAACCCAGCCATTTGTTGAAAGGGTTTCTTTTCTTGATCCCCTCCCCTCATCAGATTCTTACCACAGATGCCTCGGGGACAGGCTGGGGGCACATCTGGGGCCTCATGAGACACAGGAAAATGGGCCAGGTGGAGGTACCCTCCACATAAATGTCCTAGAATATAATTGAGGGCTGTTCTGTATGGCCTACAAGCCTTCCAGACCCATCTCTCCCTGGGATCTGTACTGGTACAAATGGAAAGTATCAATGTGATGCATTATATCAACAAGCAGGGGGAACTCACTCCTACCCTCTGTGCATGGGTAGGAGTGGTATTTAGCTGTAGAATATGGTCTAGAACTGTTGGCAGTTCATGTTCCAGGCATCTAAAATGTCTTAGCAGACAGGCTAAGCAGGTCACAGTCCAGAATGCATGAGTGGGAGCTGTTGACCTCTGTGGCAGAAGAACTGTTCAGCAGGTGGGGTTATCCAGAGTTGGACCTTTTTGCATCCCCACACAATGCAAAACTGCCACTTTTCTGCTTGCTTGCTCCAGGGCCTACAGTTTTTGTTTTTGTTCAATTCAAAATCTTTATTTAACCAGGCAGAACACCATTGAGAAGAACTAATTTCCAAGGTGGACCTAGACAAATACAAAAATGGCTAACATTGACAGATACAACAAATAGGATCACATTATATACAATTCACATTAGATTTGTGCATTAGATATAATATGTAGGACACATTATATCAAGATATAAGTGGATCTAGGCAAGGTAAGTAGCAAATGAGTTGAGTATGTATGATTGAATTAATTCAACCATCATTTACACAAAAATAAAAATAAGGTAACCATGTGTACATAACAATGAGTGTACAGTATTGCAATATTAAGATGAAGAAGACACACTGGATATACAGTATATACATGTCTTTTGTAAGAGAGGTAGGATTATCAACATACAGTACAACTATCATATGGCATCTGACAACATTTGATACAAACATTTGAGGAAGTGATCCATTAGTGAATGATCTTTCCTGGTATTTGGGAAGGAGATGAACAGAATGGAAGGTAGATGGCAGGGTAGCTGCACTTACTTGGGTGAGATTGCTGGTATTTGTGGAAAGGGAAATAAAGAGAATGGAAGGTGGATGGCAGGGTAGCTGCACTTACTTGGGTGAGATTACTAGGTAATAGCCTCACTTAGAAGAGAGGGAGATGAGGAGATGGGAAAGGGAGGAGCCGGGAGGGGTGGTGCTTAGGGAATTAGTTGAGAGGTGGAGTGAGCACGACAGGAGGGGCTAATCATTGTTGATTGCACTTGCAGGACTCCATGAAAGATTGATTAAATAAAGTCTTGCAGGTTGTGTTCCTCAAGGTAGATGGACTCCAGGACACCAGACAGCATGGGTTTATGGCAGGAGGTTGTACTAAACAAACTTGATCAATTTCTTTGACTGGGTTACAAGGTTGGTGGATAGGGGCCAGGCAGTAGACATACTGTACCTGGACTTAATCAAAGCCTTTGACTCGGTCTCCCATAAGAGATTGATCAAGAAGTTGGAGGATGTGAGGATGGGGGGACAAGCTAGCGAGGTGTGTTGCAAATTGGTTGGGAGAGAGAACCCAAAGGGTGGTGTCAGAGAGGGAGGGTATTCAGGAATGAGGGGGTCACCAGCAGGGTCCCACAGGTGTCAGTGCTCATTCCAATGCTGTTTAATGTGTTCATAAATGACATAGGTGACAGCATATAAGGCAAAATTTGCCTCTTCATGAATGACACCAAGCTCTGTGGGAAGATGGACATGGAGCAGGGATCAGAGATCTGAGGAGGACCTGGCAAAGTAAAAAGACAGTCTGGAATCTGCAAAGTGGAGTTCAAGGTGAAAAACCACAAGGTCATGCACACTGGAAGCAAGGACACATAAGGCTAAGTAACAGACTGGGAGGTATGAAGGTCATGGTGTCTGAGGAAGAGAAAGACCAAGGAATTGCAATCATAAGCAATCTGAAATCCTCCTTGCATCGTCAAGGCAGTGGTGAGGCAAATAGGATAATCAGTTGCATAGGTAGAGGCTTCAGCCATTAGAAGGAAAGAGCACATACTGCCACTGAACAGGTATACGGTGTAGCTGCACCTGGACCACTATGTGAAGTGGTGGAGCCCCTACCACAAAAAGAACATCAACATGCTAGAGGCAATTCGAAGAAGAGCTACAAAGATGATTCTGAGCCAGTAATGGCTCTTGTATGAACAGAGGCCGGAGAACCTAAATGTACTTGCTCTAGGAGAGAACGGAATGAGGGGACAGGATTGAGACCTTCAAATACCTCAAGGGTATTAACAAAGTCAGCCTAAGGGATCTTTTCAGGTTCAGTGAAAACAGACACACAAGGGGAAACAGTTGTAAGCTGGCTGGAGGAAAATTCAGGAAGGAGGCCAGGAAGGACTTCTTCACAGAGAGACTGGTCTCAGGGTGAAATAGACTAGCAGAGCAGGTAGTAGGCCAGAAAATGACTGGAGGTTTTAAGAGGGGGTGGGGTAAGGTAAAGGGAAGGGTAATGGTGTCTTTGGAGGGAGAGGAGCATCATCTAACACATGTTACATGAGCTCCTCGTTGATAAGACTCAACAGAACGCAAGGCCTTCTTACTGGCATTTTCATATGTTTGCATTAGCAGTACTTGTATTGCTTGGATCTATGCTGCAGTTACAATGTCAGATAGAAACACATTTCTACTTAGATGGGGTTTTCCTAGTGGCTGGTTTTCTAGAAACCTTTAAAAACTTCCAGAACCTGAGAGGACAGGTTAAGAAGAGGTGGTCAAGCCAAGGCAGGCTCGAGCCTGACCCCAACGTAGTGCCTGACTGGCTCAGCTCGACAGATGAGCAATTGAGAGCCAAGATCTAGTTGAGCCAGTTATGATCAAAGCAAGCATTTTTGTCAGCCTGAGAAATGGGTACAGTGGTGGGAACCTGCAACCCCTCTCATGCCACTTATGAGGGACACTCTCTGTATCATAGAGAACAGTCTGCAGCATCCATGGCTTGGCCTATGCTTTTGCTCATAGAGTCGAGCCATACCCTTTGCTTGGTACTGGTGTGGGACTCAGTGAAATTTCTGGCTTGCCCACCTTTAAGACTAAGTTCGAACGACTCTAACTCTTCAGGTATCAAGCTTTCAAAAGTAGGTATTTTAGGTCTGGATGGTGTACCCCGCCTTTTGATAGGGTCAGTAGATCCTGTCTCAAGGGCAGTAAAATGGGGGCCCTGTGAGATAGACTGCACATTAGAGGATGTAAACACTGTCTTTCCCAATCTGGGACAATCAGAATCCCTGCTGGTTTGGTACCCTGACTTTTAGGAGTATTTTCTGAATGAGGTTATTGAGGGAAAAGCATACAGAATTTTTTCTTCCCAACACATTCAGTTCTTTCACTTTCACTGTTCTCCTTGAAGGTGATCTGCAGCAAAATTGTGTCATTTGTTTTTTTGTTCTTCCATGAAGCAAAGCAGTCTACCTCTGGTCACCCCCACCTGTAAAAATAAAGCCCACCACTTTTTGGCTCTGGGGCCATTCACAATTACTGTGATCCATTCTGCTCAGGGAGTCAGCAAGTACTTAATTTTCCCTGCTAAATGGACTTTTAGATTGTTAAATATGTAAACTGAATGGTAGCTTCCAGATCCTCTAATGGTTTTCTGGTATATTACGATGATCTGGAACTCACCCCTCCCCAGGTATGCTATACATTGGTTTCATGTTCTCTGTTCTGACCTTGGTCTCCTTGTTTTGAATTACTTTGCAAAATGATTTGGGGAATAGACATGCTGCCCTCAGTTCCAGAAGGTTGATGTGTTCCAGTCCCTCTTCTGGGGACCTCACCAGACACCATTCACTGTATTCCCCTCCATTCGGCCTCTCCATCCCAGGAGTGAAGCATCTGTAGTAAAGGTTATTAAGATCTCTAGCTGGGAGAAAGGAGATACACTTTCTCAGAACAGTTAGATTCTGCTACTATATTAAGGCCAAAACTGGTTGTAAAGGCCTGTATCATGTTTGAGTGTGCCATAGCTGTGAACAGCAGACAACTAAATCTATGGGGGAACTTGGCTGGCTGTCACTGCATTACCAGTGGGTTGCCACGACTATTTTGTTTGAATTATTTTCAGGTATAGTTTTCATGTAGTCCTCTTCTTTTCCCTGCAGGTGGTGTTTTGTGCAATTGTTACTGTGCATGAGTCACCCACCAGTTGCAAATGTACATGTCTGAGTATGGTTTACCAGTGGAGGGAGGTGTTCACATGCTGTGGCTGTTTAGTGTTGGCATACTTTGCAGGTGTCCCGTCAGAGGCAACTCAAAACCAGCACTGGTCATTTCAGTGATGTGGTAATTACAGCACATTAAGTTTAGCTCTGCCGGGGTGTTGCTCTTCTGCTCTACTTTGCGGCTCAGAGATGGTTATTTAAATTAAGGGGTTGGGCAAAACCCCACATAGGTTAATAGAGCTGGCCCCACAACTGGAATATAATGTGGGTTTGCTCTCATTGTTCGGCACTGTATTCAGCAGCGCCGTTATGGGTCTCACTGTTTTCACTTGCTGTTTTGCCCTGCACAGTTTTGCAGGTGCAGTTTTCACATGGAACCGTCACATGTCGACCACTGGAGTACTGTATCACTGAATTAACTAGCCCCTCTCCCTGCCCCCTTCTTGCTACTAAGTTTGCCTGTATATTAACTGCCTTCATCCCTGCTACTAAAGTTTGCCTGCAGCCTTCCTCAGTATCAGTGGTGGAAAGGAGGGGGGCAGGGAAACTTAGTTACAGTACTGAAATTAAAAGTCTTGACTGTATTCCACTTGCAGATATGTTCACTCCTACATCAATTTTGTGGGTTCCTCCATTATCAGCACTGCACATTTGTGCTTAAAAACAGTGTAGTGCAATAACTTCAGACAGAAATGTCCACCTACAGTTGCCCCAGACCTTAGCGTGGGGCACCCCCTGATTAGCAATTTCACATAAAGATTGGAATTGTTCACTTATTGGTAATCTGAGAATATAAAATGTTATCTGGCTGATCCTGCCATCCCTTCTGCTGGCATTTTAATTACAGCACCACTAGTGGTGCATCCCACAACCTCCTGCAGCTGTCCTGAGGCTAACGTCAGAGGCAGGGAACAGCCATATAGATGAAGCTATTACTAGCTCTGGTTTGTAACTTAGTGGCCCTGGTGCTATACCAAGACCAAGTATAGTCTGGTTTAGTCTGTCATTCACATGTTATTAAGTCATGTTTTTCCTGATCTAGGGCATTATCTTGAGTTGTGAGAAGTTCCAATACTCAGGAAGAACATTTTGTGAAGAGTATTTTCTTAAAAATGGTGAGTCAAATAAGCTGTTACTTTTCTTATCTGGAGCCATGGCTGCAGTTATTCTCTAGAAGAGCTAAATTTGGCAACTATCACTAAACAAACAGAATCCAATGCACCTCTCAAAATAAAACTTAACCCAAAGAGTTCTATCAATCATTTTACTTTTTTGCTATTTTCATACTTTCATTCTTTATTCTTACCCTGATTTAGAACCATTTTTTTAGTTTTCATAGTAGGGAAGGGGGGGGCAGGGGACAGTGTCTTTATATATGTGTGTGTATAGGTATAGCTATACCTCACTTCTGTTTAACTCATGCATGCTGTGTAGCCCACCCATGGATGGCTAATTCTTTTATGCACTTACTAATTACCTGAAAAGGTTCTTCACCTGTGTACCAGCCCTTCCATTTAATTCCCACCCCCAGCCTGCAACTCCTCCTAATACACTATTAGGCTTTCCTTGATTGTTCCCATTCCTCAACTGACTTCACTGCTACATCCTCAGACCTCCCTGTAGTGCACTGCTAAGCTGCCTACCACTATCCCTGTTGAACACCAGGAAGTGGTCTGGAGCCCTATCTATTCAAATTAGATTCTATCACCCCCCTAACCACATGCTCTTCATTTTAACCACAGCCCTATTACTTTACATTCAGTTGAAAATATTACCTACTGTATGCTACTGTCCCCTTGTGGCTTCCCATTTTCTCCTACATTCATACCTCTTGGTATTCAATCTGCCCTCTTACCTACTGCTTTACCTCATGTTAGCCATCTCCCTCCGAGCTACCACCCTTGCTCCCAATTATGTATCTTTCCAGTTCTCTTCCCATCATCCTCTGCATACTGCACTCAGTTTCCCACAACCTCTATCCCCCAGCCAGCTTCCCTGTCTTCCCCTCCACATCTTTCCCTCTCCCAACTCCCCCTCCACCTTCTCTTTCCCCAACTCTCCCCTCCTCCTGCCTACTCCACCCCCCCCCACTCCCCTAGGTGCCCAGGTTGTTCCCTCCTCCCTTCTGTCTCCTCCTGGCTTAACTTGGTGTCCTTCCAAACATCCCTGCCCCACTGCCCCCCCCACCTCTGCATCACCGCCACCACCCCTAATCCCCAGCAAGCTCTTACTTTCCTGCTATTCCTTATGGCTGGTGATGTTAAGCCTGTCCCTAGCCTATGTACTCCCTTCCTCTGATCTGCCAAAGGGCTCTGGGTGGTCCATCATCGCATCCGCAGCCTCCTACCGTCGATCAGCTACACCTCTCATAGTCTCTCTCACCCTGATGTCCTGAAAGTATGAGAATCTTGGCTGTCCCCAAAATTCCCGACTCAGCTATCACAATCCCTGGGTACAACCTCACCCCGAAGACTGTATCACAAGGGCAGAGGCATCACAATCTACTCTTTCTCTATACAGTTGTCCACGGTATTGTCTGTCACCTCTCCTGCTGCCTATGAACTCCTCATCCTCAAACTCTCCTCCTTTCTCCCTCCCATCTATGTGGTGGGTGTCTACTGATGCTCTGGCCTATCCACCTCTCTTGTCTCTGGACGCCTGACTTCCATTTCCTCTCACACTCCATCTGGTGAGCTTCTCTTCCTGGGCAACTTCAACATAAACTGGCTAACCCACTCCAACTCCAAAATGTAAGGTCCCTGCACCTTACTCAACCCATCTCAGTTCCTAACCGACTAAATTCTAAATTCCATAACCACTCTCTCTTGGACTGGGTTCTCACCAATCACCCACACTGCATCATTCTTGTTGGCACCCTCCCTGACGCACTCAGTGACCACCATATGGTATGCAGTGTGCACAAAATCCAGCACTCCAGAGTGCCCCCCCCAAAAAAAATTATCAAAATTCATTCCTTTCGTTCATTAGACCTGTCTTCATTACATGCAGATCTGCAGTCAACTGACTGGTTCCCTATCTCCAAAGTCACTAACATAAACCAAGCCCTCGACTACTTCCTTTCCAAATTTCTGTTAATCTGGGATCAACAGGCTATCCTACAGAAAATCAGGGTCAGAGGTTCACACCTCTCCTAGATCTCAGCTGAACTTCTGGCTTGCCACCAAGCACGTGATCTGGCTTGGAAATCAACAAGTCCTCCAGCACACCTGCAGACCCTTAACAAGTATCACAACCCTGTGGAACTCCTGTACTAGAGCCACCAGACTAGCGAAGGCTGAGTTCTTTACCTCCTCTTTCCAGAAGAATCTAAGCCACCCCTCTAAGTTCTGGAAAGTTATTCATGCCCTCTTCTCCCCTTCTACCCAGTCCACCCCTTCTGTCTTAAAGTGAGGTGACTCCAACATCTCTGACCCTCCTTCTGTGGCCTCAACCTTCAACACATACTTTACCACCAGTGTTGCTCAGACAGTGCTTTTGTGGATCCTACCACTATCTGTCAGATAGTGCTGGTATCTTACCTAGGATCCTACCAGAAATACAACCAAAGACAGATGTAGGATCCAGGGTCAGATAGTGATGGATCCTAGTTAGGATCCAGGGATCTAGGTCAGATCCATGGATCCTAGGTCAGATAGTTAGGATCTGGGGTCAGATAGGGTGATGGATCCTAGTTGGGATCCAGGGATCTAGGTCAGATCCGGGATCCTAGATCAGATTGTTAGGATCCAAGCTGGATCTGTTGCTAGGATCCACAGGATCCACAATGTTTGTTGCTAGGATCCACAGGATCCACAATGTTTGTAGGATCCATGACTGGAGCCTAGAGGGTAGGATCCTTGGCCAGATAGCACTGCTATCCTACCACAGCAACTATCTGGCCACATGGGAGGTATCTGTTGGTATCCTAGGTTTCTAGGATACTATCTGAGCAACACTATTTACCACCTGCACTCCGCTCCTCCTATCCTCTTCCCCCTCCCTCCCCCCCACACTTTGGTACTTCACTTCTACTTCTCACCAGTTACCCCATCCACCACCCTGAAGCCCTTCTAGGTCTCAACCCCATGCAAGGTGGGAGCACTGCAGGCTAGACCCTAAGCTCCTTCACCTCTCTGCCCTGCCATTGCCTCTCCTATTGCCTCCCTCCCAAACCCATCCTTCTCTCTTGCTTCCATCCCAGACTCCTGGAAGCATGCTACAGTTATTCCTCTGGCAAAAGGAGACTCCTTTCCAACAATTTCTGTCCTATTTCCCTCCTCCCAACCCTTTTCAAACTCCAAGAACACATAGTTCTAGCCCAACTCTCCCCTTTCCTAGATTCATCTTCCTCCTTCATACCTTTCCAGTCTGGCTTTCGCAAACACCATTCCACCACTTCCTCCCTCCTCAAACTCACCGATGCCATTCACACAGCTGTGGACCAGGGCCTTCTCACTGCCACCATCTTTGTCGACCTAGTGAAAGCTTTCAGCACTGTCTCCCACCCTCTTCTCCTGCACAAACTGAGGTCTGCAGGCCTCTGATACCCCGCAATAAACTGGTTCAGCTCTTACCACATGGGTAGATGACAATCAGTGAAACCTGGAGATTCCTTATCCCCACCCCTCCCCATCAACACCGGCATCCCCCAAGGCTCCGTCCCTGACCTGTTACTTTTCTCCATCTTTCTAAATGACCTTCCCTCTGCCTGCCCATCTGTGTCCATCCACATGTACATAGATGACACTTCCCTGTTTGTCTCTTGATCTTCTCCAGCAGAGTTAAGATCCAAACTCCAACCTGATTTCAACTCAGTCCAGAAATGGTTCAGATCAAATCAGCTATCTCTAAATGCTAAAAACAATTGACTTTATGTGCTTTGGCACCAGGCTGAGGATTTCTAATCTCCCATCCCTCTCCTCCTTCCACACCCTAGATGGGGACACAACTGATGATATGCCCTCATTCAAGTACCTCAGTATCTGGCTTGACCGTTACTTTAACTTCTCTCAGCACGTAGATGCCATATATATAATAAACTCCACCCAAGAGCAAAGCTGGCTCTCTCTTCCCACCCTCAGGACATCCTTACAAAGATGATTCTCCCATCTTCGATTATGGCTACATAGTCTATGGTGCTGCCCCAAGGTCCATCCTGGCCAGACTGGAACCCCTCTTCCACTCCTTCTGCCGTTTCACTTGGAATTGTTCCCCCAGCACCAACCACTGTTCTCTTTAGTCTGCTTTCTCCCTCCTTTCCTTAGAGGATTGCCGCCTAACCCACTGCAAACCTTCACTTCCACATTCTGGCTGTCCTCCCTCCCTCCCTATCCAAGCTCTCTTCTTTCACCTAGCCCCCCCCGGACCCTCTTCCTACTCCCGCCGTAATCTTGGCTATCGCTCCCTCCTGCTCCCCTCTTGTAAATCCCTTGCTGGTCAAGCTGCTTTTTTGTTCCATTTTCCTAAACATTTGAACTCTCTCCCCCTTCCCATTCACTCTGCTTCCTCCAAGCACTCACTAACCTCACAACTCCATACCCACATCACACCCTCCTGTGACTCTTCCTACTTACCAGGCCAATTTGTTTCACTTAGCTCCTTCCCCCTCACTACCACCACCTTCTCCTGTCCTTCCTATCATCCTCACTGTATCTCCCTTTTCCTCACTTTCTTCTCTCCCCATTTCCTCCCCTTATCTCCTCTCCCCTTATCCCTCTCCTCCTCCCTCCCTCCCCATTCCCCTCCCTTACCTGCCCCTAATTCTTCCCCTCTCTGCCCCTGTCCTCTACTGACCCCTGACTAGATCCCTTATCAATCTCCCTGCATTGGGCCTCTACTTGAACTACCCACAAAGACTCAACTGAACTATTACCTTGTATCTTACCTGTATATAATTGTAAATGCTGTAAATAACTGTTTATTGTAACAAGCGAAACTACTGTTCACTGTATTGTACTGTATATACACTGTTTGTATAAATACCCTTCCCACTCCCCCCAGGACATAGAAACATAGACTTTGACTGCAGATAAGGACCGCTAGGCCCATCTAGTCTTCCCATTTCCCTACCTACAGGATAGGCCGCAGATCCTAGTTAACCAACAGCCTATTTCTTCCTACCCCCCACAGAATTGCCTTATGTCTGTCCCATGCATTCTTGAAATCTCCACAGTTTTAGACCTCACAACCTCCTCAGGAAGGCTGTTCCATGCATCCACTACCCTCTCTGTGAAATAATACTTCCTCACATTGCCCCTGAACCGCCCTCCTTCTATCTTTAAATTGTGTCCCCTTGTTCTTGTAAGTCTCTTTTTCTGAAAGATGCTACCCTCTTGGACTTTGTTGATTCCACTGAGGTACTTAAAAGTTTCTATCATGTCCCCCCTCTCCCTTCTTTCCTCAAGGGTATACATATTAAGCTCCTTTAGTCTCTCCTCATACAGCTTCTCTTGCAGACCCTGCACCATTTTAGTTGCCCTCCTCTGGACTACCTCTATCCTGTCTATGTCCTTGCGGAGAAGAGGTCTCCAGAACTGGACACAGTACTCCAGATGGGGTCTCACCAACTGTCTGTACAGAGGGATAACAACTTCCTGTTTTCTGCTGCTGATGCCTCTCCCTATACATCCCAGTATACCCCCAGCCTCCCTACTGCCTTCTCACATTGATTGCTAACCTTAAGGTCATCTGATATGATTACCCCCAGGTCCCTTTCCTTTTTTGTTGTTGTTACTACCTCCCCACCCATTGTGTATTCTTCCCCTGGGTTCTTGTTTCCCAGGTGCGTTTTTGCTACTTTGCATTGAATCCTAGCCGCCATACTTACCATTCCTCCAACCTTGCCAAGTCCCTTTTCATCCTTTCCACGCCTCCTTGTGTAACAACCCTGTTGCAGATCTTTGTGTCATCTGCAAAAAGGCATACTTTTCCTTCTAGTCCCTCTGCAATGTCACTGATGAAGACATTAAAAAGGACTGGACCCAATACTGAACCCTGCGGTACCCCACTAGTAACCCCTCTTTCTTCAGAGTGGACTCCATTTACAATTACCTTCTGTGTCCTGTTGTGCAGCCAATGTTTTACCGAGGCTACCACCCTGGGACCCACTCCCAGGCTGGTTAATTTGACTATTAATCTTTTATGTGGGACTGTGTCAAATGCCTTGCTAAAGTCTGAGGTAGCCATGTCCACAGCCCTCTGGTCTACTACTTTGGTCACCCAGTCAAAGAAATCTATTAGATTCGTCTGACATGACCTTCCCGCTGTGAACCCATGCTGCCTTGGGTCCTGTGCTCCACTGGCCTCTAAGTACTCAACTATTCTTTCCTTCAGAAGTGACTCCATCACTTTCCCTACCACAGAGGTCAGACTGACAGGTCTGTAGTTTCCTGCCTCTGTCTTGGTCCCACTTTTGTGAAGGGGAATCACATCCGCCTTCCTTCAGTCCTCGGGTACCACACCATCCTCCCATGATTTATTAAAAAGAGTAGCCAGTGGTTTCACTAGTTCCTCCCTTAATTCTTTTAGAATTCTGGGGTGAATTCCATCAGGACCCATTGCTTTGTCCACCTTCAGTTTCAGGAGTTCTTGCAGAACCCTTTCTTCTGTGAAAGGACTGGGATCGACCCCCCTATCAAGAGTGCTTCTGTTAATTGGATTAGGCACTTCCCCCTCCTCTTTTGTGAATACTGAGCAGAAATATTCGTTCAGTATCCTGCTTTTTCACTGTCCCCCTCTGCCCACCCACTGTTCATTCTATTCAGCCTCACTATCCCTCCTTTGTCTTTCTCGCTCGCTGATGTACCTATAAAAGGTTTTATCCCCTTCTTAACTGAGTTGGCGATCTTTTCCTCAGTTTGGGCCTTTGCTATTCTGACTTCCTCCTGCTTCCTTCTGCCTTAACTGGTACAGCTCTCTGTCCTGCTCCTTCTGTGTTTTCTTATACTTCCGAATGCGATCTTTTCTTCCTGACTTTCACAGCCACCTCTTTTAAGAACCATAGTGGCTTTTCTTTCATTTTGATTTGTTTATTTGCTTCACACAAAGGCTTGTTGCCTCTGTGATGGCAGTTTTGATGATTCCCATTGTTGCTCCACACCTCCTTCTAGCCTGTTTGCTAGTGCTTTTCTGAGGCACTCTCCCATCTTGCCAAAGTCAGCCCTCCTAAAGTCCAGTACCCTCACTTTTGTATGGCTTGACTCTGTAGCTGAGTTTAATGTGAACCACATTGTTTGATGGTCACTTGTCCCCAGATGGCAACCCACTTCTAGATCAGAGATCCTCTCACTGCCCCATTTCAGAGTACGAGGTCTAAGATTGCTCCCTCACGAGTGGGTTCTGAAATTAGCTGTCTAATGCCTGCCACCTGTAGGGCATCAAGAATGGCCCTGCTCTTGATGTGGCTGCAGCAAATGTGCTCCAGTTAACATCTGGCATATTCAGGTCTCCCATCAACAGTATCTCCCTTTCTCTGCCATTCTAAGAATGCCTTCTATCATATCCTTGTCCATTCCTTCCCCCTGACATGGGGGTCTGTACACAACCCCTGTGCGGATTGTGGTGCCCTTTCCAGTCTCCAAGGTGACCCACAGTGCCTCCTCTCCTCCCTGTTTACTCTTTTGTTTAGTTGCTTTTATCCCTTCCTTTACATAGAGAGCTACTCCTCCCCCTCTTCTTCCCTGCCTGTCTCTCCTGTAGGTTATGTACCCTGGTATGTTAACATCCCAGTCACGGTTCTCTGTGTACCATGTTTCTGTGACTGCTATGATATCCAGGCATCCTCTTCCATCAAGGCCACCAGCTCAGGGAGCTTGTTGCCCAGACTACGGCATTGGTACTCATTACCCTCCACTTCCTGATGGCCTTACTCCCTTTGCCCCATCCCTGTCCTTCTTACCTTTATCACTTTCTCCATTTACCCCTGCCCTTCTCCCTATCGACACCTCTATGTTGGTGTTTGCCGTGACTTACTACCATGATTATTTGGGGGCTAGGATTTCCCTGCTCCTTTCCAGTGCCTCCCCCCTTGGCTAGTTTAAAAGCTTGCCAATGAAGCATTTAAACCTATCACCTAGGATCCTGGTTCCCCTCCCAGACAGATGCAGCCCATCATGCCAATATAGGCTTGCATCACTCCAGGTGGACCCCCAGTCCCCAATGAAGCCAAATCCCTGAGCTCCACACCAGTTTTTCAACCACTGATTGAATCCCATGGTGCGGAACACCCTAGCCTCTCCTATGCCATAGATGGGCAGCACCTCCGAGAAGGTTACCGTGTGTGCTACTTGACTAAGGCCCCTCCCCAATTCCATAAACTCTTCCTGCACTTCTCTAATCCCTCTCTTAGCCAGGTCATTTGTCCCTAATTGGACAATGACATCCAGCTCCCTCCCCTGTGCAGCTGCTCTGGCAATCCTGAGGATTCGCTCCTGTCCCTCAAGCCATGGTGCCAGGCAGGCACCTCACCTCCCTCCCTTCCTCCCCAGTTCTACTCTTCCTATAATGGAGTCCCCCACCAGGAGTTGTTTCCTTCCCCTGCAGGGTCCCCTGCCACCCTCCTGTGGGTCTCCTTTATGGAGGTTCCCAGCATCCTCCTTGGTCTCCACTGCGGGTGCCTCCATAGAGGAACCACACTTTGCCAGAATGGCATAGGAATTGTGGAGAGGTACAACTGGAGGGATGCGCCTCTCTTCCACCACCCTCACCCTCCCTGAGCCCACTGTGGTCCAATCACTCCTCTTTCTTGGCAACCTCTGAGGCAACGGCAGAGGCACTGGTGGTCCCTGGATGGAAGAGGAGGTCCCACAAATCCTGGCCAACTCAGCCTAGAGAGGTGCCTGCAGTTGGGACAACACATCTGGACACATCTGGAAATGAGTTAATTCAAGGCTCAGTTTGTCTTTCCTGTTAAAATGCTTTATTAATAAATAAATAAATGAAATATAGATACATAGATAGATATAGATATAGATATAGTCATTGCAAAAATAAAACCTTCATTAATGCACAAGTTAGTGTTCAACTTAACCCCACAAAAGTAGGGAAATCTGATGTTAGGGTTTCCAACCCTAACCCTCCGCCCACTTCCAAGCAGCAAAAGGACAAGACCACAAAAGAAAACACAGATAGCCATCATCAAGTAAGACAAACAACATATAATGCTTTCCAGATAACTTAAATGAAATACTACTGATTTGCTACCTTTGTGGATTTGTATCTGTAGCATGCACACTGCAAGACATACACACTCACTTCTGGCTGCAGATAGAAATCCACAGCATTCAAATCATATCATTACTTTTCTCTGCAGAAGCAAAGGCTCTGCAGCCACAAATACAAATCCACAATACCTAAAGTACAACAGTTCTTCAGTCTGCAGAAGCACAGTCCCACGTGGGGCCAGCACTTTGCAATGACAGATACACATGCACAGTGTAAGACATACCAGCTTGTGGCTGCAGATGCACAGGCCCCCAGATAGAAATCCATGATACCCAAATTACAACACAACTTCTCTCTGCAGAAGCGCAGGCTCCTGTGGGGTCAGTGCTTCTTCAACCACAGGTACAAATGCACACTGTAAGACATACACACAAGTTCTGGCTGCAGAAGTGCAGGCCCTGTGGGACCTGCACTTCTGCAGTCACAGGTACAAATCCACACTACCTAAAATTACAACACTACTGTCTGTAGAAGCACAGTCCTGTGGTGCCAGCACTTCTGCAGCCACAGGTAATATGCACAATGTAAGACATACACAATGTCTTCTGACTGCAGAAACACAGGCCCCTGCATGACTGGCACTTCTGCAGCCACAGATATAAATCCATGATGCCCAAATTACAACACTGCTTCTGGCATATTTGGTACCACTGAGCTGGTAAACCAGTCAGTGGAGATGTTGAAATGGAACTTTGAAGACTGGGAGACAGACTGATGGTACACTCAGCTTCATTGGCCTTTTCTAAGGTTCTCCCTGTGTGGGCAGGGAAAGGAAGAAAGATATAATAAGGTGGAATGAGATAGAGGAATTTAAAGGGTGGCTTAAGGGATGGTGTCAGGAGAAGTGGTGCTACTTTGTGGGGAACTGGGTGGATTTCTGGGATAGAGACACTTCAAGGGTGATGGTCTCCACCTGAAAAGAGAAGGGCCAGTGCACTGGAGCAGAATTTTGACATCTATATTAGACAGTAGAAAACAGAAGTCACAGCACTCACCTATATGCACAACAAAGGAAAATGGAGTGTCCACTGGTTATGGCTTAACAAATCTCCATTTATTGAATTGCCAACATCAAACAGTTAAACTGATTGCTGGGGAATCTGAGAACCATGGGATAGACATGAGGAAGGGGACCCTAGCTAGTACTCCCCATATCTGGTGGCCTGTAGCAGCACAGTGGGTAAAGCTGGGGTTGAGGTAAAATTGGGCTAGGGAAGGACAATAGAGAATGGGAACACAAAGTATGAAATCAGTGTGAGGACCAGGTAAAATATACATCAGGTAAATAGTGATAAGGATTCAAGAGTTAGTTAGAAGGGGGTCAGCCTTAACATCAGGATCTAGGGTCTGGCCTGCTGACACAATGGTAGTGCTATCACTTGACACTGATGACCCAGTCGAGAATGAGCCTGGGTCATTGGAGGGTCGACCATGGGAGGATGGTTGAGCATCCCTTAGATGCTTGCCTCCTAAGGAAAAGGGATAACTCGAGGCCACTCTGTCTTTTCACCTACAAACTTGTGTGATATAGGATCACATAAATTCTACTTTTGTGGGATTGAAAAGGCAACTGTTGGCCCTCGCAGTGGGGATACTGACTTGCTGTTCAATAGGAGGAAGGCATTTTGGATTTACACATTTGGCACTTTGAGTATGCCAGGTTTAAATGATGATCTCAGGTTATCCATTTTCCTTAAAAAATGATGGTGATGCATAGAAAAAGTGATGGGCTGGAGTGTCTCTGATATTGTGTGCTGTCAGTATAATATGTTTCATGTATTTTGCACTTTATGTGTGAGATGTATTGGAAGAGGTACAGACTGCTGGAGAAAAAGTAATACTGCCTCATTATAGATCATTGGTAAGGCTTCAGCTGGAGTACTGTGCCCAGTTCTGGAGTCCCACCTCAGGAAAGATAAGGACAGGCTGGTGACAGTGCAGTGAAGGGTGACAAAGATGATCTAGGGCCAACTGACAGGTCTTATGAGGAGTGCCTCAAGGCTCTGAACCTGTACTCGCTGGAGACCAAGTGGGAGTGGGGAGATATGATAGAGACCTTCATGTTCCTGATAGGAATAAACAATGTGCAGGTATTTATTTAGCATGAATAGTAATTCAAGGTTATGAGGGCACAAGTGAAAACTGACAGGAGGGAGGTTCAAGAGGGATATGAGAAAGTATTATTTCATAGAAAGGGTTGTGGGACTGTGGAACCGTCTACCAGCTGAGGTGGTGGACGCCAGAACCATTAATGGTTTCAAGCAAGGTTGGGACAGGGGGAAGGGCATAGCGGTTACTCAGGGTGGAAGTAACAGGGAGGGGAATAGAGGGAGAGGGAGGGCTAGAACCCCCTATGGGGGTTTGGTAGGGAACTATGGGCAGAATGTATGGGCTAACGGTCCTTTTCTGACATCATTGTCTATGTTTCTATGCTTTTCTGTGTGCAGAAACACTGTCCCCAGTGGGGTCAGCACTTGCAGCCACAGGTACACATGTACACTGTAAGACATACACACCCAGTTCTAGAAGAGATACAAATCCACACTACCAAAATCAATACACTACTTCTGTTTCCAGAAGTGCAGTCCCTCTGTGGCCAGTGCTTCTTCAGTCACACATAAACATGCTCAGTGTGAACATTCACATGCACTTCTGCAGCTGAAGATACAAATCCACAAGGTAGCACATAAGTATTTGTGTCATCTGAAAACAGCTGTATGTTGTTTGTCTTACCTGATTGTGGGTGTCTGTGATTGCTTGTGTGGTCCTGTCCTTTTGCTGCTGGGGGAGAGTTAGGAATGGGAACTTAAAGCCACATTTCCTACTTTGTGGCATTGTTGAACCCTAACTGGTGCATTAACACAGTTTTTGCAATGAATTTCCTTTCCGCTTGCAATACTGGAATTACATCCTCATTCACACAGGTCCTTCAACAGATGCAGACATGCAGGGCCCAATGGCAAGGGAAGACGAGTCTGCCAGCAGAAGTGCAGGGCTCAGCTTCCATGCAGCTATGGATGTTAAGAATCCATGGGGCTGTCTCGGCTGCAGAGGCACAGGGTCCCAGTGCTTCATGTGGCTACAGATGCAGATGTGCAGGACCAAGAGTCAGTCTGACTCGGAATTGCAGGTCCCTCTGGGCCTTGTGCTTCCATGCAACTATGATGCAGAGCTTCAGGGCCCTCTGGGCCGTATGCCAGGAGAAGACTTGTCTTCACTATGTGGTTACTTGTTGCCCATATGGTCAACTCTGTACCGCTATCCCCAGGATTGGGGAATGGCAGCATCATCTCCCCTGCCTCAGCCCATCCAGCTGACTCACTGAGCTCACCTCCATGAACTCAGCCCACCGGCATGAGGTCGCAATACACTACCTGCTGGGCCAAAGGCCAGCCCTGCACACAATGTTTTCATTGTGTTGGTAGGTATAAAACAAAACTCAAAAAGACATAGAACGGTAACAAAATAAAAGAACAGTCCTTTCTGTGTGAAAGTGCTTCTACATGGTGGCGGGGGAAGGTTGTACACAAGCTTATCTACTCACTCACTTCCCCATTTTTCTGTTGCTCCTTTCTTGCTAACAACTTAAAAAAAAACTGAATCAGAAACAAAATTGCTGCATGGGGGGGGGGGTTGAGGGTGTAACTGCATACAGACAGCTTTTTTTTTAAACTACAGAGTCTCCAGTATGACAAAACTCCATAGCTTAAAACAAAACACATAATTCTAATGCAGGCAGAAGAACATTTTATTACAAAACTTAGTTTAAATAAATTTTTTATTAACAGTTTTTTAATCTTTTTTTGTTTACAGTGCCCATTTTCAAAGTGCAATAATACCCTCCAGGATGGGTAGTATTGGGCTATACTGGACCTTCCAGGGCTATAAGGCCCTCTGCCCTCATTATGCCCAGGGCAGTCTAGTATAGCCCAATACCGCCCACCCTGTCGGGTATTATTGCTTACATAGGCAGACTGAGCTAGCAAGGTATCAATTACGATCAAGTAAACAATGTACATTGAGCCCAAGCAAAAACCTCGTACAGCCATTTTAAAAGACCAACAACAGTGTTACTATAAATAAAATTATATAAAATGCTATGTACCCAGTTAACATAGAACCATGTGACTAGAATATTAATAAGAACAAACACTAAACTGAATACAACAGCCTAAGATTCTATCTAGTGAAAGCAAATTTCTATAAAGTAAAATCCAATAGGATCACCTAACCCACAATAGTTTGCCTATCAGTCACCTCGATTATCTAGTGATTGAACAAGGGAATAAGGTATCCCAAGAGCTGAAGGAGGGTTACTGATGGTTGTGGTGTATACTAAGAGCGGGGGCGGGGAGAGCTGAGATACTAATGAGTCCTGGCAGCTGACAACAGTATCCTGTGGTTTGGTCTAGTGGTACAGTTGCAGTTATACGTGGAGAAGGACTACATTTCATTTCTCTTGGGCTTTGGTCATGGTACATTTTAAAGTGGCCCCAAGTGGTGCATCCTCCTACCTTGGACATATTCCTGACACGTTCCTGCAAACATTCTTTAAACTATCTAATAGTTCTTCCAATGTAAATCTTGTTGCAGTAACATGTCAGGCATATTCAAATGTATTGCAGGTTATAAATTCCTCTATCCTGTATCTCTCTTCTGTAAGTGGGTGCTTAAAAATGCTGCCTGTCATACAACAATGACAGATACTACAACTTTGCAAGACACAATCCCCTTTGGTGGTGGTGGCAACTAAGTTGTTCTATTATTACTTGTTTCCTTATATTGACTGTGCACCACCTTGTCTCCTTTACACTCATCGCCCTTCTAAATGTTATATGTGGTGTTGTCCCCAAAGCATCTCCTAGATTTTGATTTGAGATCAGCATTGGCCAGTGTTTATGTATGATCCCATCTATGTTGCCCACTAGGTGATTAAACTTCACAGAAAATGGTATTGATTGTTTGTCTGTTGATACCTTCTCTCTTGGACATAACAGTTCTCCTCTCTCCACATTTTGACTGTATTTCTGGCTTCCTCTAGCAGACCTTAACATACCCCATTACAAAATCTTTTTTGAAGTTTATCTGCCTGTTAATCACATATTCTTTCATCACTACAGTCCCTTCTGACTCAGAAGAACTGAGAATAGTAGATTGAACCTTTAAGTGCTTTTGGGTGAGCATAACTTGCCAGCAGCAATGAGTTCATTGCTGTAGGTTTTCTGTAATTTTTAGTTTTAACTTTTTCTCCCACTATACCACATGCAGTGAGGTTCAGAAAATCAGTCTCCAGCTCTTGCACCCTTGATGTGAATTTAAGATTCACTATGTTCAGAATTAACCAATCCACAAACTCTAGGGCACCTTCCTTGGTGCCCTTCCATACACACACAATGTTGTGAATAAAATTAAACCATGTGACAACATTGTCTGCATATAGAAAAGTTTCACTGTAGACAGTTTCTGCCTCCCAAAGCCCTGTAAAAAGGTTGACACTGGATGGGGCCATACAGGTTCCCATCACAGTGCCAACCAACTGCAACTAATAATCTTTGGAGAAATCAAAATAATTGTGCTTCAAGATGAAATTAATAGACTCCATAATGGTACAGACAGGCTATGGCATTGCAAGTAATATCTGCTAGCTGTCATCCCTTTGTGATGCTCAATTGATGAGTAGAGGTCCTCAGCATTCAATAGTGAGCCACAGAAATCCCTCCTCCCATGCAAAGTCTTCCATTTTCAGAAGCAGGTTACCTGTGACTCTGAGGTGGGACCTCAGTTTTATTATCTCCTACTGTAGAAAGAAAACTACAAATTTAAAAGATTGTCTGTAGATTTTACCCCAGAGGTGACCTGGGGCTTCTCCATGTTTTTATGGACCTTGGGTAATGAATAGAAACCTGGTACCATAGAATTTGGGGTCCATAGGAACTTAGAAACTTAAATTAATTCTCTGTGATGGCTCCTCCTTGTTTTGCTCCCTCTAGGAGCTGTAGGAGTTCTGACTTACATATTATGTTGGGTTAGAAGGCAATTTCCTGTATCATGATTCATGTACAAGTAAATCATAAACCACTGTGATGTGCTGGTTTTCATTCCTAATCACGATGTTTCTGCCTTTATCAGCTAGCTTGATAATTGTGTCATTCATATTAGCTAGTTCAAACAGTGTGTTTTTCTGCCTTGGTAAGATTGAATTTCCCCTTATACATGTTTTCATTATTCAAAAATAAATTTACACCACGTTTTATGCAGCTCTCAAAGTAGAAATGTGATGGTTAAACACTATGGGGAAGAATGTAGGCTTGGGTCTGAACTTCATCCTTCTTTCAATATATATGTTGTCCTCTTCAAAATCAGAGATTGATTCAATAAAATCCAAATAGTTCACACTGGTGCTCAAATCAAGTTCCATCCTCTCAGCTTTATTGTTCTTTTCCAAGAGTGCAATCATGGCTTCCATCTTGGCAGGTAACTGTCTAAAGGGGAGGCAGGAGACGGTAGTATAACAGAGGGAGGTCATGAGCCCAGTTCCACTTGGATCTGTCTTGGGTCTGATCCTCTTCAACATGTTCATCAGCAACACTGGTGAGGGATCCAGGGCAGACTGTGTCTCTTCACAGATAACACTAAGCTCTGTGGGAGGTAGATAGTGATGAGGGAATAAAGGAAATGCAGAGAACCTTGCAAAAGCTGGAGGGATGGTCAAGGGTTTGGCAGTTGAAATTCAACATCAAAAAGTGCAAAGTGATGAGGGAACAAGAACCCCAGTATGGAGTATAGGATGGAAGGGGTGAGACTCAGTACTTTGGCTGAAGAATTCGGGTCATACCTAGAAATGAGCTCTGACTAAGTGTGCCTTTCCCAATTATCACATGTTTAAATAAAACTAAAAAGAATAAGACTTTGGAGTTATCATTGGTGACTCTATAAAGCAGTCCAGTCAGTGCAGCAAGGCTTACAGCAAGTCAGATAGGATGCTTGGATGTATCGGGAGGGGTATTGATAGCAGAAAAATGGAGGTAATACTTCCCCTGTATAGATCCATGATGAGGCCACACCTGGAGTACTGCACCCAGTTCTGGGGGTCCTCATCTCAGGAAGGATAGGGATAGGCTTGAGAGAGTGCAGCCCAGGGTAACAAAATGATTCGGCCACACTGCATGTCCTATGAGGATTGCCTCAAGGCACTTAACATGTACTTGCTGGAGACCAGAGGGGAGAGGTAGGTATGATAGAAACCTTCAAATTCCTAAAATAAATTAACAGGGTGAACTGTGGGAAACTATTTAACTTGAATACCAGCTCGTGGTCATGGGGTTCTGAGCAAAAGATAACGGGAGGAAGTTCAGGAGAGACATGAGGAAGTATTATTTTACAGAAAGGGTGGTGGGACCATGGAATAGGCTGCCAACTGAGGTGGTGGGTGTAACAACCACTACTGTAACAGAATGAAGGGCATAGTAGTTGCTCAGGGCATCAGAATAAAGGAGGAGAATGGAGGGGAGTGGGGAGGGCTAGGACCCTGGAGGAACAGTAACCCCCAGCACTAAATAGGGAACTCGGGCAGATTGTATGTACCTTTGGTCTTTTTCTGCCATCATTGTCTATGTTTCTATTTCTCTAAAGTGATAATGTTGTACATTAAGTTCAGTTAATCTGTTAGTAGTCTTTCCAACTCTAAAAATAGGAACTTATTATTTTTATTATATTGAATTTTTGTTGACCCGGTAAGCCCACTGGCCTAGAAGTCCCTTTTCAGAGGCGACCGGGATACAGATGGTAAGGATCTAAAATTGAACCAGATTAAGCTGTGGTATTTTAGTGAATGGGACAAATTTGGCCAGGACACCAGGGAAATTCCTCTACTCTGTGAGGGAGCACTGGAAGACCATGACTTCATCCCTGGACCTGTTCAGTCTGCTGGTGTACCTACAGGAGAATGGAGCTCTGCTCCTGCAGGTCTAGCTTTGGAGTCTGATTCCACGCTACTGTCTGGGAGTTCAGCTGCACTGGCTGTGGATTGCCGTTTACCTGTTCATACTACTCCTGTTTCGTCTGGATTTTACCGCTGATGAGTTGTGGTTGAAGTCTCTCCTGCTACCATAGGAGTCAGGTCCTGGCTATGCTTGATACTGTTGCTCCATGTTTCTCCTCCTTTGGATTTGCATGCTACAGTGCCTGTTTTAGACCTCGCTGCAGACGGTTTTGATTTGCCTCCTGTTGCAGAACCTTTGGAGGATCCTTTGGTGCTAAGTCGTCTGACTGTTCCTGCTGCACCTGTTCCACTGGTGGGATACCACTCTGAGTCGGCGGGTGTGTTTCCTGCTTCTCGGGCTTTGGCTGCTGTAACTCCTCTGTCTGGAATGGAGATTGTTTCATCGCGTCTGCCTGTAAGTACTGAACCTTGTGCTCAGCCCCTGACTGACCCGCTCCCTCTGGAGCCTCCCACACCATCACGGGAGTCTGTCCCTCTTGCTCCTGCACCCTTGCTGAGTCCCCTGCCCAGCTTCTTGGAGGCTTCCCTGCAGAATTCAGGCTGGAAACTGGGTGATTCGGGACATTGGGTACCTGATCCTGTTCACAGTCCGATACCTGGGCATGGTGTACAATTAGCCTTTGGATACTGTTGCCCCTGTTTTGGTGGCTCCTTTGCCTCCTTCCCTTCCTGATGTCATGGACACTGATTTCAATGCTGCAGATGTTCAGCATACTATTTTGATGTGGAGCAGCTTGAGAGGGTCCCACTTTTATCTGACTCCATCATCAGCTGGGGAGGGCCCCAGTACAGAGGGATTGCTTGGGAGATCGATGGACACAGAAGTTTTCGATACAGGACCCTCCTCCTGCTCATGGGGCACAGGCAAAATCTACTTGGGAAAGATTTCATTAGAAGGATGCCTTTCGCAATTTCCCTCCTCCCTTACAACGCAGAAATGCAGTCTGCCTGCAATATGTTGGTGGCCTAGATGTTGTCCCTGATCGACTTTATGTAGGTAAAACTCTCATTAAGGGCTCTCTGGGTTACTTCACAAATAAGATTTTTGCTCTTATTCATGTATCAGGAAATTCACTGTATGACATTAGTTTTAAGACTCCACAGGGATTGGACCGTTTTTGGACAAAGTATGAGTTGCTCAGATATACTGCCTTATGGTTGCTCTTTCAAGCTATTCCCCTCACTAGGCCGGCTATTAAATCTGTTACAATTTTGTTTCGTAAGGAGTCAGTGGCAGTGCATGATATCTTCCATTGGTTGAAACAGTGTTGTGATATATTGGGGTCACCTCAACCTATTTTTGATTCAGAGCACTTTTGGACTGGTGGGTGGAAGTTTAAAGTTGGTCTTCAGCACACTAATGTGGGCCTTGTCCATTTGCCGAATAGATTTCTGGGTAGGGAACAGGGCCATTGTTTTTATGTGGGTCAGCCATGTCCTTGCTTTATATGTGGCTCCCCTTCCCATCTTAGTGCTTGCTGCGATAGGCTGAGGTGCTCTCTTTGCCTTTCCTTTGGTCATGTCAGCATGGACTGTACTGCTGACCTTAAGCGTAATTTGTGTGAGGAGGTGGGTCATGGCTTTTGGACCTGTCCTTGGGCTACTCATAACCATGGAGATTGCCCTGATCAGGAATTACTCCTTATTGAGGCACAAAAGGATACTGCTCCCTCAAAGCCTCCTCCATCCCCTACTACTGAGCTGTCTACCCCCCATCTAGATTAGGACATTACTGTTCCTGTACCACAGGCCATTGCTCAGCCTTACTTGCATTCTGGTGAGTCTCCTCTGCAGGTCGCACCTCAAGCCCCTGTACTGGTAAACCCCCTCCTGTCCTGGCAGTTATGGAACCTCCTCGCTCCAGTACAGACTGAAGATGCGTTGGTTATGCCTCCTCCTGAACCTTTTGTAAGCAAGAAGAGGCCTGAAGTAAACCAAGTCTAGGTCTAAATTGGTTAAAGCTTCCTCCCCTGGGGGGGTTATTTCCTTACATAATAAAGTTGAAGTATTGTCGAGGCAATCTCAGTCTTTGGGTTTGGGAGCCGATTCAGATGCTTCTTCCCAACCCATTGCATCTTCAGACTCTGAAAGTGACAAATTTAGGGATATAGTCACCACTGGTAGGCCTTTGAGACTTGGTGTTCGTCCTCGTCGAAGTACCAGGATAGAGAAGGTCACCTGATTTGTCTTTTTTTTTTCTTTCTCCTCTTTTTCTTTTTTTTGACAGATGGCTTCTACATTTCAACTTAAGGTTGCCACTTTAAATGTTAATAGTGTCAAAATGCATCGACGCACTTTTACTTTTCACTTTCTGCAAGCTTTACAGTGTGATATTTGCCTTATTCAGGATGCCCGATTGAATGCCCTTTCTTTGGTTTCAGTGGCTAAGAAGTTGTATGCTGGGACCCTCTTAGTTTTCCTTTGGGTCGGATACCTGTGATGGTGCGGGAGTTTTATTTCGGTGATGGTTTTCATGTTACAAAGTTGGTTAAATAGTTATGGGTCGGTGCTTTGTTATTGGATTTTGTTTATTTCGATACTGACTGGCGTGTTGATAGTGGTGTATGCATCGCTCACTAAAAAGGGAGGGTGGACCTTTTCAACACAATTAAACCATATCTGTTCACCACTAGGTTCCTTCTTTGGGGTGGTGATTTTAATTGTGTTTGCATAAGGGGATCGAGGTGTGTTGACTGACAAAGATTTTGGTGACACCAATTGTCTTAATCATATTATTCTTCAGAGTTGTCTTCAAGATGTTTATCGGGTTTGTCATCCCATGGGTGGGCATCGTTTTTAAGGTGTCTCTCCTCACGGATTGATTTTCTTTTTACGACTAATGCTGTGACTGTTGTTTCTGCTTGTACTATTCCGGTGGAGACTTCAGATCATGTAGTTGTATCTGCTATCCTGGGAGTGGGCCTTAAGGCTAAGGTTGGCAGGGTTATTGGAAACTGAATGTCCTCTGTTTAGCTGATGCGAGTTTTCTGATACAGGTACATGACTTGTTAAAAGCTCGCATGTCTTTGGCTGGCCCCACGGAGGATTTGCTGTGTTGGTGGTTGGAAACTAAGTCTGAAATAACTTCTTTGGCTATCCGTTTTTCTAAATACATCACTTTAGCTAATTATAAAAAATATCTGTCTTTGAGATCACAATTGGGGACATTGTACTCTGTTATAAACACCCAATGGTTGAATTTAACTTTACAAGTGCAAGCTGCAGGGTGAGATGACGGCCTCCAATATTCAAGGGCCTCCTCTCTTTGCATGAACATAAGGTTTGTTCTATCAGAAAGCTGGTATGGTAGATGTTGACTTGGCCATAAGCGCCTCGGATCGCTTATTGACTGGAAGTAATTTGCCGGATGGTACAAAGTACACTGGTTTTTTGAATATATTGAAGGCAGTTTCCTCACACTTTTTGACCCTGTATTTGACACCTGACTTGGATATGGCTGGAACTGACGATTTACTTTCTTCACTGACTTTACCCTCTTGCTCAGATGTGCTGTTGCAAGCCTTGACTGCCCCAATCAGTACTGAGGAGGTCAAGAGGGAAATATCACTACTGCATAATAATACGGCGCCTGGGATTGATGGTTTACCGCTCTGAGTTTTATAAGTCTTGTAGTCCCTTACTTAGTGAAATTCTTACAGTGGTCTTTCATTGGACTTACAAGCGTTCTTTGATTTTCATTTTGCACTTCTATACAGATTTTATTGTATAAAAAAGGGAGTAGGAGTAATCTCTCCAATTGGAGGCCATTCAGCCTTCTTAATACTGACTTGAAGGTATTGATGAAGATTTTGAATTCCAGGTTGTTGACAGTGGCCCCTATATTGATCTCTTTACGCCAATCCTGTTCTGTCCTGGGTAGATCTATCTACTCCAACCTCTTCTTACTTAGGGAATTGGTCAAACTTGGTAAAGCCGATACTATCAAAGGGTTTCTTATGTCTTTTGATCAGGAAAGGGCATTCAATCGGGTTCCACATTCCTATTTATTTCATGTTTTGAGGTCCTATGGTATTCTGGACCATTTTATCACTTGGCTTACACTACTTTATGACCATGCTTATACTGTTCCTTTGGTAAATGGATACCTTGGATCCTATATCCTTATTCAAAGGGGGGTGCGGCAGGGGTGCCCTTTGAGCCCCTTGCTTTATGTCTTTAGTTTGGATCCCCTATTGAGGATAATTGCCCAAGATGCTCGGATTACTGGAGTTGCCCACCCCACCCGTGGTTCCCTTTCTGCTAAGGTTTCGGCATATGCTGATGATGTCTGTATGATAGTTTCTGATGTGCCCTCTGGTGTTAGGGTACTGCATCATTTTTCCATATATTCTGATGTTCCTGGTACCTCCCTTAATACATTTAAAAACTTCTTGTACCCCTTACATAATTTGGTCCCTAAGTTCATGGATATGCAAGGTATTCCTGTATTGCTAGGACCAGTTCAGATTTTGGGCATTGTTTTTGGCAAGGGAGATAATGCACTTCTTAATTGGTCAGCCAGGATAGATCTGGTTAAGCCTAAGGTTGCGTGCTAGTGAAGTCCTGGCAACAAACTAAACCTAAGAAAGTTTCCATTGTTAAACATTGCTCCTCCCGGTTTTATACCTTATTGTGGCATACCATGTTCCTCTGCTTTGGAACCTACTTTACTTGATTTTTTTTCAGGTTATTTGGTAATAGTTTAAATCCATTAAAAGGGATGTCTTGTATTTGCCTATTGCACAAGGTGGGTTGAACTGTATAAATCCTATTACTTTTTATTATAGTGTTTTTTTTCACTGGAACTTGATTGATCTTCGCTGTCCTCAGTCTCTGTTATGGGTACTTTCTGCAGATCCATGGCTACCTAGATTGTTTGCTTGTTGGACGCTGTCAGATAGGCAAACATTGCACACTATTTCCTTCCCTGTTTATTTAAGGCCTGCCATTACAAAGCTTAATAAATGGAAAATACTTCCAGACCAAGTTTTCACTAGAAGTAGTAAGTATCTTTATGGTGTTTTGCAAACTCAGGCGCATTCTATTGTCCCTGTATTTCGGGATATTCCAGATTGTTATTCTGAATATCTTCTTAAAGGACTAGTGGATAAATTGATATCACCTTGACTGTGGGATGTATTGTGGCTTAGTAGTCATGGTCGGCTGAATGTTAAGGGTAATTCTAAACATAAAATGGTCTCTGAATGGATGTGCCCTAGGGATACGTGGTGGAACTCAGGAGGAAATGATGACCCATTTTTTCTCTCTTGTCCTTATGTACAACTTTTTGACAACCCTTGCTGACCAATGGGGACAGGCCTTTTGGCACAGTATTACTTATGTAGAGATTGTGGGGGGGGGTTCTTATTATGTCATATGCCAATGGATGCTGGTGTATTACGTCTTTTGTTTGCTATGTTTAAATTCCATTTGTGGCAGGTACGGTGTCAACTTACACTGAGGCAGGTTTATCAGTCTCCTCCTCAAGTACTTGAATGGGTTGAACAAAGATCTGCTTTCACACTGTAGTACAGAGCAAAAATGTTTGTCTAAAGCAATGTGGCTTATGAGGTGGAGGGAGGTACATTTTTGAAGGACAAAATTGGATGAATGTTATTTTTTTTTTGCTCATACACTGTATAGCACTTATTTTCATGTGTTGATTTCTGTATAGTTTATTTTCCTGGTTCCTTTAGTCTTATTTCTCTGATGATGTACTACTGTTGTTTTTTTTTTTTTCTCCCTATTGTTCATTTTGTATTTTTCAATGCTTGGTTGGTCTTATTATTGTTCTGTTTTATTAATAAAACCTTCCCCTACTCTTTTTCGATAAGTGCCATGGGATATTTAGCATCCACCTGAGCTACCACCAATCCAGGCAGATGGGACCTTGGTTTAACGTCTCATCCAAAAAGATGGCACCTCTGAAGTGCAGCACCCCCCCCCATGCTGCACTACAGTATCAGTATTGGGATATTAACCGTGCAAGATGAGAACTAAACACATATCCCTCTGATCACCCTGCCTCAGAGGCTAGTGCAAAGCCTATTGAGCTACTGACACTGCTTCAAATCACCAGTCTGTGTGTTTGAATTCTTAATGCTATGCTTACCCTCCAAGCAATTAGCAGCTTTTTGTTTCCTTATATTTGGAAGGCTAGGCCTGTAGTTCAATGGACAAGCAGCCAGCCACTCCCACTTCCTGACCTATATAAGCAGTTCCTCTCAACCACCTTCTGAAGTTTTTGTTCTTTGCAGCCGGAGGCTCTGTCAGTCTGTTCTCTGCAGCTGGCTGGGATCTACTGCCCCCCGCCTTGCTGCTTCATTTTCTGCTTGTCTCTACTGGTCTTCTGTGTTTGTTTCCTGTATCTGGTTTGTATTTTGCCTCCAGCTGTGTACTTCTTTCTGTTGTTTGTTCCCTGTTTCTATGTGTTTGTGTGTCTTTGGTTTTGCCTTTTGGGGGCTTTGTTTCTAAGCTCCTAGTATATTGCTAATCCAGAGCTCATGCTCCTTGCTCTCAATTACTTGCAATGCAATTGCCATCTTTATCTGTGTGTTTCAATTCAAACCATAGCTGCTCTTCATGCTACACACTTAATTGTTTTCATCTGATTCAGACTCACTTTAAACCCTAGCTATGCAGCTCAATCATGCTTTCTCAACTCATTCTACCTACCTTATTGCTGCAGTTCTATTGCACTGCCTGGTGATAGCTGCATTCAGAGCATTGCACCTCCCACCATCCTATATTTATTGAATTCTACAACTCATAGTTACTCAATACAGATGCTACTGTCTATGTTTGTACACTGCTATTATACTCTGAAGTCAGCTAACCTACTGATGATGCTGTAAACAAGTTTCAATATTTGCATGTGGGTCTCAGACCCTTCCATCACTTTCTTGTTTTCCCTACGGTGGGGACTTAGAAGTGTTTGGGGAGTCTTGGCCCATGTGGCTACTTAATTATGTTCTAAATCCTGCCTTTGCTGCCAAAAATCCTCAGAGGCTCAGATATTCCAGACTCGCGCTGGGTAGTGGTGAAGCCCAGGGCACAGCACAACCGCGCTGCACCAGGCATGGGATCAGGCGAGATTCAACGGTGCTGCGCCATGGCTCAGCACCGCTTGAATATGGCACAGAGGGCAGCACACTGTGTTGCACCATGTGCCATGCACTACAGCCACCTGCCTGTGGGTGGCTGGCATTTGAGCCTTTTTTTTGGCTCAACTTTGAGCACCAGCGTGCGGTGCATGTAGGGGTTGTGCCAGCATAAGCGCTGCTCATCTTGGGCTGACAAGACAGAGAACAGGAGCAGGGGGATGTGCCAGCACAAGTGCAGTTGAGCTAGGTGCATCACCTGTGATATTCAGCATGGGGCATACAAATGAGGCCGTTATGCATGCAAGGTGCAAATGGGGCCATTTGCATGTCATTATGGCCCCATTTGCATGCAATGCACCAATCCCCAGTGCCTGGCACCATGCCAGGCTGCAGCCATCAGGATTCAGCACCCTGAAGTGCCATTGCAGTCCCCCAGTCCTGTATGCCCAGGTATGGGCATATGTATATATATACATGATCCCTGGTGATCGTGGGCATTTGTAAGTTACAAGATCCCTGGTGGGTCCAGTAGGGAGTCCCCATTGCCTGATCATGGGCATGTGTGAGATAAGACCCTGGTGGTCCAATGGTACCCCTTCCCCACCCACCCACAGGGTCCTGCCACCCAGCACCCCCGTCTTCAGTGGGTGGCAGCCCCTTGCATGCCACCGCTGATGACCAGATGTATGATCTGTACACCTATTGGTCTCATCTGTGGACCATCGGCATGCAGATCCTCATTGTACTACATAGGCCCAATATGTGAATGAACATGTTCATTCACATGTCGAGCCTGTGTAGTACAGTATGGTCTGCAGCCCATTGATCCATGCAGTGGACCAATAGGTGTACAGATCATACTGTATGCTGTCATTCGGCAGGTGGCTGGGTGGCATGCAGGCAGGGTGCTGCCACCCGCCGATGATGGGGAGAGCTGGGTGGTGGGGGACCTCTGTGGATGGATGGGGAGTGGGGTACCACTGGACCACCAGGGATCTTATCTTTACATATGCCCATGATGGGGCAATGGGGGGCTTCCCACTGGACCACCAGGGATCTTATGTTTGCATATGCCTGCGATCGAGTGAGGGGGGGTTACCATTGGACTGCCAGAGTTCCCATGTAGTATGTATGTAGTTGTTTTTTTTAACCAGGTATAGCACACTAAGCTGAAAGCTTTTTTACAGGAATGACCAGGGAGCACAAGGAGGTTTAGTGACTTGCTCATTTTAGCACTACTGCCCGCGATCGGGCAACAAGGCGGGGGGGCACATGTCTACCAGGTCAGGGTGCTTGTGGATGGTGTACCTGCTGGCTGGGTGGCCACCCATGGCTGGCAGCTGTTGTGCTGCACCATGCACTACAGCTGCCTGCCTGTGGGTGGCCGGCATTTGAGATTTTTTTTGGCTCAACTTTGAGCACCAGCGCAGTGTGCATGTAGAGGTTTTAATAGCATATGCGCTGCACATCTCAGACTGAATATCGTGATGTGCTGCTATGCATGGCATGCCCCTGCATCTGCGCCCGATACATTACAAATGTGGCCCGGTTTTTTTTTCTCTCCTCCATGCCTCAGGTCATAACCATTAGTTAGCGTAGTTAGCATTCCCAAATTTCTTTAGATAGGTCCTACTGTTGGATGGAGGTGGATGGTGTCCCTACTGCCATTCCCTCTGTCCTTAGGAGGTCCCCTCATTCTCCAGTGCAACTCATCAAACTTATGCCATTGCTAACCTGTGCATCTCATTACATTATCAAGCTGCCTGATGCCTTATCTACTACTATGCCTCACACCTACTGATTGCTAACATGCTTCACACTACTACAATTCTTTTTGGGGTTCCTTCCTAAAGTATCTTTAGCCAAGGGAATCATCCCATGGCACCTGTATGGGTGGAACCCTCTTAGAGGGTTCCTTTCCTCTGGTACCCCTACAGGGTGGTAATTCCTCTGAAATAGAGAGTGCAAACGGCCAAAACCAAAGTAACACAGTTGCACAAGCATAACACTACACTGGTTGTGTAGCCATTGAATTAGTAGGCTAGGCCTGTAATTCAATGGACAAGTAGCCAGCCACTCCACTTCCTGACCCATATAAGCAGTTCCTCTCAGCCTCCTTCTGAAGCATTTTTTTGCCCGCCATCCTCCCTCCTCCTCCAGTGGCAGTGCTCTCTCTCCTGGGTTCCTTCCTAAAGTACCTTTAGCCAAGAGAATGCGTCCTTGGCACCTCTAGGGTGGAAACCTCTTAGAGGGTTCCTTGTCTTTGGTGCCCTACAGGGTGGTAATTCCTTTGGAATAGAGAGTGCTAATATCAAAAACAAAGTAACACAGTTGCACAAGCACAACACTATACTGGCTGCATAGCTCATTAAACTAATGTTTCCATCTGCATCAGGCTAAAAAGGCTTCTCTGTAGTGCTGGTTGAAGCTGGATTGTCTCCATCACCCATACTGAATATGACTTCTCCCAAGTTTTGCATGAATTCAAGATAGAAAAACTTAATCAGATGGAAGGTTAATTAAGGAAGAGCATCACTAAACCACAAAACCACTACATGAGCTAATGGACTAAGTTTGGCAATAGGTAATATCCCTTATGATGTCTACAAAGACTTTCTTTTCTGTATGTTACAAAAATAAAGTATTTCTCACCAAATGAAAAAAATCTAGTTTCTTAAATGTGTTATAAATTCCAGGTGTCTGCTGTTTCTAGCATAGCAACGTGGCAAACTAACTACAATCACTCTCCCAAACAGGTGTTGCCCGCAAGCTGCTAGTTTCATGCAGAGGTGGTGCAGGGAAAAATGGCTTGCCAAAGCCATATTAATCACATAAACTGTTTCCAAAGAGAAGTTATTTTTCCCACACTCTAATTCCAGCCAAAAACTACTGCCTCCCAGTAATAGCACCAAAGCCCAAATGCACAGTTATCAAAAATAGTAAATGTACCAGATATTTCCACTATACATAAAATATTCAGCATGACTTGAATGCTAGTATGACTATATTTTATTATATCTTCTACAGACTTTTCTCAGCTGACTTATTGCAGTGTTAAACAGTTGTAACAGCAGGCTGTGTTTCTATATTAACATCCATCAAACTCCTTCATAGTTCCATCACAGTTGTAAACTTCACCAACATGCAGCATATGCTCACAGTCACACAGTATGGAAGTGGTGGCTCTGGGATTTGAACCCAGTTATCCAGGTTTGCAGTTCAGTGCTCTTAACCACTATGCTATACTGCCTCCCCATCAGACATCGGAACACAACAGTAAAATCAGTAGTAGCATTCTACATGCAGGGCCCTGCTGAAGAAAATAGATCACATCTGATTTTTCTTGCTCAGGGAAGGGGGTGGGCGCTACAGTTGACAATCCCAAGGAATAGGCTGCCTACTAGCAAAAAGAAAATGCCCAAATGCCTCAAAACTAGCTGTAACTGTGCAAAAGTCAGGGTTGTACAAACAATGCTGTAAAATAAGGTGTACTTAGAAATAAATTCAGCTGTATGAGCTGTTGCCCATACTGTGAGCCATCCACTACTCACTCACCCTAGCACTTCACTATCACTAGCTTCATCAGGAGGCATCAGGTTCCTAAGATACCTGGTGAGACAAGCATCAGAAAAAAAAAGCCTGGCCTGAAACTTATTTTTATTTTATTTATTTTACAATTGTTTTGACCAGAAAAGACACACTAAGCCAAGACTTGTTTTCAGGTGTGTCCTGGGAGCATGGGGAAGTTAATTGACTTGCTCATGGTCACACAGTATAGAAGTGGTGGCTCTGGGATTTGAACCCAGTTCTCCAGCTTTGCAGTTCAGTGCTCTTAACCACTATGCTATACTGCCTCCCCGTCAGTCATCGGAACCCAACAGTAAAATCAATTGTAGCATTCTACTTGCAGGGACCTGCTGAAGAAAATAGATCACATCTGATTTTTCTTGCTCAGGGAAGGGGTGGGCACTACAATTGATAATCCCAAGAACACCCCACCATTGATTCACCAAGACTCTGGAAACCCAAACCCTGTTTTTCATTTCCTATTTTGCATGCTTTGTATTCTTCAACCCTAATGTCTGCATTAACATAGTTTTTGCAATATATTTCTTTCTTTTGCAATAGTGGAATCATATCCCCATTCAGGCATGTCCCTTTGGGACCTGCATGAAATGAAATAAACCAAATAGTGGAGATATTTCTAGCCCTGCTTCAATGACCAACTAACAAACCAGAAAAAGATGCACACAAACAGACACACTCAACCTCCCAGCCTTCACATCTCCTCAGTAGTAAGTCTACCCATTCACCATTGCTGCAATGGGGGGAAGAGCCTCAAGGATGGGATGAGCCGAGGCTGCACCTTTGCCCATCCTTCCCAGCCCCCACCCCTCACATCACTTTAGTGGTCATCTATCTAGTCACTGTTGCTACAATTTATTTTATTTATTTATTTATTGAACATTTTGGGTTTACAACCTTTGAGTCAGAGACTCATTTCGAAGGCACCATGTCAGTAGACAAGTATACAACAGTTAGGTCAACATACAGTTTGGGTACATAATATTTTACAGTAGGTAAGCATTGGAACAAGAGACAGTCACAGCCAGGATACAGGCCGGACAGAGTCGAGTACAACAGTTAGGCCAACATATACAGTTTGGGTACAAATGATTTACAGTAAATACAGTACTGTTTTACAGTAGATAAGCAATGGGGGCATGGTGGGTGGAGAATAGACACAAGAATGGGATGGGCCTAGGCTGCACCTTGACCCATCCCTCTCAACCCCCAACCTACCCCTCACATCACCTAAGTGGTTGTCTGTAGATCATCTGTTTCTGCAATGGGGGGGTGAGGAAGAGATGTGAGAAGTAGATGGGCCGACACTGCACCTCAGCTGATCCCCCCATGCAGCTTATTTCCTCATTGTTTATCTGTTCATTTACTGTTGCTGTAATGTGTGTGTGGGGGGGGGGTCACAGTAGTGGTTGTCTGTACATTGACTTTTGCTGCAATGGTAGAGAAGAGACATGAGAATGGACCTCAGCCCATTCACCCCCATCACATCTTCTCAGTAGTCATCTGTTCTTTCACTGTTGCCGTAATGTGAGGGGGAGGGTCGTAGAAGGGGATAGGCCTTAACCACCACCTCACCCCTCACATCACTTTAGTTGTCATCATTTCAGTCATAATTGCTAAAAGGCGGGGGGGGGAGTGGCCTTGGAATGTGCCACACCCCATCCCCCACCTCCTTTCACCTATGGTGTGAGTGTGTATATATGAGGATTAAAAATAATGATCTCAAAAACCAGATATTAACCACATAAAAATATTTTTTTTCCTATGTATGTATGACTTAAACGAAAACTACGCTCTCATATATTCTAAATGTTCTTTGTTTCCATGTCAAAAGACAACTCTTTTCATGTAGCTGTTAAAGATATATGCAACTGCTTTAGTCAGTTTTCACAGTTCATACTAGGCCCTGTTACTGTCCTGGGAGGCTCCATTTTGTGGTTGTTGAAATCCCATTGTCCCTGAGAGCTGCATTAGCATATGAGAACATGATGCATAATCACCCTTTAAACTCCCCAGTATACCTGTCTGCTTAATTTGTCTTCAAAGAAACAAGCTGCAAGAAGGTGTGAAATACCACATTTACCTTCAGTGAGCTTTGCAAACTACAGAATCTGAGATATAATGCAGTTTTTTTCCCTTTAAACTCCATTCAGTTTATGAGTTTCCAGAGAGTTTTTTCCAGGGTATTTGTTCTTTCAGCATAGAGATACATGATATAAATGGTTGATGTGACATCATGTTCTCATATGCTAATGCAGTTCTCATAGACAGTGACATTTCAACAGCCATGAAATGGAGACCCCCCAGGGCAATCACAGGAGCTACCATAAGCAGTGAAAACAAACTAAGGCTAACACATATAGCCCTAACAGCTGCAGTAAAGGAGTTATCTGTTGACATGGAAATAAATAAAATTTAAATGATATGAGGGTGTAGTTTTCCTTTAATAAGAACGCAAATATATTTCATATAAACATGTTTTCAAAATAAGAACACGTGGCTCTAATAGTTAAGCATTCATATTACTTGACTTTCACCAATTTCCCATTTCTGTAAATAAAACTAACAAACTGTAAAAAGGGCTCAAAAGCATACTATTTAAAACATTTAAAGGCAAACACATGCTATTAGGGACAACAATTTTGCATATTTAGTATTTTTTCAATGAGCAATGGTTTGACCATTTTCCTGTGTTTGCATTGCTAAGTCATATGAACACATAACTTTTATGATAGGAACACATGGTTTCAACATAAAAACACATGGTTTTAATAGTTATGCATATTATCAGATTTCTTCAATTATTAGCCATGACTTATAATATACCTGGCTAATTTCACAGCTGTTATAAGAGGATGGCTAATAATCAAAGGCAGCTTGCAATCAGTCACTCAGTTAGTTGGAAGACTTTAAAAGAGCTGTCAGCTGTCAGTAAAAAGCAGTGGCTGACAGCAGCTGTCAGTTTACCTGTGTCAGACCATTGGTAAAAGCATCTAAAAATGTCCAAAAGAAAGGCTTATAATTTTTAAATAAGCTGTTGCTAAGCATGCTGTTCTTGAAGGCAGTTGCCCTGTTGCTGCTGCCTTAAATGTGGATGAAAAACAGTTGTGGGAGTAGTGAAAAAAGCTGTGACTTTTGGAGGAGAAACTGTCAGCCTCTGACTCATGGTGAACAACAAGAAATGGCAGAGACTCAATGGTGGAGGTCGCTAGTGCTGGTATCCAGAGTCTAAAAGTGATCTGGCACCCTGGATCTCCATCCAATGCGAGCAGCATATGTGGGGTCATGAGAAAATCAGTCGCACTAAAAGCCACATTAATAATTCAGGAGTCTACATTTCATGCCAGCCATGGCTGGGTAAATAAATATCTATGATGTTGGGGTTTCCAATGAGACAAAAGACCACTGTTGGCCCAAAGCTTCCAAAATTCCCTAAGGTGGTCAAGTGCATTAAGTTCTGCAGTTGGCAAATAAAAAGATCAAAAGATCCCTCTTTCCAGTATCAGCAACATGGATGAAACTGCAATTTGGGCAGACATTCTAAGAAACTGCACCATAGATGCTGTCATTACCAAATTGGTCCCCTTCTCACTATTATCCATGAGAAACAGTGAATCACTGTTTCTCTTACTGCAATGGCTGATGGCCAAAACTACCCCCATGATTGTCAAGGGTAAATGACTGCCCAAGGATGTCATGAATTTCCTCACTGTTGTTACTGGTTTCTCCAGTGATGAATGAATGAGGAGCTGACACTGCAATGGATGGTTAAACTCTGAGGCAGCATCAGTTTTACTCAATGCCTCCTTGTTGGAACACTTTTCAATGCCACCATTGGCCCAGCTGTAAAAAATATGCCAAAAGCTTAAATTATAATGGCTGCCATTCCAGGGTGCTACTAAGCTTCCAGTCTGCTGACATCTCATGGAATACCCTTTCAAGGCTACATATCAGGAGCGCTATGACGCCTGGCTGGTTATGGAGCAGCATGACCAGAGCAGTTGAAATCCCAGAGCCCCATCCCGAGAGAAGATGCTGGAGTGGGTAAGACATACTGGCAGAGTGTCAGCAAGAAAGTGATTAAGGCATTTGATGTAATGTAATACCTTACTCAGTATCTTATTGTTTACTTTTATTTATGTTACTAGTTATCATTTTTATTTTAGGTCTGCAGCGTTTCTGGTGTAGATCCTGACGTAATCTCCTGCACCAGAGAAATGGCATGGCGACAAGTGCAAGAGAACTACTAGTGAGAGAGTTTTGCGCCTCATCTGTACTGCACCAGCTCTGGAAACTTCAGCTTCAGCTTCTGTCAGTGAGCAGACAGAAAAGTCTTGTCTGATGCCTGCGTCGGAATTGGAATTTGACAGCAATTCTGATGAGGGGAAAGGAGAATACAACAGACAGCGAGGATGAATTGGATAAATGTACCTGATCACATAGGTTGGCATGGACAGCATACTTGTCGTGGGCAGATGGTGGGACAGGATTTACAGAAAGTTAGATGTAAAAATATATTTTTTTAAAATATATAGTTAGTAACACTAAATAAATAAGACTAACTGCTGAATTACTGGATTACTTGATTACAATTGCAGAAGTAAGTTTTTTTTTAGACCAGCAAGGGTATCAGGTATCAGTGGTGTAGGGATCAGTAGGTGATGGGAATGCAAATGATTAAACTACTTCACACTTTGTAATGAATTAGTAATGAATGAAGTCTGCAATACTGCAGTAAAAGTTTTGTTTGAGCTTGCTTGTGATATGTGCACAGTGGTACATACATCAGCGGTCACAGTAAACCTCTAATACCTTGAATATTAACCATAGTTACTGTTCAATGGGAACTTTTATTACAAATTGAATGAGCTAGGTGTGGCTATTACTAGAGGGTGGTTTAGAATTGAGGGTGGCTTATAATCAAAGAAATACAATACTTGAATTTCAACAATTTCCAATTTCTAAATAAAACTAACAAATCTGTAAATGGATTCAAAAGCACACTATTTACAACTTTTAAGGTAAACACATGTTATTAGGGACAACAATTTTACATATGTATTATTTTTTCAAGCAGCAATGGTTTGACTATTTTTCTTGCATTGTCATTGCTTATAGGAATGCATGTGTTTTACAATACAAACACATGATTTCAACATACAAACACAGGAATGTAATATAGACAGGTGTACCGGCCTTATCTTTCGATTTACGATGCAGAGGTTGCTATCTCTGCACATTCCTATGTAGACAGACCTCACCTTTCAGAATTTGCTTGTTACCCCCAAGAAAATTGGTGGATGGCCTGCGGGGGCCTGTTTCTTATTTTGGATGTTGTGGGCCCTCCAGACCCCATGGCTCGGCCTAGAAATGCCTGATTTACAATTCCAAGGTGTCATTTTCTACATTTATTGCCATGCCAAGTTGGATGGAACAACTTAAAAAATCCAAAATGGCCACCAAAATCCAATATGGCCATCATATTGCTAGTAAATACTTGATTCGCTAATCATTTCCAAATCCCTAACTTCCAAGATACTGATTATCAATGATTCATGAACATCTATATATTGAATATTCATGAACATTTATGATATCTATATATTACTTTGAGGCTCCCTGTTAGACACAGGTCCAAATGCACACATTAATACTACATAAAACAATTGAATTCACGAGGCACTTTACTGATAAAATAGTTTGAAGTACGTGCAGTAATGCTTAAAATCTAAATGTTGTATGTGCTGATTTGTTGTTTAGAATTAAGTCATTTTATCAATGATTTGACCCACTATAAATATTTTGGGTCAACAGTACACCTTGGTTATAATGTCCAGTTTTGAAGTCATTATATTGGAGTCCACTCTGGATCTGAACTGTCACATTCACTCCTGAAGCTTGAAGATTCGTCTGCAGAAGTTTGTTCATCAGCTGCTCTGAGCTGCAAATCTGGTGACATCCAGCAGACCAGACCTGGGTTTGAATCCCACAGCTTCCACTTGCATACTGTGTGACCCTGAGCAAGTCACTTAACTTCCTTGTGCTCCCAGGTCGCACTTGGAAACAAGCTCTGGCTTAGTGTGCCTTTCCTGGTTAAACAATTTCCCCCTTTCCCTTATAATTTTCAGTGTCATCATCTCCTGTACAATCAGTCATTGGCGCTGTGGTCGAAGGTTTTTTTTTGTCTTCTGTATGTGCCTTTGAGGTGTTGACTCACCTTCGTCATCTGCCTCATCTCCGTTCCTTGCACATCATTGGCCTGCTAACCTTCTGCCCTTTCTTCTATGACGTTGGATGTCAGGTAACTTAAACCCAGTAAACCACACAGGTTTCGGTGTTTCATCCTCTCGTTTCTATCCTGACAAACAAGGGTCAACTTTTGGGGATTCCGGCTCTGTACAGTGGCACCAATAGTAGGCTATGAGATTTGCTCTCTTTATGTGTTGACATAGGCTCCCTGGGTCTAGTAGAATCATTTGCGTAGTCTTCACTTTCAGGTTATTCTATTGCCTTACTCATGTGTCTACCAGATCCTCTCCTCTTGTACCATTTTACATGCAGTGTTGAATGAAGATCTTGATGTTTTGTTCAGTGTCTTGTGAAGCATACAGTATGTGTTTTCCCCAAGCTCTGAAAGGAGATTTATTCTTTCTTTGACCCTGTGCGAGTGTTGAAAGACTAATTTCTTTGATACCTTGTAGAAGTAACTCGCTGCATTGCTTCCAGAGACAGCGTGGTATGCTGGCAAATTGAGACTTGCAGTGTGTCCAATGTGATCATATATAGATCCTATGTTTACAAATATGTCAGGGTCAATTTGGAGCATCCATGGTGAATCTGGAAGAGTCTTTGTGAAAGTGTAAACCATCAGGATGAGGACGTCTGTATCGACGAGAACCGGGCCTTTTGCAAAAGCAGAATGCAGCACTATCCTCATATCTGCCTCCTCATGGTTGCAGGAAAACAGGAATTCTTCTGAATCTGGATAAATAGTATATGTGCTTCTGCCATTGCTTATAGTAAGTGGGTTTCGTAAGTTTCTTCTGACATCCTCTTGTCTAACATACTCATTGAAGCACTGTATAAGATCTGTTTTGTTGTTGTGAAGGTACTGCTGATACACCTTTCCATGTGGCATCTCTTGCGAATCTGATCCCATGTGAAGTCACATTCCTCCTCTTCCTACTGCTCACTCAGCTCAATCTTGTCATTTCATTGAGAACTCCTGATCATCCTTATAATTATCAAAAATGATGATGACTTCCACTGGGTTTTCTGTAGATGGAGGTGTGAATGCGACAAGAAGTGCTTTCCAAAGGCTGTCCCATGTACGCTGTGCAGGAACTGCTCTGACCATCGCCATGGCGTTGTATATGTACACTGAGCGTAACAGAGGATGGGAAGAACTTCAAACTTCTGCTTCATCGATGAGATAATTTCTTAAGACATGTTTGGTATTAGGTTTGTAGAGGTTTTCATCTGGAGTTGCTATTGCAAGAGGATATATTGTGAGCGGATGGAGCACTTTGCAACAATGATACTGAGAGCCTGATGGTCTTCTTTTGCAAGAGTGAGTCTGCTTATGCTTTTTCTTCTTGTCCATTCCCGTGGAAATTCCACTATGTTTAATGGGCTTGAAGAAACCAACTTTCCTTGATAGGAGGTGTTCGTTTATAAATGCACTCAACACAACTTCCTCTGTAGCTCTTGCCTTCAAAGGCTCTCTACTATTGCTGGCAGTATCTCAATGCCGCTATGGGTGTGTCATGCTATACTCTGACATGGATCTGAATATGCATGAAGTTTCTTCACTAGCTCTTTAACTTGACCATCATATTTCTTCATGGCACCATATGTCAACTCATTGTGTGTGACCAATGTTTACAGAAGCATCTTCTCCTTCAGTGACAAATGAATTATAGCAAGCTTGTGGGAATTCAAACGAAGTCACCAGCAGCTTCTTCAGTCGACTGTAACTGCTCTCGTGGGTCATCCCCACCTTGACCTCTCTGTTGATTGAAACCTCAGTCACTTGGTCACCAGGTATTATGCAGAATGCCTCACTGGACAGACTAGCCCACTGCCATATTCCTGCAGTTCATTGTATGTGTTCTTATTGATGGTTTTCAGTTTGAGGAGGTCTACATGATGCCACGTCAAATACCAAGAGTAATTTTGATAGTTGAATGCAAACAGTAAGGTAGACTATCTCACTGAGCCTGCAGATGCAAGTTCAGATTCGTGTGTCTGTATGTGGTGACCTGGGTGAGAAGAGAGCTGGTGTCACCAATGTAGCTTGTCATCCACTGTCCCTTGGTGCAAGAGGTTTCCAGCATTCATGACTGCACTTCTGGGAAAGATTCATCCAAGAGAACAAGATCCAGGGATTCTGCTGATACAGATCTTCTCATGTTGATCAGCTTTTCTTGTAGTCCGTCAGTTAGTGAGCCATGAATCTTGGATCCCATGAATCATAGGAGAGCCTCGAGGGACTGTTTATGTAACCTCATCAGTCTAGAATAATGGCATCCTTCCAAGGCCTGGTCAACAGATCCATCCGCTATTATCCCAGCCTGAACCCACCAGTCACAAAGTCCCATAGCACAGTATCACTTGTAGAGGATCTTCTGCCTCACCTTCAGTTCATGAAATCCTCCCATCAGATTAACCACTTTTGTATATTTTTCTTTTTTCCACATTATTTGTGCAATCTTGTAGAAAACTGCATGATTGCTATGGCTGAAGATGTGGTCAATTTGTAGGTCATCCATTAGGTCCATGAGAAAGTCAAGGTAATATTTGCAAACTGCATCATCTGGTTCACATGGTATAATGCACAGGAAATCAGGTTCAGATATGAAGGCAGTGGTCAATGTTGCTTTTTTATTGAAAGCTGTCCAGGATCCTAGGACTGGAAGAACTTCATCTTCTCTGAAGATTCTATGCTTGCTGCCAGAGCCCAAATACAATCTTTGCTCAAACAAAGATCAAGCTCAGTCCTTCTTTCATTCTCATCATAGGATGGGATGATCAGTAGGGGTTTCTCTTTACTATTTATAATCCCCATAGTCAATAGGTTCTGAGTTCTAAAAGGTTCCCTGGACTTCTTTTGTTAAGCTGCTTGGAGTGCTCTGGTCTTGTACTGGAAAATCACAGATGACAACAGGATGCAAAATGTAGGGTACATATACCATTGAGTTAGTGTCATGTGTTGTTGAGACTACTGTTAATGGCTGTTGCTTACCATCTGAGTTACCAATTGTGACATGAGTTGGCTCTCCAGGCGGAATGCGTGTGCAGTACTTTTTCCTCAGATTTACTATCATAGGGCCAATTTCTTGTTTTGTCTTCTGACGTCTGTGTAAGAAATACCATCCCCAGAATGATGTAGAAGGTTGACTGCTTCTTTACTTTCGGTGAAACAATGAATGACCATGGATAGAACTATCGACTTTGGAGAATGTTCTCTGGTAATGAGGCATTGTCAGTCACTAGCAATGGACCATATCTTGGTAGCTTGAATTTCTGTTGGGATGGTCACATAACCTAGAGCATTAATCTTCTTTGAAGGGCTTATAGAGAGCTATCGCATTGATGATTTCTGGAACAGGTTCATAATTATCAAGCTCAGAAAGCAAGTCTTGTGTGCCATAGGAAACTGTGGTGACTCAATTTGTCTATCTTTTAATTTCCGATTGATCATCTTTGCAAATGCCTTGGTGATGTCACTATCTTTGAGCCCAGCTCCTCTCAAGGTTGCCAAAGAATAATAAAGTGGGTTTACTTTTGTTGAGTGAAGAATGAGGGGATTCCTGTGTATCTCCTTCCCTGCAGTAAAACCTATCTCATCTCCAAATTCACTGCTGATAAGATTCAACTGAAATGTGTGATTTATTCCAACATCTTGTTCGCATCCATGGAACTCATAGAGGTTATGAAGATCCTCCAGTAACTCTGGGAGTAAATAGCAACATTTCTGCTCAACAACCTTTCTTCTCATGATTTGAAGAAACTCAGTTTCAGCACTCTTTGTGTGAATGCTTTCCAATACGCCTGGTGTTTGTCTCTCTCATTTGCAGACATAAATGAAAGTGTTGTAAGAACTTTGATGGTATTTGATGTCTGCAGCAAAGACATCAACATTTGCTGTAGCGACCTTCAAACATTTGGCTGCACCAGACAAAAGAACATCATCGGAATTTTCATTGTGTAACATGCTTTTGTGCAATGTAATCTTTCCTTCTTCAAGTTCAACTTTTGAGTTTTTTTCTGTATTTTCTCTCTTTTTCCTTTTTTTTATCACAGACAAAGCAGGTCTCATCCTTCTTAAATTCCAATGATTTCCTTTACATCAAATTACATGGACTGCTTCACTGCTTCTGGACATCTGTGGTATGGGTATGCTGGAGAATTTAGCTTCAGAAGATTGATCAAAGAAAGCTGTTTCATTGAGTTGATGTTTAATTTCTTCACTGGTGAAATTTTGGTGACACCTTGTATGAACAAGTAGGCCTGTTTCTCCAGGGCTGGGGAAGCTGGTCAAGGATTTTATTCCATATGCAGTTGAAGTTTCTGGCATACTTGGAAGTTGGTTTGTGACTGACCATTTCTCTGCAAAAGCCTTGAAGGTATTCAGCCCATTCTCTCCTAACATTTGTTGCAGTTCCAGTATCTCTAATTTGGTTCTCACAAAGAACACAGGTAGGCAAATTGAATGGATTGACCAGTCCAACAGGTACAGCTAGAGGACTATCTATGTTTCTGAAATAGAAACAGAAAATAAAATTAAAACTAGAAATACAAACTAAACAGGCATACAACATACATGAACACACCATGCAATCCTGTGAACAAAGTGGCAAATTCTCATAGAGTGGATGCAATTTTGGGTCAATGGCACAAACAAGCAGATTGATGCATTATGCATTGTTTACTCATATTTATGTTCTATTATATTAATTTAATATGTGTTTATATTAAACGTAATAATAATAATAAACTTCCCATTCATGAATCATTGATAATCGATATCTTGGAAGCTAGGGATTTGGAAATTATTAGCAAATCAAGTATTTACTAGCGATATGGTGGCCATATTGGATTTTGGTGGCCATTTTGGATTTTCTAAGTTGTTCCATCCAACTTTGCATGACAATAAATGTAGAAAATTATACCTTGGAATTGTAAATCGGGCATTCCTAGGAAAAGCTATGGGACCCAGTGGGCCCACAACATCCAAAATCAAAAATAGGCACCCGAGGGGCCATCCAACAATTTTCTTGGGGGTAACAAGCAAATTCTGAAAGGTGAGGTCTATCTACACAGGAATCTGCAGAGATACCAATCTCTGCATTGTAAATTGAAAGATTAGGCCGGTACACCTGTCTAATAATTATGTGTTCATATTACGTGAATTTCAACACATTCCGATTTCTCTAAATAAAACTTAAATCTGTAAAAATTACTTAGAAGCATGCAACTTACAACTTTTAATGGCAATCCCATGCTATCAGAAACAACAATTTTACATATTTAGTATTTTTTCAATGAGCAGCAATTTTTTTTGTTTTTCCAGCATTCAATTTCTGAGTCATTCAAACGCATAATTGTTACAATACAAACACATGGTTTCAACCTATGGACACATGGATTTAATAGTTATGTGTTGAAATCATGTGAATTTCAACACTTTCAGATTTCTCTACACAATCTGTTAGCAGTGCTTAAAAGCACATTACTTAAAATCTTTAAAGGCAAGCACATGCTATCAGGGACAACAATTTTACATATTTAGCCTCTTTTCAATGAGCAATGGTTTGAACATTTTTCCTGTGTTCACATCACCAAGTCATAAGAAAGCATGACTTTTGCAATACGAACACATGGTTTTTGTTATGAACATATATACAGACGTGTTTGCAAAAATTAATTTATTTTTTGAACACGTGTTTTTTTAACTGTGCATGGTCAGAAGCAGAACTGTTTTTCTTTAATATTTTAAAAACTACTAAAGTTTAGGACATGAAACATCTCTGGATGAGGGGGACAAGTAGGGAGGAGGGGAAGGGGCAGACTCGATGGGCCAAGAGGGTCCTTTTCTGCCATCACATTTCTATGAGTCTATGAAAAACCACAAAAGTGCACACCTCGGGGCAAACTCTATCAAACCTGCAAGTTTCAGGTTTCAAAATCTAGTACATTTTTAGTTACAGAGGAGCAAAAAGGTCTTAATTTATGCAATTTTGGGGTTTATTGCTGCTCTGTAACTTTGCCCTGGTGAACAGATCACCAAGAAACTGTCAGGATCCAGAGATCCTAGCACCATATCTGTGCTTTCCAATTTCCAAGTAATTCTGCTGAATGGGGGCAAAGGTATTAAGGTGCACAAATTGGGGTTTAACATTAAAGTGCTTCCTCAGCCCTAATATACAGGCAATACTGCACCTACATAAATGCAGACATTAGGGTTGAAGAACACAAAGTGCACAAAGTAGGGAAATGAAAAACATTAGGGTTTGGGGTCTCCAGAGTCTTGTCAAATCAGTGGTAGGTTGCACCTTGGGTACTAGGTTAACACGTCGAATCCAACTAGAGCACAGTCAAACACCACATATGAACTACAGCACTACAAAGCTAGTGTTCTACAAAACACCAACTGCAAAAAAGCCAATGGTAGCAGTCAAAAACATACCTACCCCTACCATGGCTAACAAAACACAAATGAATGTCATTTTTTTGGTTGGCTTCACCACTGCACCCCCGAACCAAAGATAGCAAACTTCACAGGGGGTGTAATTCAGAGATGGGGAGGAACTTGGGGGGGATTGTATCTGTGAGGGTGGGGGCAACAGTGCAGGGTGGAAGGAGAAGTCACAAAAGATAAAACTTTGGAGGGGGAAGAAAAAGGACACCAGACAGAAGATCAAGAACAGAACCCTGGTCTCTGGGATGCTCTGCCACCATAGCCGCTCATGGCCTTAGCCCTCTGCACCATGGGAGCAACTCAGCAAAGCACCCTACAGCTTGCCAGTTCTCTTCATCCCATGTCATGATAGCTACAGGGATCATGTTAAGTGACTTGCACTACACTATTCCTGTAGCTGTCATGTCAGTTGCTGTAATTGCAGTGAAGATTTTTATGCGCTGTAATTCTGGTGACTTATTCACCAGGTACATGTTCCTTGTAGTTGTCAACCCTAATACCCTCCATCCCACGGAGGTAGAGAAGTATGACTTGCCACATTGCCAACAGAATCAGCCATACCATAGCTTTCTTCACCCAGGGCCCTGGGTGAAGAAAAGAGATCATGCCTGACCTTGTTTTCACAGGGGAGGGGGTGGGCATTAGGATTGCCAACCCTAAGAAACACCCCACCACTTACTTGCTAAGACACATGATGACACAAACGCAGTAGCACTGATGTGCTGCCTTCATGGATGCCTTTGGTTGCATAAGTGCAGGCCCCACAGGAGCCTGCGCTTCTGCAGCCAGAAGTGTATGCATGTCTTACAGCATGCATGAGTACCTGTGGCTGCAGAAGTGCTGGCCCCAGAGGGGTACCCCTATAGTTAGGGTTGAGTAGGGTGTTTAATGTTGAACCTATAAATTTGCACCTTACTAGTGTTGCCCCTTTGCAATGGAATTGCATTAAATTTTGTATGTGCAGTCTGGGGGGCAGGGTCTTTGATTTGGCACATTTTGTGCTGGTTGGATGTTCAGATTCCATAGTGCAAAAACTGGACAAATCAGGGGGTTTTGCTGTTTTTTTTTCTCATCTACAGCCCAGATGGTTTGGAATTTGTTCTGAAATGTCCAGGGTAGAAAGGACTTGCTCCAGAATGATGTCTTTCATTGGCTCGGTGAACAAATATTAATCCATTCTCAAGTTACAAGGATTTGAAATTTCAGTTCTGAGCATACCCAGTAGGGTCTTTCATTTATATGTTTCATACAAAGAAGAAATCCTGGCTCATGAAAGAAGATTCTTCTTTTGTGAGCTGAAATTCTTCCCTAGAGAGAAAAATTCTTGTTTTGTATGGTGGCCATCTTGTTTTGGTTAAAAAAAATTGAAAATTCATTAAATGATGCCCTGCAGAAAAACAAAGACATGAATCTTGCTAAACAGAACCCATTTAGCTCAACTCTGGGCTTGGTTTTTCAAAAAGGACCTGAAAAATATGGTTCGGGACATCCCAAAATCCTTACCAGGCTTGTTTCATGAGACAAATTTCTTGTTTTGTGACATTCATGAAAAAAGTTTACAGTCTCATAAAACAAGTTTTTTGGCTCATGAAGGAAGATGGTAGGACTTAGCTTTTTGGTGGTTGTTGTTTCCTGAGTTGAGTTCCCTCTTTCTTGAGTCATAAATAACTCATGGAACAAGAACATTGGCTCATGAAATGATGTTGGAACTTAATTTTTTTCCATTCTTGTTTCACGAGGGGGCTGTTGTTTCATGAGTCACAACACAACTCATGACTCAATAAGGTCAGCTAATGAAACAAGATGGGATTTGTTTATTTTTCAATCTTGTTTTGTGAGCCAACCTCCTTGTTTTGTGGCTCATGACAGTAGGCTGCTCACTCATGTAACAAGTTTGGAAGAAAACTAAGTCCCACCATCTTAGTTCATGAGCCAACTTGCTTGTGTCGTGAATTGTTTCATGACTCATGAAACAACAGGCCACCTCACAAAACAAGAATGGGAAAAAAACTAAGTTCCACTATCTTTTTTCATGAGCCAACTTTCTTGTTTCATGAGTTATTTTGTGAGTCATGAAAGAAGGAGCTCAGCTCATGAACGAACCATGAACAAACAAATATCACCACCCTCTTTCATAAGCCAAGATTCTTCTTTCATGAGCCTCACAAAACAAGACAGCCAGCTCACAAAAGATAAATATTGGCTCACAAAATATTTTTTTTACATTAAAAGAATTACAAGTTTTGTTCATAATGCTGCCATTTTTAAATGTTTCAAAGCCAAATTTTCAATATGTACTTTTATAACCCTACATCAAGAGCCATGGTGGAAACATACTTGCAACCTGACCCATAAGGTCATTTCTCTGCTGTTCTGCACAGTCATGTTTTTACCATGATTTGACAAATGTGTCAACTGTTCATGATGCATGGTTATAAAAATTCTATGTTGAAATTTTTGGTTGAAAATAATGATAAACAACAAAGTTATGATGTGAGGACACTACATGTGCATTTGTAGCTGCATAGTGGCATAAGGCCTAGACAGACCCACATTTTGATATGCAGGTGGACCTCTCACATGGAGGTCCCTTTGCATCTGGATCTGTAGCTGCACAGAAGTGAAGGGTCTGAAGGGGCCTGTACTGCTTAATGGCAGATGGACACCTGATGTGGTGCAGGGATCAGAGGGCAATTCATGACTGAATGTGGAGGTAGATTGACCCACTGACTCATGTGCATCTGTACCAATGGACTTACTTGGCATGCTGCAAGGAAGGTGATTTGCATCTTCATGTGAAGTGACAGAACCAGATGGACTCTTATATAGCATATGTCCTTGCGGGCATTCAGTGTCTCCATTCAGAAGATATAGAATCACAGCATCTGTAGGTGCTGTGCTTCTGAAGGTATGTGGTTCCACTGACTTGATGCATTTTAGAGATGTCCTTGTATGTCTCTGTCTCTACCTGCAGTTACCCACTGACTTCATCCATTGCCTGGAGAGTGATGCATATGCGGATGTGTACTGATAGAAGTGCAGGACCTGGAGGATCTTGTGCTTATTTTTATTTATTTCATTTTTGTTGACCGGGTAAGTGCACTAGCCAAATCCTGCCTATTTTCAGGCATGACCCAGGAGAGGGGGATACAGATGAATGCCAACTGACCGTGAACCAGATTAAGCTGTTGGTGGTATTTTTAGTGAATGAGGGAAATTTGGCCAGGACACCAGGGACATTTCCCTACTCTTTTTTTCCATAAGTGCCATGGGATCTTTAACATCCACCTGAACAACCACCAATCCAAGCAGATGGGACCTTGGTTTAACATCTTATCTGAAAGATGGCACCTGAGAAGTACAGCACCCTCTAATGCTGCACTACAGTGTCAGTACTGGGATATTAACCTAAGTGCCAGATGTGGGAACTGAACCCACAGCCCTCTGATCTCCGGCCTCAGAGGTGAATGTGCTACCTACTGAGCCACTGACACTGCTTCTGCAGCCATATGTAATCTTCACTTACCATGTAATATGTTTTAGAAATAAAAACATGAAAATAAATAATAAACAAAAGAAGGGGGCCAGCCTGGTGGTGCTGAGGGTTGAGGCACTGGACGCCACACCTTGCACCACACCGGTGATCCGGGTTCAGAATGAGCTCGGCCATCGGGGTCGGCAGGGCAGGAAAGGATTGAATGTTCAGAGGACTGCCTCCTTCCTAGGAGAAAGGAGGAGGACAATGATCCTGCTATCTGGTGACCCCAGTAGAGACTGGGGGTATAGCAGTAGTCAGGATCCAGGCAACAGGGATTGGTTGCAGTGGCACTCCTGTGGGAGTGCAGAAGCGTGCACATGCCACGCTGGAGTGCATTGCACTGCTGGGCCAGTGGGGAGACAGAAAAGGAAAAATCCCCATCCTTGGGGATAGGCAATGGCACCATGCCCCACTGAGCCACACTCCAAATGTCAGGCTTTCTGCTCACCACGCCACCCACCAGACCAACACACATTGGATTTACAGATCAAGCACCTGGGCAGATACGGCAGCCCTACCCTCAGAGGGTGCAAAGCTGGGGGAACTGTCAGGATGGTGGGGGTGGCTAGAGACTTCAGGCAAGGAGGTAGAGCTTACGGTCACATAGGATACCTGAGAGAGTTCCCCAAGGTATGGAGCATAAACAGAGTTAAAAAAATAAAGGAAAGAAGGTGCAGAAACATATTTTGAATAATGACAGATAAAATATTTTCAGAAAAAACTTTTGACTAAATGAAAATACAAATTAAAAAAAAGAATGTCCCTTCGTTTAATATTTTTTACATTTCCAGAAACAGGAAAACAAAGCACATGAAGTTGCTATCTAGTGTGCTTCTGTGGTGACAAGGGAGGCAAATACCCTGGTTAATTGCAAAGAGGGGGATGTGAGTAGTTTCCTGCAGGGCTGGTGCAAGTGAGAACCACTGCAAACTGGCAATGTCTGGGAGGCTGTAGAGGAACTGATGTTTCGGAGTCCCTCCTCCTCTTGACTAAAGGTTGGAGAGAGCTCTGGCACAGGAGCCTGATGCTGCGGAAAATGCATGTTGATGGCAGACACTGAAGGCCTGGTTTTCCAGCTGCTGCACTAGTCTTTTGTCTCGCATATTTCTTCCCATCTGCCCCAGCAAGCCTGGTGTGTTCTCAGCAGCAGCAAGGTGGTCCTGGAAGCTGTCCTTCAGCTCAGAAATATTTCTATTTAGGACCACATTGCTGCTGTTGAGAGGTACAGTGCCTCATAAGGTCTGCACTCCAAGTCCCTCCTGGTAGCATATGTGGCAACTATTTCTTGCTGGGTACCATGCACCATTGTGATGGACTGGGCAAGAGAACTGACTTACTGTGTCAGATGCTAGACTTTCTGCTTGCCACTGAATGATGGTGTTTGATGTTATGGAAAAGAAAAGGACAACAAAAACATAATTACAAGAAATACAGTGTTAGTTTGTACTTATGTGTAATTGTCACTTCTTCCTGTTGATAGATGGCTTCAGCTGTGAAAAGCAATTAGTATTATTCAAGTCATGTACTGTTCTACACACTAACAAGCAGTAAGTACATTGCAAGTACAGCTGCAGCCATTTATATGAAGCAGCAGGACATTCGGTCGATATCACAGGATATGCTACAGATGAATTCATTAGTAAATGGTGCTATTTCTACCACTGGAAGGATGCAATTTATAAAGATTTTAAGGTTGTGAGGAGGATACCATCACCAGTGCTGTTTCATGCTGTGCAACTAATACATGATATCACATACTGAAAGCAAGACGATATGTCTAAAATAGATACAAGCAGATGCATGATGGAAGGGACATACAGTACATATTAGTGGAAATGGCCCAAATGACTACAGGTTGTGTAATCCTAGTGAAGGGAGGATACAGTGTGGGGGACAGGTTGCAAGGTAGTGAAGGTATACCATTACTGTGTTGCTTCTGTTACTGACACACATAAGCACATAAATATTTTACCCTTTTTCTTGTTCTCTATCCTATTTCTCTTCCCTATTCTGCCTCCTTCCGCATTTTCATTCCTGCTTCCCTCCCTCACCTCCCCTTCCTTCCTTCCTTTCTTTCTTCAATACTTTACCCCTTTTCTTGCTCCCTTTCCTAATTTTCTTACCTATCCTGCCTCCTTCCTTATTTTTGATTCCCTACCCTTTCCCCTAATAAGGTTTTGTACATGTTTTTGTATGTGCAATGTCTTCTTTATTACCTATGCGATTATGTATGCCTTGTGTTCATTCTGGCTTATTTCATAGTTTCATTTATATTTGATATTGTTATACCCTTTTGTTGTTCAACTGTATCTTATGCAATTTTGTTACACTACTTCAATTCATGTTATTCTGTACTTGCTATGTATAATGTATCCCATTCTTCCCTCCCCCAGGACGTTTCTGGAAATGAGCTCTTTCCTGGTGAAACTTTTCTAATGAATAAATAAATACTGTTTCATTGTACCAAACTTCAACATCCAAAGAATCTTATTTTTTGCAATGGAACCCTGTGCACCATAAGAAGTACTGACATAAATACAGCAAAATACGGTAATATGTAAGACTGTACATGAGACACTAACTATGAAAACTACTGTCAGTGGATAGCACAGAATTTATTTAGCTAAGGTGGGGTTATCAGGTACTGATCAGTGCTGCTTCTCAGTCCTGTATGTGAAATGACATCATTTTTAACTGTAAAGGTTTACACAGACAACCTGTAACCTTTATTGATGTAGATAGTGTGTCAGTAGGGTACATCAATTTTGAATAGCAGTCGGTATGTCACAGCTGTATAACATAAATAACTAACCAATAACACAGGACAAGGACTGTCATTATTAGTAATTATTGAGGAACCCCACCACCACCTCCACTAATACACTCCAAAAAATGAGACATTAGCAGACTGCTCTTGAATCGTGGAGTTGGAGTGGGTTTCTTTTATGTTATTTATGAAGTGTCAGAAAAATAATAGTAAGCACAACTGTGAACAATGTTTTAAGGAGCAAAAAGGAACATTATTCAAACATTGCTAAATAGTTTGTAATTGAAAACAGTACGGTTTGCTCCATGAAAATGCTAAATGGACTAGCAAGTAAGTCAATCATGTTGCTAGAAATTTTTTCAGGTGTGGCATGCACTAACAATTGTGAAGCAATGTTGTCATATTTCTAGTTAGTTACAGCCAGTACAAAACAAGTTGGAAGACTTTTAAAAGGTAGGTAAAATTTATTTTATACAGGTAATAAACTTTAAAAGGCAATTTATATACCATTGTGGTTCTTGCTGACATGTATTAACTAATCATGTAATAGGATGTTGTAGTGCCCATTTTTGAATATAATGTAATTAATGTGAGATTCAATGAATGTATAACTTACTCACTTAACACCAATCAGGTGGAAGCAGTGAGTAGGTAGATCTGTTAAAGGAAAAAATTGAAAAAGAAAAATAATTTGAATATGTCCAGATGAATAAACACATTATCACTTTTTTTTAACAAAGCAATGCACGTCGCTCAGTAAGACCCTGTTCTATGTAACACGAGCACCCTGATCTCTGTTTCAGTCATGTGACATACTGTGAGGAATACTTGCAGGAAGTACTGTTAAATGACCATATGCACTGATGCTTGTTTCGTAGCATAATGAAGTAAGAACTGCAGTATAATGAAAAATCAATGTCCTAGATAACTTTTGTCAGTACTGAAGGACACCCATATTTTCTACAGTACATAGACAAGCAGACCTCTCCATACCATATACTGTATGTATGGACTCATATATGGACAACCATACAGAACAAGGCTGTGTCTGCAATGAGGGATTGTCATGATGAGACAGTGACCTCGACACTGATGCACCATGCTTCAATGTTGTCATGGAAACTGCACTTGGCAATACAGCCTTGGAATGTATGGTAGCTCACACCTTATTCTGTATAGTGTATGGACAGGCACCATACAGAAAACCACAACTGTTTTGTTTCACTGTGAATCATCAGAAAAAAATGAATTACGTACTATGCTGTTTGTTTTCTCCCATTTCACTACAGTTGTTTTTTTTCTGCAACCACTGGTCACCCCTCTCCCCATCAGCTGCACAGTTACTTTGAGTCATACACCTTCCTTTGCCTTGCCTCAGTTTGGTGCCCTGGCCCATGACTGCAGTTTGGCACCTATCAATGTCATTCTGGTACAGTCATCATGGTACTCAACTCCCTTCTTCATTGTCAGTTGTGCAGTCCATTTCTTGGTTCAGGTCTATTTTGTTTGGCAACCCATTTGACTGTGATTGTCACTGATTTGTGGAAACATGTCTCTCCCCCCTTGACAGCCAATACAGCACATTAATAAGTGGTTACTTTTCCTCCTTATGTTTTTAAAAAATGCCGGTATAGTACTTTGAAGGCTTTTACCTGTGTTAATTCATTCAGTGACTTGTACCAACTGTTGAATAAAGAGAACAGCTGATCATTTCTTTGTGTTGTTACGTAACTACTGCAACACAACAAATGTTTGTTGTCTTGCAGTACTTATGTCAGTACTGCACAACAACAACACTTTCTAAATATATGGATCCACACACACAATGAAGGCTCCCAATACATTATCCCACAGTAGAATAGCTTACCAGAATTGTTGGGTGTACATCGATGTCCCCAAAGTAAAAAGAAAAGAAAAAAGCAAAGTGAAAAAAATATACATGTGAAGCTATGCAACAACTACAGCATAACTTAGGTTTCTGTGCATCAGGCAAGTATCCTGCAGCATAACCCGATTTACTGGATGGACCTGGCCAGGGCTCATCGTCCAGATCTTTGGCTCAGATGAGCCACCAGTGCCCAGTGGTGCACTGTCCTGACCACCCGAGGGAGCAGTCACTGGTTCTTTGCCTTTCTCTCTGTCACCATCGGTGCCCTCAGTGTCTGCATTATCATCTGTAATACATAAAGACAGTCAAGTCAAATTTATTGATCAACAATAGCACCAAAGTTATTACAATCACATATTAAAAATGCAAATACAAATAAACAGACATAGATAGTAACACCACATAGACATGCTGTCATAAAAATAGATGTTTCTATAAATAATAAATGTATAGTATTTATAACCAGTCTGCTTAAAATTCATTGTTCCTTTGTAGCAAATGTTAATCATGGGGAAATTCATCAAAGCGGAATAATAGAGGAAGATGTCACCCATCATATATTATTTTTAGTTCTAAAGTGCTTTTTTGTTTGAATCACTGAAGCTATGTATTGTGCGATCATTACTGCATCCTCTGTAATATATTCACAGGCTTTGCCTTTTTCATGTAAGTCATTTTGATTTAACATGCAATATAATTAACTAAGCCCTGCTAATTCATTTTTCTGTTTGGAGAAAGCCTTTTCTACCCACTCCAAACCTGGACAGAAAATCAATCCAAGTCAATATTAGAAAACAAAGCCAAAAGATGGAAATTTAGCCAAGTGGCACCATATTGGATTAATCTGTTCCACAGAGTTTACCTCTCCCAATTACATCCTGTCCCATCTGTATCTACCTGGTAACCAGTTGGACGATTGAATTTTATGGGCAATTCTACCGGGTACCATGTAGTACATTCTGCTTTGTACCCCAGAGATGACCTCCTATCCAGCCACTTCTGTTGGCCATTCCTGAGGTATCTAGTGGGACTCTGTGTTACAAGAGGGGCCTGTCTAATCACACTATGTCCCAACTATGCCTATGTGGTAGCCAGTCAGACATGCAGGCTTTGGGGAGATCTATTAGGCCCATGCAGTGCATGCTGCTCCATGTCCCACAGATCACCCCGCTATCCAGCCACTCCTGTTGGCTACTATTGAGACTTATATTGAACTCCATGTCACAGTCAGGTCACATCTGTCCATGTCATGTCCCTTCTGCACCTCCCTGATAGCTAGTTGGACTCGCTGGCATTGAGGCACGTCCATAGGGGCACCATGTGACTCATGCCACTCAATGGCCATTGATTACCCTCAATCCAGCCACTCCTGTCAGCTACTCCTGAGGCATGTAATAAGACTCCATGTCACAGGTGAGCCCACCCATTGTGGGGCATTTTGTCTTAATAAATGATGCCATGAAGCCACAGGCCAGTCAAATGGCCATCTCCTGTCTTAATAGCCATCATTGGACTCCCAACTTGATAAATGCTTGATCAAGTCCTGAAAACACATAGCAAATTTCAATAGCTTTAAGCTCATTTACAAAATTATGGATGTTTGGCCTTAGTATCATAAAAATCACCCAAAAAGAACAAAACTAGTTACACTTTCTTAACTAAAACAAACCTTTAACAGCTGCTAAATATATGCTTAACAGGGACTTGTCTGCTAAACTCTCACCACCTGCAGTGAAATGTCCAAAATGGCTTCTCCCTAATTGCAGCAACTCTCCATTAAAGTGTATATGATGGCACAATAAGTAAAAAATGTATATAAATAATAAAACAGATGAGACATATAAATATGTTCTCATTCCATCCTAGGTTAAATATTCCAAAAGAAGAGTTCTTGCAGAAGTTAATAAAATACTCATGATACAGCCCACTTTTAAATTGTTTCAGGTTTAATGTACCAAATTATTATATTTTCCCTCAAAGTTACCCACAAATGGGAGTTTCTTCCCAGGTCCAATTACATTGTTCTATAAACACAGAGTTTTGACAAAGAAAGCCACAAAATTTAAAAATAAGATTTAGTATAAAATCGACTGTAGAAGCATTGAAACACTGAAGGATAACTTGAAGTTCCAACTCATGGTTAAGTGTTTTGGGACAATGAATAATCCTGTAAACAGAACCAAAACTAACCATGCTGGAGTTCAGGTGCTAAGTTTAAAAGTTTCATTGCATAAACATGTTCATAGAGACTGTAGCAACAAAGCATGATATATTTGCACCTGAAAGCATCCACCACCTTTTCCCTTTGCTGAGCCAAGTATAAAAACACATAACATACGACCAGATACAAATCCAAATGGTTGAATCCAGATAGCCTTCAGCATGAAGTTCAAAACACAGTCTCCACTGTTAATTGTTAAACTGAGGCAAAAGCACAGAGGAGAGACTCCATAAGGCGGGCAACAGAATTCCCCTAAAATCTTAATAAATATGCCGACTTGGGAGAAACGACATATGAATAGAGCTCCAGAAAGAAGTCAGTAATCACCCAGTTTAGTGAAACAAGAACAGAACCCCTTAGGAAAGGTTTTAAACCTCACAGGGAAAAATTACCCCTTAATCACTTTCCACCAGTCACTGATACAGTGTTTTTGTGGGAAGGGTGTAGTCGATATAACACACTATTTTGACTCCCGTTCTTTGTCTGGAAAGTCTCAGTCAATTGCAGAAATAATTTCTCCAGAAACTCCAATCCTTTCTGGTAACCATTTTACTGACTCAATAGTTGTCTTGCTTTGTTCACCTCCATGCCACAGAGATTTTCTCCAGCTCCCAAAATTTAGGAACACAGAATCTTCATTTGGTTCACCCCGCTCACCTCCAGGGAATTTCTGAGAGACCTGAGGGTGCAGGAATGCACTATTTTTAAGCGAAAAAGATGTTCCAGGACTAGAGGGCATGGGATGAAGTTGGAGGAGGACGATTCAGAGGAAACGTGAGGAAGAATTTCTCACAGAACGGGTGGTGGACAAGTGGAACACCCTGCCAGAGGAAGTGGTGGGGCTGAAACAATCATGGATTTAAGAATGCATGGGATAGACATAAAGGAATTCTGGAGGTCAGGGGTAAGGGCAACAGACTTCCTGGAAAACATAAACTGAACACAAACTTAAATGGGCAGACTGGGTGGGCCATAGGCCTTATCTGCCGACACTGTCTATGTATCTATGTACCTGTGAACACAAAGTAAGCACTGCTAAGTGCATCAACATTAGGGGTCTCTTAATTTTAGCCCCACTCCTGACCCCTTGACAACCACGGCATACCTGTAATAACAGAAGAAGGAGCCCTTCTACATCCATATGTAATCCACTCAAACCGAGTCAGATCCAAACAGGAACCAGTACTCCAGCACAGTAAATAAGGACTCCAGAGGAGGAATACAGGGTGCGTGGGAAATTCTGGCCACCACAAGTTAGGAAAGAGACCTGGGGGTTATCATACCTGACAACCTGAAGGTGACCAAACAGTGTGAAAAAGTGGTGGGAGAGCAAAAGAATGTTGGGGTGTATAGGGAGGGCATAACAAGCAGAAGGAAAGAGTGATGATGCCACTGTACAGATCACTGGTGAGACCTCAGCTGGAGCACTGTGTCCAGTTCTGGAGACCACATCTCTGGAAGGACACTGACAAAATATAGGCAGTCCAGAGAAGGGCAACAGAGATGCTACATGAACTGCACCAGAAGCCCTGTGAGGAAAGACTTAAGGACCTTAATATCTATTCACTGGAGGAAAGAAGAGAGAGGGGCGATATGATAGAAACTTCAAGTACCTTACAGGAAAAACAGGGTACAGGTGGAAAGCATATTTCAGAGAAAAACTCTGCAAAAGAACAAGGTGGCATGACATGAGGCTGAAGGGTGGAAGGCTCAGGGTACTATTCGGAAGTACTTTTTCACTGAGAGGGTGGTGGAGCTGTGGAACAGCCTTCCAGCAGAAGTGGTGGGTGCGAAAACAATACAGGGATTCAAGAGTGTGTGGGATAGACATAAGGGTACCCTGGAGATGTGCAGAGCAGGTGAGCCATAGATCAAATAGGATCTGGGGCTGCAGCAGTGAGTAATATGGGCAGACTAGAGTCAGTATGGTCCTTATCTTCAACAGTTTCTATGTTTCTATGACACTTAACCATGCCAAAATTTCCAATTTAGGCTCCTGATTAACTTGCTTTATTCCTCTTATCACCAGCTATTTCTTACAGAAAAGGCAGAATGCACCACAGATAGAGCGCTCCCCATCAGCCACAGTGTTTTAATATTTCAGGCCAGCAGAGGAAAAATGTTTTAACATTAAAAATGTTAAAAACAGCAGACATACTTAAACTATTTCAAATGCCATACACCGGTCATAGCCCATGTTCTATGGCTGGAATCAGAGGCTTCATTAGAGTAGACACGACTTGACTGAGTGGGGCTCAGAAATTAAATAACTTAATAAAATATCAGTAAAGGAGACAAGCTAAAAACTTAGAAATCCTAGCATCTTAAAAACACAAGAACGCTCATTCAGCATGGCTCAGAGCGGAGCACAGCAGCAGTGCGGTCAGCTTGCCACTCCCCATAAAGATAGACTTTAGCAACATGATGACATGTCATTATTATATTATTGGCAATTAGCTTACTTTTTCATAATATTACAGACTATACAATATTTTCCCCTGCACAGCACTACGGTACCTTACCTATTACATTTTTGTATATATTCCTGTAAATTGATAAATAATTAATAAACAGGTTGTACAGTATAGTAGTAGGTATTACATATTGTTTCACCATCGCAATAGTACAATATTATCACATGTTGCTGCAAGATTGTTTAAGGCAAATAACATTGTTTGTTGATGGCATGTATACACTTTTGTAGTGTCTTTTTGGTGGAGAAGAGACACCAAAAAAGCAGGCCATTTCAATAAATGTAAGTTTATTTAATGTTAACTGTAAAGAATAACCACTGTTATAAGTCATGTCATCATTGTTATACACACAGAATTGTTAACTTGTAAACATTACAGGTACTCTTACAAGATGGTGTCTCATAAATATGGGGGTAACATTTAGGAGTTCTAAGTTCAGTTACCATAGTCCATTCCCACTCACTGGGTGTTCTATTACTTTCCACAAAATAAAACATTTAATTGTGGAGGGGCGTGACTCGGATCGGACTGTGATGGCGACCTAATCTGGGAGCTCTGTTGACCCAGAGATATAATTGATAAATCATACCTGCTTTGAACTGGGGCACTGCAGCAACAAACAGCTCATTATGGACTGAGGTTTCATTGCTATGCAGATGATACCCAACTCTACTTATCTTTTGCACCCGACCAGGATATAGCTCTCTCGGTATTTAATAGCTGCCTCACTGAAATTCAGTGCTGGATGAATTCAAGCTGGCTGAAGTTGAACTCGAGAAGACTGAGTAATGGTTGTGGACCCGGTCGCAGGGCATAGGGGACAGGAGATGGTTTACCCTCGGTTTATTTCTGGGGGTGTCCAGCCCTCACCTCTGAACAGGTGCAGAACCTGGGGTGATTTTTGACAATGAGCTGACAATGTGTTTGCAGGTGTCAGCAGTTATCAAACTATCCTTTTACCATCTTAGGAATATCACCAGGATTAAGCACCTTGTTCCACCCAGTGATCTGCCTACACTGATCCACGCTTTTGTGACCTCACGTCTTGATTATTGCAACTCCCATTATCTAGGGCTTCCTGGAGTTGATATCCACCACTTGCAGCTGGTGCAGAACGCTGCGGCCCGGTTATTGATGGGTACTTTCTGTGCCTGTCATAATTTCCAGTTCTGCGTGATCTGCACTGGCTGCCAATACAGTGGCGGATCACCTTTAAAGTTGGTCTTTTGAATTACAAAGCCCTACGTGGGCAGGGCCTGGCCTACTTGAAAGAGCTTCTTTTGCCCTACTGCCCTAAGCGATCGCTCCACTTGGCAGGTGAGGGGTTGCTAGAGATTCCGAGGGTTTCTTTAAAATCTTAAGGAGCTCATGCATTTATGTATGCTGCCCCTACACTCTGAAATTCTCTACCCCGTCTGCTTCATCAGTGTGCATTCGTGGAGGAATTTAAAAAGGCCTTAAAGACCTATTTATGGTCTAAGATCTATCCTGATTGATTATTGGCATGTTATGAGCTCAGATTGATGTTTTATTTGTTTTATCTGTAATTATTGTGAGGCACCTTGATTTTGAGAAAGGCACCATATAAATGCAGTTTTATTATTATTATTATTATTAGAAAAAGCTGGAATCCAGGAACAGGCTGACAGCTTCACAGCCAGCCAAAACACACTCATAGTGGAGAAAAAAGGGAGCAAAGATAAATTTACTGCGTGGCGCTCAGTGAGGTCCCGACCAAGAGAATGGAGTTTGGCCTGCAGCAAACAAATGGCATGTTTGGGGTCCTCATGCGGTGGATGAATGAAGTAACCCTGGCTTCCAACAGCACAACGATGGCAATACAACAAATGGAAGCTCCTGATGATTAAGACTGAAGTGCATGTGTCGGCTAACTCTGCGGCCATAGACAATCTCACGGCCACCCTGAGAGAGCAAGAGCACACTATACAACAAATGTATAGCAAGCTGGATGACTTAGAGAATAGGAGCTGCTACAACAATCTGCAGCTCCTAGGATTCCCCAAAGGTGCTGAAAGGGGAAATCCATTCAACTTCTTGTATAATGAACTGCCAGAAATCCTCAGGCATGAGCTGCTGCCTGGGACGATACTTGAAAGGGCTCACCATACACTCAATCTGGTCCCTAAACCAGGTGAGGCCTCTCCTCACTAGAATACTCAACTTCACTGACAAAGATTGGATCCAAGAGCTGGGGGCACTCATGTGGAGAAAGCACATGATCCTTATTTTCCAAGACTTCTCACGCCAGTTGGCGGGCAAGAGAAAAGAATACACCAAAGCCTGCCGCCTGATGCACTCACTTGTAGTAAAATTTTCACTCCGCTACACCGCTACCATGCAGTTGGAGGTGAATGGGACTCCCATTTCCTTTGATACCCCCAAGGCCCTAATGGACTACCTGAACAGGACTAGGCCTAAACAGAGCAGAGTGCCAGGCTCAAACCAGCACCCTGGAGTAATGGAGTGCAGAATGCTCAGGAACAATAATACTGAATCTCAAAAGTCAATCAAGCCTGAGAGCTCTGGACACCGCAGCCAAACGGGAGATGTGTGGAGCCTCCCTACATACTCCAGGAAGTGGCAGCAATCTGGCCGACACGCAAGGAGGAAACACCTCCATGACAGAGTCTGGAAACAGGCCAGGAGGGAGAACAAGTCTCCAGAGAGGACCAAAGCAGTATCCAGTCTGTATGCCACCAGGAACAGATTCAAAGTATTGGCTAGCCTGAAGCATGCAGGTACAGAGGAATTTCCAGAATACCCAGAGGAAGAAATGCTGCTCAAGGCCTCAGCCACTGAAGCTGAACCTGGGGTCTGGACTGTAGAGGAAACCCCAGTGGTATCACCGCCTCCACCTCAGGACCTATTACAGACCAAGGATTCTAGCCTTCTACAGCAGTCACCACCAGAACCAGCAGAGAATGAGAAGTCCAGTGATGAAACTCCAGCATAGTATAATCAGATAAGTGTTCTGTTTTTCTTTCAGGGATTCAAGGCATAGGTGGGGCTGGGGGTGGGGGTGGGGGTGAATCACAGGGGAAGGATAGGAGAAGGCCTGGCGTAAGGCATAAGGGAAAATAGTGGGCACCAAGAACTCCCACCCCTCAGCTGTATACATCTCCAGGGAAAAATAGCAGCTAACCTATGCCTTGATGTACTGAAGAAAACTAACTGGATGCTGTAATATTTTGTGTATATTGATACTGTTTAACGGGTGCACTTAAGAAGCAATGGGGCATGTACATAAGAAGTTACCCCTAGAAGGGGTAAGGGATGCTGTAGTGGAATGTGAAATGTTGCACAATAGTATGTAGGGCATGAATACACCCTGTACAATACAGTAACTGCTGTTTTTAAAGTCTAACTGATTTTGACCATGTGCAGGGCAGGCGGATGACCCCTGGAGCACAACTCCTTCCCAGTTCAGAGGGGACATGCACTAAGCCTATAGGGAAGCCACTGCAGGCAGTCCATAGGAACTACCCCCTTAAATATAAGGCATCCTTGCAGATGAAGTGTCTAGGGGTAAATTCCTAATACAGATTACCCCCACAAGTAGGGGGCTGGCTAAACTGCATCCTTGTACACACCATGGGACTAGACATCGGTACGACCCAATAAGGTTGCAAGGAACTGCCACACAGAGCTATGAAATTACTCTCCTGGATATGGTAGGGACAGAGCAGCCCTCCCCCCGGGAGTGAGCTTGAATTCACCCCCTACTTTCACACTCCTAGGTAGCTATGGGGATCAACAGGAGAAAACATGCAGCTCGCCCCCGTGAGTAACTTTGTAACCCACTCCACATATCAGCCATAGAGAGAGGGTTGTCACCCAGGAAGGAGGGCACCCTTGGGGTAAAAACAGCTTCTATAAGTGGGTAGCTGACCCCTACCACAGTAAGCCCCAGACTTACAGCAAACAGAAATGGTAACAGTGTAAAAAACTAACGTTTCAACTAATGCCCCGGGGAGGTAAGAGCACAGGTTAAGTCTGCCTTACCTGTACTCCACTGTTTAGAAGTATTAGCCACATGGAACCTTGACTAGCAGAGGAGCACCTTCACTTTCCAACTTTCCAAACCCCTGATAGAAGGGAGGGTTAGGCCTCAGGAGACCCAGTGTCCCCGGCCTATCAGACCAGCTCTTGCTCAAGCACAGCTGAGTACAATGTTTGTAAATATGTTAATTGTTTTGTTTTATATGGTAGAAGTTATAAAGTCTGGCAAAAATGTGAAGGACTACTCAGATGTGCCTAACTCTGCTAGAGATAACTATCTAGGGGCACAGGCCTTGCCAAAACGATGTAAATGCCTCCTGTGTAGTAAGGCCAGTTTAAACGGGCCCCCAATAGATAGGGCCCCTTGCTCTCTCAGGTTACTCGGCATGAAATTACCCATTTGTCCCAGTCAAACAGAGTATGGATGAAATATCAATGATTACCTGGAATGTCAGGGGACTTAACCACACCCATAAAAAGGAAAAAAGTGCTGGCCCATCTGAAAAGAGTGAAGGCTCAAATAGCATTCTTACAAGACTAAACTAACCAAGCAAGACCATTCTTATCTGGTAAGGGACTGGGTGGGTATAGAACTCCATGCATGTGCTCCAACCCGAAAAAGAGGGGTAGCCATCCTGGTGCACAAAGCACTTCTGCGGTCCCTATTAAAAAGTAAATCAGTTCCACAGGGTAGGTGGATTATCACATTAATGGCACCCCCAAGGGACAGGTACTGCTAGTGAATATATATGTCCCGAACAAGGATAGCACCACCTTTTTTCTAGACCTGACTAGCAAAATTGAAGCCATGGCAGAGGGAGATACCCCAATAATAGCTGGGGGGACTTCAATCTCACCCTTGTACCCATGCTTGACAGAAGTGATGCAGGCAAGGAGTCCAACCCCCGAGGAGTGCAGGCCACTCTGCAGATGACCACAGAATTTCAACTGGTTGACATCTGGCAACTACTCCATCCCAAGAAGAGGGATTATAAATTTCAATCTGGAGTGCATAGCACATTCAGTAGGTTGGACTTCTGGCTTATATCCCAAACCATTACACAACAAGTACACGAAGCCAGTATCCTCCCTACTGTGATCTCGGATCACACGCTGGTCGAATTGCAGTTGTCTTGGGCCCCCCCTTCCTCAGTCCTCCACCTGGAGGCTGGACCCTCTATTACTCAGAGATCCAGACTTTCTGCCATGGGTCAAAAGGGAGATGGAAAGGTTCCTACAGGACAACTCCAGTTTCTGACACGCCAGTGGGAATCACATGGGAGGCATAGAAAGCCAGCATTAGGGGCAAAATAATTGGATATGCAGCACACAGGAGAAAAGAAAGAGAAAAAAACTAAAGAGGCTTGAAGGGGGACTAATTGCAGCTAAAAGGGAATACAAAGCTGTGAAGCACACAACCTCACACTCTGAGATAGGCCGTAAGGTCCTAACACTGTGCCTAGAGGTGAATTAGCTCCTCTCTAGAAAAGATGACCTGGCCCTACTGAAGATTAGACACACATACTTGGAGGGGGGAGATAAAAGTGGTAGGGTGCTAGTGTACCAGCTTAGGAAACTGCAGGCCAACAGACATTATTGCTGGACTTGTTGATCCGCACACCCAGAAGGCTTCACATTAAGCCTGCAGAGGTAAATAGAATTATGAAGGAATTTTATTCCAATCTATACACCTCTTCATGCTCAGAAACCAAGGAGGAAACCCAAGCATTCTTGAATGCTCTCTCCTGCTCAAGCTATCTGACAAGCAGAAGGAATGTCTGGAGGCCCCTGATGGTGGATGAAGTACAGAAAGCCCTGATGTCTATGAAGAAGGGGAAGGCTCCGGGAGGAGATGGATTTGAGAAGATTTCCTTTAGGCTATCCCCCGATATCCCCACTATTGTGCCAGGTATACTCAGAAGCTGGCATGCTAGGCACACTACCCTCCACAGTCAGAGAGGCCACCATAACAGTTCTCCCAAAAAGATAAAGATCCCACAGCAGCTGCAAGCTACTGCCCCATCTCCTTATTAGTGGACATCAAAGTATGACCAAAATACTTGCAACCAGGCTAAACCCACTTTTCCCCTCGCTGATCCACCCTTCTCAAGTTGGCTTCATACAGGGCAGATACAGCACTGACCATATTCGATCTTTAATCAACCTGATACATACTGCTAAAACCATTAAAACACTCGCAGCTGCACTGACAGTCTACTTTGCAAAGGTGTTGAGCTCAGTTGAATGTGATTACCTGCATGAGATACTTGCACACGTGGAATTAGACTCAAATTCTGTGGAGCAATAATGGCATTATACACCTCCCCGAGCAAGGGTCCTCATTAACCCCTCCCTGTCCTGAGGGGTGCCACAGGGTTCCATATTGGTGCCCATGTTGTTTGCAGTGTGCATGCTGCCATTGGGAGATATCATCAGGTGATACGGCTTGAGTTTTCACTCGCTATGCAGATGATACTAGCTGTATATGTCCTTTGTGCCAGGACAGGTTGATGCAATCTCTGTGCTAAATAGCTGCCTCTCTGAGATCAAAGACTGGATGAGCTTGAGTTGGTTGAGATTAAATCCGGATAAGACTGAGGTGCTGGTTGTGGATCCAAGTCACCCGGGGGTGGGTCTTGGAACTGGGCTCATGTCGGGCCTGTGGCTCGATGGTGTCCAGCTCATTACCTCAGATCAGGTGCGCAACCTGGGCATTATTTTTGATGACAGCTTGACCCTGAAGTCTTAGGTGTCAGCCGTGGTCAAATCCTCATTTTACCATGTAAGGAATATTGCTCAGGTAAAACACTTGATTCCATCGGGTGACCTTCCAACATTGGTCCATGCCTTCATTACCACCGATCTTGACTACTGCAATGCCCTCTACCTAGGGCTGTCTGGGGTTGATATTCGCCACCTACAGCTACTGCATAATGCTGCAGCCAGGCTGTTGACTGGTACCTTTAGGACCAGTCATATTACACCTGTGCTGCGTGAACTGCATTGGCTGCCAGTTCCGTGTCGGATCACCTATAAGGTAGACTTACTTACCTTTAAAGCCCTACATGAACAGGGACCTGACTACCTGAAAGATCTCCTAACTCCCTACTCCCCCAATCGCCCTCTCCAATCTGCCGACGAGGGATTGCTAGAGATTCCCAAAGTTTGTCTTAAAACATCAAGGCCCATGCTTTCATTTGCAGCACCAACCTTGTGGAATTCTATACCTCGTCGGTTAGAGAATACCTAACGCAGTGGCGTCATGCTCATAGGGCCCAAAGAAATGTGCCCCCAAATGTTGTTGTGTGAAGGCTAGTAAAGAACTGTATTTAGTATTTAATTTTAATGTCCCATGGCTGAAAAAATTGTGCTTTTTCAATTACTTTTTGGTGGGTGCTGGGGGTGGGGGTCCAATCTGAATCGATAGGTGTGGGTGGGTGGTGTGTGTGTGTGTGTGTGTGAGTGAAGACTGACTGACTCAGAGCTGCTGGCAATTTAAAAAAAAAGACTTGCTCCGCTGGACTGGTGACTGGCTTCGGAGCTGAGCTGAGCCCCTGTAAAAACAGAGAGACTGTCACAAAAGACAGTTAATTGGTGGTAGCTGACAGCAGCCAGCAGCCAATCACAGCCAAGGCGCAAAGAAATTGCTCACGTGGTAAATTGGTTGTCGTCATTGTTCGTCATTGTCAGTCTGTGGTATTCTCTGACCTGACACAGTTGTTTGAGGTCAAGAGGAAATGGCCATGATGCCACTGAGAGGAATCTTCAGTTGGACTCGGCAGCACTAATAGAGCACGGCTGGTCGGTGACATCAGTGTGTGTTCCACCAGCTCAGAAAAAAATATGAAGTTCCTCTTGAGTCCTGGCTGTTTCATAGCAGAAAAAAGGTCAGTACTGTTGTGTACCACAGGGGAAGGAACATGAAAGCAAGGCAAGGAAGAAGTTTTTTAAATTTCACCCCTGAGCATTGCCAAATGGCAATGCCATGCCACGCTTAACCCGTCCCCTCCTCCTTGTATCAGAGCAGTCTAAGCCTACCCGGTCTGATTTATTATTTTTTAACACTTTTTCTTAATTTAGAGAGTTGGCACTGGCAATTATTTATTTTTTGTTTCCTTCTGAGTAGAGCTCTCCTTTGAGTCTGACCGTGACCTCAAGACATAACTAATTCCCCAGACCAGGCTGAATGGGCAACGTGGCTGGGTCATGGCTTTTGCTCTGTGTGAGTGGCACTGTGCTGATGCTGTGTGTGTGTGTTGCTTGCTCACTGCCTTCTGTTCTGTTGCTTGATGACCGGCCCGATTGTCCTGGCTACCACAGTTAATCCATGACGATATCGGAATTATAACAAGTGAGGTTCAAGTAAGTCAGTCAGTGACACGTCCTGGTGGTCCCTAATTCCCTAAGTAACTTGTAACTACTTCAACTTTACTACTTTGTACTTATTAATCTTCTGTTGTTCTTCTCACTCAGGACTGAATTACGTATTGTACCAAAGGGGTTCAGTTTGCTACTTTTTAGTAGGATAAGAAGTGCAACAAATGAACTGACATCTTGTTGCTTTCCACTGAATGTCAATGTGTTTGTGAACTTGGGGGACAGGCATCAAATCAATGCAAAACATATATGTAGGCCCGACATGAAGCATCTTGTCCTGCACACAGAGCTAACCTCAGTTGCCTTATGCTGAATGCCTATATGATTATGTATATTTATGTTCATACAGAGTGACATAGTATACAGTAACTGAAAAGCAGCAGTCACAATGTGTGATCAAGGAATAAAAATAGAGGTACTGGATGCAGCTATGCACAACCAGTGTGTTCTACCCAGAGGGTTCTGATTCATTCTGACCGCGAGACCAAAGCTTGAGAGAGGAATCAGAATCCTGGTGGCAGAACACACTGGTTGTGAATAAAGTTGCTCATCCTGTATTTTTATAGTGTCTAGTATTATGTGAAATGTGCATTGTGTTTTTTTCTTTCACAATGAAACTGACCTGTGCAGTATTTAGAGGTTCTAGAATGCTGTTCTACCACAGAAGGGTACAATAACATTCCATGACCATTGAACTGTGATACAACAGCATTTTAAAAAGGATGGATTTCTATATAGAAAAATGCTCTGCTATACACTATAAATAGAATAATAGAAAAGTATCTATTACAAGGCAGTAAGACCATCAAGAGATTTTGGGGACTTGGAACCTCAAGAGCGAAGCTCGAGAGTTTTCCAAAGTCCCCAAAACCTCGAGATGGCCTTACTGCCATGAAATATATACATTCCTATTTGTTATTTTTTGTAATATATGTATGCATTTCGAAATCGTGTGGCTTTTTTTTGCATTCTGTGAACTTGGCAGCAAGTCACCACACTGAAGACACGCTTGTGCTCGGCTGACCGTTACACTGGAGACAGACTCGCTTGTCCACATCCCCCGCCTCCTCACTGCCACTCTCTCAGTGTCTGTTTCTATTTTGGCAAACCCTATCTTTTAGTTTACAATCCTTCGTAATGCAGAATCAACCAGATAATCCAATGACAGAAAAAAAGCGAAGAAACGGTAAGACACATTAGGCTCGCTAAGTGAGAGTAACGAGCCACCATTTTCTAAAATTAGTGTGCCCGCCCACAGAGGAACAGTGACCAATTAGAATGCACGCTGTGACTTTGGACATGAAGGAAGGGACTTGGGATCATGGCAACTCGGTTTATGTGTGTGGCTGACTTGGCGCAACCGCTGTGGCATTTCTGCGTATAATACTATCGTTCTAATGTCGGAACGATAGTACTATTGGCACTGAAGTGTAGTATTATTGGGAGTGAAGTGTGCTATTATGGGGAAACTGGCTATCTATTACAATAAACTCTTTGCACTATTTTCGATGGTATTATTTTGATGATCCATATATTACAAATAGATAAATGCATAATTATGCCCTGTCCAGCAGTTGTCATAACACTTAACAGTGTGGAAAGGAGGGAAGGAGTAAGAGACCCTAAGAAAGGTAAAAACAGGCTGAAGAAGAACTAGGGAAAAATAAACAAGTTAGTGTTCAAAGGAGACTAGAGACAATGAATGGTTTATTAATTTATTCAATTATTTATTTATGAATTTTAACATGACATTCTCTTGAGCAACATCTCATTTTGGAGGTAGCCCTGGCCAAAAGTGTCTGAAAGCTAAATGGTCTGAAAGCTTAGGCATCATTTTCTTTTTGCAATGTCTGTGTTGGTTCAATAAAAGGTGGTATCAAACCATTTACTTCTGGATGTATTTTATCCTACAGTCAGCCACAGATGTGTAAAGAGTTCTTTCAATTAAACACATTAGATCCTCTATTGGTTACTGTCTGATGTGCTGCATATGAAACATCATGGATGACATATAGGATAGTGCATGGGGAACAGTTGACAACAGGGCTATTCTTTCACCGAGTTGGCACTATGACGACGGATTACCTCGAGAGCGCAGCTCGAGAGGTAATCCATCATCATAGTGCCAACGAGGTGAAAGATTAGCCCTGTTGTCAACTGTTCCCTATGCACTTTTCTTTATAGTGTATGGTGGAACATCTTTTTGGGGGAAAAGTCACTATGGCATGTTTCTGCTTCAAAACAGGATTACGGCTGGCCTCGTCGCGCAGCTGCTGGATTGCCACAGTGATGCCGGGCGCACCGGTTCAGGAATGGACTCGGGTCACTGGAGAGTTGAGTCGGGGGGAGTAGGCTCGAGCGTCCTACGACTGCTCGCCTACTCCAGGGGGAAGGGAGGGGACGCGGCTCGCTGTCTGGTATCCCCTGTCGGAGGCCAGGGAAATCTGCAGCAGAGCCCTGACGCACATCGGGGTGTCGTGAACGTTGGCTCCACCTAGACATTTGTGGCACACCACGCCCCAGGGAGAAAAACAGAAAATCCGGCCTCCTGGTCTGCCGGATGATGGCTGCCTCGCTCCTGTTGGCCCGAGATGCCCCAACACCTCCAAACCCACCGCAGCAGCACTCAGGGACTGATGCCTAGTGCGCTGGCTGGCCCCTCCGGCGCCTTCCCCCTCAGAGGAGGGGGACCCACCCGGCATAGGGACTGGCCACCCCTGGTCGGCTCGTGTGGGAGGGAGGTTAGGGCAGGGGTCACAGGAGGCATGTGCAGCCAGAAGGAGTGGCAGACCAGAGGCAAGTAGGAGGGGATAAATAAATAAAAAAAAAAAAAACAGGGTTACGAGAAGGGTTAAAAAAGAACTTTACATTTTGAACGTTTTCACGCTTGACATTTTAACTGTTTACGGTTTGTGGGAATGATGTATTGCCCTGTGTGCGTCGTTGTCTCTCAGGAAACTATGTAACTGCCGCATGTCATTTCTCATTTTTTTTTACTTTTTTTATTTTCCTGATCGAGGATGAATCTATCCCGTTCCGATAGCGGCTTTGACAGTACTGCCACCGACATTGCTGCTTTCACTATGTGTCCTGTCTATGGAGTGAGCCCTAACTGTCAAATGCTGCTTGAGGACACAGTGTGTGACGTGCACAGTGCAGTAGAACAAAAAATTGTTCTGCTGCACTGCGAACGTCACTAGTGTAGGAGAACAACATTTCGACAGCGATGGATTTTGGTGGAGAATGACATTCCACCATACACTATATTTGTATTCATCTATACAAAAATGAAGTGATACATTGTTCACTGCTGTCTCCTGGGACACTCACACATACACACACACACACACACACACAGAAACAGTGCAATATGCAATAAGCATTTCATATATTCTTAATTGTCCAGCAGTGTCACATGACAGGACATGTTCTGTGGTTTCAGAGGGCGTAGCATTACCTCAATAGAAAACAGAGATGGCTTTGCTCTCTAGGTACACTGAGTTGCTTCTTTTCAACATAGATAGGATCCTATTCCTGTCAGCTAACTTGGGGCTAGATGGATTTTGATACCTCATGAACAAGGATTAGAAGTGAGTGGCAAACCAAGATTCAAAAATTATAAAACACTCACAAAATGCACAAGTTCTGACTAATTCTTAAAAAAAATTAATACAGAAGGTAACACTGTAAGTAGAATGAACAAAGGACAAAACAATTGATCATTTCTATAACCTGTATCAGTATTATGTCATTTAGCTTGTTGGAGAACAGCTTTCTGGACTGTTAAAAGTCACCAAAATGCACCATTTGACTTCATTTTTTCAAAATGTTTCCGGAGGGGCATGCCCCTGGACCCCCATAGACAGGTTGAGATTTTCTGCCTCTCCAAAATTTCTGACTGCATGACGCCCCTGCCTAACCGTCAGCAGTTTTAAATCTCTGCTGAAAACATATTTATTTTCTTGGCATTCCCTCACTAATTGTTAAATTAAATGACCATTTTTAAAATGTATTTTATTATGGTTTATGTTGTCATTTTATATTATGTACAGTGCCTTGGTTATGAAAGGCGCTATATAAATAACGTTTGCTTGCTTGCTTGCTAACGCCCTCCTCTCTGACCCATTCCAACTATACAGAGGTTTCCTCTATCACCTGTTCTGTTTGTCTTGGTGGTTGCACTGCTGGAACTGCTGACATCAGCCATCCGCCAACATGAGTCTATCAATGGTATATGTATAGGGAACACTCAATATTCAACCTTAAGGTACGCGGAAGACCTATTAATCCCCCTGGCAGATGCACAGAAGTCAATTGAATTGCTAATGGAGCTTTTATGCCAATTCACACACATCTCAGACCTGAAGGTGAATCAAAATAAAACAGAGATTCTCCCTCTCAATCAGCTCTGCCAGCCCCATATATTGCCCATACAAGACCTACAATGGTCCCAAGAAGGAATGACACATCTTGGTAAAAGGATAGGCACTAAGCTGAACAATTTGTGGGAGATAAATCTGGGCCCTCTGTTGGTTGAGTGCAGTGGAGAGCTTGAGAGATAGTCTCAACTTTGCCTAACTATGGCAGGCAAAACAGCCACCTTCAAAATGTCCATGGCATCCACATTCTTTTATTTACTTTCCCATATATCTCTCTGTCTCCTTCCCCTCTGGTGCCAAAAAATTTATAAAGTAGTAGGGGCCTTTCTTTGAGAGACCAATAGGCTATGATACAGCAGCAACAAAATTAGGACACGCTGGAGAGAAGGGGGGCTAGGGACTTCCCTGGATGGAAGGATACAACATAGCATTCCAAAGTGCCCAAATGCTGAAGTAAGCTCACCATGTTTGGATACATCACCCAGTGGATACACATAAGACAGGTGCAGGGGGCATCCCTCTTCTGACATCTCTCCTGTGGTAAGAACACCCATGTACCTGCTCACTGCACTCCACTATTGGCCCTCAGTCCCTACTAGAATAAGTTACACAAAATGATAGATGGGCCTCCTAGACCTTTCTCCACACTCCCCATGGAATAACTCAGTGCTTCAGATTGGTAAGCAGCTAATACTATTGCCGCAGTGGATAGCTAAAGGGTTTACTATATTAGGGATCTACTAATACTCAACACTAGTGTGTTGACACCTTCCAGAATATCCAGCAGAAATGGGATTTACCTCCTCAGACTATTGGAAGTACCTACACCTGAGGGATGTAGTGAAATCCTCCCTGAAACACACCGGTATAAGAACCCTTCACAACTTGCTGCATGGCTAAGGCTCTCAAGGCACTGCAGGTGCCATATGTTCATGACTCTGAGATTCCCTGCCTAGCCAGTCCACAGCAACAAAGAGAAAATGGAGCAGGCACTCAATATCTACATTACTGATAGCCAATGGGAGCAGTGTTGGACTGTGGGCCATAAATTTCACAAAGATGCCAGGAGGAGGTTGATACAAAACAAAATAATGCACTCCTGGTACAGAACCCTGGCAGTGCTCCAGAAGGTGAAGATCCTCACCCATGACAAGTGCTGGCACTGCCAACAACCTGGAGGAGAACTTTTCCATATACTGTGGGAATGCCCAAATTTACCCATTTGGAAACAAGTCTTACAGAACACCAGCAAGATACTGCAGAAGCCTATCCTCCTTCCTGCACCACTGATGCTGTTAGGCTAAGGTCAGAGGCACCTCATTCAGCATCCCATGAGCCGCGCTGGCTAATGCTGTGGGTGTGCAGGTGAAATGCACCTGCTTAGAAACTGGAGGAGCTCCACCACACCCACTCTTAAAGAGGTCTTTACAGCACTAACATCAATATATGAACGGGCAGGTGCTCACATGTGGCTTTAGCTCAGGGAGACAGGTTTCAGCACTGTTGGGTGCCATATTTGGCATATCTGACACCTAGGACAGGCATAGGATGAGATAGCCACTTTAACATCTGTTGGATTACGAGTTATCAGTAAGGCAATGGTTCACAAACAATGAGAAGGTTAGCAAGACCAGTTACTAAACCAGCTGTTAATAAATTTTGATTTTGTATATGTCATGTCTGTCTTATTCTGTGGGTACATTCTTCTTTACAGAATGACAGTCATGAAGAGGCCACTGGATGAAATGACATCTTGACATTGATCTAGCCTTGTTACTTCCTACGTGGTACTGGACTAAACTACAGGGGGGCAGGTATGTGCAAATTACTCTATAGCCAAGTATGTATTAGCCATGTAAAATCTGATGTATGAGCCAAATAATGTAACCCACATTGATGTACAATGGATTCCCTCTGGTATGCCAGTTATGTTATACTGTTTTATTTGTAATGTTTGGAAAATTAATAAAATATTTAACTGAAAAAACAACATTTGATTGTGGCTTCAAATTCCATGTTTTAAAATGGTAGTAATCAATATGTTTAAATGTACAGTTTTACCACATCTGTGATGATAATACTTTCTTCTCCAGCCCTTTGTATGACACTAGTGTTTTGCTTCACTTCACTGTTCTGCTACCCACAGAACTCAAGAATGCAGTCTTATAACCATGAGAAACACAGTAAGTGTACATGTAAACATATAACAGTTGCAATTAATGTTATTAAGTGTGATTGTGTAATTGTACTATGCCATCTTTTTTGATGATGATCACGTCATCCTCCGGAACACCTGCATCCTCCTCCACCAGTTCCTCTCGGACTGGCTCCAAACATGTCCTTCCCCTCAGTGTAGCAGGAAAGCCAGGATGGACTGTAATGAGAAAGAAGAAATAAAGAAAAATTGTAAGGCAAGTGACATATTATGCTACATATTCATATATCCTGTATTGGCAACAAGCAGCATGGTAATTCCATAAGTATTAACAAGTAACTAACTTACTGAAAGCAAATATATTGGCTAAAATGAGCACGGATGGATATTCACAATAGAAGATGTATGGAGATCACTACAGACAGAACTGTGCCTTCATGTTTTCTGTTTACACAGAATATTCAACCTTGTACTTCATATAAATGTATTTTCTCCTATGCTATAATAACATATGCTACTATTGTCTGACATGTGGCACACATCTTTTCTTTTTATGGTATAAAGGTACAACATATTTCTATGAAAAATTACAACAACTGGTGGAACACATTCAATCTGTGACTTGAGACCACCAGGAAGTCTGAACTGTATGCCATTCTTGGCACCCACCTCCTCCACTCATGTCCTATAATGACCCCCCTCCCTCACTGTGCATCAGTGGAAGGAAACAAAGTGTCTGGTAATCACAATGGGTATAAATTATAACAGTATTGTGTAAGGTTACTTACTTTCTTGATGTCTGTCACCAAGTTCTGGTGTTCTTGACACTTCCCACTCTGTTAGGGTATGCAGAAACCAGCCCTTGTCCATCTTCTGGACATTGCCATTTTTTTTGTCTTGTAGAAACGCTGTCACAGCAGTTTCCACTTGCACTGGCAGGAGTCAGGGTCTTCGGTAAAACACCTCATCTGCAGGAAAACACTTGTTTTGTCCATATCTTCTTGAGGTGGAGGTTAGTCCCCTCATTACAATTTGGGCCCATCCATGCTTCTTGAGCCCTTTGACCAGGGTGAGCACTTCCTCATCTTTCCAGATTTAAAACGTAAGTTGACAATAAACTTCTGTATTCACGTCTGTCTGCATACAGCATTATGAAGAAGCTCTGGTTATGAAATGCAAGAAACGGTCTAGAAATTTAATTGCGTGAACGATGTCAACTCACTGTGCATCGGGCTGCGAGCGGTCCACTGGACCACCAGGGATACTGGACTTATATTTTTACACAGATGCCTGCGATCGGGCTGTGAGCAGTCCACTGGACCACCAGGGATATTGGACAATTAATTAAATCTACATATGCCTGTGATCGGGCAGAGGGGTGCATTGCTATGCTGTGCAGGGGGCAACAGTCCCCGATGACTGCTGCCTGGCAGGGCGCCAGGTGCAAGTCGTCGGGGATCGGTGCACCTGCATGAAAATGACACCATAATGACGTGCAAATGGCCCCATTTGTGCTTTGTATACATTTTGGCCCCATTTGCATGTGCACTTTTGAATATCGCGGTTGTTGCGCATAGCACAATGGAATTTGCGCTAGCACATCCCCCTGCTCCACTCTGGCCACTTGTGCTGGCGCAGTGCCACTGTGCCATGAGCACTGCGGGTGGCCAGGGTGCCATATTCAATGATGCTGTGCCATGGCACAGCTCCATTGAATATCGCCCAGTCAACGCCCTACGCAGCTGTTGTGCTGCACTCAGGTTTGTGCATAGCCTGGCACAGTCTGAATATCCGCCAGTATGTTGAGAAAAATAGATAATTGCAAATCAAAGTTTTTTATAGTCTGGCAACTAATGCAAGAAATTAAAGGTATATTTTCATGTTATTTCTATGTTTTATGTCTCACTACATCAATGAACTTGGTGTAGTTGTTAAAAGAAATCAGTCAGTTTTCGATCAGTTGTCATGACTGTAAAAGATGTCTTCTTGTGAGCAAGTTTAGACATTACTCAGGCTATGCAAAACAAAATAGCTCACAGCTGCTAAAACCTAAATTTCAAGTTCTGATTAGTAATTACTAAATTAATTATTCACTTTATGTGCCGTAATTCAGTCCCCAAGGTCCAATTTACTTTTAAGGTCAAAACTGCCAAAAATGGGGCTACTGCAGCTCAATTTGTTTAATAATCCTGCCCAAAACAGTAGTCCTAGTTTCTCACTACTGTTTCTATGTAAGCAATAATACCCAACAGGGTGGATGGTATTGGGATATACCAGACCACCCAAAGGAATAATGAGGCCTGACACTGCAGGCAGAGGGCCTTATAGCCACTGGAAGGCCTGGTATATCCGAATACTGCCCTCCCTGAAAGGTATTATTGCACTTAGAAAATGAGCTTATTTAGCGGGGTTTTGGAGAAAATCTGTGAAACAGTTTATTGTAGAGTAGGCCCTCTACTGGTAGGATTGCCAGAAGAGGGCACTGATGTTTACGAGATCCTATGAAAGCCCATTTGTTTTCTACTTGCTTCTTGACCCTTTGCCCCCCACACACAGTACAATATAGCAGAGATCACACACTGTTTAGAATCAAAAAGGGAGAAATGTCCCATAGAAGTGTTTTTCTTCTTTTTTTATTATTGGTGCTGTTGCAGTCTGAGCACTGTAGGACAAATTGCTGGGCCAGCATGACTTGATGGCAACTGTTGAGTGGCTGAGGATCTGCTTTACTCTCTGCTTTCACTCTCTGCGACTGTGAGACAGTGCAAAAGATCTGTCCCTTTCTTTGGAACCACCAGGTTTAGTGAGTCACTGCTGCATGACAGGAGGCTCTGAGGTAAGATGCAGTCAGAGGACGAGAGAAGCAGCACTTGTTTGAATACCACTCCCAGAGATGGATTCACACTGCCGGGTTAGGGCACCACTGAGAGCAGCTGAGCATCTTGCATAAGTCAGCGAACTGCAAAAGGAATAGTGCAACAGCGCAGGTGTCAGGAAAGGCCGCAACTGTGCTTACCGCTTAGTTAAAAGAAAATAAAAGATTTATTTGCTGTGTTTCACTGGTTACTTGGATTTCTGTGGATAGGATGGATTGTTCAAAGAAAAAGTTAACAGTGGTTGGTGACAGTGGGGAGGGTTTCATTCACCAATCTAAGGGAAACAAATGGCTGGCAGTTAATTTTCAAATCCAATGTAGCACAATGATATTTTAAGTAGGCAGACACTGCCAGCTGGCACTTGTTTTTCATAGGTATTGTTGAAAATGTATGTATGCCTGGATGGGGCTTTTAGCCAGTCAGCAGACAGTATTTTTCAAAGCCATTTTGCTAAATGTTTTCATTTAAAAATGAGGGCTTACTACTGTCCAAAATGCTGCTGAGATGCAGCCATGACACAGGCTGTGTCCTCTCTCCTTGCTCTCATGCCACCAACTGAGTTTTTATGAAACTGTATCTGACCTATGACTCTTGTTGCCACTCCTGCAAGAGCTAGGTTGCATGGTCAGACACAGAGTAAAGTTTTCATGATGGAATACATGTCCCCCTGTGTACCAGAAATGTTGTCCATGTAGAAACGGACACTGTTTGGCTGCACAAAAATAGTTCACGACAAAAGTGAGTATACTCAGCACCCACTCTAGCAGTGCAAGTTAGGTGCCATGAGTATACTAGGCACTCACAGTTCAAGGGTTAACATTGTCCAGCACTATGAAATATTGGTGGGATAATGATTATCTTGCCTTAATATTATGTAACTGTAAGCAGTGCGTAGCAAAAACCTATGAGTTATGTGGTATAAATTGAAGCTGTATTTCTTAGTAGTTAATATGACCCTATTTGCATAGGTTTACAGGTTTCTCATGATTCTGCCATCTTAGTACTTGATTTCATTTTTTTTAAGTCAGGGAAACATTTCGTACAGTTTTACTAAGTTTTTAAAAAATCTTCTTTTGTGCCTCAGTATTCTTGTTTTGTTAGCCAATCTTCTTTCATGATCTTCTTCTGTCAGACACTCACGGAAGAAGAATACCAAGTCATGAAAGAAGAAAAAAAAATGACTTGCACTGCAGGCCTTTGTATTTGCAACTAAGCAGATTGCAAGTCAAAAATATGACCTGCAGTTCTAAAACTGACATAGTCCATGCCACTAGTACATGACTTACTAGGATTACACTTTATTTCTTTCTTAACTATAGCTTTAAAGTGTTTAAAAAGTAAAACATATGTGAGCAGTGCTTACTATTAGCTAGTAGTCTTGACTTTCTCTCAGCAAGATGTCCGATTTGCTGTGATATGGTAACCTCAGAACTGCATTCCTATTTGCTTACAGATTTCATTTCTTGTTTTTAAAATGATCTTCTTTCATGAGCTGTTATTCTTTCTTGAGCACCTCACGAAAGAAGAATCGTTGGCTCATGAAAGAAGAAATCAGCTCATGAAGGAGCTTTGTTTTCTCATTAAAATGATTGCAAATGGCACAGAAACAACAAAAAACATATTTTCATGCAGATTATTGACATATTTATGTTTTATATTCTTAAAGGTACAATATGTGTTCACCCACCAAAAAGGTTTGAAAACACTGTAGTGATTTCCTTTTTTCTTTCTTTTCACGCAGTGAACTGGATTAGAATACTGTTACTGCCATTTTGGTTACAAGAAAAATGCCTACAAGCCACTGCGCTTGCACTTTGAAAAGACAGAAAAGGTAGTTTGCTAGACATGGCCTGCCTTACAAAACTGATGGCCCAGTATCACGATTACTGTATGTCACAGGCAACAAATGATGCCTGTGACTTTCCACAAACAAAGACAACAAAGAAAGATGGCAAATATGGCTATAAAGTCCATACTTTGTCACACAAAAACACAACATAATAAGAAATCTAATAGAGTAAAACAGAAGAGAAAATATGTACCAGGAGGCAGCAAATGAAACAGAAGAAAAAAATGTCTGTGCAGCTAGCATTCGGCATAGTAGAGCTAACTATTTCAAGATATTGTCTGCAAAAGCAAAAATAGAGTGTATCATATCTGCAATATTGAGATGTAAGAGTAAGAAAATGTAGAGAAAACTAGAGATTATGAAATTACATCTCAGAGTGAAACAATTTGTACATGTATGACTGCAAGCTTCCGATCATGTTTGTGGTCTAGATGATGGGTCATACAAATGAATTAAAGAAACAAAATGTCAGGATTAAAATGAAGTTACAGTAGTTCCCAAATCTGAACAGAGATAACTTTTGCCTCATCTTTGAATGGGCTTGGCTGCTCAGTGAGCAGAGAAAGGCATATGTTTATGAGGAAACATACCATCCACACAATACGCAATTAGCTGTCTGTGTTGACAAAGCTGGCAAAGCACAGTGTTTTGCCATTGGTTGAATAGCATGATTCACATGAGATGGAGGAAGAGAATGGCTCTTCAACAGAACAAAACAAGACACAGTGTTTCACATGGACACATGATGACATGTGTAACATTAGACAAAAGTCTTTTGATGTGGTGAAGGACTTCATCAATCTTTTCATCATCACAAAGACTAACCAAAAATACAAGCTGATACAAAACAGACAAATGCCCAATTAGTTCTCACAGTGATTTGATGGGTCAGTCTGGCATGCTTGCACACAGGAGCTTGTGACAGTGCATTTCACTCTATGTGCATCATCACTGTGCATAATACAGAAATGCATTGATGTCGTCTAAAATGTACTGGATCAGAGAGCTATCACTAAATTTGCATACCTTGATCTCTTATTGACAGAAGCAGACATGAAGAGCTTTTATTTGTGAACTGCCAAGAAATAATGCACTTTTGATGAATTCTTAATTTGGGATGTTGACCAAATGTCTGGCTGTATTACACTAACAGAAATACAGTTAACTGACAAATTTGGAAGTGAGATATTTGAATTTGAATGTGTGTCATGCAACCACGTATTTTAAAGTTCACAAGCAGTTATAGTAGATCTGTTAAAGTTGCAAAGTGGAATGAGATATAACATTTGGTTGCATACTTGCTACTTAAAGGTGAGTTTGCATGCAATGAAATAGCGCACATCTGCTTGCATTGTTTCAGAAAGATAAAAGTAGATGTGCTGCCTATGCTATCTGTTTTAAACAACATGAAGGCAGACATAGGTACCAGGTTATATGGGCCCGTGGGACCTGGGCTTCAGCAATATTCTGTAAAATGGACCCAGCCCCACCAATAATATCACCATGTTTGGCACATTATGCAGTACCTGTTTTTTTCCCTGAACTTTGTCCATGGCATCTTGATGTTACACCCCCCCCAACCAAGGCTCTGAGTGACTTAAGGAGTGAGCACTGGAAAACTAAGTTACATCCCTGCCCCCCCTGCACTATTAGTGGCCTCTTTTGGTGTGGAGGAGCGGCTGTGACATCAGTGCACCTGCTCGCAAAGAGAGCACACAAATCCAACTGGGTGGCAATGAGGAGTCGGACTGGTCAGCAGTGAACTGGTGTGGCAGTGTGTAATGATGTAAGGGAGGCCTGCCCCTCAGAGTCAGTAGGTCATGAGCAGGTGACAGTCGTGAGTCAAGTCAATGAGTCAAGAGCCTGGAGGAGAAGGAGGACTGAGTACCAAGTCTGACTGACCCAGCAGGAGCCAGGTAAGGAAGCACTTCAAGCAAGGAAGGCTGCAATCTGTCTGACAAAGTTTGTGCTGTAGTACAGGTGATGGTGGTGCAGGACCTACTAACCTAGGCTTCCTTGAGAGTGCATGTTACAAATTTTGTCATGAAAGAGAATATTAGCGCTCTGTAATGCAAACTGGGTCATGGAAGACAACATTTGTCAATGCTGAACGTTGGTTGCTTGTTATTTTTTTTTTTTTGCAAATCTGAGTCCAAATTTTGAAGATTTCAACTCCTGCCGAAAGGTGATTTTGTGCTGCAACCACAAAATCATCTTTCGTGATGCAAAAAAAAAATATTTTGGCCAGGAACTGAAAAATGACAGCTGTGAAATTCATGAGGTGATGTAAAGAAATGGCTATGCTGAAAATATGGGGTCAAAATATTAAAAATTGCCAAGGTTACAAGCTTGCAGTCAAAAAATTTCAATGCAGGCTCATAACTTTGTTGTTTGTGAATATGTTTGCCCTAAATTTTCAACATACCCTTCTTATGACCCCACCTTATGAATAAGTGCAGAAAAAATGTCAACACCTGCCCAAAAGATGATTTCACACAGCAAATGCAAAATCACCATTTGGGATGCAAAAAAAAACCCATTTTGGACAGGATCTGAAAAATGACAGCTGTCACATTCAGGATAAACTTTATTTGTGATTTCTGTAACTATAACATTTCTCTTTGGCCCCCAATAGTCTCTCTCTCTCTCTCTCTCTCTTTTTCTCCTCTGGATGGTGGCAGAAGTCAGTGACTTATTTTGCTAGCCTACTCTTGCCCTGTGAGGCAGGGTGTAAGGATCAGGGCCATAATTTTTGTATGCTAATTTTTGAAGATCCCTGAGGACAGAGATGTACAATGATGCCAGCATCTGCTTTGCCCCTCCCCTTGCATGAGGTGCCAGCAGTGGTAATACCTCCAGCCTCCACCAGAGGTGCACAATGCACTAAACACTCTTCCCCTCCACCCAGAAGAAGAACAATCCCGAGACACTCAATCCTACTGCCCCGGCCAGCCCTCCAACTCCCGAGTCTGCCTCTGAAACCAGGATGTAGGTGCAGCAAGCAGACACTTGTATGTTGCTGTGATAACTTTGTAATTCTTTCATATTTTGACCCTAAATATTCAAGATAGTCTTCTTATCACCTTACCTCATAAACCCCATAGATGAGAATTTCTTAGTCCATGGCAAAACACCATTCCCCACCACAGATGCAGAAAGTCATTTTGGGCAGGATGTGAGAAATGACAGCTGTAGTGTTCATGAGGTATTGTGAAAAAATGGCTATGTTGAAAATTGGGAGTGAAAATATGAGAAATTGGCACAGTTACACAAATGCACAGGAAAATGTCAATGAGTGCAAGTAACTTGGGCATTTTTTGGTACTTTTGTTCCAGATTTTCAACATGATCTTTTTTGGACCCCACCTATTATCAGTAGCACTGCCATTTCATTGCTCAGCCCTGAAAGGTGATTTTGTGCAAGGATTGTGCCATTCCACACCACGGTGTGCAAACACATTTTGGGCAGGATGTGAGAAATGACAGCTGTGCTGTTAATGAGGTGGTGTAAAATCTGTATGTTGACAATTTGGAGTGAAAATACAAAAATTTGCAGTTATGTGCCTGAGTAGAAACTGCACAATGCACGCTGTACACAGCCCTTTTTGGGATTGTTTCACCAATTTAATATATACCCCACCATGATCAGTGGCACTGATGTTTTCATTATCGCCCCAAAAGGTGATTCCACACAGGGACTGCAAAATCATCTTTCGGGACCAAGTAACAAATCGACAGTGCCAGTGTTCATGAGGTGGGGTCCCAAAAAGCCCATATTGAAAATTTTGGTGCAAAAAGATCTAAAAATGGCCAAGATATCATAAGTTCAAGATGCCATTGACTGCCATTATATGGCACTTACAGTACCTTGATTCTTCAGTTCACCATTCGGCTTTGAAGAGTGCAGATGTGTCCCAGTCCACAGAAGATGCCAGCTGCTGACCTCCGGAGGTAAGTATGGGGTAAGGGGGTAAGGGGAGGTGGTCCGCAGATGAAGGGTCAGGATGGGGGAGGGAGATTGGGAGACGACGAGGGACCATTTTCTTCTTTAGAAGTTTAAGTTTAAAAAAAAGATGTTGGGGGACTGTTTTCTTTTATTCAGGGATAAAAATGTTTGGGGACACTGGAGTGGGCTTCCCAGTGTTCCAGAAGTGGTGGTGGGGTAACATAACTATAGGATGGGAGGACTGCCGACAAAGAGTTGGGCACCCGATGTTGGACAGTGTTGGGAGGACTCGATGTAAAACATGACATTGAGATTCCTGGGTGGTGGCAATGGTTTTGGCTTTTCTGTGAATTTACTTTGTATCTTTTCTCCGGCAGTTCATCGTACTGAGTGGTTGACCCCATTTCAACTGTAAATGTGGTGTCTTTCTTGTTGGGTTGTGACTCACTAAAAACATTCTAGTTCATTTAAAGAAAATAAAATGTGCACTTGCAGAATAGACATATTAAAGAAAGAGACCATTTAGCAGTAATTGCTTAGTCATTCACTGGTTTCAGTTCTTACATTTATTTAACAAATGGCGGTGATTGTTTCCAGGGAAAGTGTTTCTAGCATAGTCTGTCCCCAACCGATCCAAACCTGTAGCCCAGTTGCATCCCCAGCCAACTGTGGAAGACTGCAGTGGAAATGCCTGGCATGGCCATGTTGGAATCCAGGAGCCTGGCAGGAAATCAAAACCCAAAACTGTCTAAAATCTGGACAAACAAGTGTAGCATTGCTTGTGGGGCTTTCAGGACCAGCATGCATGTTGCACCATATTACACCACTGCAGCCACTCGGAGATTGCCTGAGGGGGGGAGAGAGGGAAGGAGGGTGGGTACCTTGAGTAGGAGGCTTGTGGCTGGGCAGAGGAGCAGTTGTGTGGTGTTGCCACATTCCATCTCTCTCTCCGTCTGGGGGAGAGGGGCGGGACTGAGAATGCAAATCAAAGGATGAAGCACTCTTTGATTGGAGCAGCTTCAGTCTTTTGAAGTGCATGACCATTCAGCCCACCCAGCAGAGATTTGTGTCAGGACCACACCAAGTGGTCATTGGTGTAGAATGCTGAGCATCTAGTTTTGTGTACTGCAATGGGCTTGGCAGTGACCCCCCCCCAAATCCCCTATGGCAACAATATGTGCACAACCAATGTAAAAAAACAATCTTACTGTATTCTTTGTGTACTGATCAGCCTTGCATAGGCAAACAACGTTTATGTAGCAGTCCCACGGTTTTGTCAGTTTTCCATGTATTACTGTACAGTGTGTGCCATTGTACTAAAAAGCCTTTTTGGGAATCCCTTTGACATTATAGTTCTGAGACAGGCATGCAGTTCATTACTATACAGGTTATAAAAGGGACTTTGTTGCAGACTTTTTATTTCTAATTTAGAACATGTTTATGGAATACAGCCTGGCGCTATAAGAATTTCTGTGTCCTGCAGAATGCATGTTTCTGTTCTATATTGTTTTACAGTGTAATGAAAATGCTAGGGGTAACAGTGTCCATTAAACCAGTGGCAACATTCTGTATTCCTCTTTTGTACATTTTATTTGTTAGAGAGAGAGTGGAAGGGAATGCATTTAAGAGAGGGCATTCCTGGATTAATGTAGTGCTTTTCTATTGAATATGTTCTTTACTGTTACTTTTTGTGGAACCAGGTATGGTGGGAGTACTTAACAGAAGTGTGTTGTATGTTCAAAATAAGCTCCAAGGGGACGCTGTGGAGCCCGAGCTCATGGCAGCTAGATTTCTCAGCTCTGTGGAGATCTCAGTATAAAACTTAAAATTTGCCCACTTGTAACACTTAATAGCTGAAAAGACTCGCATCACTAGAATCGGGAAACCTGGAAATATAAAAATGGTTAATCCTCGTAAGGATCGTGCTGGTACTTCGGGAAGAAAACCTTCAAGTTTTGCACAACATGTGTGTGCTGGCATCGATGACCAGGCCTCCTGTCAGACCTCGCCTGAACCTGAACCTGAAGAAACGATGGCATCAATCGGGCTAAAGCTGCAAAGAATAATTTCCTCTATCTCTGATCTGAGCGCTAAGATAGACACTTTTAATACTAGAATTAACGTTGTTGAAAAAAACGGTCGAGACTACCCAGACGGAGATGGTCGAAGTGAAACGGAGCAGTGAATCAATGTCTGCAGCTACCAGTCTCCTTATAAAAGAGAATTCTCACCTACAAGCTAGATTGGAGACAATTGAGAACCAAAACCGCTCATCTCACCTCCGGATCCTTGGATTGCCTGAAGGGATCGAGGGGGATCACCCTCTTATGTTCTTACAAGACTAGTTCAGTGAAAAGCTAATACCGGAGGATCAGACAACTAGATTTAACCTACAAAAGGCCTACCGAATCACCCCACCGGGGATACCGAGAGGACTCTGAAACCCCACGCACCTTGCTTGTAATAACAGAAGGTATTGGAACCAGGGACAAAATTCTATGGCTGGCGAGACAAGCTAGCCCAATTATGCAAGACGATCGTGTGGTTTATATTTTTCCAGATATAAGTTTTGCTACTCGGGAAAGGCGCAAGCGTTTTGAAGGGGTACACAAGAAACTCCGGGAGGCCTCAATTACCCACGCAATGGTTTTTCCAGCGCGCCTTAGAGTGGTCTTCGAGGGCAAAGTTTGGATGTTTTCAGACCCTGGAGAAGCAGGCAAGTGGGCTTCTCGGCTTGTAGAAAAGCGGAGGAAGCATTTAAAAAGTAATGGCACAAAAGATAGTGATATGGAGGAGGCTGAGGGAGATTGACTCTGATAAAACATGTGTTTTTCTTCTCCTTTTCTTTTCCCTACATGATTGATCTACTAAATAACTGATGCATGGCTGGATTACTAATTGTGGACTCCAATGTAGACTGTATAGAGATATTGTGTTTTATGTCGATTAAGTAATAGTTTGTAAAAACCTATCACAGGTCACTAGTTCCATTATTAACAGGCTTAAAGCAATATTTCAAGACTGTCCACGCATGGTGTCATCCCTAGATTATCATGATTGAAGTTTAAACTCATGTTAAAGTCATTTTGAGGATAACTCAGCCTTTGTTTATTGGTAATGTTTGGGCTTAACACTGCTATCTTATGCCTCACTGATACTGTTATACCCTGCCAATAATTGCTCTATGGGTATGTATTAAGACTTAAGGGATACAGAGTGACACCACAACTCCCAAGGGGAGGTGAATTACTGGACTTTAAACAATGACTTTAGTATACGAAATAGTCGCTCTGCTCTTGGGCTTCTTTAACAGCCTTAGTTTTGGATAGTTATAATAGTAATAATGTAAATTTAGGTAACCCCTCACATGAGGTATCAACATATTCAGGATGCACATAGCCTTGTATTAAGGAGTTGTTAAACTCTCTCTGTACTAAAATGATGTATGAGGTTTGTCTTGAATATGGACTGACCATATGATGTAAATCAAATGAAACTAAAAAATAAAGTATAAAAAAATAAGCTCCAAAATGCACCACAGAGCATCTAAAACCACTGACCTTCTGGGTGCCTAGCAGCCCTAGACCCCTGGCATTTATATATATATATATATATATATATATATATATATATATTTTAGTTTTGTTGACCGGGTAAGTGCACTAGGCAAATTCTGCCTATTTTCAGGAACGTCCCGGGAAGGGGGATACACATGAATGCCAACTGAGCTTGAACCAGGTGAAACTGTTGGTGGTATTTTTAGTGAATGAGGGAAATTTGGCTAGGGCACCGGGGAAATTCCCCTACTGCTTGGCCAGTAGGGGGTCTTGATGACCGTCATGATGGAACGCTCAGTTGCCGAGCCTACTTTGTTGCAGCAGGATGTGCTGCAGGCCGAGGGGCCAATTGCGACTTCTGTGTTTGAAACTACAGATTCTGAGATTTTTTTGAAGCACCAATGGAACCCATCTTACATGCTAACCCTGCAATTTCTATGGACGTCTCGACTGCGAAGGGACAACAGATGGTGAATTCATTATCTACTACGGCATTTTCTGAACAACACCCTAAAGAGTTCACTTTTCAAGTTCCAAACCAGCCTTTACTCTCTAACCAACAGCGGAATGTGGAACCACCACTTAGTCATCCTGTGACAGCTGAAACCATGCTGACTGACAGTGAGGTTACTACGCAGCAGGAAAACGAAATTGACCTACAGGTTGCTGCAGCTCCAACTGAAATGAAGAACACACTTAGCTTTGTACAAACTACCACAGGTACTGTTTATGTTTCTTCACCTTCGGAACAACAACATGCAACTATTTTCTCTTTCGATGCCAAACAAAAATGGATTATCAAACTGGTTGTAAAGAAAGCACCACCTGACCAACCACACTCCTGGGCAGACCAGGTTGATGACGCTGATACTTCTTGATCAGTTTCCAAAGCCCTGACATCTGCGGGCTGGGTGCAGCTCCCTGAGTCAGGCAAATGGATTTCTGGCTTCTCCCCTATTGTAATTCCGGGGGTAAAAACGAAGGGTTCTTGTGTCTCTCCTTCGCAACTTCCCAAACCTGCTGTTTCTAAAGTCCTTCAAACTGCTACTACAGAAAACCACTCTGAGGACGTTATAGCTTCTCCTTTGGCTCTTCCTCCAGAACTCTCCTTTGCTCAGAATCCGGAACTTGGGTTTCTCCCACAGGGAGTTGTACCCCTCCCCGAAAAACTTCCACCTGAGCCATTAAACCCTTCTGTAGAGGAGCGTATAGATGACCCAGACGCTTTAAACACCACAGTAGGCCCTTCACCAGACACTTTGTCTGGCCTAGAACAACCTGCAACACGCTCCTATGCCTCCTTTTTTCGTTCCTCCTCTTATTCAGCTAAAAGACACAATGCAATTCGGCTCATTTATAAAGGGGGGATGGAGGTTTTTCCTGATAGCAAATTTGTGGCAAAATCGTTATTAAAAGATAGCCTGCAATTTACTTCTGCTGAAATGTATGTGCTAATACATGTGTCTGGTGAAAAACTTTTGATGTTAGTTTTAAACTTAATAGTGGTTTGGAAAAAATTTGGTCTAGATATCATACTGTATGACAGACTCCTTTATGGTCCCCTTTTGATGTTTTTCCCCTCACAAAACCAGCACACAAAACAGTTACCGTTCTTTTTAGGAATGAGAGTGTTAGTGTTGCAGACCTAGTTTACTGGATGAAACAGAGGTGCACAGTATTGGGGCACCCAGAGGTGATTTTTGACTCTGAGGATATTTGGACAGGGGGTTGGAGAATCAGGGCTATCCTACGTTCTACTGAAGATGGTTTGCAGCATCTTCCAAATTGTATTTTTGGGGCAAGACAGAGGGTCCTTTTCTATGCAGGCCAACCTAAATCCTGCTACAGATGTGGGGAATCAGGCCACATTAGTAGTGCCTGTGACCGCTTACGCTGTAACCTCTGCAATTCCTTGGGTCATGTGAGTGAACACTGTAGGAATGTAGCTGTCTGTTCCTTGTGTGCTGCTCATGGGCACACTTATGCCACCTGCCCTGTGGCAGCTCACCAACACTCGGACACTCAGGACTCTGAAGAACAACGTTTGTTAATTGCAAATGCACAACGTTCCAGAACCACTCTCTCAACGACCCGCACTACACCCTTTGTTCCCACTACTTTGACCTCCTCAGGTGTGGAAACTCCTGCTCCTCATGAATCTCCCCCCTACTCCCCTTCCCCCTTTAGCTTCAGACCCAGATACACCACTACCTGACCCTCCACCCCAGGTTTCGATTCCTCTAGATAACCAATCCATGCCCCTCCCCGCTTCCTCATGTCATACCTTTTCATTCTAGAGGAACATGGAGTAAGATCTACCATACTCAGCCTGCTTCAAAAGTCCCAAAACTGTTAAACACCCCTACAACTAACCATTTTCAAACCCTTCTCCTTGCACAAGATGTGTCCGATGCTGATTCGGAATCTTCCCAGTCAGGAGTGGACTCCATGGGAAAACCAGCTCTGCAGTTACTAAAAAGGGGAAAAAGAACAAACGTAAGCCACCATGACCTGCTTTCAACTACCTAAATGTTTTCCTCCTTAACTTTCTGTTCACTTAACGTGAACAGCATCAAAAATCAGTTAAGACAATCTGCTTTCTTTTCCCTTTTACAAACTTTACACTGCAATATATTCTTCTTACAGGACACACGTTTACATACTGTTGCTGAACTTTCCTGGTGCCTCAAAGCGATGGCACACGGGAGTTTCATATTGGTTACTGGGATTTGACAGATGTACAGGGGTTGCAATACTCTTTGCATTAGATGTGAAGGTTTTGAAATTGATAGATTTGGTTCCTGGAAGAGTATTGATTTTAGATATTGTACACCAGGTGTTACAGATCAATGTTTATGCACCTCAAACTAAAGCAACCAGGTGAATTTGTTTCAGCTTCTACAACCATATTTACACACCTCCTATAATGTTATCTTGGGTGGAGATTTTAATTGCGGACTATCTAACAAAGATAGGGGAAAGGGGGTAAAAACTATTAAAGTTTTTAGCAATATGTCTTGTTTGGCTAAGGTGGTCCAAACCACAAGTTTGGTTGACGCATATGCTTACCTACATGTGACTACTGTGCCTACCTTTCACAAAGGTGCCCTAGCTACCAGGATAGATTTCTTTTTTTTATTAATAGTAACTTACCTTTGCAGTCTGCATGGGTTACCCCGGTGGAATTCTCTGATCACTGTGCCCTGTGCATAGCGGTTGGGTCCACAGCTGCCTTTTCTTTTGGTAGGGGTCTCTGGAAGCTTAATTCTCAATTGCTACTACATCAGGACATTTTGGAACACTTACAATATTTCATAATGGCAAGGAAATCCCTATATGAGATGTATGAAGATCCACTTCTATGGTGGATGGATACTAGATCAGATGTTATCTCTCTGTTGAAATCTTTTGGGAAATCTCAACGTTCAGCTGCATATTTTTCTTATTTGCAACTCCGGAAACAATTGCAGAAATTGATGTCCATGGCCCAGACTACAAAACATGATTTTTCATCCCAAATAAAAATTCTTAAGGACAAAATGGCACCTTTTCATAAACACCAATCTAAAGTTTTAAAATTTCAACAACAATTTGGTACACAAGGTAGCTTTACCACTGTTTGCCCCTTTCTGGGTAAAAAAGAAAGGGTGGGAAAAAAGTTTTTTACCAGTTTACTAGGGTGTGATGGTCAGGAAAAACTTACACAAGCTGACTTAATGTCAGAGGTGACTTCATACATGGCGACACTCTTTAAAGAATGGCCTGTAGATTTGGATTCTTCTCGGGCTTACCTCCTCAGTGTTGAGGTTTAAAACTGTCCTCAATCATTATTATCTAGTTTGGTAAATCCCATTACATCACAGGAAGTCCTTACTATCATTAATACTCTTTCATGCAAAAAAGCACCAGGTCTGGATGGTCTAATTGCTGAATTTTACAAATTGATGGGAACCTCATTATCTCAGGAACTTGCAGATGTCTATAATGATTTATTGACACATTCCAATTGTCCTTTAGAAATGATGAGGGGAATTTTAATTTTTTTGCATAAGAAAGGTGACAAGAAGTTCCTTCCTAATTGGAGACCAATCAGCTTATTAAATGTTGATTTAAAAATTCTAATGAAAATTTTAAATGCACGGCTTTTAACTGTATCCTCCCAGTTAATTTCTCCTGCACAGTCCTGCACAGTCCCTAATAGATCTATACTTGACCAGTTACTTTTTTTGCGTGAAATTTTTGACAGATCTAGTACAATTGGATTACCTGGTTTTATTTTATCTTTAGATCAAAAGGGGGCTTTTGATTCAGTGAATCACAACTTCTTATGGCTTACTTTAAAACATTACAGTATTCCATCCACTTTTATTTTTTGGTTACAGAAACTTTATAAAACTGCGACGGTGTCTCCTCTGGTTAATGGACACCTCGGGCCTATGCTTCTGGTAAAGCAGGATGTTCGGCAGGGTTGTCCAGTTAGCCCGTTACTGTATGTGTATAGTATAGATCCTTTGTTACGCACTTTGTATAAAATGATACCCTTCATTCCTGTTCCTGGAGTCTCAATACCCTTTTCAGCCCTTGCTTATGCGGATGACATTTGCATTTGCACCCCCACTGTTTCTTCCGTTCACTCGGTTGTTGACATGTGTCATTTTTTGGCTCTCTTTCTGGTATGTCCTTAAATACACCCAAATGCCTTGGATTTGTTTTAAATGGGGACGTTCCTGAACAGACACTTAAGTGTGATATACAATTTACGTCATCACCCATACGGATTCTAGGTATTTTTTTTGGTTCACCTACACCAGCTATTTATAACTGGGATATTCAATTGCAGAAAGGTAGGATTATGGTACAAAATTGGAATAAATGGCAGTTTTCCAAGCTTAAACGTATTCATTTGCTACAAACCTATTTAATACCTTTCTTTTTATTTTTGAGTAATATTTTTCCTCCACCTAAACAAAGGGAAGCAACTTTAATTAGTATTTTTTTTTCAAGCTGTTTGGGGTAGCCATCTTAATCCCATTAAACGTAATATTCTATACTTACCTGTATCCCGAGGCGGTTTAAATATGATTAATCCCCTGCTTTTTTTTTTTTTTTACTGTCAATTTCTTTTTTCTAATTTTTTGCCATTATTAAAATATCTTCCTAAATTATGGACCAGTCTCTCCCTGCAAGCAATAGGGCTTTGGTATAATGAGTGGGTGGTTGGCAGATAGGGCATCTTAGTAAATCTACTATTGTACAACCTTATCAATGTGAGATTTTCCTTAAATTACGGCAGTGGAAAATACCCAATGACTGGATACTTTCCAAACATAAAAAATGTTTATACCAGTCTGTTCTCAATTCATGTTTTTCAGAACCAATTATATTCCCAAAATGTCCAGATGAGCTGCTTTTGCCCCTTCAAGGTTTAATAACTCATAACCGAATTCCTCCTAAACCTTGGGATGTAACTTGGTTGTGTGGTCATGAAAGGCTGAATGTTAAGGAAATCAATTTCATAAACAGTTACAAGATCAGAACTGTTCCTGGCCCTGGTTGCTTTCAAGCTCTTGAGACAATGCAGCACTTATAATTTTATGTCCATATATTTCCAACTTTTGGAGCTATGTTGTTATCTCTATTTGGAAAGAACCAGCCTTTTAAATATGTGAATTGGCAATGTTTTGATCTATGGTTCTTATACTACTGATTGGAGAAAGTGGGGACATCGCACATTGCATGTTATTTTTGCTGTCTTTAAATGGTTCATTTGGCAAAACAGGTGTCTTTTACTTTACAACAGAAAGATTTTTCTTATACGGAACTTTTACAGAAAATACATTCTGAATTGTTGAACATTTATAAAAATGAAGCAGGAAGATATAATCGCGCTCAATTAAGGCTGAATTGGAGGAATTTACCTTGGGTGACGGATAATGATGTTCCCGTCACATGACTTTATAATGTATTATCTGGGTTTGATAGTGTTTCCTTTTCTTTATTAATTTGCTTTCTTTCCTTTTTTTTTGTTTCCTCATTATTTTTTGAGTTTCCGATTTTTCTGTACTATTGTGAATTAACAATGTATTTGATTTTTTCTCGAAGTTCTGTTAATAAAAAAACAACTTACTCTTTTCGATAAGTACCATGGGATCTTTAACATCCACCTGAACTACCACCAATCCAGGCAGATGAGACTTCGGTTTAATGTCTCATCTGAAAGATGGCACCTCAGAATTGCTGCACCCCTCTCATGCTGCACTACAGCGTCAGTACTGGGATATTAACCCAAGTGCCAGATGTGGGAACTGAACCCACAGCCCTCTGATCTCCCAGCCTCAGAGGCAAGTGTGCTACCTACTGAGCCACTGACACTGATTATATAACTATAACTCAGTATATAGACTCAGTATAACTATTTCCTCTAATAAAATCAGCAAATCTGCAGCAAAATGACTTGAATTATCCAGCAAAGCTTCAGAGTTCCCTTGGAAGGTATGTAGTACTGTAGCTGCTGGTTCTCTTGTACTGTACATGGGTAGTAGTAGGGAGTTCATCAGATAATGGTGTTACTGCCTGCCCCCCTGTACTTTATATTTGTGTTGGTGTAAGAAAGGTGTAACCCTGTATTTTGAGTTAATCTAGTTGCTGGCCCTGCTGTACAGTGGATGGGGTGGGAGGTATGAGGATTGGAAGGTCCAGTAATTGAATTTAGTCACCACATTTTCTGAACTGCATGCAGTGAGGGAGGTAAGGAGAAGGTGTAATAATAGCTTTGATTTATGTAGCGCCAGGCTATCCAGTATTTTATGTGGGGAAGGTGGTGTGAAGAAGGAGCAGTATAAACAGCTGACCTACTGTATGTGGGGAAGGAGATAAGAGGAAGGTGTAATAATACCTTGGAATAATATATATGCACCAGCCTTGTAGTCATAGGCACCAACTCCATGAGTGCTGAGATGTTCAAGCACCCCCAAATGTTTGGGAGTAGGGCGGATGGCTTCAAACATATTTTACCTGGAAACCTGAAGAGTATAAAATTCTTCCAACTAGCATTTGGATACCCATAAATGAGTTTGTAAAGCCAGCAGCCCTTTCTGCAATTCTGTATTTGGGGAAGACATTATTTAGAATTAATATGACCACTACATTACCCCTCCAGCATTGTATGTGAGGAGGGAGGTGTGAGGAAAGTGCTAGTAATAACTCAGTTCGTGCAGCTGCTGGTCCCATACTTGAGGGAGGTTGAAGGGAGAGAGGAAGGTGTAATTATACTTTGGTCTCCAGTCCTGCTGTGTTTTGCTAGGGAGATGCAGGAAAGCAGTGACAATATTTGGGGTTAGATATTGCCCCTCCTTTACTTGTATGGGCTGGGGCAGACTTGTGAGGCAGGCATAATAATATTTATGTGACCCCCCCAAGTATGGGGGGGCTCTGATCCCATAGACCTCCACTGGGGGCTTGGCCCCCTGATCCCTGGGACCCTCCACAAATTTTACAAACTCGGCACCTATGGAGGCAGATGTGACACTCACAGTGATTGCTTGCTTGAACTTATTTGAGTGGATTCTGATCAAAACAATGAAACCATTCCAAACAATTCTGAGACTGAACACAAAGCTTAAAGGGACACTGTCAGCCCCATACCTATGTTTTCTGTAGGTCTTCCAAAAGGTGACTGCACTGCCTACAGCAGTCCCTCTTGCCATGCAATATCTATGGCAACAATTATTGTCCACATAAAATAGTTATTTTTAAAGGTCATATGCAAAGGTTTTTAAAACTAAAAGAAACAGCACCATTCAATAAACACTGCTATAAAACCTATTTGTGTTCCAGGTTTTGTAACAAAAGTCAATAAATTAATGCATTTCTAGTGTATTTTTGTTGTGGTCCATTTTCCCAAGGTTGCTGGATGCTGAGTCAGCATGCCACAAAGCTGCTGATGTCATTTGAGGTACTTGCCTGTTCAGAAGTTGTATTGCTGCTAGGAAAACAATGCTGGTAACTTCACTGCTGTTGATCAGTGTCTGCTTTACAATAATTTAGATTTAACACGGACCTAATCTTCACTAATTCCTACTAGGGATGGCTGTGCTATTCCTGGTAAAAAGATCATTTTAAAGTGATTTATTGAGGTTTGCCATAGAAAATGGGAGCAGTGAACTGCAGGAGTGTACTCTTCTGTACCCACAATGCCTCACTATGTAAATTAGTATAACATGCTTGTATTTTTGTGCTCACTGAAGAAATAGGAGCCAACATCTCTCAGTATAGAAGTCTTGTAGAGAGATACGGTATGTGCAATGCATTGTTGTGAAAATAAATAAACAAAAGCTTATATGGAACTTTATGGAACTCCCTGTGCCAAGGCGTTCAGGAAACCACCTCTGCCTATACCTTCCGCACCAGGCTTAAGGTGCACCTGGCTACCTCCACAAAGTGTAATTGTTAGGATAAGGTACTCCAAAGTATTTTACTCCTTTTTCACTTGTATTTGTTATACTGCCACTATGCTTACCCTGCTATGTATCTATGTGATGCATGTTATGTATCTTGTTGTATACTACCCCATGTAATAATGTATGACACTTGTTATGTATCTTGTCAAATCAATCCCATGTAATAATGTATGTAACCCTCGAGTTGTCCCTGAAAAAGGGACCTTTGGAGCCCAGCGGGCTCACCCGATTATCAAAATTTAATAAATAAATAAATAAATTATATTGTTGACACCACCACACCAATATGGGATAGCATCTCAGAGTAAGGAAATTGTAAAAAAGTTTTGTATTGTACCCACAATGCTGTGCTACAGTTATTTGCATACTACTGCTCACCATCAGCAACATAAGGGATTGTACATCTGAGTAAGGCACATTTAAGGCAACATTATAAATTTGCCCAGAATTCCTTGTTGTTCTATGTAAAACAATGACAGCTCTCTGGTATGACATCATTTTGGGGGTGTGGCCACACACAACAAACTGGGGGATAAACCCCCGATAAAACAGTAAAAAAATGAGAATGACAGTTTTTTTTTTTAAAAAGAAATTGCACTTTCAACACTTGAAGCATGTCTAGCAATGGCATGCCATGTGTAACAGGCATTTGGGGAACCTTCAACATTTACTTTGATATCAATGTGCTACTCTCCCTGATTTCTGCACAGACTATAACATTACATTTAAACTGTTATTGTGCATTACTGGCATTAAGCATGACAGAACCACAATCAAACAACTTTCAGATTCTTGCAACAGGCACAATGTAAGGAATGAGAAGTCTTTACAGACCTCAGCAATGTGACTGCTTCCATAGCTTATGTATTGAAAAAATAGAATAGCACCCCAAATGACATCACCAGGGTGGAGACATGATGATTACCACAGGGAACAGAAAGTCTCAGCATCTAGCAGTGTACTTAAAACACAACACACAATAAATAGCTATAAATGGTATGAAATGATAGATTTTCATATAAAATACTAGGCAGATACTGTTGTTATAACAATATTTAATGAATGATGCTGACAGTTTAATTTCTGTAAATTTCATTGCATATGATCTTTGACAATTTTTACATCAAGGTGAAAACCTCCTGGTCCACTGGGTCATGTCCACATGGTCACCTGTCCACCTGTGTCTCCGGCACATGCTGTGGTTGAGAGACCCCTGGCCCTCTATTATGCGGGAGCTGTCATGTGTGTGTGGCATTGTTGCATTGTGCTGTGTCACTGATCCTGGGAGCTGGAAGGTGCAGGCTGGGATGGGACATATGGCTATGTCACAGACTCTGGGGGGCAGGGGGTTCAGGTTGGGATGGGACAAATGGCTGTGTCTCAGACCCTGGGAGACTGGTGAGTGCAGGTTGGGGCAGTATATCCCACCATGACATAGGGACAGACTGGGTGATCTTTATGCCCCTGGATAGCAGGTGGTCTGTCAGACTCTTAATTGGGTCGCCCATGCCATTTCTGCTGTGGTACACACCCCGCACCTCATCAGTCAGGACCTCCAGGGCCTCTGTTTTCCCACACTGTGCCTGTAGCCACTCCCCTTCCAACTGGCACTCTTAGTTATAGCAGATGTAGAGTACTCTACCTGTGGTTAGCCTCCATATTTGGCTGGTTGGCTGGCTGGAGGGGCCGTCATCCCCACTGTCACAGGGCAGTTCTGTGTTGGCAGCCCATGTACACGTGACACTCATGTTGGTGGTGCCTGTTGGCCGCAGTTTATGGTCTGACTGTGACAGGGGTTTGTGACTGGGGGTTTCAGATGGATGACTGTCTATGGGGGTGGTGTCATCATCATCATCCTCAGCAGCCTAAGTCTCTTCCACTGTCACCATCTGTGTGTGTGTGTGTGTGTGTGTGTGTGTGTGATCTCCAGTAGTGTCTTCATGCCCACCGTGCCCATAGACTCCTACATTGTACTTGGGGGTGAGAGAAGGGACATATTTTACAATCATCAGCACTGTAGTTGGTGATACATGGTGTGCTTCTGGCCACCTAGGGAACACCTACCTGTGCTGCCCTTCAGTCCCTGGCTGCCTGTGAAGGACACATGCTGTGTGGGGGCGCCACAGAAGTTGCTGTCCCCATGTCGAGGGTGTACCCAGTTCAGGGTCTGTAGGGTGCAACACAGGGAGGTTAGCTGTTATGTGGCATCCAGGACATCCTGACCCTTGTCCTTGAATAGTACTAAATAACCATCACTACTGTATGTCTGTGCCCTCCTCCACATGCAGGGCCAGCTCAGTGACAGTGTCTTCCACCATCCTCTCTACAGGGCTAAGGCTGATTTTCTGTGTTGGCAGACCACCGCCTGTCCATAGCTGTGCCTGTTATCCAGCTGCCAGCTTATGTTTGACAGCTGAATGTAGGTCACACCATTTATGCTTGATTGCCGATAGTATCCATGCATCTGGTCTGGCTGCATTCACAGTGGCCTGCATATCAAGCCACAGGTGGCCTTTCATCACAGCTGGCATCTTAAGGGATTCTTCCCATAGAGGGTGGCATGAAGGGTACTGATATCTGAGACCATGGCCACCACCTAGCCATCAGTGAAGTTTGTAGACCATGATTGTCCACTGCCATGGGTCTGGACACGTCCACTGCTCTGCATGCCACTCTGTCCAACACCATTGTTACCTGGTGGTGGACCAGATAGCCTGGGAACAGCACTCCCATCCTCTGCCATTGCCTACTCCCCCTCTTCCATCACAGTATTCACTGCCAGGTTTCCATGTAGGGCAGTGCCACTGCCCATATATGGTGAAATCAAGGCGTGGGGCTGCATACATCAGAACCACCCAGACTGCAATCCACATGGGCCTGCCCATGTCTGTAAGCCACACTCCCCACATCACCATGCCTTGCAAGCCCGTTCATGCATGGTCCATTGCTGGGACAGCATGCTCGACATGTAGCTGCATGCTGGTGTTGTGTCTCATATGGGCGCAATTCCTGAGCAGTAGTGCATAGGCTTCAATGTCTACATCTAGTGCACATACTCTGCAGATGACCACACTGCACGGTCTCACAACAGCAGAAATTGTTGCAAAAGTTGAAAAACAAGGACAAGACACTGGAAGTAAATCTGAACTCCATCCTATTAAGTATACCTGGAACCAAAGAATACTGGTACCGAAGGCACTCAGAAGTAATTCAATTCAATTCAATTTTTTTTATATAGTACCTTTCAAAACCAAGGCACTGTACAACATTAAAATTATAAATTACAAATTTAAAATCAACCAGAATTAAAAGCACAGAAAAAAACATTAATTCTACATTAAGCAAGATGTTACAAATCACTTATAAACAATAATTCAATTTAAAAATGCTAATTCAAAAAGATATGTTTTTAAGGCAATCTTAAACTTGTCGATGGTTGGGCATTCTCTTAACCAATGAGGTAGAGAATTCCACAGGGTTGGTGCCGCAAAAGCAAAGGCACGAGATCCTGATGACTTCAAACAGACCCTGGGAATCTCCAGAAATCCCTTGTTGGCAGAACGGAGAGGACGGAGGGGGCAGTAAGGAACCAGGAGATCTTTCAGGTAACCGGGTCCCTAATCATGTAGAGCTTTAAAGGTTAGTAAACCAATCTTAAAGGAGATCCGCAACCAAGCAGGCAGCCAGTGCAGTTCACGGAGCACAGGCGTAATACGACTGGTTCTAGAAGTCCCAGTCAAAAGCCTGGCTGCAGCATTCTGCACTAGCTGAAGGCGGTGGATATCAATCCCAGGTAGCCCTAGGTAAAGGGAGTTGCAATAGTCAAGACGAGTAGTGACAAAGGCGTGAACCAATGTTGGAAGGTCACCCGGGGGAACCAGATGTTTCACCTGGATGATATTCCTCAGATGGTAAAAAGAGGATTTGACAACAGCTGACACCTGAGATTTCAGAGTCAAACCGTCATCAAAGATAACACCCAGATTTCGCACCCGTTCAGAGGTAGGGAGCGGTACACCATCAAGTAATACACCTGATGGTTGTCCAGCTCCCACACCCAACCCCGGACAACCTGGATCCACCACCAATACCTCAGTCTTGTCCGGATTGAGTCTCAACCAGCTCAAATTCATCCAAAGTCTGATCTCATCAAGGCAGTTGTTAAGTACAGAGATGTATGAGTAATGTGTATGCTATGACAGTATGATGCAGCCACTTGGTTTATTACTCAACGTTGTGCTGAATACAGCTGGGAGGAACATGCAGAAATACTAAAACAGGCAAATGCAGATATGTATTTATTTGTACAAGTCAGATTTACAACCTTTGATTCAGGGACACATTTACAAAAGCACCTCATCGCAGGGTGGGCAAGACAATAGAACATTGTGCAGATACAACATTGGACAACATTACAGGTGCAGACATTGAACACAGAATACACTTACTTACATGTTGGTATAACATACAGGTTTACAATTAAAGATGTACTATTTCTCTGGAGTTGCAGTGGAATACATCCTTGTATAAACCTAAGGGGTTAGGTAAAAGGGTAGGGAAAGATGGATTGTCAGTCCAGGGACATTGTTGAGATTAGGGGAGCCAGGCAGGGAAAGGTCCTGCAGTAGGATTCGGGGAGGCAGGGTTAGTTGCACCTACAGCAGCGGACATTAAAGAGATGGTTCCGGAAAGCGGTTTTGAAGGGACCAAGTTTGGCAGTGTTGGTGATGCAGGTAGGGAGGAAGTTGAACCCGGTGGGGGCTTGATAAAAGAAGGACCTCTGGGCAAGGGAGGTCTTGGTTCTGGGCACTTTGAAGGTGGTTTTAACAGAGCTGTGGGTGAAAATGGATGAGAATGACCGTGGTAGGGAGGCAGAGACTCCGGGGGGGAGAGTCCGAGCAGGGATTTCTTAGCAAGAAGGCAGGTCTGACACTGCAGATGTTCCTCAAAGTTGAGCAGGTTGGCAGAGGAATAGAGCAGGCAGGTGCAGGTGCAGCATATCATCAAGATCTCTCAGTGACATGTGATCTCTAGACCCAGTGTCTGTGTCATGATACTTTCATTACTGATTTAATGCCATGCTGAGGTTTATTCTGTCAAAGATGATTCCATGTCTTGGTATTGTGGAACATTACTTCTGGAAAGTGAAATACTGAGCACATAGTGCTCCTCATATCCATATGCTATTGTGGATAAACAATGCACCCCACATTGGTGATAGTCAAGACTGGGAAATCCTCAACTTTATCATGCAGTACATTACAATACATTACCTGGTTGCCCATGAAAAATGGGCAGCATTGCTGATGGATTTACCACATTTTAAATAAATGAACCAAACCAAACCAAACTTCTCAACTTCCTGACAAGTACAACAGTCCAACATTATGGAAATTGGTTGAAAAGTTTCAGGGACTCATCTGTTGCAAGTACTGTCATTGAAAGGTGAAAAATCATGTTAATTGGTACACAAGATGTTGGTTTAGATTTCCGAGATGTGTCTCTGAAAATGGACATATGAATTAGGTATTTTCTGCCATGCGACATCATCTGAAAGTGAAATCTACAAAGAGAGTGTATAAATTTCCCTAGAAAAGAAAATCAGGCATTCATAAATGACTACAGTCCAGTTCTGTTAAATGATGGTAATGGTTCTTGATAAATGATGAAGTAATTCATGATGTATTTGCCTCGTGCTCTGAAAGCTCATTGGAAGGTGAATCTGACACATATGAGAAGCAATTCAAGGTTGAGCTATGAGACCTTCAAAATTGCCAATTCAGTGGCATAAATAAAAGATTAGAATTAGAGAAGGAACAGCTAGAAAAAGCTAGAGAACAACTGGAAGAAGACACTACAGTCAGTTCTCTGGACAACTGTGATCCAGAGGGAGAAGGTGCACTCAGAGCGCCTCTTCTGATAAATGATCCTACAGTATGCGCCTCTTCCAATAAAAGATCCTACTATACTGGTGATGAGTTTGAAACAGCCATGACTCAGGCATGCCACTCGGATATTAACATCTCTGTCACTGTGTGGTAGAGCTGTGCTCTACCCAGGAAACTGTGTAACATTTAGGGACATGTTTTTGCTATCTTCTCCCCTTTTTCTCTTTACAGTCTGTTGCAACAGCACTCTTTTGGTCTATTCTTTGTCTTTTTCCTTTTTTCTGCATAGGTAGGTTGGCCACCTACCTAAGTATCCTCCATTCTCCCTTTGCTTTATCCTATCATTTAAATATATTTTTCTGTTCCTCAGTTGTGCTTGAGGAAAGTTCTAATGATTATGTAAAGTACTTGTGTGCTTTGGAAAAGAAATTGATGTCTAAAACATTGTGGATAAAGTGCTTTTAGTGCTTTAGAAATTGTTAGAAGGAACTGCCAGAATTAAGGTGCTATTGGAATATTTAAAAAAATATGCAAAGTGCATGGTGCTGGAATAGATATAGTAACATGCAGTTAGAAATAAAATATAGCACAGAGTGCTGTTATGGTCTTAAAAAGCCTATTCACAAACCACTTAGAGCAGTTTCCTCGTACCAAATATGTTATGGTATAAATGGAAGGAAATTGATAGTTATAGCTCCTTGTCAGCCGGGTTTTATAGTTTTATATATATATGTATATGTTATATATATATATATATATATATATATACACACACATTTGTGTGTATATATATATATATATATATATATATATATATATATATATATAAATAAAGAGATACATGATGGGCAGGAGGGGATATGGAAAATATTCTCACTCCTGTAGAGTGAACTGTGTATTCTCATGAGTGCCGAGAGAGCACAGTGGAAATACACACAGCTCACAGGCAGGAGTGAGAATAGAAACATAGAATTTGACGGCAGATAAGGACCGCTGGCCCACCCAGTCTGCCCATTTCCCTACCTACTGGATAAGCTGCAGATCCTAGTTAACCAGCAGCCTACTTCTTCCTACCCCCATCCCCAGAACTGCCTTATGACTATCCCATGCATGCTTGAATTCCACCACTGATTTTGACTCCACAACCTCCTTGAGGCCGTTCCATGCATCCACAACCCTCTCTGTAAAAATACTCCTTAAATTACCTCTGAGCCGCCTCTATTTTCAAATTGTGCCCTCTTGTTCTTGCACACTTTTTGAAAGATGCTACCTCTTGGACTTTGTTGATTCCCTTGAGGTACTTGAACGCTTCTATCATGTCCCCTCTCCCCTTCTTTCCTCGAGGCTATACATATTAAGCTCCTTAAGTCTCTCTTCATATGTCTTCCGGTGCAGACCCTGCACCATTTTAGTTGCCCTCCTCTGGACAGCTTCCATCCTGTCTATGTCTTTATGGAGATTGGGTCTCCAGAACTGCACACAATACTCCAGATGGGGTCTCACCAGCTGTCTGTACAGAGGATAATAACTTCCTGTTTTCTACTGGTGATGCCTCTCCCTATGCATCCCAGTATCCCCCAACCCTCCTTGCTGCCCTCTCATTGCTTGCCCGTCTTTAGGTCATCTGATATGACTACCCCAGGTCCCTTTCCATTTTTTGTTGTTAGTATCTCACCCCCATTGTGTACTCTTCCCTGGGTTTTGTTTCCCAGGTGCATTACCTTGCACTTCTTAGCATTGAATCTAAGCTGCCATACATTTGACCATTCCTCTAACCTTGCTCAAGTCCTTTCTCATCCTTTCCACCCCACCCTGTGCATCAACTCTGTTGCAGATCTTAGTGTCATCTGCAAAGAGACATATTTTCCTTCCAGTCCTTCTGCAATGTCGCTTATAAAGACATTGAAGAGGACCGTCCTAATACTGAACCCTACGGTACCCCACTAGTAACCCTCCTTTCTTCTGAGTGGACTCCATTTACTATTACCTCTGTGTCCTATTCTACAGCCACTCTTACCCAGGCTGTCATCTTGGGACCCACTCAGGCTGGCTAACTTGCATATTAATCTTTTGTGTGGGACTGTGTCAAATGCCTTGCTAAAGTCTAGGTAGGCCATGTCCACAGCCCCTCCTGATCTACTACTTTGGTCACCCAGTCAAAGAAATCTATCAGATTCATCTGGCATGACCTTCCCGCTGTGAATCCATGCTGCCTAGGGTCCTGTGCCCTCTGGCCTCTAGATACTCGACAATTCTTTCCTTTAGAAGTGATTCCATCATTTTCCCTATCACTGAGTTAAACTAACAGGTCTATAGTTTCCTGCTTCTGCCTTGCTCCCACTTTTGTGAAGGGGATCACATCTGCCCTCCTCCAGTCCTCGGGTACCACCCCATCCTCCCATGATTTGTTAAAAGGGTAGTCAGTGGTGTCACTAGTTCTACCCTTAGTTCTTTAGAATTCTGGGATGAATCCCATCAGGCCCCATTGCTTTGTCCACCTTCAGTTTTAAGAGTTCTTTCAGAACCCTTTGTTCTGTAAATGGGCCGGTATCAACTTCTGTATCCAGAGTGTTACTACTGTTTGTTTTATGTACCTCCCCTCTTCCTTTGTAAATACTGAGCAAAATATTTGTTTAGTATCTCTGCCTTTTCACAGTCTCCCTCTGCCCACCCTCCCTCCCTTTATTAAGCCTCACTATCCCTCCCTTGGTCTTCCTTCCTCCCTGATGTACCTATAAAAGGTTTTATCCCCTTCTTAACTGAGTTGGCTATCTTTTCCTCGGTTTGGGCCTTTGCTGTTCTGACTGCCTTCCCAGCCTCCTTTTGCTTTAACTGATACAGTTCTCTGTCCTGCTCCTTCTGCGATTCCTTCTTCCTGAATGCTTTCTTTTTCTCTTGAACCTTCACTGCCACTTCCTTTGAGAACCATAGTGGTTTCTTACATCGCCTTGTTTTGTTTATTTGTTTGCCACAAAGGCTCAGCTACTCTGTGATGGCAGTTTTTATTATTCCCCATTGTTCTTTCACCCTCCTTCCTGCCCATTTGCTAGTGCGCTCCTTAGGCACTCACCCATTTTGCAAAGTCAGCCCTCCTAAAGTCCAGTACTTTTGTCTTTGTATGGCTTGACCTCTATTGCTGTGTTTATTGTGAACCATACTGTTCGATGGTCGCTAGTTCCTCAGATGGCTACCCACTTCTACATCTGTAATCCTCTCACCATCTCCATTTGAGAGAATCAAGTCTAATATTGCTCCCTCTCGAGTGGGCTCCAGTACTAGTTGTCTAAGGCATGCCTCCTGTAGGGCATCTAGAATAACTGCACTCTTCAAGTGGCAGCTGCAACTGCACTCCAGTTAACATCTGGCATATTCAGATCACCCATCAGCAATATCTCCTTTTCTGCCATTCTAAGTATACTTTCTATCATTTCCTGTCCATTTCCTCCCCCTGAGAGGGGTCTGTATACAACCCTACCACGTATTGTGGTGCCATTGCCTGTCTCAAATTTACCCACAGTGCTTCTTCTCCTCCCTGTGTACCTTTTGTTCTGTTGCTTTATTCCTTCCCTTATGTAAAACTACTCCTCCTCCTCTTTTACCCTCCTGTCCCTCCTGTACACAGTGTATCCTGGTATGTTTATGTCCCAGTCATGGTTTTGTGTGTACCATGTTTCTGTGACTGCCACGATATCCAGATGTTCTTCCTCCATCAAGGCCACTAATTCAGGAAGCTTGTTACCCAGACTACGGGCATTAGTACTCATTGCTCTCCATTTTTTGATGGCTTTACCTTCCAGTGCAGCATCCCCCACTGACCGTTCTACCTCTGTCTTTTTCTCATTTAGTACCCTGTTTTGTAGGGAGAGGCTGGGATTTTCCTGCTGCTTGTCAGTGCCTCCCCCTTTGACTAGTTTAAAAGCTTGTCAATGAAGCATTTAAACCGATTGCTCAAAAGACTTGTTCCCTTCCTGGACAGATGCAGACCATCCTGCCAGTATAGGCTGGTGTCCCTCCAGGTGGAACCCCAGTCCCCAATGAAGCCAAACCCCTGTGCTCCACACCATTTTTTCAACCATTCATTAAACTGCATGGTGCCAATAACCCTCGCCTCCCCATGCTTTTGACAGGCAGCACCTCTGAGAAGGAAACTGTGTGTGCTACTCATCTTAGGTCCCTCCCCAACTCTGCAATGTCCTCCTGCACTGCTCTAATCATGATGAGCCAAGTCATTTGTCCCTAGGTGGACAATTACGTCCAGCTCGGAATCCCTTGCAGCTGTTCTCGTGATCCTGAGGATGCTTCCTGTCCCTCAAGCCATGGCACCAGGCAGGCACCTTACTTCATTTTCTCATCTTCCCCAGTTCTATACCCTAATAATTGAGTCCCCCACAGGAGCTGCTTCCTTTCCCTTTGGTGTCCTCTGCCTCCTTTCTGTGGGCCTCCCTTGTGACAGTTATCATCAGTCTTCTCTGCGGGTACACCCATAGGGGAGCTATGCTCCCCCAGAATGGTGTATGGATTGTGGAGTGGAACAATTGACTGGGTGTGCCTCTGTTCCACCCTCCTCACCCTCCCTGAGCCCACTGTGGTCCAACTGCTGTGCTTTCTTCGCAACCTCTGAGGTAGTGGTGGTGGCGCTAGTGCTCCCTGGATGGGGGAGGTTCCCTTTCTATTGTCCAGTGTGGCCTGGGGGAAGGTTTCCTTACTACTGTCCAGTGTGGCCTGAAGACGGGCAACTTCCTCCCTCAGGGCAGATAGTTGTCTGCAAATAGGGCAGCATCTCAGCCTCCAGAAAGACTCCCGGAAGACTGCTGCCCCACAGCCATTACATTGCACTATTCCCCACATGTTTATCTAGTTTTTTTTATTGTATTTGTATGTGTGCGTGCATGTGATTTGATTATATAGAAATATATATATATATTATACAACGTGTATGCTTATATTATCAGTGCAGTGTGCTAGAGAGGATATGACAGTGAAATGCACCTTGCACTCGAGGAAATGATGTCAGAACCTCAGGTATAAAGGAACTATTTCCAGGGATGGGTGGGGTGAGGGGTGGGAAGGGTTGGGCCTAAACTGTGTCCTCACAAAACAATCGACTAAAAGCTCTCACCCACCGCTCGATGGAGTGCCTTCCTGTCAGCAAGATACCCTACACAACAATTTGACAGAGAAAGTACCCTGCTAATCAAACAGAGAAAATCCAGACATCCAAGAGAGAGTTTAGTTACAGATAATTCGTCCAAAATAGTATATTCCACGCTCTCAGTTGTTCCCAGCACTCCTGTACACAACCTGGAAGAAGATGGACTTCTGCTCATACAGGAGCACACCACTAGTTATAGTAATTGAATAATGCTGACAAATGGTCTAGCTAGACAAATGGCTATGATGCTGAGCTCTGACTTGGAAGACAATTACCCTCACCTCAGGCTATGTTTGGCATCCAGTTTCAACCTGCAGCTTTTGCTATTTGAATCACAGAGCCCCACCAAAAGTTGCAAAATATATTGATGCAGATTCACACAGAATTCAAGTAATCAGTCCAGTTAGCCACAAGGAAAATCAAATATGCAGAAGATAAGCAGTTTTAAAAACCCTTTCTGAATTAAAAACTAAAACAAATACCAAGCTCTGCCACTTTAAAATTGAGGAAAACTTCTCTCAGATGTAAGCAAGAGAGAGTTTAGTTACAGATAATTCGTCCAAAATAGTATATTCCACGCAGCTTCAGTTGTTCCCAGCACTCCTGTACACAACCTGGAAGAAGATGGACTTCTGGCTCATACAGGAGCACACCACTAGTTTATAGTAATTGAATAATGCTGACAAATGGTCTAGCTAGACAAATGGCTATGATACTAAGCTCTGACTTGTGAAGACAATTACCCCACCTCAGGCTATGTTTGGCATCCAGTTTCAACCTGCAGCTTTTGCTATTTTGAATCACAGAGCCCCACCAAAAGTTGCAAAATATATTGATGCAGATTCACACAGAATTCAAGTAATCAGTCCAGTTAGCCACAAGGAAAATCAAATATGCAGAAGATAAGCAGTTTTAAAAAAACCCTTTCTGAATTAAAAACTAAAACAAATACCAAGCTCTGCCACTTTAAAATTGAGGAAAACTTCTCTCAGATGTAAGCAAGAGAGAGAGAGTTTAGTTACAGATAATTCGTCCAAAATAATATATTCCACGCAGCTTCTCAGTTGTTCCCAGCACTCCTGTACACAACCTGGAAGAAGATGGACTTCTCATATAGTTTCCATATGCCGTGATCTGCCCACCATGTGTGTGATTTATACCACAGGGGTAAGAGATGCAGGAACATTTATTCTGAGTCTGTATGTTTCCTGCTCATTCTGTGAGTGCTGTCAGTGTGTGTGTGTGTGTGTATGTGTGTGTGCTGAATGGACTGGGAGTCAGAAACACAGGTGAGTGTGTTTTGCAAGGCTAATTGAGTGAGTCAGAGGCTCAGTGAGAAAGACGAACTGCTGCAGGTAGCACTGAGAAACAGAACCTGCTTTGTAAAAGATGTTCATTTAGAATTCAGGTTGTTTTGAAGCTGAGATCAGCACAGTAATGGGCAAGCAATGTTAGAAACACAATGGGACATAGGTGAGAGTCTTTTGCAAAGCTAATTGAGTAAGTTGCAGCTTCAGTGAGAAAGATAAACTTTTTCTGAAGCAGTTTCCTTTAGAATGCAAGCTGCAGTGCATTTGTCCTCACTCTGGTGACGTCAGCAGAGTATGGATAAATGTCGATATCCTCACTTTGCTGAGGTCATCAGGATTTATCCTCACTGCAGTGGAAATAACACAGGTGATCCTACTGAGAAGGCTCTCACCCCTGTGGTGCATATATATATATATATATATCTATATATCTATATAACATTCATGGGGATGCTGCATCAGACACAGTATAATGTCCTGTTGTTATAGTCTTGCACAGTTGCTATGTGCAGTCACACTTTATTGCATATTTTTGGGCTGGAATATATGAAATAAAAGCCCTGTTACTCCAGAGATCCTTTTTTACAGCCATTTGCATGCCCCAAGGATATTTTGCTTTGCAAATGTTTAGAAGAGAGAGCAGCTTGCTGTGTGGGTCCTTTGCTTTGCTTGCCGCCACTCTCACTAAAAAGAAAACTCTTTTCTACTGTACATACCCTAAGAGCAAAATCCTAGGTACTGTATACAATTAACCAGGAGAGCAGTACAGAGCGGAGCGACAAAACTCTACTTTTACTTTTCCAGGCACTGAGAAAAGACCCATTTATTTCTTAATAAAAAAATAAATGGTTAATAAAACGGGCTGCAGGAATGTTACCTACTATAGAAGGTATTTTATTAGAGAGAGCGATTAGGTAAAGAAATAGGAGTGAGTCTGCTCCTCGCTCTCCCTGTAAAATCTATGTTGCAGCAGTATTCGAAGTGGGTGGCTTGCAATTTACTTTGAAGATTTCAGCCACTACTCCGCTCACTTATACCTTCCCCTCTGAATAAAATGCTCCAGGACTGTCCTTTTTATATACTTTATATGATAAAGACACTGGCAGAAATTATAACAAAGTGCAGAATGAAGATAAATAAATAAGGAGAAACAGGAACATCTCTTAAATGAGGTTATAATTCAAGTAAGCCCTGGAATCATTAAACGAAGTTAGAGACACAGAACTGTCTCTAAAGGTTCCCCACCTATTATCTGGCCCTGATAAAAAATGTGTTGGAGGGCTGTAGAGGATAAGATACAGTAGGGCTGTAGAGGATAAGATACAGTAGGGCTGTAGATAAAAAAATTAATGTGGGTACCATAAAAACCAGGCAAGCTGAATAAAAATACAAAGCTTACCTGTAGGAGGATTTGAAACTGAATGTGCCCTTTAGGGTGCCAGCAGCCTCTAGAAGCCCTTTTTTATGACTGTAACTGTCAGTCATACTGTGCAAAGGAGGAACCAAAGCTCATTATGCATCAATTATGTATTCAGGGTGCAGTTCTAGAGTTTGTACTCCTCCTATAGAATTAGACCTCAAAACAATAGCCTCCTGATGTATGGCTTAACAGAATATTGGGTCAACCTGATCGAAAATGTTTCTATTAGCATAGATAATAATGCTGTATTAGAAAAGGGGTGGATCAGGTGACCAGACCAAAGAGTATAAAAGCCCCTCCTTTACCAGAGTTCAGCAGAAAGCCCCTCCTTTACCAGAGTTCAGCAGATCAGCCTTGTGAGAGGAACCTGGAGGACCTGTGCCAGTATATGGTCTGAGAAGAGCACAGAGGAAAGTGGTCCTAAAAGCTTTAATATGGATCCACACTCTGCGCAGTACTATGAATTGTAGTACTGCCTTTGTAAGAATTGTGTTTTTTTATTTTAGTTTATTTTGAACCTGATGTTTTAAGAAAAATAAATTGATAAACGTACTTGTGTGTTTTTTATGCATCTGACTTGTAGTCTGCCTGAAATTGTGTTATCCTATACCCACACCCGGTGACTCACTGAACCACAGCAAGTTGTAGAAGTGTCATTAAGCATGATATTCGGCATCATAAATAATGCTGTTGTGACAAATGTTTGTCAATGGTTCAGCTGGGACAGGCAAAAGTTTCCTAGTTGAAGCAATTAGTGCTAATATAAGGTAACATAGTGGAGTACCCATGTTTACCACTGTGACAGCTCCAACTGGACCTGCAGCATATAACATTGGTGGAGTGACTTTACACCATATTTTATGCTGCCTGTTGAATATGGGAACAACTAATGAGTGCTGCAAGCTGTCTTTTGTAGATTGTTGGAACAGATGATGAAGCTGCCTTTAGAGGCAAACACGTTGTTTTTGGCGACCTACTTCAACTGGCACCCGTGAATGGGAAGCATATCTTTTCTAGACTTACTACTAAGGAAACTAGAAAAACTATTGGGTGCATTGGTGGATCAAGCATGTTATTCACTTATGTTGAACTGTTTCAGAATATGCATTAGAGTGCTGATCAACAATACAAGACTCTACTTGACAAGACTCAGATTGGAAATTTGTCACCTTCAAATGCCCCTATACTGAACACACGCATGACAGGCAAAGGTGAGATTTCCATGTCTGAAGCATGTGAAGTGTTTCCCAAACTGTAATGTGATAGAACACAAATTGTGTGTTTGATGCTGAGGCGCAAACAATGTGCACAGTTCAATCAGATTATCCTGGAGAGACAGCAACAACCAACTGTCAAACTGTCATCACTTGATAAACTCAATGGAGTTTGTCTGAGCCCCAAAATGATCTTGAAGATGATTAACCATATAATAGTGTTGAATGTAGACATGTCAATAACAGCTGGTCTAGAGGCAGTTCTTACAGCCTGTAAAAATGCACATGTGATGCTGCATCATAATCTTGATGTGGATCAGGGACTGGACAATGGCGGTATGGGGTACATAGTTGACTTTCAATACAATGTTAAGAGAACATTTGTTGAAATGGTTGTGGTAAAAGCTGACAACCTCGATTACTCACAAATCATTGACAGATGCTCAGTAAAATGTCACCTTGTAAAAGGCATTTATGTAACATGAAAACAGCTCCCACTGTGTGTTGCGTATGCAGTCAATTCGCTAGTCACAATGTTTGAGTTTAGATGCTGTGATGATTGATGTAGGCAATGGTATATTCAAAGATTGCATGAGCTATGTTGCTTTGTCATGTGTCAGAACTCAAATTGTATAGTATTAATGTTGCACATAATACAATTCATGCTGAGAAAAAATGCATAATAGAATACAATCACTTGTGGACTTTGTATCAACTGAACCTGTCTTTGATTCCACTGGTAAGTGACATAGTCATGTGTGATGTGTCTTCCAAGATATCACAGAAATCGAAGAGGAAGAAGTTCACTGTATATGATTCTTCAACTTTAAGAGGTGATAACCAATCAGATGTGGCTGATGATACATGATCACCACCTGTGTAAAAAACAATGTCCCAGATATTCAAAAGGGTTGTGCCATGCACAATAGGGATGCACCAACCCAAGTCTGAAAATGCACCACTCTGCGATATTCAGCGGGAGGCAGATGCGCCCCCCCAAATCACACTGCGCAAGAGTGCAATGATAATGAATGCATGTGCAACTGAAGAGGAAGGAACCATGCATAAATGGCGCAGTGCGATATTCAACTACATGAGCCATGTGCAATAGGGGAGCAAACAGAAGTTGCGCAATAGCGGAAATGAGCCAAAATAAAAAGGAACAAGAGAGAGGCGCAAGAACGCTACAGGGAAGACACATGTTGCTGAACCATAGGCAGCCACACAGGCAACACACACACAGGGCAGGACAGAGACAGAGCACCTGGAACCCCCAGGAACAGGGAAGGTGTGGGGAGCCACTGCCACAGTGCAGTGCAAAAGGGGGAAGTACCACACAGCACTGAGGCCACAACAGGAAGGTGTTCAAGGTGCAGGGGAAGTAGCAGCAAGGACAGCAGGGGGGAACACAGAAACAGCTGCTGGGGGGAACACAAGCCAGGGACATGGCCAGTGCCACCACCCCGATGGAGGCAGTCATGAGCAGGGTGAGAAGACGGGCAGCAGGGGGGCGTGGCCATGGAAGGGCCCGTCAGTGGTATGCCCCCAACAGGTACTACCGAGCCCACACCAGCTTCAAGCTGTACACCGATACTGAGATTGTGGGCCGGTACCGCCTGAATCGGGCAATTCTGAGGAGGCTCTGTGAGCTGTGCAGTGATGTGATGCAGGCACCCACACGACGGAGCCATGCTCTGTCAGTGGAGACCAAAGTGACAGCTTACATGTGCCTGCTCACTACAGGTACCTTCCAGAGACCAACAGGGGACACGACAGGCATAATCCAGTTGGCCATGTCATGCCATCTCACCCAATTCCTCAGCACACTGCTGCCACATGCTGTGGAGTACATCCATTTCCCCAGCACACTGGCAGAGCACACAGCAAACATACAGGAGTTCCACAGGGTAGCACGTATGCCTGGTGTGCTCGGGGCAATAGACTGCACCCATGTGGCCATCTGCACACCACCTGGCCCTGAAAGGGCCGCATACATGAATCGGAAGGGGTATGCAAGCATCAACTGCCAGGTAGTGTGCGATGCAGGGGTGCATAATCAATGTCTGTGTCACGCACCATGGGGGAGCACATGATGCCTTCATCTGGCACCAGTTGGCACTGTGCCACAGGTTTGAGAGTGGGGACATCCCCACTGGCCACTTAGTGGGTGAGTATGTAAACCACGCAAAAAGACATGGAGCTTGGAAGGGGCATAGTCAGAGGTGACATGGGTATTGGCCTAGATGGCCCAAGGCAGGGCGACGCTGATCACCAAACTAACTTCCACCCTCTACACACAGTGACAGTAGATACCCACTCCGTCCCTTGCTGCTCACACCATACCAGTGGCCCGTGACCCCATCATAGCAACGCTACAATGAGGCACATGCCACCACACACAATGTCATCGAGCGGGTGTTCAAGATGCTGAAAGCACATTTCCGTTGCCTGGACATGTCTGGCAGTGCCCTACAGTACAGCCCCTCAAACCCTGTGGGCTATTTCTGGCCTGTTGCATCCTGCACAACATGACCAATGACTGTGGGATAGCCATACAGGTCGAAGAGGGGGACAGCAATGGGGACGATGAGGACGCTGGTGAAGATGGTGATGGGCAGCCCCTCTTGGGTGAAGGAACCCCCAACTGATCCGGCTGGCACAGCTACACCAGGACACCATCACAGAGGAGCACTTCAGCCAACCCAGGTAAGTCATGGGGCCATGTGCAACCACCAGTAGCAAAGGCACAACCCACAAACATGCATTGACAAACACCAGGGGTGCATGTCATTAAGGGAATTGGCCGAGCATGGAACCGCACACACCGCCAGGGATGGCTAAGGTCTAACATTGCACACGGTCACACACACACACCTCACAAGACATGCACAAAGGGTAGGAGGCACGCCAACCCCGACTGCCACCCCTAGCCACACATACATCCACAGACCACCATGCCCGTGCCTGTCATTGTGCATGTGTCAGACGCTGGGCACCATTGCACAGTGGCAGACAGCACAACACAGGCATCATCATGCACACACCACAGCAGACAGCAGCCAGGAGGGTGTGCAGATGGAACATGTGCGTGCATGCAGGGCCGGGTACACCACCCATGCATTGCACGCTGAACAACACAATGCACACAGGGCAGCATCAGACAGTAGCTGTGCTGGGAGACAGATCAGTCATGCGCCACAGTGCTACGGCCACCACGGATGCATGGGCAGCCCCGCTGAGACCCGCCAGCAATGACAGGCTGACCAGTGGTCTCATGGGTGCACCGACGGTCCTCAAGGGGTTCCACTGCATGAACACGAACGTGCTCATGCAGGGGTCTGCAGCACACCGAACATGCTTGTGCCAGGCATGCTCGGGATGCCCACAGCTGTACCCGGTGTCAACAAGGAGGGTGTCACACGATGCCGGGAACAGGGGCTGGACATTGCACTGCGTGGTGTCTGCGACGCATGGGCAACTAACTGTGTGCCCATTGTGGCCATGACAGCTGTGATTGCCTGTGTCTGCCTGTCAATGGCAGTGGTCACATCCTCCCGCAACCGGTCCATCCCTGCCAGAAGCAGAGCGGTGTCTCTGCTGCCCCACTCCTCTGCCTGGTGCAGAGCCGCACTGAGTGCATCCACCGCCGTAAAAAGCTGCACTTGCTGATTGACTGATGCTTGGAGTATGCAGGTGTGCTCATCTAAGAGGTCATCTGCCTGATTGGCATGCTGTCCCTCATGGTGTTCATGGCCCTGATGGTCAGCACCCCTTGAGGGTGGGTGCTGCACACCAGGGCCAGGCCTGGGCATGTCCAAAGGTGGTGCACTGATGCTGCCCCCTGACACTGTACCCCCATGGCCATTGTCTGACTGCTGACACTGCCCCACCGACTGCCACTCTCCAGGGCTCAATGGTGCTGCCGCAGCAGCCGCAACAGCCCCACTGTCCTGGACACACACCAGTGCTGCCCCACTGGTGCAGACAGGCACAGGCTGGGACTGTGATGTCACGCAGGCCACCACGGCGGCACCACCCACGGCCATGCCCGTGATGTCACCTGCTGTGTGGCCATCCCGTGGCCCACACGTATCACTGCCCATGACGTTAGCTCCATCATCATCAGTGATGGATCTGGCACCAGCCTGAGTCTCAGCATGCTGGCATCCATGGACGCTGGCACACTGGGATATGGGCAGGACCTCCTCTGCACCTGCTCCACCAATATCAGTCCGGATGTCCAAGTGGGCCCACTGTCACCCTGACCCTCGTATGCCTGTAGAGGTGGATGGGCCCTCCTCTATCTCCATGCTACTGCCCTCAGTGGACAAGCCCACCACCACTGACCCATGTAGATGCTCAGGAGCTGTAAGGGAAAAACCATAGCATTAATGTATGTGACCTACCCTGTCCCCCTCCCATTGACAGACCAAGACCTACCATGCAGTGACGGGCTACCACCCGTCTGGAATACACCATCTGGAACACCCTCAATGGCATAATGCTGCATGCAGCCAGCAACCCGCTCTTCTTGTGGAGTCAGGCATTGCATGTCTGGCTGTCCGCCACTGGTTGCAGACCATGCTGCCCTGATGGCAGTCACCTTCTCCTTAATCCTCCGCCTGTCCGTGCCCATCTTCTTTTTGCACTCCTGCATGGACCACTGGTGGCTGCCATGCAGGTTGATGGCACACGCCACCTCTTCCCATGCAGCAGCATGGGCCTGTGGTGTTCCCTGGCATCCACTGAGCAGTGGCTCCTGGTCGAGGTAGGCCTCAAACAGGGCATCTGTTTCTGCCTTGGTGAAGTTAGGCCTCCTCTTCCGCCCACGTCTCTGTTCCTCTTCCTCCACCTCACAATTGGTCATTATTCATCCTGTGAGAATGACAGGTGTTACCTGTGACTGTGCAGTTCCATGCATGTCCCACACACCACAGTCTACACTCCCAAACAGCATGCAACTCACCACAATAGACTGCAGTAACCGACTATGGCCAGTGCAGCTCAATGTCGCATTTTTATAGCACAATGCATGCAAATGAGGCGAGGTGCATTTTTAAGTGGATGAAAATGCAGTGTCTGCACCACTGAATGGCTGATTAGCTGATTTGCATATGCTGGCTGAATATCGCGCTGTTGCGCTTTGCGCAATTGTGTTGAACGTGCTCAGCCAAGGGTGCAGTTCTGTGACATGTGCAGTACACACTGAACTGTGCATGCCCGGGGTGATGACACAGATGCCTGCCATGCTGCTGATGTGCTGTGCGCGGGAGGCAATGCAGGGCACGGCCATCATTGTGCCAGTGGCGCTACTGCGCTGTTCACATATATGGCGCTGTGGCACTGGAGCACTGTAGGCCACTACTGGAGGTGGCACAGGCACCCAATCGCGCTTCACGCATTGGGTTCCAGTCATGCTGTGGCTTTCCATGAGCAAGAGACCCTTGACCCTGTGCCAGACCTTTGCCCCCTAGGTGCCATGCGTCCAGCATGGGTGAACCACTATCGCACTGTTCGGTGACAGTGCGATAGGGAATGGCAGCACTGTACCGTGCAACATCTGCACGTGGTGGACTGCGCTGCCGAGCACCATTTTGACTCCAACTATCTGCTGAGATGGCACGGAGAAGGGCTACTATGTGGAGCCAGGTTGAATTGGCAAATCTGGTGGCCATTGTAGAGCCCCAATGGTGATGCACCCCTGGACAGGGCCAGGAGTGCAGTTTGGCAGGAGGTGGCTGATGCGCTGGAGGAGGCCACTGGAATCGGGCACATGGCAGAGCAGTATCACCACAGGTACGGGGACTTCAGGCGCAGGGACCCGGACATGCTTGCCCACCTGCAGGGACATGCCAGGAAGGGCATGGTGCCACGGCCAGGTAGGTGCCCCATCCATACACTGTTATCGTCCATACAGGTATCAGAAGTTGCATGTCCAGCACATGGGGGGGCCGTCCAGTGTTGACCGTGGTGGTGGTGGTATCGGGGTGGGGGGTGGATGGGTATGGCTGTGTGGGATTGCATACACATGGGGGCAGGGGGACTTTGCTACTGGATTGTACTGATGTTTCTCTCTCCATGTTTGCTCCTTAGGCCCAGAAGAGCGCAGGCTGGTGAGGAAGAGGAGGTGCCGCCAGGAGGACCAGCAGGCAGGGAGGGGTGAAGGTCCGCAGAGGTGCAGAGACCAGCCCGATGATGGTGAGTGCCTTACATCCATGATTACTTTTGCATGCTGTGTAACAGGGCGGGCAGCGGGGCATGGCCACCATCCATTGACACCACTGCCATGCACGCAACTTGTTACAGTCAGCACTGTCCAGTGGCACTGCATGTCTGGGAGTGCATCACTGGTGGTCCATGCATGCACTGGGTACATGGCTGTGCCACTGCCTTCACACTGCATAGCCAAGTCACTGTACGGCCACAGTGGTGCTGTGCGGGACATGGGCGGTGGGTGTGTGCAGTGGTCCACATGGCTGTGAGTGCCTGAGTAGACAGGTCTTGCGGACACGGTCACTGTGGGTGGTCGCACACCATCACAGGGGCGTGGCACATGGCTGTATGCCATGCACAATGGGTGGGCTGCAGGGGGCTTGGCAGTCACATGTATTGACTCTGCTCCCTCGTCCTAGGTGGACGGTGACTTCAGGCCATCGAAAGGGGACTGCAGGAGCTGTTACAGGTGGCGAGGGGTGACCCTGGAGCTCCTCCAAATGATGGATCGACACGGGGTGAGGAGGCGTGGGACACATCGGGCGCCACATGGAGGATGAGCGGGGCAGATGATAGCCCATCCATGCCCCTGAAAACACCTTCCCCGGACCCACCCTCCGCCCCTTCTTCCCTCTCCTATATTTCATCCCTGCCTTACCCGCCCCACCTGGTATGTGGCCCTTCCCCCCTTGTACATAATTGTAAATAGTTGTTTTGATTACCTGTTTTTAATACATTTGTTTTGTTATGAAAACTGTGGTGGTCTCTGATTTGCAGTGGGCTACAGGTGCTCAGCTGCAGTGGTGTGCATGGCATCAGGGGTGGTGCACACATGGGCGTGTGTGTGTCCAGAAAGGAACTGCCTAAGGTGTGGGCAGGGGGATTTGTCACTGTCTGTGGTTTGTGTGTTGTTCTCTGTGCAAAGGATGCCTGTGTGCAGTGGTCCACAGTGCATGCACTGTGTGCATGGCACCCCTGTCAGACCGTCCATGGCCTGTGCAGTTGACACCCTTGCATGTCTGTGATATGCACGGTCTGCTGGCATGTCAGTGGTGGCTGTCCATGCTGGACAACCACTGTACCCGGCACAATGCCAGGTTGCCTCCCATCACCAGTATGGTGCACGTCTGCCTCCGGTGACACTGTGGCCTCCACTGTTGTTGTCCCCCCTCCATGCTGTCACTTGTATCTGTTACAGGCAGATGTGCTCCAGTGTCTGTCACTTGTGCTTCGGCCACATGCTGGTGGCATACAGCTTCATGGTGCCTGCGCAGGGTGGCAGGCACACCTGTGCCATGTGGGGTGCTGCACATGTGTACATGGCAGCAGTGGCCACATGCCAATGGCTTGGTTGACCCACTACTGTGTCCCTGTGTTGGTGTGCCCTTGGGTATGGGTGGGTGTTTGTCCATGCACTGTGTTGCATCCTGTGTGGTACATGCTTCCATGCAACACTGTGTGTGTCTGTGCTGTCTGTTGTGGCCAGTGCTGGGATGGGATGTGTCCTTGGGAGGGTGTGCAGGGTGCTGTACCACTGGTGGGGGGGTCTGGGGCATGCCCTGTTGAATGTGGGGTACCTCGTATGCCGACGCATGGTCGGTCTCTCAGCTGTACCTCGGGGGGGACATGCAGGGTGGCACTGTATATGCTGTTGTTGCATCACTGTCCGCTGCCACCCACTGCAGGGTGCACATGGTGGGGATGCCTTGCATGGCTACATGTTGCACAGGGTTGCATTTTCACAGTGGGGGTGGTGGCATGCATGAGGTGTCCTGCACTGTTGGGCGCTACTCCTGAGAAGGGTGTATGGTGATTGTGGTGCAGGGTGTGCTCTGCATTGGTGGGATGGTGTGGCACAGGGTGGTCGGCCCTCCTTGTGTGTCAGTCAGCTTGCCAGGGGTGTGCTGGGCACCATGCAGCTGTGGGTTGGTTGCTGGTATCCATGGGCAGTGGTTATTCCAGCTCCTCCAGTTGTGCAGTGCATGGGGTGTGGGGACAATGTCTGTTCTGCTGTTGCTCCTCTGCCCATCTGTGGCATGGGTGGTGGGCCCTGCATCCCTGGTTGTGCTGTTGCATTGCTGCCTGCTCCACAGGGCATCCCTGGTTGCACTATGGACATCTGGACTGCTCCACTGAGCATTCCTTGTTGCATTATGGTGCATCTGAAATGCACAACTGCACATCCCTGGTTGCGCTATGGTGCAGGTGGCATGATATTCAGTCGTGTGCCGCAGGTGCATCCTGGCTCCGCGCATTTTTGAATCATCGCACTTCATGCAGATGGGCGCAGAGTGGATCGGCGCTTGTTCGTTTTGGGCACTTTGGGCGCAGTTTGGATTATCCGCCCAATATGTCTATCTGCAATGGTCTCATTTGACAATAGTACTGGAGTTAACTGCCATGCTAATTCTGTGATGCAGGTGTTCTTACATATGCCTGAATTTGTTGCCACAATAACTGCTTCCAAATTGACTTTTTTGTTAGACTCACTGAAGCAAGTTGTGCCAGTCAACAGCAAAATAATATTTTGCAGTCATCGATGCCACTACATTGAGCTGTGGCAGCTTATGACCAGCACTGGATAATTACTGACAGTGTTCAGCAAGGTGTTACAGAGATTATGATGGCGATCATCAACCTATTGGAGGATGAAGACATTCCAGTAAGGCAGTACTTTATAGACAAATGTCAGCAGATTTGTTTGTGTTGTGGAAATGTTGACAGAGAAGTGACTGATGACATGCTGTGGATTTCTCTATATATCCCACATGAATCATCTGTCAAATTCAGACAGTTGTTTAGCTTTGCTAAATCTAGCTGGGAGTGCACAAGGTGTCACAGGAACAGTCCCCAGTCACTGAGAGTGACCTGTTCTGCAAACTGCCTCATGCTTCTACTACAACTATTTGGCTTGCAGTGATTCAAAGCTGTGACACCAATAACTGATTTCACTGCAGGTAGAGTCATATTTGGACATACGCATTTTGACACTCACACAATAATTTTCTAACATGGCTCTTCTGTGCATTCTGGTCATTATGTAATTTGGCTTAGATACAGTGATGGTTGGATAAAGTGCAATGATGCTATATTCATCTTTAAGGAAAGACTTCCAAGGAAGCTGAAGGATGCATATGTTACTATCTTTAAAAATAAGCAGTTTCTGGGAGCTGCAAAAGAATAGTTACCAGTAATATGCTTCTCAGGTAAGTAGGCTAAAATAGGTACACAGGACACATATGGTCACATAGTTCCACTGCATTTCATAAATCATTGAGTCATGAATGATTATTTTTGTAAAATTGTGTTGCTACATGTAATGGCTGGATAGTTGTAATCATGATACTGATACCGTTTCAGTGTGAGTGGGCTCTTACTAGGGGGTCGGACAGTTTACAAAATCAGTTTGTACAGCTAATTCTGTCACATGTACAGTAGATCTTTTTCCTCTCTTCAAAATACAGCGGTCCCTACACATCTGTACATCACTTCATCAAGTAACACCGTGCGAGAAATAGCATTGTTGCAACTGTACCATAGGTGTATGACTTGCCTACTGCTATCAAAATATGACTCAGATGTAAATATGTCATTTATGCTGAAAAGCTATTGATGCGTACATTTGTGCATTACTATATGTTAAAGCAGTTATGAGTAAATGTAATGCAATTTGTGAATGTGTGCATGGCTGTACGTAGTTATTCTTTAATTTGACTGCATACATTTATATAGACAAAAAAGTAACAGTGGTTTAGTACTGTCTATTTAACTGAACTTTAAAAAATTAACATATAAATGCTTTACATAGTATGCTGGTTATGCACTATTCTTCCCTTTTCACAGGACTTCCATTACTGAGGGATTGAGTGAGGAATTTTCCAAGTATGCCATTGTAAATGCTTGTAAATAGTTATGTATTTCTTATGACATACATAATAAGCATTTATCTATATTTTATACAGTAGATGACTTACTGTTCTCATTAAAACTATTGTTTCATACTTTTTTTAGCACTTGGTTTTTCACCCTCTTCAGGAACACTGCAACAATTTGGTACTACTTCAACTGGCACTTATTCTCCAATAAATTTTTTAAAACCTCTCTACCATGTTGTGTCTATGTCTATATGAATTGTAATAACATGTTTATTACTTGTTTTGCAAATAGTAAGTCAAGAAATGTCATGGGTCACTAATGGTATTCAATGAACAGTACATAAACATCACATCTACAAGTTTTGTAAATGTGACCTTTTAGGTTGAAAGAGTTATTCCATTTTGCAAACATGAACATCTAAAAGAACACTGGGCATGAAGAGGATCCATGCTGAAGATGAGGCTGGATGACATGTGAAGATGCAAACAGCTAATACTGGCAACATTAAAGAAAACATCTATTACTTGTGATGTAGAAAAAGAAACAGAAGGAAACATATGGATTCTGTATAGTATCTCAGAAAGAAAGGACATTTTGTGTAAAAACATGCATTAATGGATAAGTTAGGGTTCAACATACAACAAAAGTAGGAACTGTGGCATTAGGATTTCCAACCCTAATTCCCCAGCCCCTCCCAACAAGCAGCCAAAGGATAAGACAACATAAGCAAACACAGACAGCCATTATCTGGTAAGACAAACAACATACAACTCTTTCTAGATGATGCAAGAGGCATCCATCAACATGGTCCAGCACTTCTGTAGCCATGGGTACACATGCACACTTCAACACATACACACCCATTTCAGGCTGTAGATCTAGGGTGCTTCAGAAAGAATGTTATTTTTGCATGACGTTTGTGATCTAAATGCAAATATGACAATCACTGGCATATCTCAATGCAGTATTATCATTTTCTGTCATCTGTAAGCATTAACATTAGCATGGTATTGTGATTCCATGCAAATCTAACAAACATTTGTGAATATTTGCATAACATTGTGATCTTAATATAGTGATGTTAAGAACACATATTTGCAACCACACTATCATTGGCAATGATGTGTTACTATTGACATTGCTATGCAATCATGAATATGTTTTAATTTTGTACCCAGACAACATTTTGGAACATTTGCATGAAATTCTGTTCTCAGTGCAGCAATGAAAGTCCCTGCAACCTTTTTTTCTGTATACCTTGTAGTTTGTAGCCATGAACAATGGTTCCCTGTACCCCCACCAATTTCATCCTAATTTAAATTTTAAATGAAGTTGCTTCACTCTGTTCTGCCCTGGCTGTGAAAAACCTGTTTGATGCTATTGCAAAGGACATGACCCCACTCATGAAAGGAAACACGGGAGTTCATAATGTATTTGCACATCAAAGGGACTGGGAGTAAGCAAAGAGCTCCTATCACATAGGAATTAATCAGTTGAATAACAAAACTTCACAAGCACTAGCATCCTTCCAATTGCATTTTTCCCCACTCAGACACACTTTAAACAACAAAAAGCATTAGGGAACTTACCTGGAAAAGTTTGATGGCCAGCACAAGACAAGAATACAGGGACTTCAGAAAGCGTATAACAGAACTGACTTGACAATAGCATTTCTGCTGACTTGTGCATGTAGGCATCAACTCCTATGATGCCTTGCACAAGTGGGGTCATGATGTTTGCAATGCCGTAAAACAGGTTTTCACACCAGGGCAGAACAAAGTGAAGCAACGTCATTCAAATTTAAATTAGGATGAAATTATGAGGGTGTAAGAGAGGGAATTATTGTTCATGGCTACAAACTACACAGGTATAGAGAGGATGAGAGGATTTTCCCTTTACTTAGCAGTATTACTACGTGCACTACCATGATTTTTCTATCATTTTCTATTAACATCACCATGCAATCATCATTCCATGCAGAAGTCACCCATAACAAATTGAATATTTGCATACAATTATGATCTTAGAATAGTAATGTTAATAGGTTGTAATTCTGAACACAGAAGAAAAAATTACTTACCATAATAATGTTTCTTCCAGGGGATCCCTAGGTATGTTTGACTATTACAGTATTTCTAGTTGGGTTCAGCTGCCCCGAAGACAGAACATACGCTTATGATGGCTAAGCATTAGCCAGTCAGATTGAAGTTGAAGACTGCTGCCTGTAGCTGCTGCTGCTGCTAGTGAGTCAGATTAATTTTGAAGCCTGTGGGGCAAAAGGCCTCAGTTCCTAATCCTATTCATACTAACATACTAAGATGTCAGCAGAGTAGGCCTAATAGTCTATCGAGTCTGCTCGAAAATCAGCACCCAGTCAGGATACCGTTGCTGCCCTTCTCGCCTCCCCCATAAATCCCCCAACCCCATCTCCCATCAGAGTTACACCTCCAGATCTGGTATTGCTCAGTTTAACCTTCCCCTTATACCTGTCCCAGACCCTCTTGAATCCCTCCAATGTATTAGCCACCAGTTCCACAGGCAGTGCATTCCAAGGGTTTACCACCCTCTTGGTGAAGTAGCATCTCCTAGTCTCCCCCTGAGTCTCCCACCAACCTGCCTCATGGAGTGCCCCCTGGTGGCCACCTCTTCCCTCAGCTGGAACCCCCTATTTAGGCTGACCCTATACTCCCTTCAGATATTTAAAGACCTCGATCATATTCCCTCTGTCCCTCATCTCCTCCAGGGAGTACAAGTTGAGCTCCTCAAACCTCTCCCAACAGGATCTTCCCCAGACCCTGTATCATCCTGGTCACCCTCTTCTGGACCCTCTCCAGAAGTGCAATGTCCTTTCTTAAGTGTGGGTGCCAAAACTGCACTTGGCACTCTATGTGTGGTCTAACCAGGCAGTTATACAGAGGGGGAAGTGCCTCCTGCCTCCTTGAGGTTATCCACCTGGTGATGCACCAGAGCATTTTATTTGCTTTAGCTGCAGCCCTCCTACTCTGCTCAGAGTTGTTCATTGTGGCATCCACAACCACCCCAAGATCCTTTTCCCCTCTTGAAACTTGCATTTTCTCCCCACCCAAAAAGTGCTCATGAGCTGGGTTCCTAAGCCCCAAGTAGAAAACACTGCATTTCTTAGCATTAAACCTCAGTTTCCAGGTGCATGACCACCTCTCCAGTGTCTCCAGGTCCTCCAGCAGGGCTCTTTTATCCTCTTCCCCATCCACAACTATCCCAGCTTCGAATCATCGGCAAAGAGGCTCATCTCACTCCTGATAGCATCCCTGATGTCCAAGATGTAAGCATTAAACAGGAGTGGACCCAGCACTGACCCTTGGGGGACTCCACTAATGAGTCTCCTGGGAGATGATACCTCCCCCCACCACTACATTCTGAAAATGTCCAGTAAGCCAGCTTCCTATCCACCTCACCTTCCTTTCCCCTACCACCATTCCCCACAGCTTTTCCAGTAACCCAGGGTGTGGCACTGAATCAAACGCCTTGCTGAAGTCTAGAAAGAATACATCCACTGGCCTGCCCTTGTCCAGCGCCTTTGTCACCCAGTCGTAGAACTCCACAAGGTTAGTCTGACATGATTTGCCCTGAACAATGTCACATTGGTGATCATCCACGTGGCCATGTAAGTCCAGAAACACCTCCAGCCTGTCTTTCAAGATGGCCTCCATCTTTTTGCCAACCACTGACATCAGGCTGACAGGCCTGTGGTTAACTGGCTCCTCCCATGTGCCACCTTTGTGGATAGGCACATGTACCATCCTCCAATCATGAGGTACCACCCTGTCTGAAGGGAGGAGTTAAAAAGGTCAACCAGAGGTACAGCAAGGACATCCACCATCTCCTTTAGCACCCTTGGATGGAAGCCATCCAGATCTGGTGCCTTCTCTGTATTCAGAGATTTAAGGGATTCCCTCACCCTACCAACAGTAATTTCAACATCCATGACCTTCCCTCTTCCTCATTTCTACCCCGCCTCCCCCCGTAAGGTGTTGACCCTTCGTCATCCCTAGTGAAGACCAAGGCAAAGTACTCATTTAGTACCACTGCCTGCTCCCCAGCCACTTCTGCCCACCCACTCCCAGACCTCAGTCTGCCATGCTGCCCCTTCACCTTCCCTCTTTCCCTTATATACCGAAAGAACCCCTTTTCACCACTTCTGATCCCTTGTGCCAAACCCTGCTCTGTCCTCACCCTGGCTGATCTCATCACCCTGGTTATCATATCATACTCCCCCCTGTCCATGACCCAACATGAGTGTTTTTATCTTCTATAAGGAGCTCTTTTCTCCCTCACCACCTCCTGGATCTCCCTGGTCCACCAGTTTGGCTTTCTGGCTCCACCAAACTTGTATCCGACCTTCGTGCAGGCCTTGATAGCTTCCAGGAGCCCTCTTTTAATAATTTCCCACCTGCTGTCTGTGTCCATGTCCAGTTTGATCCCTTCCAAATGCCCCTTGAGGATCCCCTCCATACCCTTGAAGTCCATGCCCCTAAAATAGACCACCTCTGTTTTTGTACAACCCCCCCCCCAAGATCTAGTGAAAACCAGACTGTGTCATGATCACTCCCCACCAGTGGGTCCCCCACCACTAGGTTCCTAACCAGATCACACTCCGACAGAACTACATCCTGGATACGATCATCCCTTGTCGGGTCAGCCACCAGTTGGGAAAGGAATGCATCCTGGAAGACGTCCAGCAGGTGCTGCTCCCTGGTTGATGAGGATGCCACAGTTCCCCAATCAACTCCTGGCATGTTAAAGTCACCAGCACCACGGTTCTACCCTCCCCCTGACCACAGTGTTCCCTGAGATTTGCCACCAGGCCTTCCTCAAGTTCTTCCGCCTGCATGGACAGCCTGTAAACCACCCCCAGTTGCCTGCAAGGTGACCCATAATGCCTCCACATTTCCATCTGCCCCCTCCACCCTGCATATATCAATGCCATTTTGAATGATGAATGCTACCCCACCTCTCCTGCCCTCAGCACTGTCCTTCCTGAACACAGTGAACCCCATCAGGTTTAGGTCCCAATCGTGCTGAGGAGTGGCCCAAGTTTCAGTGACTGCCACCACATCCACTTCCCCTTCTGTCAGCAACGCCTGAAGCTCAGACATCTTGTTGCTCATGCTCCTGACATTAATCAGGACCACCTTCCACCCCTGCCCATTTCCCTCGCCTGTCCCCCCACCCCAAGATCCTCCAGTTAGCTGCCTGCTCCCACTCCCTTGCACACAATCGGGTGCTCTGACAGATCTTGGTGTCATCTGCAAAGAGGCATACTGTTCCTTTGAGTCCATCTGCAATGTCACTTATAAAGACATTAAAGAGGACCAGCCCCAGCACTGAACCCTGTGGCACCCCACTGGTTACCCCCCTTTCTTCAGATTGAACTCTGTTTATCACCACCCTCTGAGTCCTGTTGCTCAGCCAATTTCTGACCAGTTTACTACCTTGGGACCTACTCCCAGACTGCCCAACTTGTTTACTAAACTCTTGTGCAGGACTGTGTCAAATGCCTTGCTAAAATCTAGATAGGCCATGTCCACTGCCCCTCCCTGATCTACTACCCTTGTCACCCAGTCAAAGAACTCTATCAGATTCATTTGACATGACCTTCCTGTTGTGAGTCCATGTTGCCTTGGGTCCTGTGCCCTTCTGGTTTCTAGATATTCTACAATCCTTTCCTTTAACAGCAATTCCATCATCTTTCCCACCACTGAGGTCAAACTGACCGGTCTATAGTTACCTGCTTCTACCTTGCTCCCACTCTTGTGAAGGGGCATCATATTTGCCACCCTCCAGCACTACTTCTTACTCCAATGATTTGTTGAATAGGGCTGTCAATGGTGACAGTATCACCTGTCTGAGCTATTTTAGTATTCTGAGATGTATCCCATCAGCCCCATTGCCTTATCCATCTTCAGTTTCAAGAGTTCCTTTAGGACTCTTTCCTCTGTGAATGGACTGGTGTCAACCCCTCTTTCCTGTATGTGTCTACTTGAGAATATTGGTCCATTCCCCTTCCCTTCTTTTGTGAATACTGAGGAAAAGTATTCATTCAGTATCTCAGTCTTCTCCAGGTCCCCCTCCACCCACTCTCCCCCCGCCCTTTACTAAGCCTCATTATCCCTCCCTTGGCCTTTCTTCTTTCCCTTATGTACCTGAAGAAGGTTCTGTCCCTCTCTTTCACTATCTGGGCTATCCTTTCCTCTGTTTTTGCCTTTGCACCTCTGACTGCTTTACCCGCCTTCCTCTGCTTTGCCTGATAAAGTTTCCTGTGTTCCTCCCTTTGGGTTTTCTTGCATTTCCTGAATGCCAGTTTTTCACTCTTACCTCCCCTGCCACTTCTTTTGAAAACCATAATGGTTTTCTCTGGCTTTCTTCACTAGCTTCACACAAAGGTATGTTGCCTCTGTTATGGCTCTCTTGAGGTTCTCCCGCTGTACCTCTACTCCCCCTTCCTCACCCTGTGCCAGTGTTTTCTTGAGGCATTCACCCAGTTTAGTAAAGTCAGCCCTCTTGAAGTCAAGACTCTGGCTTTAGTGTGGCTTGATTCTTCTACTGCCTTTACCCTGAACCATACTGTATAGTGGTCGCTGGACCCCAGATAGCTGCCCACCGATACATCCATAATTCTGTCTCCATTTGTGAGCACCAGGTCCAATATCACCCCCTCATGGATCGGTTCCCCCACAAGTTGTGTGAGGCATGCCCCTTGCAGGACATCCAGAATGACTTTGCTCCTGGATGTGGCTGTAGCATAGGTGCTCCAGCTAACATCAGGCATATTTAGGTCCCCTACCAACAACACTTCTCCTTTCTCTGCCATTTTAAGGATGTTATCTAGCACTACCCTATCTGTTTCCTCCCCTTGCATGGGGGGGGGTCTGTCGAAAACCCCTTTGTGGATAGTGGTGCCATTTCCTGACTCCAGTGTGACCCACAGTGCCTCCTCTCCTCCCTGCTTTCCCTTTATCTCAGTCACCTTGATCCCTTCCTTGATGTAGATCATTTTTTTTGCCCTCCCTGTAGACTGTGTACCCAGGTATATTGACATCCCAGTCATGGCTTTCTGTATATCATGTTTCAGTGACTGCCACAATATCTAGGTCTCCCTCTGCCATCAATGCCACTAGGTCAGGGATCTTGTTACCCAGGCTGTGGATATTTGTACACATAGCCCTCCATGTTTTGATGGCTTCTCCCCTATTTGTTCTGATCCCATCCTTTCCCCTTGTGTCTACCCTGACATCAGGGCCCCTACTTTTCTGTGGCACAGTGGGACCAAGTTCTGCGGCAAGACCGCCATTTGCTGCAGAACTTCTGCGGCGATGGTTTGTAATTTCTGCGGAAGTTCTGCGGCACTAACAAACTACCACATCACAGTGTCAGCTTGTCATCCTGACTTCACTTTCATGGCAGTGGTTATAGCAATCAGGATGGTGGAAAGCACAGTAACACTAGTTCAAAAAATAACAGACTTATAAAAATAATTTTATACCTAAAAAAGCAAAACAAATGTCTCTCCCTTGAGGTCCTAGCCTGTTGCATAAAATGACATATGCAGAGGGGATCTTATGTGATAAATAAGGTATTTATATGCATGCTGTCTATCCCACTAATGAGGTTTCCACTGTCTATTACTTATATATTTATATGCAATCTGTAACATACAGTACATACAAATATGTGTGTGTGTGTGTGTGTGTGTGTGTGTGTGTGTGTGTGGTGAGAGAGCAGAGATACTGTGTGTGTGTGTGTGTGTGTGTGTATATATATATATATATATATATATATTTTTTTTAATTTCCATGAACTTGCATCCTCATTAATAAAGGTCCCATTGGAAATGGAATAGAGGAGTTATTGCAAACTCATTTTTCATATCAACCTGCTTACCCTGACATACTGTAACACCATCAGGCCATAACATGCATGTGAACCGATTGTGAGATAGAGCTCTCCAGCCCATCACAATGTGTCCACTATATGACAGAACACTGCACCATACCTTCCCAGGCTCTGAGTAGTGATGTGTTCCACCAATCCTTGTGCTGCCCAGCCAGTTCCGGAGCTCCCAGAGCTAATCTCTGAACCTGAGTTGCCGGCACGGAAACACAGCATGCTACCCTGTGGCCCAACAGCTGTCCCTACACACAACATTTCTCCATAACTTTTAGGTGATTCTATTAACCAATGACAATATGGAATCAATAACCCTGGCAAAAATTCTTACAGTGCAATTATTTATTTAACAGGTCTATTCTTTCAACAGGTCTACAGATTATTATATTCCACTATTCTGTGCATAATTATTTTTCTTAAAAATTTAGACAGTTAAATTCATTTTACCAGTTATTCATTTCAGATGGCATCTCTGTACCTTAAAGGCACAAACAGGTTTGTACAAAGTGAGGTATCGACTTAACAAGTCTGTGCTATTAACAAGGTTTTGTTTAAGTTGGCCCTAACGCAATAATGTAAGACTGAAAATTGTATTAGGCTGTAGTGCAGGTTGAGCAAATATCACCATGCATGATGTACTGTGCCACCATCTCTGGCAGTGGGAGCAGTGGTAGATAAGTGACTATTCATTTCTGTTGCAGAATGCAGCCATTTTGTTAGCTAATGTATGATGTTATAGCAATGATAACATCACATTCTGAGCATATGGGGGTTTTGGATATAAAAAGGGGAAGGAACCAGATTCTTTGGATAAACAGAAATATTAATAAAAATCAACAAGAAGAGGATTTCATGCACAAGAGAAGTTCCTGTAGATTACAACTTCATGCCAAAATCCTGCAGCCGCGAGAATTTAGGGCCGGCTCTGACATTACCCCATTTCAATCATTTGCATTTCCTCATCCTTAGTATCCTCTTGTCTGCCTACCTTGACCTGTGGCGGACAGGGACAGTTGAGTTTTTCCTGCATAATTCCACCTCCCTCTTGGCTAGTTTAAATGTCTGCCAAAGAAACATTCAAACATTTCACTCAGGATCCTGATCCCCCCTTGGACAGATGGAGACTATCCCTTGCATACAGGCCTGCATCTCTCTAGGTGGGGCCCCAGTCCCCAGTGAAGCCAAAACCCTCAACTTTGCACTAGTTCTTCAACCATTTGTTAAATCCTCTGATGCAGAGCATCCCAGCATCTCCCATGCTATAGACAGGTAGCACTTCTGAGAAGGTTACTGTGCATGCCACCTGTCTAAGACCCCTCCCCAACTCTGTGAACTCCCTCTGCACTGCCCCAACTTCACTGTCAGCCAGGTCATTTTTTCCTCAGGTGGAAAATGATGTCTAGCTCCCCCTCCTCTGCTGTTGCCCCCGTGATCCTCAGGATTTGCCGCCTATCCCTCCAACCTGAGGCACCAGATAGACACCTTACCTCTCTCCCTCCTCCCTTACCAACCTCCAATTCTATCCCCCTAATAACAGAGTCCCCAACTAGGAGTTGTTACCTTCTTCTCTTGGGTCCCTTGCCTCCCCCGGGGACTCCACTACAGAGATTCCCTGCATTCACCTTGTCCACCACTGTGGGTGCCACCATGGGATAGTCTCACTCAGCCAGAATGGCATAGGAGTTGTGGAGTGGAACTACAGGTGATATGCACCTCTGCCTAACCTCCCTCACCCTTCCTGAGCCCACCATTATCCAGTCACCCCTCTTTACTGGCATTCTTTGAGGCAGCAGGGGTGGCACTGGTGGTCTCAGGGGGGGAGGTCTCCCAAATCCTAGCCAACTCTGCCTGGAGATGAGCAACTTCAGCCCTCAACCTAGAGAGGTGCATGCAGGTAGGGCAGCACCACAGCCTCCAGAATGTCTCCCGGAAGACTACTGCCCCACAGCCACTGCATTGCAACACTCCCAACATGACTATTTTTTTTCTCTCCCCCATTTTACTCTGCCTTAATGCAAGAATGCAGTTCTAAAGATGTCTAACTTGTGGTTTTATGTGTTGCTGTAAGCTCTACCACCCTGTCCTGAAGCAGGAAGTTGAAATCAGTATCCTGGGTGTACTCCTATAAAAGTGGACTAGTCCATGGAGGGGAGGTGAGGGCAGGCCTAATCCTCTGGAAGAGCTGTGGAAGAAAAACAATCAGCTCCCTCAATGTGAGAAAGAGAGATGAAATTGCAAAACCTGTAAGAACAAAACTAAAAGTAACAAAACAGTAACTCTGCTTAGCCAAAAGAAGCCTTTATGTTTCACCTTGCTCTGTCCTTTCAAGCAAACCTAGAAGATAAAAAGCTCAGTTAAAGCTAGGTGCTTTCTGTCAGCAAACTTTAGTCTTCCATTAGTTGAGGTGAAATTTTACAGTAAGGTTATGTGAGTGGAGGATAAGTGGGAGGTCAAGCATACTGAGAGATCCCCTGGGATAAACAATATTACTGTGGTAAGTAATTTTTTTCTTCTCGCCCCAGGAATTCCTCAGTATGCTTGACTATTGAAGACTACTAAGACATATCTTAAAACTAAACCAGGGCAAACTAGCTGGACCGGAGGACCTTATTTACTGACAACTACTATGTAACTATATAAAGCAGTGTAGTTGGAAGGAGGGAACAAAACCTGCCTAGGGAAAAGGTTCTGCAGGACTGCAGTACCAAATTTGACATCTGAGCTGGACTGTACATCCAAGCAGTAGAGCTTTGTGAAGATTTGTACAGTCTTCCAAGTAGCTGCTTTGCAGATGTTGAGCAAAGGTATGTCCCTTTGTGCTGCCGCTGAGGTTGCAGTGCCCCAGATAGAGTGGGCCCTGAGGGCTTGAGGTGTGTCTGCCAGCCTTACTGTAGCAGAATTGGATGCAAGAGACTATCCAGTAAAAGATAGTTCTCTTAGAGGCTGGTTTGCCCTTGCCAACCTCATCATAGATGAGGAACAACTGGGTATGAGGGGATCTGAGCTGCCATGGTATGCTCTAAGTAGTAGGTCAGTGCCCTTTTAACAGCCAGGCTGTTGAGCCTGTGCTCACCAGTAGTGGATTTGTCTGTGAAAAAGACAGGGAGAGTTATGGATTGGTTGAGTTGAAATTCAGAGACTACCTTGGGAAGGAATTTCCTGTTAGTCCTGAGAACTACTTTATCCCTGTGGAAGATGATGTAGTTGGGATCAGTGCAATGAGCTTGCAGCTCTGATATCCTCCTGACAGAAGTGATGGCCATGAGGAATACTGTTTTTTTCAAGTGACCTACTTTAGGTCTGCTGTAGCCATAGGCTCAAATGGAGAGTCAATCAACTTGGCTATACACAGGTTCAAGTCCGGGGGGGAACAGCTTCCATTAGTGGGGGTTGAAGGTGCAGCAGGCCTTTAAAGAATTTTTTTTGAAATTGGATGAGAAATTATAGATTTCACCTTGCCTGCTGAAATGTAGGCTGAAATGGCTGCCAGGTGAACTTTCAGGGATGATCCCCTAAGGCCTGAGGCCTGTAGGTGAAATAGGTAGCCTAGAATGGAGGACAGGCTAGGTTGCAAGGGATCAAGCTGCCTGTCTTTACACCAGAAAGAGAATCTCTTCCATTTGGAAGCATAGAGTAGGTCTTTTTGGTACTTGTTTTTTTAGCTAGTGTAAGGATTCTTAGGACTTACTCTGCATATTGAGGGTCAGGGAACTCTAGTTCTTCAAGTACCAGGCCTTGAGGCAAAGAGACTCTATGTTGGGGTATGTTATCCCCATCTGGGGTAAGGTCAGGAGACTGTGGCTTGGAGGTAGGTGAATGAGCCGTTTGACTGACAGGACAAGGAGAAAGAAGTACCGAGGCTGTCTTGCCCAGTCTGGGGCCACCAGAATCATTGTTGCTGGTTGTTTCCTGAGCTTAAGGCACACTCTGAGAATTAGGGGAAAGTGGGGAAAAGTGTACAGGAACTTTCCTATCCAGTTGAGGGAGCAGAGCATCCACTGGCACTGTGCTCAGTGCCGGAGGCCTGTACAGGGGAATCTGATGATTGTGTCTGGAGGTGATGAGATCTATCTCTGGAGTGCCCCACCTCCTTAAGACTATAGCCAGTACTTGTCTGTATAGGGTCCACTCATGGTGGCCCTGACTGATGTGGCTCAGGGAGTCTGCCAGAACATTGGCCTTACTTGGCAGGTGAATGGCCTGGGAGTAAGCCAACAACAAGATCTTAATGGCCTCTGTGCAGAGCTTTGAGGATCATGTGCCTCCTTGCTTGTTAATGTTAAACATGGTGGTGTTGTCTGTCCTGATTTGGACAGACTGGCCCTTGAGCTGGGGGACAAAAGCTTTTATGGCGGATACACAGCTCAAAGTTCCAGAAGGTTTATGTGACAGCAGGACTCCTGGGACACCACACCCAGCTTATGGACTGATCTTCCAGGTGTGTTCCCCACCCCAGAAGGGTGGCATCTGTAGTGAGCACTCTGAGGGGTTCCTTCTGTTGGAAGGGAATTGTCTCCCTGAGATTGTGCCTGTCTTTCCACCAGTCCATGGCTTGTAAAACAGACCTTGTGACTGGAACAAGTTTTGACAGGGAGTCTCTTTTCTGAGACCAAAATGCCCTCAGATGGTACTGAATGTCTCTCATGTGGAACCTAGCACCTGGGACCACTGCTGTAGTAGAAGCCATGTGGCCTAGGAGCATGAGAAAGTGCCTTGCTGGCCTTGGTTGGCTGAGGACAAATGAGTCTGCCAGGGTCTGGAGGTCCTCTACCCTGTCTAGGGGGAGCAGAGCTTTCCCTCATTGTGAGTCCAGCTCTGCTCCAATGAATTCAAGGAGTGAAACTGGCTCCAACTGAGACTTTTCTGTATTGATCAGAAACCCCATGGACTCCAGAGTGAGCTGAAGAGAGTCCCTAAGCTTTTGAGGAGACTTGACTACTATGAGCCAGTCATCTAAATAAGAAAAGACAGAGACCACCTGTCTTCTGAGATGGGCTGCCACTATTGCCAGGCCCTTTGTGAAGACCTTGGGGCTGAGGAAAGGCTGAATGGAAGTACTGAAAACTTGTAGTGGCCAGAGGGCAGTCTGAAGCTGAGATACTTTCTGTGAGAGGGCCTGATTGAGATGTGAAAGTAGGCATCTCTGAGGTCTAGGGAGGTTAGCCAGCTCTCCCTGTTGTAAGGAGGGGATCACCACTGACAGGGTGATCATTTTGAACTTGGGATTGAGCAGATGTTTGTTTAAGTACCTGAGATCTAAAATGGGTTACCAGTCCCTGTTTTGCCTTTAGGTGAGAAAGTATCTTGACTAGAGGCCCTTTCCCCACTGGGAGGGGAGCACTCTTTCTATTGCATTTGCTAGCAGGACAGATCTTACCTCTGACTCCAACAGAATCTTTTCTGTGGGGGCCAGAGGTTTGAAATTCCTGATTCCCTGCTGTGTGGGAATTTCTTGAACTGCATCACAAGTCCTTGACCCACACCCTCCAGCAACCACTTGTCTGTGAAGATGTTCTGCCACTGCTAGAGGTAGTGAGTCAGCCTTCCTCCTACTGGGGAGAGGAGGGGACATGGGCATTCCCATTAAGTTAAATGTCAGTGGCTCAGTAGGTAGCACACTCACCTCTGAGGTCGGGAGATCAGAGGGCTGTGGGTTCCCACATCTGGCACTTGGGTTAATATCCCAGTACTGACACTGTAGTGCAGCATGAGAGGGGTGCTGCATTTCTGAGGTGCCGTCTTTCAGATAAGACGTCAAACCGAGGTCCCATCTGTCTGGATTGGTGGTAATTCAAGTGGATGTTAAAGATCCCATGGCACTTATCAAAAAGAGTAGGGGAATTTCCCTGGTGTCCTGGCCAAATTTCCCTCATTCACTAAAAATACCAGCAACTGCTTAATCTGGTTCACGGTCAGTTGGCATTCATCTGTATCCCCTCCCCAGGTCATGCCTGAAAATAGGCAGGATTTGTCTAGTGCACTTACCCAGTCAACAAAAACTAAATAAATAAAAAATAAATAAATATTGAAATTGTTTACCTAGTCACACAGATCCTGAACTGATGCAGATGCATAGGGCCTTCTGGGCCCTGTACCATGGGAACAGTCCATCTGCCTGTGGATAAAAAAATCCATGGCACTGTCTGGGAGGCTGCAGAAGCACAGGGCCCTCTGTTTCCATGTGACTGTAGATGCAGACATGCAGAGACAAGAGTCCATCTGGCAGCAGAAGCACAAGGCCCACTGGGCCCTGAACTTTACTGCAGCTACTAATTCAGAGGTGCAAGGTCCCCTGGGCCCTATGCCAAGAGAAAAGTTATCTTCACTACATGGTTGCTTGTTGTCCATTCAACCAAAACTCCACTGCCCCTCCATAAGCTGGGAGTGGTGTCACACAGCAGCAGCATTCCCTCTGCCTTGATCCATCTAGCTTGCTCCCTGAGTGCACCCCAAACTCAGCTAACCAGCAAGGGAATCACAATGCACTACCTGCTGGGCTAACTGCTGTCCCTGTTCACAATGTTTCTTCATAACTTTTTGTTTGACATTTTGACCCCAAATTTTTAATATAGTGATTTTATGACCCCAACCCCCATGAACATGACTGTTGGCATTTACAAAATACTGGCTGAAATGTCATTTTGTGAAACAACTGCAAAAATACAGTTTGGGCAGGATTTGAAAAATGATACTTATCACATTCATGAGATTGTGTGAAAAATTGGTATATTGAAAATAAAGAGTCAAAGTATTGACAATTACATAAGTTATGCATGAACATTGAAATATTTAAATGTTCACTGATAACATGGTCATTTTAGCATTTTTTTTCACCAAACGTTATTATAATTATTTATTATTTCAAAATTTCCACCATGAGACATACACTGAGCTGCTATCAGCTTGTTTCCAGATGTATCCTAAGGGGAAGAGGATGTGAGAAATTATATACAACAAATACAATATATCAAGGAGAACAATCAAAAATTGAATACAATCAGAAATAACATATGTACAGGTAATGAAGGGTACAAACTGCTAGGGCAGAACTAGAGAGGAAGGGGTGAGGAAGAGAGTCATGGACAGCTACAGGAGGGAGAAGTGAAGTCTTGAAGAAGAGACTTTAAGGATGAAGTCAAAAAGGCAGAGTGGATTGGCAAGGGTAGAGATGATCAAAGTTTAGGAAAGTTGTATGAGAAAGCAGATTGACCAACAGTAGATTTTCTTTATGTAATAGGGAAGGAATGGGAAGTATTATTGCATAGAGGGTAGGAAGAAACTGAGGGAGAGGATAAGATGGATGTAAGGTAGGAGGGAAGGTAGCCAAACCAGAATTTAGAAATAAATGAGGCGCAATGGGAAAAGCACCTGTCATTGAGAGAGGGCAGTAAAAGGGCAAAGTAGAGAGAGCAATGGTGGGTGCGAGAGGAACTATCTAAAGCAAATTGGCAAAAAGAGTGGAACAGGGGATCCAGTCTGGCAAGGGAGGATTTGGGAGCTCCACTACAGACTATGTCACCATAAATCAAAAATAGGGAGAATCATCTTTAGAACAATTTCATGGCAGACAGGAAGCAGGATGTTCACTTTATTCCTGAACAGTGCACCAAACTTGGGGTGAAGCTTTTGCTGTATGGTATCAATATGAACTGAGAAATCAAGAAGATGGTCATGCCAGAGCCCAAGGAACTTGAAGAGGAAACATCCTCAATAATAGCACCATAAAGGGTGTGAAATTATGGGACAGCCTCTGATGGGTGCCAAAAGTCATGGAAACTTTTTTTTGGTGGGGGGAACTGAGTGATAGTTGGTTTGACTGGAACCAGCACTGAATATTATCAAAAAAACAGCTGAAGCTGTGAGGCAAGTTCATGGAAAGAGGAGCCAGATGTAAAAAATAACTGTCATCAGTGTACATATAAAAGGATGCAGAGAAACGTACAGAGGGTAGGTCATTCAGGAACATGGAAAGGAGAATTGGACCCAGGAGAGACCATTGAGGGACACCTGAGCAGACAGGGAGAGGTGATGAAGTGGAGCTACCTATCTGGACAGCTTGAGAGCTACCTCCAAGGTAGGAGCAAAACCAGCTAACTGCACAACACATTTTCAACATAGTCTTCTTATGGCCCCACTTTATGAACCTGGTAGGTAATTTTTTTTTAAATCTTGCTTGAATGGGGATTTCAGGGCATGACTGGCAGATCTGAAACATTTCCACGTACCTTGTTCATGGGAAGAGGGTCCAAAAAGGGCCATGTTGAAAAATCTGTGAAAAATATTCAAAAATGACAAAGTTATGAGTAAAAGTTTAAAATGCATTGAAATACATTGACCGCACTTACCTTGTCTATTTCAATTTGCAGTCACAGTTGCAGAAGGAAGATGTCTTTCCTCTTAGGGACTGAATTTATGCTGAGGGTCCTTCTGTGGGTGCATGAGGGGTGTGAGAGTAAGGTTATCAGTGCTGAGTGGGCAGAAATTGATGAGGGACCATTTTCTTTTTTTCAAGATTTAAACAAAAAAAAGATCTTCAATGGGGGACCAATACTGGGGATTGGGCACCCCAGTGTCTGTAGACTGTTCTGAGGCACTGGGGTGGGCACCCTGGTGTCAAGAGCTATGGAGGGGCAAACTGGAGGGGGGTCATCACATACAGCAGTACCAGGGGGTGGGTACCCTGGTCCACTTGTAATTCAGAGGGGAGAGAGGTTATCTAAACCAGCTTGGGAAGTGGCCTCCCTGCCATCAATTTAACAAATGTGTAATGGCTGGTGGGATTGAGCACCCACCAGCCATTTTTACTTACAACATAGGGAGGGAGGGGGATACTGGAGGCAAGGTTGGGCAGCTGCTGTCCTGTAATAACATATAAAACATGAGTCAGGAGGGAAGGGGGTACTGGTGGCAATACCGGGCACCAGTCATCCAGTAAACCTAAAACCCGGGTTCAGAGGAAGGGGTTCTGAGGAAAGGCAGGTTTGGTGGGTTAACAGTATGACTGCAATGATGCCTTTCATACTTCTTCATCAACCATGGCTGATGAAACTAGTGTGAAGGAAATTGCTTTCAGTTAAATCAAAAGCAGTTTGAAGGAAAATCAATATATATCAAACTGCTAATGCTGAAATCCAGCTATCCTTAGAACGTTAATTTTTTAACTGAGCATGCTCAGATAATGGCATCATTTTTGACTTATATTTTAAAAACTATTTAAGTTACAAAACGTGAAACTTGAGAAAGTGTATACCTCGGGCCAGACTCTATTAAACCTCTAAGTTTCAGGTTTCAAAATAAAAGTTTTTTAGTCACAGGTGAGCAAAACAAAAAAAATCTTAAAAATGGTGAATTTTTGTGATTTTGCACCACTGTAACTTTGTCCAGCTCCCCACGAACTGATTGACACAACATTGTCAGGATTCAGAGACTCCATGCCTACCAAATGTTTTTCAAATTGGTTTCACAGGGAAAAGAGTTAATAAGGTGCAACAATTGAGGTTTAACATAGAAGTGCTTATTCAACCCTAACACACAAGACTACTATGCCTGTATAGGATGTGTATATTCTTTGTAAAGAATTGTGTTAATACACCAGTTAGAGCTCCACTTAATACCACAAAAGAAGGTAAATATGGCATTAGGGTTTCCAACCCTAACTTTCCACCCTCTCCCCATAAGCAGCAAAAGGACAAGAGCACACAAGCAACCACAGACAGACATCATCAGGTAAGACAAACAACATACAACTGTTTCCAGATGACATAAATGCAGTAGCACTGATGTGCTACCTTCATAGATTTGCATCTACAGCATGCATACTTCAAGACCTACACACTCACTTGTGGCTGCAAATTGAAATCCATGGTTATAAAATCACAATACTGCTTCCATGTACAGAAGCACAAGCTCCTGCAGTCACAGATACAAATTCACGATCCCCAAATTACAAGAGTTCTTTTTTCTACAGAAGCACAGGCCTCTATGGGGCCTGTGCACTTCTGTAGTCACAGGTAATAATCCACACTGTAAGACACACACACAGTTCTGTCTGCAGAAGCATGGGCCCCGACGGCTGCATTTTGCAGTTGCAGGTGTAAGACATAAACACTCACCTCTGACTGCAGAAGCACAGTGACCTCAAACCATGATACCAAAAATTGCAACATTTTTCTGTCTGTGGAAGCACAGGCTCTTTAAGGCCAGCACCTCATCAGCCATAGATGTAAGACATACACACCGACTGCTGGCTGCAGAATGGTAAGCACCTCTGGGACCTGCACTTACATACCTGCATATAAAAAACATGCACTAGTGGATCCAGCTATGTAGCAAGGCAGCACCCATTACCCTGTTAACCATTTTAACCTAATCCGAGCTTTGACAGGTTACATTTAACTTTTTCAGGGAAAGTGGCACTCTGCAAAAAAAAACTGCTACTCTTGAAAAATTTCTAGATCCGCTATTGAAACCATGATACCCACACTGTAACAGTACTTCTGCAGCCACTGGGCCACTGGTATTCCACATGATGTCACGACATACACATACAGGTGTGGCTACAAGCACAGGTCCCTGTGGGGCCTATGCTTATGCAGCCACAGATACAAGTCTACAAAGATAGCACATCACTGCTACTGCATTTGTGTCATCTGGAAACTTTTTTGTTGTTTGTCTTACAGTAACTGATGATGGCTGTCTGTGGTTGTTTGTGTGGTCTTGTCCTTTCGCTGCTTGGGGTGAAGAGCTGGGGAGGTAGGGAAGAAACCCATGTGCCATATTTCACTACATTTGTGGCATTAAGTTGAACCCCAACTGGTGCATTAATGAGTTTTTTTGCAAATAATTCTGTTTCTTTGAGATAGTGGAATCATAACCTCAGTTACACAGGTCCCTTTGGGACCTACATGAACAGATGCAGATACACAGGGCCCTGTGAGCCCTCCACCAAGGGAAGAGTACATCTGCTTGTAGAAGTGCAGGGCCCTCTCTTCACTATATGATACTTGGGGCAGTGTCAGCAACTCTACGCATTCCCTTCACTGGTTGGGGGGTGCCACCTGACAGCGCAGTCCCCACAGCCACAGCCCATACAGGTGGCTCACTGATATAATTCTTTGTGGTATATGCTATAAACTGAGATATTGTAACTAACAAAGTTGGGACATGGATCCTAATTAAAAAAAATCTGATCTAACAATTATGGGTGCCCATCGTCTGTGTATGTTTGTTGCCAATAAAAAAGGGCAACATTTTGCAATGTATCATGCTAATGCTATGTTAGATGAAAACAATCCCAGTACAGTAACTTCAGTAAAGGCATATACACATCTGTTGCTGATAATCTCCACTGAGAATTCTTTCCTTATAAAACATCCAAAGGCTACACAGTTACAAAGTTACAAGGTTACAAAGCTGCAAAGTTAGAACAGGTTAGCACAGCAAAGTTAGTACAATGCTACAACGTTAGAACAGGCAACAAAAAAAAAATAGCAAAACATTGTCCATCAAATGTAGCATATGCAGAAGGTTTTAATCTATCGACATTAGGGAAAGCATTGGTATAGACCAGAATTTTACATATATGTAAATGCACAGTTTTGTAGCACAAGAGCAGTTTTGTTAGAGCTTATGATACTGGGAGTTTCACAGACACACATATGGCAATAACATGATCACACTGTTATGTTATCTATTATATTATAAGCCTAATTAATTTCTCCGCATACTTGAGATAACACACTTAGATAAAGTACTGTTAGCATCATTTTCAGAGGTCTGCTAACTGTTCTGGCCCCTCTCCCCCACCTCAAGAGTAATATGATATGAAAATTTGACTTACAGCAATGTACTTATAAAATCATAGATTTCATCAGATTTTGATTTAAAGTGATTTTCTGAGATATGCCATAGCAAATGGGAGTAGTAACCTGTAGGAGTTGTGAATCAGTCTCCTACCATTCAAACAGCCAAAAAGTGCTGTTTTCCATGAAAAATGCTTTTACTTCTGTGCTTTGCTTCATTTGCATAACCGCCTCTTTATGTTGGCTTTAATATCCGCAAGCAACATTTTGTGGTAGTAGCACTGTACTAGCATTTTCAAAGGTGTGCCAGTGTTGTGGCGAATCCAGGGATGCTTTAGCTGGTGTGTCCCTCAGCTGTCAACCAATGAGCATGATGCTGATGACAGCAGTTTCAGAGAGTGCCACCAACTTGAAAGAAATCTGCCACTGCAATGAGAGACAGGCTTGTAATTGCAGCAGAGATCTGACACACCTCCATTAGGTGCATTCCTGGTGAAACATTTCAGTACACATGATGGCAGCTCTTGCTGTCTGCCCTCGCCTCCTAGAAACCCGACTTTGGGGCGCCCAATCCCCTGTCAGCATGCCCCTCCCAGTTAAATTTGTTTGCCGATGGGGTGCCCAATCCCGTCGCCATAATGCCAGTTTTATTTGTCTGCCAATGGGGTGCCCAATCCCCATCAGCATCAGGCTCCTCCAACACAGACACACTTTATTTGCCAACGGGTTCCCAATCCCCATCGGCTACTGTCTCCCTGAAAACCAGGAGCCCACCCCAGTGTGCCAAATGTCTTAGTGTCACCTGTAAAACAAAAACCTTCCTCCAAAGTTTTTTTCCCTGCAAAACATGAGAACAATCCCTTGTTGTCCGCTGTGCCCCTCCCCAACCGCACCCACCTCTGTGCAACCCCACCTCCCCACACCACTCTCACCCCATACTTACCTCTGGAGGGCAACACGGCGATCTTCAGTGGAGCGGGAACATGTCTGCACTCTTCAAAGCCAACCACAAACTAAAGAAATGCTGGTAAGCTGTATAATGGCATAAATGGGGGGGTTCAACTTAGGTGGATATCTCAGCCATTTTTTTTTTACTTTTGGCTGCAAATTTTCAACATGGGGTTCTTGGGTCCCCACCTCATGAAATCAGTCACTGTCATTTTGTTATTCAGTCCCAAAAGGTGATTTCGTGGTCACTGCATGGAACCACCTTTCAGGACGAATGAAATGACAGTGCCACTGTTCATGAGATGGTCTCCAAAAAAGCTATGTTGCAAATTTGTCAGAAAAATTCCAAAACTGACTGTGTTATGAGCATGCTATGCAGCTTCCACGCCATTCGTATCTCGAGAATTTTAATATTTTTACTCCAGATTTTCAACATTGCCATTTTGTCACACCTTCTTATGAACAGTAAAGCTGTCATTTTTCACATCCTGCCTGAAATGTGTTTTCACACATGTGGTGCACAACGGCACAATCGCAGTGGGAAATTAATGTTCAGGACAGATTAAGAAAATCACAGTGACACTGTTCATGAGTAGAGGTCCTAAAATACCTATGTTGAAAATTTGCTGGAAAAATTCCAAAATGACTATTATGTCACTTAACGTGTTGCACAGTTTCCACATGCACGCCAGAACTTTGAGAATTTTAATATGACTCCAGATTTTCAACATTGCCATTTTTGCACACCTCCTTATGAACAGTACAGCTGTCATTTTTCACATCCTGCCTGAAACATGTTTTCACACCTGTGGTGCACAATGGGCATGGTCGCAGTGCAAAATCAATTTCCGGGACACAGTAACAAAATCACAGTGCCACTGTTCATGAGGAGAGGTCCCAAAATGGGCATGTTGAAAATCTGGTAAAAACAATCCCAAAAATTACTGCATTACGGGCATGCATTGCACAGTATCTATGCACGCTCGTAAGCTTGCACATTTTACATATTTTCTCTTCAGATTTTTAACATTGCCTTTTTTTACACCTCCTCATGAACAGCATAGCTGTCATTTTTTGCATCCTGCCTGAAATGTGTTTCTGCACCTGTGGCTCCCAATGGCACAGTTGCTGTGTGAAATCACCTTTCAGGATTGAGTAACAAAACGACAGCACCACTGTTCATGAGGTGGGGTCCCAAAAGCCACTCTATTGAAAATTTGGGAGGAAAATACCAACAAACACCAGGGGTATTAAGGTTTCCAACTGTACACCCACTCTGTAGAGACTGACAGGCGCCGGGAACGTAACTTGGGTTCATCGGCCACAATGTTTGCAGAATTCCTATCCTCACCCTACAGCCATTGACAGCATTGAGGTGTGCCTTGGGTTCCATCACCCTAACATTCACCCCATCCCCCTACATTGCACCCAGCTCAGCTTATTTCCTTATGGAATGGGGTGAGCATAAAGGTCGAAGAACCAATGCACACCCCACACCTGTCGCCTCTGCAGGGTGGTATGTGGAATGGTGTCAGTACATGGCCAACCCAAAGCCACACTCCAATGCCTCGGTTCCTGCCGGGGGCATTGGCATTACTTCAATACTTCACTACCATTCTTATTTTACATTTCTAACTCCTGCACTACCAATGCCAATGCCAGCAAGTCAACATTTGGCATTGACAAATGCTTTGTTTTCTCAGTGCAGCAACCCCCAACCATGACATCATGCAAGGCAAACAAAGCTTTTAAAACAACACTGTCAGTTTTAAGCTGACTCTTTACATTGTTTGCAAGTAGCTGTATCTAGCATTATAACGTGTAGAAAAATTCTAGTGATTTGATTGGCTGAAAGCAGCTCAGAGCCATGTAATCACCAACCCATAATTACACTCCTGAACTACTTACAGTCATTCAGGCCCTATAATATAAAGATAAAAAAGCATTATCATGCTCCCACATTCAGACAAGAGCTGTCATTTCACACCCGTCACTTCACCAGCAGGCAGTAAAAGTGAAGCAACATCTACACAGAATGGCAAATTATCTCTTTGGCCTACCTGCATCACCAAAATTTCCAGAAACTTTTCTACAGACTGTACTGCTGTAAATATTACTGAAATAGGAGACTGCACTTTGATTAGGGAGACAGAAGAATCATTTATTTACTATACCCACAATGCCTCACTATATAAATTAGTATACAGGCTATTATATTTCTGTGGTCTCTACAGAAATAGTAGACTAGGAGACTACATCTCTCAGTAAAGATTTCTTGTCAGCTAGACACTATATGCACAGTGCCTTGTTTCGAAGATAAACATATGAGAGTTTTTATTGTTGAAGCCACTACAGAAATATGAGACTGCACCTCACAGTAAAGAATTGAAAAGCAGCTTCTTACTGTAATCACAGTGTCTTGCTAAATACATCTAGGTATTAGGCGCTATGCTGCAGTCACCACCACCAAAATAAGGGACTGCACCTCTGAGTAACAAACATTTACAGTAAGTCAACTGTATAATTTAGCCAGCATTCCTTGTCGCTGTATGTAAAATATTGACAGATCCCTTGCATGGCATCATTCTGAGGGTGTGGCCACACGAACAAAACTGGAGGGCAGGCAGAAATAAAGTGCTGATAAAACATAAAAAACCCTGACTATGACAGATTTTTTTACAAAACAAATTACAGCTTCAACATCAGAAGCATGGGTTGCAATGGCATACTATATGAAAAAGGTGTTTACAGAATCTCAATAAATCACTTTAAGCAAATGAAATTTTACACATAATCCCATCTCACACCTTTCTAGGTATTTTATATCTTCATAAACATTGCCTAAGAGGAGAGTGAGAGAGGAGTGCATGTGTTGGTCACCGACATACGTACTCACTCAAACAATAACTAAATCCATGTGCCAGTCCAGCACCAGTGAGAAAGATAGGCAATATGAAAGAAACCACAAATGAATGACCAAAAAATGAAAAACACCAGGGACCAGATATTCAGAACTTTGCCCAGTGGGCAAACTGATTGTATCCTGTTTGCCCGGGGTTTAAGGCAGTATGTAATATTGAAAGAGGCTTTTGCATATGCTAACAAGGTTAGCATTCGCAAAAAACATAATGTATGCAGTGGGTAAAGGGAGGGACTGGGACAGGAGTACCTGTGCAGTGCAATATTCAGTACATTTGCACTGTGCAAAAGGAATAGTGCAGGCCACTTTGCAGAGCACTATTATCACATGCAAAACCCTGACTTTCTCTGGGCAACCCTACAGGCTGCCAGAACCACTGCAGCCAACAGCCAAGCTGGCAGTTGGGGGAGCACATCTGCCCCCTGGCATCTAGTTGCAACCCTGTCCACCGATCACCATCCTTGACAAATAAAAAATGTCCCTGGTGTACAGTGGCCCCTCCTGCTCTCCAATTGCCAACCCCGGTGTACTTTACATCATCCCTGGTGCCTAGTGGTCCCCCTGTCCTCTGATCACCAGCCCCAGTGTCAGTGAAATCATCCCTGGTACCTGGTGGCCCCCCCACCCTCCAAACACCAGCCCCAGTGTCACTTAAATCATCCCTCATACCTAGTGATCCCCCTGCCCTTTGATTGCTGGACCCGGTATCATAAAATACCTCCCTGGCATTTAGTGGCAACACCCACCCATGATCCCCTTCCCTGTACAAATGTACCCTTTCCCTGGTGTCTAGCAGCCCCTCCATACTGCAGGCACTGACCAACCCACCCTGCCAACCCCCCTTACCTGAAGTGCCAGTGCCAAGGGAGACCATATGGTGACTGGCGAAACCCTCCTCTCACCACCTCGGCCACCTGCCGTATGCGATGACAGGTAGTGCACATCCTCTGTACTGTAAAGGGAGTGCATGTTCTGTATACTGTAGACAGTGCACATGCTCCCTTTACAGTACAGGGGACATGCACTCCCTGTCATTGCACAGAGTAGCTGGCCGAGTTGGTGAGAGGAAGACTGTGCCAGTCACTGTATGGTCTCCTGCACTGGCATTTCAGGTAAGGAGGATTGGCAGGGTGGGTCAGCCACTGCCTGCAGTGCTGGGGACTACTAGATGCCAGGGAAAGGGCACATTGCTACAGGGATGGGGATTGGTGGGCAGGGAGTACTACTAGATGCCAGGACTAGGAAGGTATTTTATGGTATTGTGGCTGGTGACCGGAGTGCGGGGGGACCACTAGGTACCAAAGCTGGTTTAACTGACACTGGGGCTGGTGATCAGAGGGCTGGGGGATCACTAGGCATCAGGGAGGATTAAACTGACACTGGGGCTGGTGATCAAAAGGGTGGGGAACCACTCAGCACCAGGGATGATTTAACCAATACCGACTGGCAATCAGTGGGTGGGAGGACCAGTAAGTAGCAGGGATGATTTCACCAACATTGGGGCTGGCAATCAGAAGGTGGGATGACCATTAGGCACCAGGGATGATTTCACTGACACCTGGGCTGGCAATCAGAGGGGGAGGAGACAATTAGACACCAGGGATGATTTTACTGACACCAGGACTGGTGATCAGAGGACAGCAGGGGGCCACTAGGCACCAGGGGTGATTTTAATGACACTGGGGTTGGTGATTGAAGGACTGGGGGGACCACTAGGCACTAGGGAATTATTGTTCTCTACCTGGGCTGGCGAATGGAGGGTGAGGGGGCCACTGGACATCAGGGATAACATGTCATTACAGGACCAGGCAATTAGGGTAGGGGTAGAGCTGGTCACAGGGTGCAAGCCTGCTGTCACCTCCCATGCAAATATGCCCATGGTGGGCTTGCAAATGACCTCTTAACATCTTGCATGCCCAATGGGTTCATTTGCATGGGTCTGTCTCAGTAACACCCCAGGAGCTACCAGTGCTATTGGATCTAGTGGCACCATTCCTTGCACTGGCAGGATCCATGCTGAGGCAGTGCTACTCAGCTTAGTGCTGTGCTGACGTGCCCTATATTCAGTTGAATAGCACCAGTGCGCTATCTGACTGAATATAGCATCCTTGGGGTCATGGGCAATGGGCAAGTGCAGTGCAAAACTTTGCACTCTACTTTGCCCATTTTTGAATATGGGGCCCCAGCAGTCTTAATAATCTGCATATTATTAAGTGAGCTTGAATGCAAAGCGGTACCCTATAGTCACATCTATAGAACACTCAAGCTGCAAGAAAAATAAAAAAAATAAATAAAAGGAAAAAATGTTGGAAGTTACCAACACCCCACAATCGCAAACCACCAAGATAGCCATGTTTTAATCCTACATCACCTATAATATTACTATCTATCGATGAAGCACAGAGTCAAATCCTCCATCACAATCACAATGGTAAACTGCCCCTACCTATCACCACACAGAATGGCTTCTTCAGGGGGGATTTGAATGGTAACACTCCTACATTTATACTCCATATTAACAATCAATTATGTTAAGTGCTTCAATTGTGCAAACAATCAAGTAGTGTGATAAAAAGTGCAAAATCGAGTAATCTCATGATCAACATGCTAGTAAGATGTCCTAAACGTCATTCAAAATAACAAGTTTTCATATCTAAAACATCCAGTTCCCAAAGGTCATTGTATATTGAGCCAGCATTTTAATTAATCTGCATAAGTTCTGAAAATCTGGTGAAGGAGAATAAACAGGCTGCAGCTGCACGCCTGTCACTGTACATCAAAAATAGGCATGGCATGGAAATCCAGTATTAGTTTTGACCATTCTAGCCCTATGGAGTTGCCCAAGTAAAAACTCTTTGAAGCTTTTACTTACAAGCTTGTCAAATGAGCTGACGTGCTGGATGAAATCAAATATGAAAGCCAGTCTTTCTGAGACTGTGCTTATTAACTCTCATATGTAAAAACTTCTGATCAATTTCACAAGTTATTGTATGTGAATTAAGAAGTCAGGCCCTTGGGCGGGAGTCATATATGGGGGTGCTGGTTTATAATCTCAAGCACACAGGTCTCGGTCTACTGCATCCATACATGTCTTGGTGGTGCACAAATAAACTGTAATAAAGGTGCAGACAGAGTTGAAATAGATGGAAAAATCTCATTTCAAATGCCCAAATATAAAAAAAATTGGACATACATTCTATCCAACACTGTTTTGGGCATTTGGTGTATGTTAAAATGACAATATCTTTACTAAAGTGAAATGACAAATCCTGATCATAGTCATTGTCTCGATGCTAATATCCTCTGCTATCTGGCCTATTTTAACCACATTATACCTACGTAGTATAAACTGATAATGACTATTGTTTGAAAAAGTAAGTGTCATGATTTGTGCGCTACACAGTGACTAGTAATTTGAAGTAAAGACATGATATGATAGGACTAAGTCTGTAGGGATCAGGTACAAGGGTAGAGGTAATAATAATACTATGAATACAGTTACACCATTATGGAGTTCACAAATAAGGACAGCCAGTACCCCAATACTGATTCTCTCTAATATGTGATCTCTCTCCCGATCCCTCCCGATATATATATATATTGAATCCAGATAATACCAGATCCTACAGAGGTAATTCTGCATTAAAGTGTCTGTCACAACAAAACGGAAGGGAATGTTAAAGAGCCACCGACGCCTCCAGAACTTTGAATGATGTAATATTTGGACACAAAGCAACTTATATTTCTCATGAGCATCATATTTCTTCTTGCCATTATTTATTACTTTGGTTTTATGCATAAAACAGGATCTTTGTTCCATAAGGGTTCATCATCCTATTTGCTTATCCCCAACCTGATGTCATAATATCTCTGTATGACATCACAGTTATTCCATGGAAACCAGCTGTGATATCACAACAAAGCATTATGATTTCAGGTACGGGTATGCTTGAAGGGTAGGTGAACTCTAGAGGATTAAGAGTGTTTTTGGGACACTTCCTGTGCAATAAATATGAGGGAGAAGAAATCTATAGATGGTAAAATGACATACATGCTTAATTGTTTTGCTAGGTGTTTTAAAAGTTTTCCCAGAGGCATCAGCAGCTCTTTAATACCTAGCAAATCATAGCCATATTAATTATATTTTATAAAACTGAACTGATTTCTGCCATCCATGCCGATTTTCAATGTACAATGAATGGGTATGTGCTCATATGTATGTGCTCATTTTTTTAATGATGTCTTGTCAGCCTCTTGCTCAGCCTATAGCTTGCCTCACCCGACATCACTCTCGCCCTTTGTGTGTTAATATTATTGCCCTGCTGTTCCTGATAACTTTTTTTATCTTTGTTTTTTTTTGTATAATATATGTAGTTGATACTGATGATGCAGTCATGTGGGCCTGTTCTCGCTGTCTGCCCCCCGTCACTTACATTTCTAGCATTGCCAGTGTCACTCTTTTCCTGTCATGCTGGTTGCCCCTGCTTCTTTTACTTGCAGACTGCCATGTGCTATTTTTGTTAAATATGAGTAGAGTGTCTACCATCTGGTTTCAGTTTTTTTTTTATTTGTGTGAAATGCCTTAACAGTTAGAACTGGGATAGTAAGGGGTCTGAGATCATAATGAAGGGTGTGCACAATCATTACTTGATCCATACAGCATATGGCTACAGTCTGAGAAACATTCAGATATATGTTCTTTTTACTGTTAGTGATATTAATATTTCACTTCTACTGTTTTGATGTGCCATAGTCAGGGGTTTGGAGTTTGAGGGGAGCTGAAGCTGATATTTGGAAATTATTCTTTAAGATATTAGCAGCAAACAATACAAACCTTGCTAGTACACATACATATCAACCCATACTTCAAAGAAAACTTCCCTCTCGAACTGTACCATTGTGCTCAGTGCTACTCAGCTCTGATTGAAGTAAGCTTGCCTCTGTCATGCATAATCCTGTTACCACTGTTTCTGTCCAAGTTACTGTGGCCTGTGTTATTTTTTTTGAGGTGTTAGTTGTTTTTTTTTGACAGGTCACTTTTTGTTCTTTTAGTACTGCCTTTTCAGACCCCTCTCGAGATGTCACTTTGGCTGCTGGTCATTTGCTCTAAATATTCCTGTGCTGCTATCACTGTTGTACACATCTCCTAGCACCTTTTCATTTTATGTTTTTATATTATAATAAATAAAGCTGACACTGAACCTGCTTGTATCTGTTCCTACTCACCTGCTTACACCTCTCTCTCACTGGTTGTGATCCCCACTTCCAGGTGTTAAGCAGCTCTGTCATCCCTCTTCCCAGTCAGGTATCCAGTGTGTCCACCCTCCCTTTTACCAGTTGTCATCTCCCATTTCCAGGTTTCCATCAGTTCATTCATCCTGTATTAACCCACGCTCACTGCAAAAAAGTTAGCCTTCCTGTCTCAGCTCATCAGGGCTACAGAGGACATACAAGCAGCAGGAGTTGAAACAACAGTAACCTGTCAGGACTACAGAGGACCCACAAGCAGCAAGAGTTTTAAAAAAAGTAGCCTGTTGGGGCTATGGAGAATTTGCAGTCAGCCAGAGTTTAAACAAAATGAGCCCATCGGGGCTACAGAGGACCTGCAAGCAGTGGGAGTTTAAACAAGATTAACCAATCAAGGCTATGGAGGACCCAAAAGCAGCAGGAGTTTATGACATTAGCCCATCAGGGCTATGGAGGAATGGCAAGCAGTGGGAGTTTAAATAAGATTAACCAATCAAGGCTATGGAGGACACAAAAAGCAGCAGGAGTTTAAGTGACATTAGCCCATCAGGGCTATCGAGGAATGGCAAGCAGTGGGAATTAGAACAAAATTAGGAGCATTGGGGCTATAGAGGACCTGAAAGCAGCAGGTTTCTTTATTTTAAAATTACACAAGCTGATACTGTGGTTTCTTTATTTTAAAAGGACACAAGCCAACACTGGGGATTAGGGTACTCCAGTGTCCGGATGATCTCTGGTGGTACTGGGCACCCCGGTGCTACCTACATACTAAAGCAAGAAGGACAAGCAACCTGGAGGAAAGGAGGGCAAGAAAACAGTACTGGGTGGGTATCCTGGTCACCTAGTACTATTAAAAAAAATCTTGGGAGGTGGGCAACCGAGGGGAGGGAAGAGGAAGAAGTGATACTGGGGGTGATTACTCTGGTCCACTTAAGAAATATTTTAAAAGTATAGATTAGAGAGATAGATAGATAGATAGATAGATAGATAGATAGATAGATAGATTGTGAGACACAGACAGACAGACAGATAGATCAGGGAATTGGTGGCTCACTACTCCATGTTAGTTTTTCTGACAGGTCCCTTTTTTTCTTTTAGTACTGCCTTTTCTGCCCCCTCTCAAAATGCCACTTTGGTTGCTGGTCATTTACTCTAAATGTTCCTGTGGTACTATCATTGTTGTACGTGTCTTCTCGGACCTTTTCACTTTATTTTATTATATTATAATAAATAAAGCTGACATTGAACCTTCTTGTATCTGTTCCTATTCACTCCTCTTACCACCTGGTCACTCTCACTTTCTTTAAATGAAATGCCTCTGTAATAAGAGTTACACCTCCCTCTCACTGGTTGTGATCCCCCCACTTCCTGCTGTCAAGCAGCTCTGTCATCCTTCTTCCCCATTGTGTTCACCCTCTCTTTACCGTTGTTATCTCTCCCACTTCCAGGTTTCCAGCAGTTCAGCCATCCTCTATTATCCCGCCTCTGAAAAAATTAGCCTTCCAGTCTCAGGTCATCAGGGCTATGGAGGACCCACAACCTGCAGAAGTTTAAACAAGATTAGTCCTTCAGGCTACAGAGGATCTACAAGCAGCAGGAGTTTAGACAAGATTAGCCCATTGGGGCTATGGTGGAATTGCAAGCAACCAGAGTTTAAATTAAATTAGCCCATCGGATTTGGAGGACCCACAAGCAATGGGTGTTTAAACAAGATTAACCATTTGGGGCTACAGGGGACTCTAAAGCAGGGGGAGTTTGATGTGACATTAACCCATTGGGGCTATGGAGCTATGGCAAACAGTAGGATTTTGAACAAAATTAGCCCATTGGGGCTACAGAGGACCCACAAACAGTGTTTTTTTTTGTTTGAAAAGGCCACAAGTCAACATTGGGGTTGGGCACCCCAGTGTGAGGATGATCTTTGGCGGCACTGGGGGGTACCACCCTGGTGCCACTATGTATAATACAGCGAGGGGTGGGCAATCTGGAGGAGGGCAAGAAAAGTGGTATGGGGTGGGCACCCTGGTTGCTTAGTATTATAGGAAAAAGAAATTGGGAGGGATGGGCAATCTGGAAGGGAGGGGGATAAAGAAGTGGTACTGAGGGTGGACACTCTGGTTCTGTAAGAAATGTTAAGATAGATAGACAGACAGACAGACAGGCAGACAGACAGACTGAGACGAGAGAGAGAGGGAGAGATAGTTCAGGACTGGTGACTCACTGCTCCATGTTAGTTTTTCTGAGTGAGAGACAGAGAAAGACAGATCAGTGGATTGGCGGCTCACTGTTCCATGTTAGTTTTTCTGACAGGTCACTTGTTTTTCTTTCAGTACTGCCTTTTCAGCCCCCTCTCAAAATGTCACTTTGGCTGCTGGTTCTGCTGTACTATTATTGTTGTACATGTCCTCTAGGATCTTTTTATTTTATGTTTTTATATTATAATAAATAAAGCTGGCACTGAGCCTGCTTGTATCTGTTCCTATTCACCTGTTTACACATGTTTACAACCCTTCTTACTGGATATGATCCCCCACTTCTGCTGTTAAGTAGCTCTGTCATCCTTCTTACCAGTCATGTATCCAATGTGTCCATCCTCTCTTTTACTGGTTGCTATCTCCCACTTCCAGGTTTCCAGCAGTTCAGCCATCCTCTATTAACCCAAGCTTGCTGAAAAAAAGTTAGCCTTCCAGTCTCAGCTTATTGGGGCTACAGAGGACCCACAACCAGTAGGAGTTTAAACAAGATTAACCCGTCAGGGCTACAGAGGACATGCAAGCATCAGGAGTTTAGACAAGATTAGCCAGTTGAGGCTATGAAGGAATCATAAGCAGCCAGAGTTTAAATGAAATTAGCCCATCGGGACTACAGACATGGAGAGAGGCAGATCAGGGGATCTGCAACTCACTGCTCCAATGCAAGCCAGCAGCACAACTCCTGCTGTGGCTTCACATTTCAAGAAAGTCCCACTCATGGACAGTTCTTTCATGAGATCTCACAAAAGAAAAATGCTTCTTTCATATGACCTCACAAAAGAACTGTGAAAAAAGCTATGCCCCACCCTCTTCTTTTGTTAGCCAGGCTTCTTCTGTTATGAGTTCTTTAGTGATTCATGAAAGAGGAAGCAGTTTGGCTCACAAAAGAAGAATCAGGACCCCTCACTATGCCTGCAAGCTAGAATTTTAGGGATGTCCCAAAACTATGTATCTTTTTTTCAAAAAACAAACACCAGAATCTAGCTAAACAGATCTCCATTCACGTGTTTGTTTTTCTCCATGGCATAATTTTTATGGAGTTTAAATGCTTTCTTAATAGAAAAAAATAAAAAACAAGATGGTTGCCATATGAAAGGAGATTTTTTCCTCACAAAAAGAATTGCAGCTCATGAAAGAAGAAAAACTAAGTTTGAATTCTTCTTTCGTATCAAACATATAAATGAAAGACCCTACTGAGCATGCTCAGAACTGAAATTTCAAATCCTTATCACTCAGGAATGGATTCATATTTTGTCAACAAACCAAAAAAGACATCCTTATAGAGCAAGCCCCCTCTACCCTGAAAATTGCCATCTGGACTGTAGGAGAGAGCAAAAAAAAAACAAACAAAAAAAAAAAAATGTTTCCACTCTTTGCACTATACAGATCTTGGAATCTGGACATATGACCACCAATAAACTTGCCAGCTCAAGAAACCTTGCCCCCAGACCACACATGCAAACAAACTTTTGTGCAATTCAGTTGAATGGGGGTGAAACTATTAAGGTGCAAAGTTAAGGGTTTAACACTAAACATCCTATTCCACCCTAACTATAGGGGAGCTACTGTGCCCCTCTAATAGATATGTCAATATGTCTATATATAGCTATTCTTTGCAAATAACTGTGTTAATGCACCAGTTAGGGTTCAACTTAATGCCACAAAAGTAGGGAAATGTGGTGGTAGGGTATCCAACCCTAACTCCCCACCACCCAAGGAGCAAAAGGACAAGACACCACTTTCAACCACAGACAGCCATCATCAGGAAAGACAAACAATATATAACTGTTTCCAGATTATACAAATCCAGTAGCACTAATGTGCTACCTTCACGGATTTGTATCTGTGGCATGCATACTGCAAGACATGCACACTCACTTTGGCTGCAGATAGAAATCCATGATAATTAAATCACAACACTGCATCTGTATGTAGAAGCACAGGCCCTGCAGCCACAGATACAAATCCACAATACCCAAATTATAAGGGTTCTTTTTGTCTGCAGAAGCATAGGCCCCTATGGGGCCAGCACTTCTCAGCCTCAGTTACTCATGTAAAGTGTAAGACATACAGATATTGATGGGCCTGCACTCTCCAGGCTGCAGGTGTGAGACGTAAACACCAACCTCTGGCTACAGAAGCACAGGCACACAAAATCCATGATAACACAATTGCAACAGTACTTATGTTCGCAGAAACACAGGTCCCTGAGGACCCTGTGCTTCTTCATCCACAGGTTTAATAAATACACTGACTTCAGGACTTATGGGCAGGCTACTGTGAGGCCTGCAAAGCCACAGATTGAAGTACTGCTGTTATGTGGGCATCATGGTTTCAGCAGCGTAATCTAGAAATTGTTCGGGAGTAGCAGTTCTTCAGTCATGCAGCTGCATAGTGAAAACTGTGCACTAGCATATCATGCTGTCTAGTGAGGTACCTCTTATAGCATGCATGAGTACCTCCATCTGCAGAGGTACAGGTCCATGGGGCATTCTGTCTGAAGAAGCGCAGGCTCCCATACAGCCTACACTTCTGCAGTCACAGGTACTCATGCATACTGTACGACATACACACATAGGTGTTGCCACATTGGGGTCTGTGCTTATGCAGCCACAGATAAAAATCCACGAAGGCAGTGCATCAGTGCTACTGCATTTGTGTTATCTGGAAACAGTTGTACATTGTCTTCTCTGATGATGGCTGTCTGTGGTTGCTTGTGTGGTCTTGTCCTTTGCTGCTAGGGGAAGTTAGGATTGTAAACCTAGAAACATAGAAGTTGATGCCAGATAAGGACCGCAAGGCCCATCCAGTCTGCCCATTGGTTCTACCTTATGAATGTGCCATAGGCTTTTACTCTGTCATGGCCTATCTATTCATACTCATCTGTATTGTTCCTTTATGCCTGTCCCATGACTGTTTGAAGCATTGCACTGTATTCATATCCACCACTTCCTGAGGTAGGCCATTCCATGCATCCACCACCCATTCTGTGAAAAGAACTTCTACATTACCCTTAATCTCTCTCTAATCTCATGCTGTGTCCCTTGTCCTGCTATTTTTCTTATATTGAAATATGTTATCTTTTTTCTTATATTGAAATATGTTAGACTCTTTCACCTTGTTAATGCCCTTAAGATGTTTGAATGTTTCGATCATATCACCTCCCCCCCTTTGCTCTAGAGTATACATATTGAGCTTTGTTAATCTGTCCTCATATGTTTTCTGATGCAGTCCCTGCACCATTTTGGTTGCCCTTCTCTGGACTGCCTCCATTTTGTTAATGTCCTTGTGCAGGTGCAGCCTCCAGTACTGCATGCAGTACTACAGATGGGGCCTAACCAGCATCTTGTTGAGGATAGGTTACTTCCCTCTTCTGAATTGTGATACCCTACTAATGCACCCCAGCAACTCTCTAGCCTTACCTACTGCTTTAGTGGTCTGCTTGGATGATTTCAGGTCATATGTGATGATGATGCCAGGTCCTTTTTGCCCTGTGATTGCCAGCAACTCCTCCCAATCTATGGGCAGCTTCCAGGGTTTCTCTTCTCCCTATGTACATGATCTTGCACTTTTGCGTTAAACCCTCTTGCTACTATTCCAATCATTTTGCCAGTTTTCCAGATCTCTTCTCATTTTTCCCACCCCATCTGGATCATCTACTTGTTGCAGATCTTGGTCTCATCAGCAAACAGGCAAACCTTACCTCCGTCCATCTGCAATGTCACTGATGAACATATTGAAGAGGACTGGCCCCAGGACTGATCCTTAGGTACGCCACTTGTGACTTGCATCTCTTCTGACTGTATACCGTTTACTACCACTCTTGTTTTCTGCCCGCCAACCAGTTTGCCACCCAGTTAACCAACTTCTGACCCACCCCTCGGCCTACCCAGCTTATTAATCAATCTTCATGTGGAACAGTATCGAAGCTTGCTGAAGTCAAGGTAGGTGACATCAGCTGCACCCCTTGGTCCACTACTCTAGTCACCCAGTCAAAGAAATTTATGAGATTAGTTTGACAGGACCTTCCTGTTGTAAACCAATGCTGTCTTGGATCCTGTGCTCCTATAGATTCCAGATGTTGTACTATCCTTTCCTTAAGAGTGCTCCATAATCTTACCAACTACTGAGGTAAGACTGACTGATCTGTAGTTCTCTCCTCCTCGTGCTTCCACTGTTGTTGAGTAGGATCACATGAGCCATTCTCCAATCTTCTGGGACTTCTCCCGTGCTCAGAGACTTACTAAACAGTTCTGATAATGGCTCTGCTAGTTCCACCCTTAGCTTCTTTAGTACCCTGGGATGTATGCCATCAGGTCCTACTGCCTTGTCCACCCTGAGCTTAGTGAGCTCTTATAGGACCCTTTCTTTTGTGAAGGGACTTGTGCACACCTCCCTCCCCCCCACATGTCCATGGTGCTGAGCCATGGGCTCCTGTCCCACCTTCTCCCAGTAACTACTGAGCAGAAGTATATATTTAGGATAGATGCTTTCCTTGATCCTCCTCACCTCCCCTTATCTCCTTTGATCTGCTAATACCCCTTTGGACTTTCTCTTTTCTTATATTATCTAGAAAGTCTTGTCCCCTCTTTACTGTTTGTGCTTAGTGTTTCAGTTTGGCTCCCTTTGCCTGCCTTACTGTTCTCCCTGCTCTCTTTGGGAAGTTTGGTATGCCTCCCTATCTTCATTCCACTGCATTCCCTTATATATCCTGAAGGCCAACCTTTTGGCTCTGATCTTTTCTGCTACTGTTTTTGAGAACCAAAGTGGTTTCCTCCTTTTTTTGCTCTTTCTTTTCTCCCTAACACAATGGGATGTTGCTTCAAGTATTGCATCCTTAATGCTTGCCCACTTTGCCTGTACCGCCTCACCTGTATTTGTTCTTGCCAGGGCTAGCTTAACTCTGTTGGCCATCTTATCAATGTCAGCTCCTCTGAAGTCCCTTATATTTGCCTGTGACTGGGATGATTTAGTTCTAGTGACCAAACTGAACCATACCATGTGATGGTCACTGGCCCCCAGGTGACCTTCTATCTGGAGATCTGTGATCCTTTCCTCATTAATCAGTACTAGATCCATGATAGCCCTGTCTCTTGTGGGTTGTTGTACCAATTGTTTGAGGCCCTTCCCTGCAGGGAATCCAGTATGTGTCTAGTTCTAGCAGATGTTCCTGCTGGTATTGACCAATCTGTATCTGGCATGTTGAAGTCTCCAATTATCAGAACTTCCTCTTTAGCTGTCATGTTTTGTATATCTTCTAACAGTAATGTGTCTGTGTCCTCCTCCTGGTCTGTAGGCCTGTAGACAACCCTAGTCCATATGGCTGTCCCATATACTGCTTCCGGGGTGACCTACAGTTCTTCTGGCTCCTTATGTTATTCTGAATTTCTGTATCTTTGATATTTTAATTGACATACAAGGGCCACTCTCCCCACTTTTTGCATCTCGGCTCTTCTGAGTTAAAACACAGATTGGTACTGCAGTCTCCAAGTATGGTTATCAGGACCATGTCTTGCTAATGGCTACTATGTCCAGTTTAGCCTCTGTCATTGTTGCCTCCAAGTCTGGAATCTTGTTTCCCAGACTGTGGGCATTTGTGTACATGATTTTCCATTGGCCAGATTTCAGTGCTTTAGTTGTTGGGTGAGGTCCATCATTTCCTCTGTGCATTGTATGGGGAGCCAGATCTTTTGCCTTACTTGGTGATGTAAATGGACTATAACATGCTGAACTCCTGTTTGATCACTAGCTGAGGGGGGAGGGGTGTTCTTCCTATTTGATGTATCGGGTGCTACACCCTTCTCCCCATTTGCTGGTTTAAATTATTCTGCAAAGACATCAAACTTCTGCCCCAATGCACTGACTCCCTCTTTAGTCAGATGCAGTCCATTGAATTTAAAGAACTTTCGCTCCAAAACTGTTGCCAGTTACCTACAAATGTGTGTTCTTTTTCCTGGTACCAGCCCTTGAGCTACATGTTTAGCTCCCATCTCCACTTCTTTGACCTTCTGTCTGCCTTCACCCTCTCCCAGACTGGCAGGTTTTGAGAGAAGAAGATGCCAGATGAAATGGATGACAGTTTGTCTCCCAGCCTTGTTCAGGTGTTCCTTGGTTCTCCAACTGACTGGCTGGTGAGATCATTAGTCCCTATGTGTATCAGGTCTTTGATGTTTTCTCCTGTTTCCTGCACAATTTTAGCAATGCAGTCAGTGTCTCTACATGCTGATGTACCTGGGAGACATCTGACCATTATCCCCGGCCAGAGGCAGGTATCAACTCCCCAAATCATGGAGTCTCCTATGATCAGAAGTCTTTGGGATTTCCATTTTGCTTTTTTTGTTTTGGTCCCTATTTTAGGTGGGTTTTGTAGCACTAGCTCCTCTGATGCAGTGTCCTGCTCTGCAGTGTCCTCTGCCCCTTTGTTTGATTTTGGAGATAGAGGCAGATACCTGTTTGTAGTTTTTATATGGTTTGTGGAGGTGATACATTGGCGAGCATTGAGTGATGGGGCACCCGATTTGCCCCTCCTAACCACCTGCCAACCTCCCAGACCAACTACCCTTTGCAGTTAAGGTGCTTCAGTTGGATGTTGGAGAAATGGTGGGCGGTTCTTGTAAAATATTTTCTCCTGAAGGTGTGACTTGAGGCACGCAGTCTCTGCCCATGCTGCCTGGAACTGAGCCCTTAGATCTCTGATGGCCCAGCATGTAGGACTGCACCTAAATCCTGTATAACTGCCCTTTTGAAAAGTGTCCCACAGTACCTGCAGTTAATAATATCCATTCCAGTTGAGTTGCTGAGTTTATAACCTGGTCTGAGTAATTAGAAGGAAAATGAAAGCAAAAGATCAAAATATTTTTTTTTGCATAACTTTTTATAATAAGTTAAATTAATTGTGCCCCTGTAAGTGAAGTCACTGTGTGGATAACCCTCTGATCCTCCCCTTCCTGCTTTGTTACAGGAAATGTCATGACTGTGCTACACTATAAAAGGAGTATAGCATAGGGTGGTTGGGCTCTTCCTCTGACAAAAAAGAAGAACCACAGACAGAAGAAACAAGGAGGCAAGAGCAGAAACAATCAACCAACAACAAATGCAGTCATTATCCCTCAGTCTGTATCTCATATGTGCTCCTGTAATTAGCCCTGAAAGCTTAGCCTAATGATAGCTACAACTGTAAAACATGTAGGCACCACCTGTAACAATTTCACAGAAGATATACCTTGCAAAAAACACTTTGTTACAGAGAAAAATAAAGCAGTAAAAAGTAACAAAACCTGTAAGCACAACCTGCAGAACAATTTAACAGAAGATATACCTTGCAAAAAACACTTTGAATCAGAGAAGATTACAGCAGTAATCTGAAAGCACAAAGCAGTAACAAACCTGTAGGCACACCCTGTAACAATGCAGTTGAAAGTATACCCTGTAACAGCAATTTGAATCAGAGAACAATAAAGTAAAATGTAAGCAAAAAACAATAATAAAATCTGTGAGCACAAAGAAAATAGTAACACATAGTAAATCTGCCTAGTCAAAAGAAGCCTTAATCTTTTTCCTTGCTTTGATAATGTTCCTTGCTCTGTCCTTACAAGCAAACCTAGAAGAAAAGAGCTCAGGTGATGCTAGGTGCCTTTGCCAGCAAACCTAGTCTTTCACCATAATGCTGCAGTTCCCTACTTTTGTGGCATTAAGTTGAATAACTGGTGCAGTAACACAGTTGTTTGCAAAGAATTTCCTTTCTTTTTGAGATACAGATGCAGATGTACATGGCTCTCTGGGCCCTCTGTCAAGAGAAGATGCCATCTGCCTACAGAAGTTCATCAACGGATGTCAAGAATTAATGGGATTGACTGGTGCACTTCTATGTAGCCACAGACACAGATGCACAAGGCAAACAGTCTATCTGTCAGCTGAAGCACAGGGCTTTCTGGCACCAACAGGTGCAGAGGTGCAGGGCCCTATGCCAAGAGAAAAGTTCTCTCTATACGGTACTTGGATCCATGTGGGCAGCTCTCCACCTCCTTTACCAGGGTGGGGAATGGTGTCACATGACAGCGCTATCCTCCAGAGACTTGGCCCATCCAACTGGCTCACTGAGCTTGCCCCCAAAGTATCACCTCTAATGTGCATGCCCAGAATCATGACTTCAACTTTTATAAACAAAATAAAATGTGTTAGAACACTAATTTTTAGGAATAGCTTTCAATGGATCAGTGGCATGAACACTAGGAGCTTCAACCTTTACTACCATGTGACACCAAAAACAAATTCATTTGTGAATGACTTTACCCATGGTTTGGTGCCATTCCTGCTCATGGATGGGCCATGCACATTTCAAGTGGACTGAGCATAATATACTAAATAAGAAATATCTGGGTGTTATTTCAAAATCTCTTGCCATGAATGTTTTGCATAATGACAGTGCTTCCTATTGACACATTCAGTGCAGATACTATAAAAATGGGATCAAAAGCTGACAGTGTCCCTTCAAAATATTGAAAAATAGTGAACTTATGAGTGAACTTTGAAATATTTCACTGTTCACTCATAATGTGGTCATTTTACCATTTTTTTCACCAAATGTTCAACACAGTCCCACCTCATGAACCAGGTAGGTGACAATTTTGAAATCCCGCCCTAAACATGATTTTGTGGATCAACTGTGAAATCAAATTTTGGCCCAGTTAAAAAAAAAAACTTCACCTACCTTGTTCATGAGGTGGGGTTCCTAAAAAGCCTTGCTAAAAGTATGGTGGAAAAAATATTGAAAATTAGCAAAGTTAAGCGTGAATGTTGAAACAGTTCAACATTCATTCATAACGTGGTCATTTTACCATATTTTTACACCAGATTTTCAGCCTAGCCTTATGACCCCACCACATGAACCCAGTAGGTGAACATTTTCGAATTCTTCCTGAAAGGTGATTTTGAGCAGTAACCACAAAATCACCTTTCAGAATAAATTCACTTACCTTGTTCTCGGGATAGGGTCCCAAAAAAGTACATACTGAAAATTTGGTGTAGAAAATATTGAAAACTTACAAAGTTCCGAGTAAAGTTCAAAACCCACTGAAATACATTAAATCAGATTTACCTTATTTTCTCATATCACAGTTGCCAGTTCCAAGTAGCAAGGCATGTTTTCAATTGGAGAGTGGATCTACATTGCAGGACAGTTTTAGGTGAGTGAGGGTGTGGGGTGGTGGGTTCTGAGTAGGGATTGAGCCATTGAACCATTGATGAACCATTTTCTTATTTACAGATACTAAAACAAAAAGAGACAATGAGGGGCACTTTACTTTTTCTTCAGCTCCTCTACTGGGTCCGACACTGGGTATTGAGTACCCCAGTGTCGGCTTGCAGTGTAAGGTGGCACCAGGGTGGGTAAACCTGGTGCTACTACCTATATATTGGGGTGGGGAGGATGACCTGGAGGGAAGGGGATTGAAAAAGTAGTACCAAGGTGGGCACCCTAGTCCATTTATTATACATTGAATAGGGAGGGCTGGCTGAGCTGGGAGGAGGAAGGAAATAAAATGATAGATAGATGGATGATAGAGAGAGAGAGAGAGAGATTGCTGGCTCACTGCTGGCATACAAGTCAGCTACGGAAGTCAGGAAAATCCTGCAATTCTCATATAGAGAATGCAGATGTATGGCTCTTCTTGCTAAACTGGGCACCCTGGATTTTTGGGAGCTAAGTAAAGGTATTTTTGGCCATTTCTTTCTTAAACAAACACCAGTCTTCAGCTAAACAGTTCCTATTTACCAAGGTTCAAGTGCTTGTTTTTTGAAAATACATAATTATTTGGTATTTTCAATGTTTTTATTATAAAAACAAGATGGCAGCCATCATGATCTATATTTTTCTTACAATCAATAATTTGTGATAGATAAACTCTCAGAATTATGCTTTTTATCACTTGTATCAGAGGGTTATCCAAGAACCATACTAAGCTTGGTCAGAAAAAACTTAAAATCCTTATAACTCTGGAACCATTTAATATTGTTTCATGAAACCTTTGAAAAACATTACCTTGGCACAAACTGCTTCTACGCTGAAAGTGCCGTTAAAAAATGTTACGCCATCTAGGCTGTATGTGAGAGTAAAGAACCTATGCTAAGTATAGGAAATGTAATGGTAATTCATTAAAAGTCAACATATGTATCTTGGAAACTCACAATGTCATCATAAAACTTTTCATGTCTTGAGGCCCTGTCAGCCAGACTGCACATACAAAATTTGAGGCTTTTTCATCAAACACCACCAAAGTTACTAAGGTGCAAAAACTGGGGTTTAACAATAAACATTTTACTCAACCCTAACTATACTGGTGCTACCATACCAGTATAATATATCTGTATGTGGTACCAGCCAGGATGCAACACAATAATGCTGCAGTATACTACAAGGGACAGTGTAATTCAATGGCTATTAAGCCCTTTTATCATGCAGTATTTTGTGACATAATTTACTGCAAGTTACTGTACTGCATTGTGGCTGGCTCCAGTGTGTGTGTATGTGTGTGTGTGTGTGTGTGTGTGTGTGTGTTTGGTCAATATGATGTTTATTAATAGTTTTCAAGGTCTGCACAATACAATGTTCCTTACAATAAAGATATATTTTTGTTACATCTGTCTTGGGTTAGTGCTTTACATACTGGTACAGTGTTCACTTTCAAAGGTACAGTGACAAGGAAGCCCCTCTCTATGGCTTAGAGCAAAGGGGGTGGTAGAAGTTAAACTACACATGGTAGGGAAACTACACATGTTGTGAATTCTGGAGGAGTATAAAAGACCCTAGAAGGCAGTGGGGGAATGGACATGGCCCCCATGGGAGGGAGCAGAGCAATGCAAAACTCAGTGTATCTTGTAAACTAATTGAGGCTTGCATATAGCCAGGAGTGGTCTGTGTACATAGGGGGCAGTTTCTGATTCCCTGCCTCCCTCCTTCCTCTATGGATTCTATGGTGCTAGAGTGGGGTCCTTGCTCATGGCATGTATTTGCCAACCTTTCTATCTGAATGCACAGATCGCTGTGTGGTCATCAGGGGAGTGCATAATCTTTTCCATTTGATAAATTTGATTAATGGAATGTCTCCATGTTGGTAGGCTGGGGACACAGGGTGCGAGCCAGTTCTTTGTGATAGATTTTTAGGACACTGTTAAAAGGATTCCAAGGAGATAGTATGTGTTAGGGTCCCTGAAACCTCACGGGAAATGTAAAAACAAGTACAGTTTAGGTGGTAGAGGAAGCAGTTTGCCAAAGAGTTCCTTCAGCTCCTTTTCAAATGAGTCCCAGAACAGGCTTAACTTGGGGCAGTTCCATGTAATGTGCATATGTGAGTAGCACTGGGGTCCCCACATCCACTCCAAGTCCAGGAAGTGTTATGGGAGGAAATGTGCAGTGATAATAGGTGTTATAAAGAACCTGAGTAGTAGTTTCCAGGCACATTCTCACCAATAATGTGAACTGGTGCATGGAAAAAGCTTTGCAGTCTTTGCCCCAGGGCAAGCCTCTGTCAAGAAAGTGCCTCTCTTCCCCCCATCCCATTTTTGCACAATATCCATAGTGCCTTCCCCTAGACAATTCAGTAAAGCCTGGTAAATTTGTGATGTCAAATGGGGCTGTATTCCTGTTTTCAGGAAGTTAATTATAGCAGGTAATAATGGTTGTGTACAGACCAGGGGTGTGGGCCCCCACAGGTAGAAATTGAATAAATGTCTTATCTGTAAATACCCCCAAAAAATCAGTACCTCAGAGCTTATATTGCATCTGAACTGTATGTTCCAACATGAACTGGTAATATAAAAAAAATATCTATATATATAATATATATATATATATATATATATATATATATGTATATACATACATATATATATTATAACAGCAACAGCCAGACTGAAAATATGCCATTTATTTCCATGAGTAGTTTCTGCCCCTCACAAATGAAATAAAAGGCACATTTTCAGGCAGGCTGTTGCATGTTTCATTTACACAACTTACACTTCCAAACATGAAATAAAAGGAAATGACATACCCAAGTGAAAAATAAATGTTTATTTTTCACTTGGGTACCCAATAGTGGCCCCAGCACACATAAGCATGTAAATGATTAAGGTCTCATTCCACAAATGAATATGTGCTGCCAGAGGGGTGCCTATGTGGGCTTGAGGTGTGCAGAAGTCCTGCCTGCATATGCAATATGTGGAGTCCTCCACACATCCCAAGCCCTGGCTACATCAACCTACTGCACACAATCCCATGTCTTGCACACTGGTATATAATCAACTGGGTCAGGGGTAGGCAAGGGGGCAGGGGACATGCATAGGCCAGATCCTAGAGGCAAACTCCATGCTGCAGAGGGCTGGCAGAGGAGGCAGAGGCTATGCAGTCCAAGGGGCTGCAGAAGTGCCCACAGTATATGCCCCACTCTGCCGAGCTGCAGGACTCTCATTGGGGCCTGATCAGCTCCCTCTCTAACTGCCATTTTGGAGGGCTGGGGGTTATTCTGTCACTGGCTGGATATGCTGGTGAATAACTTGGTGTCCCAATGGGAATGTGGCAATCACTGGAGGAATACCATAGCCTATGGCCTCCAACTCCATGCAGAATGGAAAATCCACTGCATTATTGACCTGGGCATCTTACTGGATGTCTGGTGCCCTGCATAACTCCACCCAATTGCTGCTGAACCCAGCCCCCACACAAAGTTCTGCACTTGTATTATGCAGCAGCCAGGGGCTGTGGATGCCGTCCATTGCGGACAGGCATTGGGGTGTGGCGCTCCATGGCTGGGATATGCACAATTTGCATGTATCCCAGCCCATTCTATGGCTCAATCCTTAATAGTATTTGTAACTGGCCTTTAAGGAATCGCCTTGTCACTAGTGGACAGGCTGGATTCACACTTCAGTTTTTAAAATCCAAAATAGCAAAGTGAATCAATGTTTTCAAGATGTTCAGTGCAAAGTACGGTGGTAATTCAGTGAATGGCTTATTGACTGTCTGAAATGTTAATATTAAGGGAAAGGGGAAATTGTTTAACCAGGAAAGGAAAACTAAGCCAGAGCTTGTTTCCAGGTGCAACCTGGGAGCACAAGGAAGTTAAGTGACTTGCTTAAGGTCACACAGTATATACATTGGGGCTGATGAGATCCAAACCCAGGTCTCCAGGTTTGTAGTTCAGTGTCCTTAACCACTATGCTAAATTGCCTCCTATTAAATCATCCTTTATTTATTCTGCAGAAATTTAGATAGAAGCTGACATGTCTCCATTAGATAAAATATGATTGTGCCAATGATATCGTTATAGTTTGAGTGCCAAACTTGGTTAAATCCTTTGTTGTGTGCAGAATTGGATAAACATTACAAAATGCAATAATCAATGAAAGAATAGCAACATGTTACAGTATAATAGAGGTTTATAATCTTCCTGAGTACTGTCTACCATATCTTTGTTTGGAGGAACAAATTAGATATTCAGCTCTAGATTTTACTTTTCCAGCCACCTCCTTCATTAAGAACACTCTTTTCACCAGTGGATTAGATGCCATTTTTGCTGATCCGCTCAGATTATCTAGAGAGAAAAAGTCCATGGTTGTGGTGTTGGCGGGAGGAGGGGCACAAAAGAACAGACCACACACTCTAAAATGCAGTACTTCTTGATTTTTTTTTTTTAAAGTAGTAATTTTTTCCCTGTTGTGTCTCTCTCTGTTTCTTCCTTTACTTTCAGGGCTTAACCAGGAGATCACCTTCTATATTATCTATAACATAGAGAATAATGGATACCCAACTATCGGTAACAAGCTGGTTAGTTCATCGAGAAGTTGCCATGGTGACCATTCGAACCTCGAGAGTGTAGCTCGAGAGGTTTGGTGGCCATGGGCAACCTCGAGATGAACTAACCCAGCTAGTTACCGATAATTGTATATCCATTGTTTTTTATAGTGTAGGATGCAAACTGCTACAAAATCGGATACTTAACATGACTATTTGGGAGACCTACTTTGTTTTTTCCTCCACTGTGCCACTCACTTTGCTGTTGTTCTCACTGTTGTGGTCACTTTCTGGTCATATAACATGCATGCACTAGTGCGTTCAATGTTGTTATGCTGAAGTAACTACGTAACTAGTGCAGCATAACAGCTACAATGACATAGCTAATACAGCATAACATTTCAAAACTGATGGATTTCTATCGCTAACAATGCTCCATCATACACTATATAAATATATGAATTCATAACTGCATATGAGCTAACAACCAAATAAATCAAATCTATCTGAACCACCATGTTGATAGATACAGAAATTCACTTTCTCACATCTGTGCTAAGCATCCATTGCACTAATGTTTACTTTTCCTTATATTACTCTTGTAATGCCTGAAAAGAGACATATCAAGTTGTGTTATTTAAGCAATAAACCACGAGGGGATGTGGGTTATCAGGGGATTTACCACGGTTGAAGTGGTTTTCCCACGAGGCGCAGCCAAGTGGTTAAATCCTCACCAGCCACAGTAAATCCCCTGATAACCCACATCCTCCAAGTGGCTTACTGCGGTTGTACCAAGGTTCATTTTTTTTACTATAATAAAATACAAATATTAAAGAGGTTGCTTTGTTTTTTTTATTTTTATTGTATTTATTCTTGTGCTGCAGATATTATAGATTATATACTCATCAAAAGCCATTGGTTATCAAAGGATTTACAACGGTGATAAACTGCCAGTCTAACAATTTCATTGGCTGTTCACTTATGTCCATGGTATAATTCTGTTTATAACCCTTCAAAGCGGTACTATAATATCTCTTCCTTATAGTAAACACACCCCTTCCCCACAAGCTCACCTCAGTGGAGTGTATTTGTTATTGCTGGCTATTCCCTGCTAACCCTGTAGCTTGTATGACCACGAAACAAGCTCCTATCTGACTGTCAATTTGTTTATAGTCTCTGACTGTCAGTCGCCAACAATGGCTTCTAATTCTAGAGTACATGTTAGCACTGGGTATTAATCATGTTAATGAACTTCAGGATTTAAAATGTATGTCTTAGTTTTTTGCATTTTAAACTCATTCAGATAATCCAGCAGCATTTCCAGCTGCTCACCAGACTAGACCAGTTGGGCAGTGCATCTGTCATTAAGCCCTCATACTCACCGCCATGACCCGATGTCACTGGCGTCACATATGATGATGTCACTGTGACGTGGTGTGGGACATGCAAGGATGTCCTGGTTGCCTAGGTAACCATAAATGGAAACCACCACAGTAGCAGTGATTGCCTGGGTTGCAGCAGTGAGCTTAAATAGCACCTAAAGAGTCGTGGTGTGGTCTTACTCATTGCGCCATTCATTTTGTAGTAAGAGAATCAGTTATATTTTCTCCACAATCCTGATACAATAGTTTCTGTTACAGTTTAATACATGCCCAGTAACAGTTGACTGCATAACTAAGTAATGTAGTTAGTTAGCATACCAGATAACCAGGTGTGTGCATGTATTCCAAAGCTGCTGTGTGTACTGAACTACATACTTTAAAATTATATCTGTAATTTCAGGGATGGAAAGTGTACTATGTGGTGTGCTGGGCTGGCAGTATAGCCTAGGGGTTAGAGTAACGAGCTCTGAATGAGCTTCATACATCCAGCAGACCTGGGTTTGCTTCCCACAACCTCCACTTGCATACCATGTGACTCTGATCAAGTCACTTAACCTCCCCAGAGCTCCTGTGTTGCCCCTAAAAACAGGCATTTGTGCCTAGTGGGCCTTACTCAGTTACCAAAGGAATAAAATTAAAACATTTAAAAAACAACCGCTAGTGGCTGTCAAAAAAAGTAGCCAAAATAAAAAAACAACTTGGTCTACTTGCAACATTGGCAAGGACAAGCACAACCAAGCCAACTACTTCTTGGTCCATTAAGACCAGGAGTAGTGCCCTGTGGATGGTGCTCTGTTTGTGGGCACACCAGTAAAACAATCAACACATGTCCATCCACATTCCAATTGAAGCTATGAAATTAAATAGCACCTTACATGTGAGTGTACAGGGGTTGTGTACATATTACAATGCCTGTGTGACCACATATACATAGGGAAAACCTTAAGACAATTAAAGGTTAGAGTTCATGAACACCTTATGAAACCAGGCTAGTATGCCAGTTACAGAGCATTTCAGAGAAGTAGGACACACAGGGGTCTCCCTGCATTTCTGGGGACTAGAAAAAGTGGACCCCCCCCTCCAAAGGGGGTGACTTTAACAAAATTCTAGAATGTTGCGAGATGTGGTGGATCCACAGTATGGATGCTTTAAATACATTGGTGAACATGATCAGGGATGGAAAGTGGACTGTGTGCTGATGAACGTAAAATCACGTGGCACCACTCTTGGCACCATTTTTTATGGCCACAGATTTGATCTGCAACTACAGTGAAGTTAATTATAAGGGATTTTATATAGCCTTGATCTGAACCCAAACCCCCAACTGAAACCCCCAGCCCCCATAGCCCCAGACACCACCTTTAAGTATTAAAATACTGTGAAATTTCCCCCATTTCAACCCCAAAGGAGCCCCCTTTTTTCCCCCTATACAGGTATAATTCTAAGGTGTAGAGTCCAGTGCACACAGCAACTTTGGATACGTACACACACCTGGCTATCTGGCATATTAACTAACTACATGACTCATATTTATTAGTTATACAGTCAAATTTTCCTCTGCATGTATTAAACTGTAACAATTTAACTGTTGTATCAGGATTATGAACAAAACGTAACTGATTTTCTTGTTATGAAATGAATGGCGCAATGCATAAGATCACACCACAGGGTGCTGTCTCACTGCCCCAACCCAGGTAATCACCGCTACTGTAGCAGTTTCCATGTATGGTTACCTAGGCAACTGGGACGTCCTTTGCATGTCCAACACCACGTCACAGTGACGTCATCATATATGACGCCAGTGACATCAGGCCATGGCGGTGAGTATAAGAGGGCTTAATGATAGACGCTCTTAAAACTGAACCAGTCCAGTGAGCAGCAAGAAATGCTGCTGAATCAGTTATCTGAATGAGTTTAAAATGTAAAAACAATAAGACATGGAGTACATTTTAGATGCTGAACTTCATTATTCCGATTAACCACCAGTGCTAACATGTACTTTAGAATTAGAAGCCATTGTTGGCAACTGACACTCGGAGACATTAACAAGTTGACAATCAGGTAGAAGCTTGTTTCATCATCATACAAGCTACAGGATTAACAGGGAATATAGCCAGCAATAATAAATGCACTGCACCGAGGTGAGCTTGTGGTGAAGGGGTGTGTTCACTATAAGGAAGAGATATTTACAGTACCGTTTTGAAGGGTTATAAACAGAAATAGCAAAACTTGATATGTCTCTTTTCAGGCATTATAAAAGTAATATAAGAAAATGTAAACTGATTAGTGCTATGGGTGCTTAGCACAGATGTGAGAAAGTGAGTTTCTGTATCTACAAACATGGTGGTTCAAATCAACTTCATTTGGTTGTTAATTTACATGCAGTTACTAAATACATATATTTATATTATAGGTAATATAAAAGGCAATCTTATGAAGCCCTGAAAAGTAAAGGGTAATACATAAAGTGAGACACGCCAGAGCAAATATTACTACTTTCAAAATAAATTTCAAAAGTTCTGCATTTTGAGAGGCTGTAATCTGTTCTTTTGCCCCAGAGTTTGCTGAGACACATCCTGGGGTGGCAGCAGCACTACTCTTTGTATTTGCATCATTTCCTGATGTGTTCCCTCACAGCGAGGACCTTGACAGTACCTACAGAGGAAGTTAAATCACAAATGAAACCTAGATTCATAAACAATGATAAACAGGATGACATGAAGCAAATTCAGGATGCAAAATGACGCTCCTGGTTCAAAATAATCAAAACATCACACGATAAAGAAAGGTACTTGGAGCGTGTCAAAAATCTTAAACATGGAACTTTGCTGACTAGGTTTAGCAGGAAGGTTTACAACAATAACTGGTTGTTGTATAAACAAAAACAAAATAATACATCCTCTTTATGCAAATGCAGTTATGGTGGTATAGACAACTTGAAAAGTGTAATCTTAGCATTTCCCTTATACTGAGAACCAAAGGGGAAATGGCGGTGGTGGGGGTATCTTTCAGAGATATTTTTGATGCCAGAAGAAACTCGATAGCATCTCTATAATGCTTTGGATGTAAGATACTTAAATGCATTAATTACATTTTTGCAAATAGTCCACCTTTAATAAATGTACAGTGTTAGAATTATATTTGTGGTACTTAAGAGTATATTACAGTAGTTAGTATTGGGATTACAACTCTTTGGAAATGCAGGTAACCAGCCCTGAACCCAACTAGTTGTCTTGTGCACTGTGCATTTTCTCATAGCCTTCTCACTCTGTAAATGTAGTAACCTTAATTGAAAATTGTTTACCTGTTTATTATCCTTTTTTTCTTTTAGCTCCAAGGGAATAAGCAGATTTTTTTTGTATTTAATTGTTAAAATGTTTATATATCTGGTTATTTATATTGCATTATCATGTATGTCTATTTCTGTAAAGGCCCTTTCATTGAACAAATAAAATTATCTATGTAAGCCCCCTCTAGGAGCTTACTGGCTATGTTCCCGCATTTTGCTACCTGGTGTCTGAGACCGCCTACTGGAAGGCAGGGCCTGGGCCCAGGTAGCATAAATTGGAGGCAGGAGGTTGGCATGAAGGGAGTCCAGGAGCAAGAGCAGAGGGGAGAGTCAGCTCCCAGTTCTGGGGTTACTGCAAGTTCGACTAGGGGCCGAGGTCTGGGGTGGGGTGATGGCCACCCCAGCCCACTGCCCTTGTTCTGGAGAGAAGTCAGTGGGGTCTAGTGAGCATTCATGGAGCTGTAAAGTGTGGGACACCTGCAGCCAAGAGGAGTGGGAGCTGGAGCCTGGAGTATGCTGGAGCCTGCCTCGTGATCCCCAGCACCAAGGCAGTGTGGCATAGAGATCCCATGTGTTTCTAGGCCAGTCAACTGCCAAGGGGTCTGGGCGCTTGGGTCCGGTGGTGAGAGCCCATGTTCGTGGGGAGCAGTGGAGGCAGCCTGCTCCATGTCACCTTCTGGACTGTTCCAGGTTCCCCCTGGATTGTGCTGCAGCTCAACCTATGGCCCCCTGAATCCTCAGTGCTGCTGGTGGGTGGGACCACCAGGGGCAGCCCCTTTTTATGGCTGTCCCGTGGGGTGCTCACCAGGCAACATGGAATGTGAGTCCGTGAATGAAATGGATTCCTAAGTTTGTGCAGGAGGAAGTGTGACTGAAGGGGCTTTCAGAGAATTTAGCCTCAGCCGATGCGTGTTGCTTCCATCATCAGTTAGAGCCTTATGCAGCTCTGAGGAGAAATGTGCAGTCAGGATCCTTGGATCAGTTTCTGCAAGCAATTTAATCTTGGTCCTGGCCATGTGTGACAAAGCCCACCCACCGTGTATGTTTCCCCCATGTTCCATGGAGTGGTCTGTTTTATCTTTTGGCAATTAAATTGTTTTTGTTGGAGCCCTATCTTCCCTAACAGGAAGTAGGAAGGGAGTAGCTGTCGCCCCTCAGACACTGGGGCTGTACTCAAGGTGGGACAAATCAGTTTGTGAGCTGGTGGTCACTTTGGCCACTAGCTTTCAAAATTTGGTAATCTGATATTTTTAGTGGCTATCCTTTTTTAAAGGCTCAGAAAACACTTTGTAGGCAGGTAGCCAAGTTGGCCAGTAACTTTCAAAATCTAGTAGCCAAACCAATTTTTTTAAGTACCCATTGGCCACCTGGCTACCTGATTTGTCCCACCCTGGCTGTACTACTATTGTACTTTTTAGTGCTTTTTATTTAATTTCTGCTGCAGTTTAGGCATTTTGCAGCCTATTCAGTACCCTTAGGCTCTGTGCAGCTGAAATCTGTCTTTTAAAATGCAACTTTTGTTGCAAGTGCTCACGTGACCCCAGCAGTCACTTCCAGGTCACTGTTGGCCTTATAGCTCGCCCTTGCATTTAGCAGGGCGAGGGTGAGCAGGGCGCACGTCACCGCACGCGGAGATGCGTGCAGAGACACGCGCGTCGGTGCATGTCAGCTGGGACAGCTGGACAAAACTGCCAAATAAAAAGTAAGATAAAATTAAAATGATGGTCTCTATCAGGTTCCATATGTTTAAGGAGGGGGATGTATTGGATAGTTATGAGTGTGAAAAATGTCTCTTGATATGTGAATTGCAATCAGAAATTGAGTTATTAAAAAGAAAGAATCAATACACAAACTGAGATCACTACACTTGAGCAATTTATTGACTCAGTGGCAGAAGGTATTCCTGAACCAATCAACATGACACATCTACACCTGTAGAACTTCAGGATTTTCATAACACTATGGGAAATACTGCTGAGGAATGGGGTGTGGTTAACAAGACAAAAGCACAAAAAAAGGGCAGGAGAAATATAGGGGGCTCATCGAATATACTCACCCCAAATAGGTTTCAGGCCCTTACACCAGATTCAAGTACTGAGGAAGTGTTGCACCCTAACATTCAACTAGGCCCTGAGATACAAAGCCAGTTTAATACTAACACCAGGGAGGATAAGGATGTAGGAAACAGCAACAATAAATCACTTAAGAATAATACCCTCGTGATTTGCTGTATATAGGTGACTCTATGTTACGCTGCACTGATCATATATTATGTAAAAATTAGAATGACTGCACTACAGTGAGTGTATTACCAGGTGCTGGCATTGGGGATATTAAGCAGCTTCTACCTGGTTTACTGGATAATACAACTACACCTGTAGTAGTTTTACACATCAGAGTGAATGATGTTGGCAAGAGGAGTCTACCAGAAATACAGAGCGATTTTGGATATATAGGTATGTCCCTCAAAAATAGTGGATATGATTTGCTGGTTTCAGGGGTACTACCTGTCCCTCAGGCTAGTGATATGCTAAATAAGGACATACAAAGACTCAATGGGTGGTTAAAGCAATGGTGTTTCAGGGAGGATCATGCTTATATTGAAAAATGGCAAGACTTTCAAGGTTTCCACTTGTTCGCACAAGATGAGCTACATTTAAATAAACAGGGCAAGCGAATGTTAGCCCAGAAACTTAGACACATAGTAGAAGTTCATTTAAACTTCCTTCACAGGGGGGTGTGGGGTATACAAAATCCATGGCCGCCCACTCCAGCAAAACACACAGCCAAACTGGAACTTTTTACTAGTTAATGCCAGAAGCCTCACAGATAAATTAGATGAGTTGAAATTAATATTGCATACTTCTAATATACACATCTGCACTATTACTGAGTCTTGGTGGAATGAAAAGGATACCTGGGACAGGGATACCCCTGGATATACACTCTATACCAAGGACGGGACTTTTTCCAGAGGTGGGGGTGTAGCACTGTATATCTCCGATAATATATCCTCAGAGCATATAGATACAGCAGGATGGGGTAATTCTGAAGTGCTATGGATAAACATTTCCCCACTAAACACACCTAAAATCAACATAGGTCTTGTGTATAGATCACCGTCAATTGGAACCCCTGATGACCTTATATTATTAGATTTTATTAAACAGTTAGTGTCAGCTAATAATGTCATATTATTAGGAGATTTTAACCTCCCTGGAATTAATTGGGTTACACAAATAGCTAACACCCCCATGGAAACTAAATATTTGGAAATCCTAAATCTAGCTGGGTTAGAACAATATGTATTAAACAACACTAGGGGTGCACATATCCTGGACCTGGTTCTGAGCAATTTAAATAGTAATATTCATAATTGTACAGTATTACCTCCACTGGGATCAAGCGACCAGGCTATGGTCAGTTTTAAGTATTTGGGGGATCTGGATAATTATACTGGCAGTACAACAATCTACAGGTACGACAAAGCAAATTTTGACCCAATAAGAAGAGAGATGGCAGAATGGAATTGGCAATTAGAATTTGTAAATTTAACTCTAACAGAAATGTAGGAAAAATTAAATAGTACTGTCTGCTTTCTGGTCCATAAGCATGTACCAACCATAAATAAATATAATGAATCAAAAAAAATCTCTCCTTCCCCCATCTGACCCCTTCAGTTAAGAAATTAATCAAACAAAAAATGTAGCTTATTTTAAAGCAAAACAGAGCAATAATAATACATGTTGGGAACAATATAAAGATTGTTTAAGGAATACTAAAAAGGGTATTTCTACAGCAAAAAGAAATTATGACTACAAACTGGCCACTAAGGTTCAGAATAACTATAAAACCTTTTATTCTTATATTAACTCCAAAAGGGGTAGCGGTGGAACAATTACCTCTCTAAAGGATCCCAATGGTAATCTGATCTCAGAAAATCAGGAGATGGCAGACCTATGTAATAAATATTTCTCTTCTGTTTTTAATAAGGGGACACAAGTAACAAATTATTATGGAACTGAGTCCCTAGGTTGTAGCCTTGCACTAAATGCCTCTGATGAAGCAAAAAGACTTATGGAAATAGATCCAGACAAGGCACAGGGACCTGACGGTATGCATCCCAGAATCATCAAGGAACTGGCACAAGTGTTGACGGATCTAGTTACCTATATCTTCCAGAAATCTCTGGACATGGCTGAGATCCCAGATAAATGGAGGCAAGCTGTGGTTATTCCCATTCATAAAAAGGGCTCAAAACAGGAGGTAGCAAACTATAGGCCTATTAGACTGACTTCGGTCTTGGGAAAGATCTTAGAGGGTATAATAAAGGATCAGATCCTAGACTCCCTAAGCAAGAAAGGAATTATTGATAGCACACAGCATGGGTTTATCAAGGGTAGGTCGTGCCAGACTAATCTCCTAGAGTTCTATGGCAAGGTCAGCAAGGCCCTAGACTTGGGCAACTCCGTCGATGTCATCTTCCTTGATTTTGCAAAAGCATTTGACAAAGTGCCACACAAAGAGTTAACCAGAGCTCTAAAAGAACTAGGGGTTCATGTCAGTTTATCCCGTTGGATAGAGGCATGGCTGAAAGACAGGAGGCAGAGAGTGTGCATAAGAGGAAAATATTCAGACTGGGAAGAAGTGACACATGGGATACCTCAGGGATCCATTTTGGGCCCCTGCCTTTTCAATCTTTACATCTCCACAATGCATGTTAAAGCAAGGGTGTGGCTGTCCAAATATGCAGGCGATACATGCCTGGGATATCCAGTTAACAATTTGGAAGAGGAAAATACCTTACAGGCAGCCCTCATAGATTTTGATACATGGGCCTCAAAAAAGAAATCTATATTTAACAGCAATAAATGTGTAGTTATGCACATGGGTAAACAAAATATGCAGTTTAATATAGGTTTGGAGGTAGAGAGCTTAGGGTGGTTCATGACGAGAAAGACTTGGGTATAAGAGTCAATTATGAACTTAAATTTGGAATGCAGTGCAGTCAGGTGGTAAAGAAAGGAAGCAGCACACAATACTGTATACACAAACATATCAAAAGTAGAGATAAAGCAGTCTTATTGCCCCTGTACAGCTCGTTGGTATGACCATATATGGAGTACTATGCCCAGTTTTGGGCACCAGGCTATAAGAGGGACATTGGGGCCTTGGAAAGAGTCCAGAGGAGGGCCACCAAAAGAATTAGAGAATTTCAGGGTCTGAGTTTTATTCATTTATTTATTTAGTTTTTGTTGACTGGGTAAGTGCACTAGACAAATCCTGCCTATTTTCAGGCACGACCTGGGGGAGGGGGATACAGATGAATGCCAACTGACCTTGAACAAGATTAAGCTGTTGTTATGAACAGAGACTACAAAACTTAGGAATGTACTCATTGGAATTTCGCAGACTACGGGGAGATATGTGCCTGATATTTAGGGCTCTTAAGGATGACCAATTGAGGGAACAGCTGGGCCTGGAGTTGAAGAACCAGTCACATAACACTAGAGCTCACCCTTTTCAGTTGTATAAGGATAAATATAATACTAAAAGGAGGCAATATTGGTTTAATGTAAGAGTTACAGGAATCTGGAATGCACTTCCTAATGAGGTAGTGATGAGTCTGGCCATGAATACTTTTAAAAAGAGGCTTGATTCTTACTTAATAGATAAGGGTATATTGGGCTAGTCTTAAGACATTGGTGAGCTATACGGACATTTGTTTCCTATGCTCAGACACAACCTATGAAATCCAGTTTTGTACTTTGAATCATTGTGGACAATGAACTTACTCAATCTACCTTAATGTGACAACACACTACTTAACATATTTTGCACCCTACAGCTGCCTGCAGCCCCGTAGAGACAACCAACACCACCCAGAACCATCACTGAACCAGGTTACTGAGAAAATATTGTGACTGTGGTTTCTGGCAGTGAGTGCCCCCCTCCCCAAAGCACCACCTGGCATACCCCTAGACACCAGGAGGGGGGCTTACAATGTGGGGCTTGTCCAGGATCTTAATTTGGGGGTGTCAAAAGCTACCCATCTGTTTGACTTGCTCCCATGGAGCTACCCCCTCACCTTGTGCATCATTGCAGCCCTACATGCCATCATGGGACTGGCCTACACCACTGGCCCTGCTTAGCACCACTGCTACTACCACTTCAGCCATCAGCAAGGAGATTTGGGAGGAACAGAAGGCTGACTCAAGTGGAATGGCTACAGTGGGGAAGGGCAAAAGACGTTTGCCCAGCCCTTCCCCACGAAAGGACACTGCACCACCCCATGGCAGAGAGAGCGATCATGAGTGGAAGTATGCTACAGAAAGTCCAGGCCCCATGGAGCCAGCTTAAACCCGTACGGCCGCAGTGACTAAAAAGGAGACCTTGTGAAAAAGACCTGCAACAGAGAAGTCTGCATTGCCAGATGCAGAGATTGAGGCAGTAATTTCTGGAGGAGAATCTAGCTTACAGGGGGAAAATTGGGAGGAGGCTGGGGTAAAAACAGCTGTTCAAGGTAGTCTCCTGCCCTCCTTTTCATTTGAAGACCCGGTGATTGAAAGGGACAATCCCCAACCTTTCAGTTCTCCCATGTTTCCCTATCCGGATATCATCCCCCACCTGGCCCAGGTCTGCTGTCAATGCCATGAGAAGATGGACTACCTTAGACCATCCAACCTCCTGAACATGAAATATAGAACTGGACTCTGGCTACCCACCAGAAGGGTGCCAAGGACCAACGTGCGAAGTATCCCTGACTGGTCCCAGGAAGAGAGATGGGTGTGCTGACAAATCAGGAAGGAGTATCCTGGGGAGATATATCCTTATATCTTTGAACGGCTATGGGATGTAATAGCAGAATGGAGGGAGGATGAGGTGTTCCATGCCATCTTGGACAAAGTGCAGCAAAGACAGAAGATCAGCCCCTCTGCTTTAAGAGTGCATCAATAACAAGCAGTTAACCAGGCGAAGGCCATGTGCACCTCCATCGTGTGGATAGGAGTCACACTTTTCAAGACCTTTGCCCTGATTCAGGAGCCGGAAAGGTCAGCGTACTAAGTACTATGTTATCAGTGAGGATTCATTTGGAGGAGAAATCACCAAGCCTGACTCAAACTATTACTTCGCCCATGACAGTGACTCAGGGAAGTGAACATTCAGACCACAGTGTCCCATATACCGCAGGACTGCTTTGCTGCTGCTGCTGCCGATGGTCTTCCCTTTCTCTTTCGTTGTGGGCAGCCACTTATTGGACTGCAGTAAAGCCCACCACTTCATTTGGGTGAGTTCAACCCTTTTTGTTCTCTTTAAGAGTGTTGTGATTGTTTAATCTGGTTGTGTTCAAATGTGTTAAATGGGGTACCCAAGGGCTCCACTTTTGGTAGGCTGATTGCTCAGTCGGTCCCGGTATCTTGCCCGACTTGCACGGTGTTATGCAATGCTAGATCTATTAGGAACAAGATGGCCATTATAGCTGATCTTGTTGGGTCAACAGATCTGGCTTCCATCACCGTGGACTGGCTGGATGATAATGTTTGCTCCCCATTTTGCGCCTAGTATTCAGTCAAGTCATGATACACCCTGCAAGGTTGGATCACAGGGGCAGGGGTGTAGCAATTTGTTTTAAATCAGAATTGAACCTGTGGACGTGCCAGCTGATGGAATTAGATCCCTCGAGTGTGTTGTGGCCGCGGCTGTGGAGTGCAAGATCATTCTCTTCTACCATCCTCCCAGAGCTGAGAAGATGTTCCTGCAGGAAGTCATGGACTTCATCAACGACATGGTATTGCAGTTTTCCAGAGTGATGGTGCTGGGTGACTTCAATGCCTGTGTCGATGATGAACTCTCGCTATTTCATCAAGACTTCCTCCAACTTATGCTTTCGGTGGGCTTCACACAGGCAATTGCCTCTGCAACTCACATTCATGGACACTCTAGTCTGATTTTCCTCGTGGGGATGGAGACCTCCAATTTGGTGGTGGAACCAGTCAGTTGGTCTGATCACCACTCCATAGGGTTCAATCTCTGTGCTCCCCCTTATAGACCTGCTCCTGTGGAGATGGTCCAATAGCTGCCCCCTGCTGTGGGGTATGACCCCCAGATGTTTTTGTGGTGGAGTTGGACCCTTCAGGATTACCGGGTACAAGTGGGAGTCTCAAGAACCTCCTACAGGCCTATAATCTGGCTGTGGTAGGGGATGTGGATGTCATAGCTACTGTCCATGTTCGCCCTCTCACTCTCCACCCTCGGTCCCCATGGTTTGATGGGGCCTTGAGGGAGCTGAAGCAAACAGGATGAAGGTTAAAGCATAGCTGATGGAGAACCGGCCTGGATGTCGACAGACTTAAACTGATGTGGCATTTTAGGGACTATCAGTTGGCAATCACCCATAAGAAGGCAGAATTCCTGTCTAGGGAGATTGCTGCAGCTCAGAATCGACCAGCTCAGCTCTTCTGAACTATGGACAGACTGTGCAGTCCAGCCTGTCTACAAGTTTGGAGAGCGTTTTCTCATGAAAAGTGTGAAGAGATTGCTCAATTCTTTGCTGATAAGGTTGCCAGCATCAGGTCCAAGATCCATTCAGTTTGTTCTTTGGGGGGAATGGTGGTCGGCTGGATGTTGCGACACCTTGGTTTTGTTGGATGGAGTTTGATCAACTAGGGATCGAGGATGTCATGCAGATTCTCAAGGATATGTGCCCGACCACTTGTAGTTTGGATCCAGGCCCTACTTGCCTTTTATTAGGCTGTGTTGATGTCATCAGCCCGGTCCTTGTGGAAATAGTCTGGTGTTCCCTAAAGGAAGCAGTGGTGACTCCCCCTCTCATGAAATCCTCACTTCATCCAGACTGTCCCGCTAACTACCATCCGATCTCAAATTTTCCCTTTGCAGGGAAGGTTATTGAGAAGGTCATGGCACTACAGTTGGAGAACCATCTTACTATCCATGACATCTACGACCCTCTCCAGTCCAGAATTCGTAAAAGGCTTAGTACCGAGACTGCTGTGGTACGGGTGATCAATGATCTCCTGATTGTGAGAGATCAGAGATGCCGTACCATCTTAGTATTTCTTGATCTCTCTTCAGCTTTTGACACTGTGGACCATGGGGTACTGCTGGACCGCCTGCGTGCCATCTGTAGCCTGTCTGGTACAGTCCTCAGATGGTTTTATTCATTCCTCACTGGTAGATCACAGAGGGTGGTCTTGGGGGTTTATTCCTCTGAGGCTTTCCCCATCTTGTGGGTTTCCACAGGCTCCATGCTGTCCCCCATGTTGTTCACGGTGTATGTGCTGCCATTAGGAGACATTGTGCGATGGTATGGGCTGAGGTTTCACTGCTATGCAGATGATACTAAGCTATACCTGTCCTTTGCGCCAACCAGGATAGTGCGCTCTCGGCCTTTAATAACTGCCTGGTAGAAATCCAGGACTGGATGAATTCCAGCTGGTTGAAGCTCAATTCTGATAAGACCAAGGTGCTGGTGGTAGATCCTGGTCACTGGATAGAGAGGTTGGGGATGGGACGCCCCTCAGGACTTTGTCTTGGAGGGTCCCAGTTACCGACCTCTGAACGGGTGCGAAATCTGTGAGTAATTTTTGATGACGGTTTGACACTTAGTTCTCAGATATCTGCCATTGTTAAGTCCTCTTTTTTCTATCTGAGGAATATCGCCCGGATTAAGCACCCAGTTCCGTCCAGTGACTTACCAACTCTGATTCACGCCTTTGTGTCTTTATGCCTTGACTACTGTAACTCCCTTTACCTAGGCCTTTTAAGGGTTAATATCTGCTGCCTGCCGCTGGTGCAGAATGCTGCAGCAAGGCTTTATATGGATCATCTTGATTTAGTCATATTTTGCCTGTGCTGCGCGAACTGCACTGGCTGCCAGTTTAGAGGCGGATTACTTTCAAGGTCAGCTTGCTGACCTATAAAGCCCTACATGGACAGGGACTGAGCTACCTGCAAGATCTCCTGCTTCCTTACTGCCCCTCCGGCCTCCATGACCCGGCGGTGTGCTGGAACCAGATGCATTAGAAACATCGAATTAGGGGCGTTTTCATTTGTGGCCTACCCTTTGGAATTCTCTGCCTGTCCGGGTACATGAATGCCTGACAGTGGAGAGCTTTAAGACTGCCCTTAAGACCCACTTATTTCAACTGGCATTTGGCACTATCTTGTAACTGACTGTTTTAGGAGTAATGGGGTTTATGTAATTATGGAGTAATATTTTAATGTTTTATGTTTTTAAGTATTGTTTTTGTGTATAGCGCTCTGATACATCGTGAAAAGCGCTATATAAATAAAGTTATTATTATTATTATTAGATTCTGAAAGCATCTGTACGGTCCAGCAGCATTTGAAAACCTGAACATGTAGAGACTGGTACAGACTTTAAAGCTAAAGAACTCTAGTAACTTGCTAAACTATCAGTACTGCGGTGCTGTAATAAATATTGAAAAGGAGTGTGTGTGTGTGTGTTGTGTGTGTGTGTGTGGTGTGTGTGTGTATATACAGAGTGACAATACAGCCTGCAATAATACCCACCACATGTGATCTGTTACAGTGGTTACCTGTTTATGCATCCTCCATTTTGGGTGCCCTAGTTAATCTGTCCATGTTTTTCCAGTTAACGCATGTGGGAATTGTGGGAAAGTTGCAAAGTCCACTCATGGTAGCAGCCTCACTGGGTAAGATAGGCAGTTAGTATTGGGGTAGGGTCTGGGATGCCACCGCCATGTTCCTGGCAAACCATCTGTGGAAGGGTAAGTGGGTCACCAGAGCCCTCAGGTAGTGTAGTGGGCTTCCATGATGTGTTATCCCTGGGGGCAGAGGTTTGGGTTTCTGTCATGGCGGTGTACCAGTTCTATCATATGGCATCGGGGGGGGGTCTGCATATCTTTCCCTGGGTAGCCACCTCCATAACTGGTCAAGTATACACCCAGAGGTGATTGATTTGTGTGGGTGAGGGAAATGTAAGCCCCCTCTGGGAGCTTACTAGCTGTGTTCCCATGTTTTGCTGCCAGGTGACTGGGACCACCTGCTAGCAGGCAGGGCCTGGGCCCAGGTAGCATAAATTGGGGGGAGGGGTAGGCATGAAAGGAGTCCAGAAGTGGCAGCAGAAGGAAGAGCCAGCTCCCAGTTCCGGGGCTGCCACAAGTTCGGCTTTGGGACGTGGTCCGGAGCCCAGCTTGGGGCAATGGCAACCCTGGCCCACCACCTTGTTTCCGAGGGAAGTTGGTGGGGGTCCAGTGAGCATTTGTGGAGCTGTAGGGTGTGGGACCTCTGCAGCTAAGAGGAGAGGGAGCGGGGACCACAAATATGAGAGAGCCTGCCTCACAATCTCCAGCACCGAGGTAGGGCATCATAGCGGTCCAGGGTATTGCTAGGTCAGTCGGTTGCCACAGGGCCCGGGTGCACGAGTCTGATGCTGAGAGCCCATGTCTGTGGGGAGAAGTAGAGGCAACCACTCCTGGTCACCTTCTGGACTGTTCCTATGTTCCTCTGGATTGTGCTACAGCTCAAGTTATGGCCCCAAAATTCTCAGTGCTGCTGGTGTGTGGGACCCCCAGAGGCAGCCCCTTTTTACATCTGTCCTGTGGGGTGCTCGCCAGGCAGTGTGGAATGTGAGTCTGTGGATGAAATGGGTTCCTAAGTTTGTGCAGGAGGAAGTGCGACTGAAGGGGCTTTCAGAGAATTTAGCTTCAGCGGATGTGTGCTGTTGCCATCATCAGTTAGAGCCTTATTCGACTCCAAGGAGAAATGTGCAGTCAGGATCCTGGATCAGTTTCTGCAAGCAATTTAATCTTGGCCCTGGCTAAGTGTGACAAAGCCCACCCACCGTGTATGTTCCCTCATGCTCCATGGAGTGGCCTGTTTTATCTTTTGGCAATTAAATCCATTTTTGTACTTTGAGTCATTGTGGACAAGGAACTTACTCAATGTACCTCAATGTGCCAATGTACTGCTTAACAAGTTTTGCCCCCTACAGCTGCCTGCAGCCCTGAAGAGACAACTGACACCCCAGGACCATCACTGGACTAGGTAACTGAGAAAATCTTGTGACTGTGGTTTCTGGCTGTGAGTGCTCCTCTCTCCGAAGCAGTGGTATACCCCTAGACACTGGGAGGGGGGTTTACATCTACTTGACACTTTAGCTGAAATTTGAAAAGTAAGAATGTCATTCTAAATCATGGAATAAAAAAAGGAATGCGAGTAATAAAATAGAAGCAAATCCTAAAGTGATTTACAGGCCCCCTTTAGGTAACTTTTTTTTGGGGGGGGGTGTGCACAGGATTCTGTTTTTTTTTTTTGCAGCTACAGCTGTTTATACCCCCTTTTCTCTGGTTGGCCCCTTCTTCATGGCCGCCCCTGCCCCGTCACCCTAGCATCACCAGAACTTACCTTCACCTCTAAAGTTCCCGCAGAGCTTGATTCCCTCTGGCAGGGGTGGCAGAGGCTCCTCCAATCTCTGGTATGTGTGAAGGTGGTGCCTGAGTAGCCAGGTGTGGGACCTGGGGGTGGCCGGCATCATCTTTCTGGCTGGGGTCTTTCCGCTTTATGTCCCTTAACCTAGAATGTTGGTGGCAAGGGTGCACGAGCATGTGCTCATGCTAGCTTGCTTTGTGCCACAACAGCCAATGTCCTCCTTCCCCACTTGCTGCTGGTGGTCACCCAGGTGTCAGTAAAGCAGCAGAGCAGGCTGCCCTTCCTCCCTTCTTCCCTGGAGGAGAGGGTCCTCTGGGATGCTTGATCTTCCTCCTCCTCAGCCCTTAATGACCTGAGCTCATTCCAGACCTCAGTTCACCGGCATTGTAAGTGATAACCTGGGCCCCACGTTTACTGCGGCAAACTGGACCTACATTCTGTGGCAGGACATCATGCTTGCTGCGGTCAGATTATGAGCAATTCTGCCACAATTCTATGATAGGCTTTACAATCTCTGGCAACCAAATGAGCCCCAAAATAAAATCCCATGTGGCACCAAGTTGAATGCCTTATTGCAGTCCAGGTACAGGACATCTGCTGCTTGGCCCCTGTCCAATTGCCTAGTTGTCCAGTCATAGAAATCCACCAGGTTGGTTTGGCAGAATCTGCCACTGATGACGCCATGCTGTCTGTTGTCCTGTAGCCCTTTGGCCTCCAGGAGGGACACCAGCCTCTCCAACTTACCCACGATGGATGTGAGGCTCACCGGTCTGTAGTTCCCCAGTTCATCTTTGGGGCTGCTTTTGTGGAAGGGCACCATGCGAGCCATCCTCCAGTCCTGAAGTACACACTCTGAGTGTAGTGAGGCATTGAATATATCTGCCAAAGGTCCAGCCAGGACCTCTGCCAGTTCCTTCAGTACCCTTGGGTGGATGCCATCTGGCTCTGGCACCTTGTCCACTCTCAGTGCCCTCAAACCCTTCAGAGCCCTGCCTCCATGATTTCTCCACCCATCACCCCCCTCCGTTCCTGCCTCCCACCCCCCTTGGGTATCACCCCCCTTCTTCTTAGTAAATACCAAGCAGAAGTAATCGTTTAGTGCTTCTGCCTTATCACCCTCTTCTCCACCCACCCCCTTCCTAATCTTTACCATATGGTCCTTATAGCTCCTTTTCTCTCTGATGTACCTGAAGAAGTCCTTCTCCCCCTTCTTAATGCTCTGTGCCAGCCTGAGCTCTTTAGACACCTTGGCTGTTCTTACTGCCCTTGTCACCTCCTTCGATTCCTTCAAGTACTCCTCTCTGTCCTCCCCGCTCTCTATTTTTTTGCACCTCCTAAAGGTGGCTCTTTTCCTCCTTACCTTTTCCATGACCTCCTTGCTCACCCAGCTAGGTTTCTTTGCCCTAGCCTTCTTGTGCTGGGCCTTGCTGCAGGTTCTGGATGCCTCCACTATCCCCAGCTTTATGAGCGCCCACCTCTGGGTAGTGCCCACAATAGGTTGAATTTTGGCCAGGTACCCATTTACTACTTCCCCCATCCTCCCAAAGTCTGCCCTCCTGAAGTACAGCACCCTTATGCTGGATTCCACTCCTTCCTTACCCATATCCAACATGAACCATACTGAGTCGTGGTCACTGCCCGCCAGAGGTTCTTCTACTCTCAGTTCCCTCACAAACTCCCCATTTGCCAGCATGAGATCAAGGGTATTCCCTAACCTGGTTGGTTCACTGACCATTTGCATCAGGAAGCTGTCCTGGAAGGCATCCAGCAGTACCTGCTCCATTCTATTCTTGGTTGTTGGAGCACTCAAATCCACTCCTGGCATGTTGAAGTCCCCCATGATCACCACACTACCCTTCTCGAAGGTCCTCCTGATCTATCCCGCTAGTTCCCTAACTCCTCTGTCTGAGAGGGCGGCCTGTACACCACTCCCATCCTGAGAATCCTATTCTTGGAATCCTGGATTTGCATCCTTAGTGACTCCATACTACCCTCCTCCCCTTCCTCCCATACACACTTCAGTCCTTCCCTCACATACAGCACCACCCCCTCTTTCCCATTCGTTCTGTTCCTACAGAATATCCTGTACCCTGGCACCGAGGCGACAGGTCCTAGTCATTATTTTGGTGGCCCATGTTTTGGTGATGGCTGCCATGTCCACTTCCCCCTCTGCCATAAGAGTCTGTAGCTCCACAGCTTTCTTCCCAAGGCTCCTAGCATTTAGGGTGACCGCTTTCCACCTCTTCCCTTCCCCCCTTGCCCTCCTTTACTAGCAATGCCACTAGTGCATGCCCTTCATCCCTTGTCACTGTTATGGGGTGATGAGCTTATATGGCTTCACAACCTGTGGTCTCTGTATATCTCTTGCCCACTTGCCACCCCCCTGCTCCTAGTTTAAATTCCTATCTTCCTCTATGTACTCCTCTATCCTCTGTTTCAATACTTTCTTTTCCTCCCCACTCAAATACAGTCTATCCTTGACATAGAGACTACTGTCCTCCCAGGTCCATCCCCCACTGGTATCCCATGATATTGGGGCTGGGGAAATGGCACTTACAATAATGGCAACCCTTTCCCCAGTGCATTACAGGGATGGCCACAGGAGGTAGGGCGGCCAGATAGGGGGTGGGCAAGTATAGTGACAGGATGTTGCTATATGTACACACAGGGGTGTGGGAGTGGGCATGTACAGCAGGAGCAGGAGGGATGTGAGGTGGTGCCGTGGTTGGTTGCTGAGCTGACCCTGTGGCGGGGTGGGTGGTTTGCCGGCATGGGGTCCGCAGGTACTGGGTTTGGGTCCGGTGCTGGTGCATTTTGTTGTTACTTGAGCCAAACCTTTTTTTTTACTGTTTTCACCCCGGACATGCACTCCCTGGAGTTGAGAATCCTTTAGGTAGGGAAGAGGGACATCCCCGCAGAAAAAACATTAAAACTAAGTCCCGGCACCATTTTGTTGTGTCTGGGTGTCAGAGTGCCTAAAAATTTTTAGCACTTTGACTTTGTGATATGGCGTCACCTTTAGGCTTTTCGTTATCACATGAGAACCCACCCTACTAACCATACCCTTTAGTATGACACCAGATTCTTAGCCATCCATTAAATTCCTCTATTCTTAGCTTTCTTGCTGTGCTCACCCTGGGCACCGGAAGTATCTCTGAGAAAGTTACTGATCACCCTGCCCCCTCACGTAATTGTCCTAGTTCCTCAAACCTCCCTTGGACTTTATCTACCGTCCTGTCACCTAGTTCGTTTGTCCCCAAATGTAGAATTAAATGAGGCTTCTCCCTACCCATTCTAGCATATTTTAGAACAGACTGTCTCGCCCTTTCCACTGTCATTCCCAGCATGGCCTCCACCAAAATGCAACTGTGCCTCTCCCCCTTGCTACTGTACCCCACCTGACTCCTCTTAGTATTGAGTCCCCAGCACTAAGATTCCACCCCTTTTACCAACTACTTACTTCCCTTCCTCCCCACCTCTCGCTCCCGGCTCCTCCTCTTCCTCCTGCACAGTAGTTCCCCCTTCTGCCCAGTTGTAATTTTCCCAGCAGAGCTTCCCCCCACTCCAGTTTCATCCGGACTTCTATCAGTTACTCCTCCAATTTAATCACCTCCCTCCTCCTCCTCCTTTCCCTCTACTACTGCAAAATAATTTTCTGAAGACCCTTCTCCTATGCCTGCTTCCTCCTTCCTCATACTAGCCTGTTCCCTCCTTTTGATTCCATGACTGCTGCCACTTCTTCTCCTCCCCTCACCAGTCCCTTTCTCCTACTTCCTGTTTTCTTCTTTCCTTCAACCTGGGTTCCCCCGACACCATGCCTCTTAGCCTGGATACCCCTGTCTCTGCTTCCCCCTTGTGACCTTCTCCTCCCCCCTCCTCATCCGTTGGCCCAAACTGACCTCCCTCCTCATCTCCCCTCCTCCTTCCCTCCCTCCGCTGTTGGGCCATAACCTCCTCCAGCCTGCCTTGCCTGTGTTAGTTCCTCCTGCAGAACCTTGATCTCCATTTTAAGTTTCCCTATTTGGTTGCACACTAAACATCCCCCAACTCTCCGTGCAATTTTTAGAAAGATTGGCACACCACAGTTGTTGCAGCCTACCACCCTACCCATTTCTTTCATCGTCCACCAGTGACCCCCCCACCCCTCCAGATAAAGGATACCCAACTCTCCCCCAAGTCTCTCCTCCCCCTCTATCATTGCAAAACACTCTTCTCCTTTTCTCGGTTTTCCTTACCCCCTTTGTCATACACTTTAGATAGCTTGAACAGCTGTCTTTGAAGTTCCTATTCCTCCTGTTCACACACAGAAAGAAGCTGTAATCAACTATTAAACAGCTTCTTTCTAACTCCTACCTCTCCTTTTCACAATTGAAGCTAATGAAAACTAATTAAAAGTAGCCCCTAGGTGGTGCTACTCCTAGGGCTACTTCCTCTGCCTGTCTTCCTAACAACAGATTGAGGGGCCTGGGTCTCAAATTGGAAAGTACCGGGGTGTCCCTGCCATCAGTAAACACAATAGTTTGGTGCCTCCACCCAGAGTGTGGATTGCGTGGATATCTATCTAAACTGGTACAGCCCTCTGGGAAGCTATAATCACCCACAATCCCACCTAGTGACCAAGTACCTCTACATTGACAACAACCATTAGCAGTGTTCACTAAACTTTGCAATAAGCATTAATAATATGCTTACAGTTGTCCCACTTACCAGCAGGGGCTCTGGTCCTGGTGTATGCCCTGCAACCCCCTGTAAGGACAGTTCTACGATACAGCATGCACTTTCAACACATTCAGCGAAGAGCCTATCACTTTAAGCCAGATAATAATAATATGCTCACAAGCTAGATTCAAAGTAACACAGTAAATCAAGTTTATTAAGGGGATGTGAACAAGGAGGGGGAAGCAAATCTGAACAAATGATTGCTGTTTTGGAAAAACCCAGGTTACATAACATACAATTAATTTCAGTGGCAGAGGAAGAGAAAGAAGGGCCCTAGTGCATGTTGTAATTTTGGGCCCCCCCAACCAATGGCACCCCCTGCCCCGGCACCCCCCACTGAGGTTTTTTTGGACCTCCTAATGCACCCTGCACCATCCCTCAAATATCAAGGAATATAACACATTTATTTATACACATTAAACATGCCATTGCCAATTCAAGTGTTCAATACTTCATAACTATTATCAAAATGGTAGCATCTGGGACCATGACACAGTATACTGCAACACATAATAATAATATTTTCTACTCATCTATTTGAATCGCCTTTTGCATGCCTTTCATTCTGCAAACCCATCAATAATCTGCTGTAGGTTAATTTTTCTGGATTGTTCATTTTCAAGCAAGAGGCACTTTTTTAAATGAATATTGCCCCTGAGGCAGCACTGCCTCGGAGGCAGATAACTTAATCCCACCCTCTGCTGTGTCTCATTGGTTAATACCCTCTGAAGGACAGTAACTGAGGTTGCCCACCTCTTGCTGCCAATTGGTTACACATGCCGCTGCCTCGGAGGCAGACCACTTAATCCCACCCTCCATTGTGTCTCATTTGTTAATACCTTCTGGAGGCAGTAACTGGGGTTGCTGCCTGTTGCTGCTGACTGGTTATTCATCTGGTCTCTAAATGAACCTCCCACGTGATTTTTCTTGCTCTGACTGGGTGATTCCAGCTTGCCCCTGATTGGCTGACATACAGAAAGCCAATCAACCAATCAGGGACAAGCTAGAACCACCCAGTCAGAGCAAGAATGGTGTTCCCACTTATATCCTTGAGCTATTTCCTCTTAGAAGCGTGAAAGGTAATCTGAGGTCAGCTCAGGGCATACAATATTTAATTGTTAGATGTAATTTGAATGTAGGCAGGTCATCTGTCTCTTACAGAGGAGCGGCTCTATGGAATAAAATCTCTTTACATTTAAGGGAATTTGATCAACTGATCTACTTATCTGACTTGAATAAGTGGTACCTGAGCTGGTCTAGTAGTTCCTTTCATTGAAGTCAATATGATGATTGCTAATTTCTGGCGACTTGTGCACAGATATATTTGTTGTCCTGTTTATAATGTATGACTGTGTACCTTTTTATATTGTAACTGATGCTTGTTTTGAGTATTTTTATATTGTAACTGATGCTTGTTTTGAGTATTTTTGTATTGTAACTGATGCTTGTTTTGAGTATTTTTGTATTGTAACTGATGCTTGTTTTGAGTATTTTTATATTGTAACTGATGCTTGTTTTGAGTATTTTTATATTGTAACTGATGCTTGTTTTGAGTATTTTTATATTGTAACTGATGCTTGCTGTTCTAACAACTGGGACTTCATTGAAAATGAGCTATGCTTAATTGAATGCTTCCCTTATTCTTATGAATAAAAAAAATTTACCACTACTACTACTGACACACAGCAGGAAGGAGATTGTTGAATGGTGCTTCCGGAAGTCAGACTGGAAAGGTGACAGGAAGTTAATAGATGAAAAGAAATCAAGGAGGTTTGCATGGACCAGTTTCTCTTGCAGTTTAGAGAGGAAGGGGTGGAGGGAGATGGGATGATAGTTACCAAGAGAAGACTGATTACCGCCTTTGTGAAGAGGAATAACTTTGGCCATCTTCAAGGACTGGGTACAGTGCAGAGAGTGAAGTGAAGGTTAAGCAGGTGAGTAAGGGGATCTGCAATAGCAGGAGCCAAGAGGTATAGTAACCTGGGGTCGAGATCTTCAGGACTGCACTTTGATGGGTTGAGGGAGAAAAGGGCAAATAGGGTTTCCTGGATGATGACGGGGGGACTGGTAACCTGGAGGGATATGGGGAAGGGAGGAGTAGAGGGAAGAGTTAGTAGTGGAGGTGGAGGACGAAAGAGCACAGGTTGTGAAGAACTTATTATAGAGAGCCACAACAGAGGCATGGTCAGACACAGGTGAACCTTTTTCCATGAGAAGGGGGGCTGACTGGGCAGGAGGGTCAAAAAGGGAATATACAGTATAACCTTTCAAAATTTAGATGGGGAATTTAGGTTTGACTGGAGGCTGGCTTTAAAATATTGTGATTTAGCTGCCTGGCCAGCCTAATCAAGGTGCAGGATGATCTCCTCAGGGTGAGATCAAAGCAAACAGTGAATTCTTGTTCTCCTTAATCTCTCCTCAGCATTTGACACCATGGATCACGGGGTGTTGTTGGGTCACTTGCTGGATCTCTGTGGATTTGCTGGTACTGTCATCAACTAGTTCAAGTCTTTCCTACAGGTGTAACCCCCAAGCCCCCCATCTAGGGGCATACTTTATTTTGCAGATGGTCTGGGGGCTATAAAGGAGGTATACCATCAAGTGCTAACACCAAGATAAATGCACACCATACAAGGCAGGAAAAGTTGTGTCCTATCTTTCTGGCATCTTCAATACCTGTGCACTCTCACCTTCATACACAGAATCTGGATTTTCCCTGAATGCTGGCATGCTGGACCAGGAACTCCACACTGCACAGCTGCCATCTCTGGAGCGCCCTGAACCCCTCAACCCCACCAAGGGCGGGATAAAGATTTTGTCTGGAATATAACTTATGAGAAATTAATTTAGCTGCACAAGATAGGGGGAAATAAGGAAGATAGATTTCATTTCATTAGCTTCCCCCTCTCAGTTTAAATAAGGCACATCACTGCTATTTTCTACCAACTAGCTTCTTTATTTAGCTCCTACACAGCAAATGATTCCCAGCAATGCAAAGGTCACTTAATTCATTTAAATAAATAAAACAGCTCCATGGGGCTAATCGAACATTTTACAGACATATTGGCTGGACATTTAAGGCAGCAGAAAAGATGGATCATAAGTCAGTAACAAGCAAGGATTTTTCTACCCTCTCTACCTCTTGAATGCTTTACCCAAGACTTCTCAAACTCAGATCTCTGCAACCTCCTGGCTCTCTGGATCTGGTAAGCCAAACTTTTTATTTCTCTGGTCTAATGGCTCTGGGTTACCCACTCACTGGCACTGGTACTGGTGCTACTTCAGCACCTGCCACCTTCACTCCACTCAGCCTCCACTCTTAAATAGTGCCATTGGTGCAGCGGCCTCTGGCTCCAGTTCTCCAGCCCCCAGCTACTAGTTGTACTGCTGCTGGGGAGACCCTGGGCACTGCCACTGCTCAGGTCTCTCCGAACTGCCTGTCTTCTCACACTGATGGCCCAAAACTACTCCAGTTTCTGCTGTTCCTTTACGGGGATCTCTGCCAGGCCCATATCTCCTTCAGCAACTCCTGGGCTTGCGTTAAGCTCCAGCCGAGGGCTACCCTCCAAGGCCTGCCATTATGGCCTATAACCCACCCAGCCCACAATGTACTGGTGCCTCAGAACCTGCTCCTCCAAGAAGGCCCCCATTTTGGGTGAAGGGGCCCCCTGGCTCCCTCTGCCACCAGGCTGCCCTGTCACGCTGGGTACAAGGGAAAGCCACTGCCACCAGCTTCCATCCTGTGGGGACCCTGCCACTGCCCTCACAGCCCAGGTGGCCCAGAATACCGCTTTACAGGGGTCTCTAAGGGCTCCTACCTGTCCTGGCCCCCCATGGCCACCTACTTTCCCTGCCTAAAATGATGCAGGACCTGGTTATCCACACTTTCCCCACAGAGCTCCATTCCCCCAGCTCCTCATTGACCACAATGCATAGAAGGCCATCCTGTCTTCACTTTGGGGGTTCCCCCCCATGGGCCCACTTGGACCACTTGGACCGCCGAGCTCCCTTTCTTGCCCATCTAACTCTGCTCCTCCAGCCTCCCCCCTCCAGCCCCAGCCTAATGCCCAGGCCACAAAGGCCCCAAAACTTCCTGTCTGCTCCCTTAAATACTCCCTTAACCTGCTCTCTGCTGCCACCTTGAGGTGTCCAGCAATCAATATCCCCCAGAGCACTAACATATTCCTTAGCTCTGGGGGAGGAGGAGGGGGAAGGGAATGTCTAATTGGGAGCATAAGCCCCTCTTTTAAAGGGGGCTTACACAGGTAAGACACAGAGGGTGGTGATGGGAATGTATTCCTCCTGCCCGATTGCCCTGTCCAGTGGAGTTCCCCAGGGTTCAGTCATCTCACCCATGTTATTCATGGTGTACATGCTACACTTGGGTGATATCATTAGATGCTACCATGTGGGTTTTCACTGCTATGCAGATGATATCCAACTGTATATGTCATTTGCACCAGGGACACAGGGTGTGGTCTTAGTTCTGAATTCTTATCTGGCTGAGATACAGGACTGGATGTCCTCCAACTGGCAGAGGCTCAATCCTGAGAAGATGGAAGTACTGGTGATCAAGCCTCATTGTCAGTGGGGAACTGATGTGGAGGATGAGGAGACAGGACTAGTGCTTGGTTTCTCCTCTCTAACTGCCTCAGGCAGGGTGAAGAATCTGGGCATGTTTTCCTGACAGCAAGATGACACTGGAGGCTCAGGTGTCATGTTGTCCAAATTGGTTTTTACCATCTTAGAAATATCACACAGATAAAACCCTTTATCCCACCCAGTGACCTGCCCTTACTGATACATGCTTTTGTTATGTCCAGACTCGATTACTGTAATTCCCTTTACCTTGGGCTAAATGGAGGGGCTCTACGTAGCCTGAAGTTGGTGCAGAATGCTGCAGCTAAGTTGCTGACAGGCCATCCACGGTCCTGTCATATGACCACCATCCTGCATGAACTGCACTGTCTGCCAGTGAGGTAGTAGCTCCCCTTTAAGGTCAGCTTGCTGACCTACAAAGCCCTACATGGACTGGGCCCCAGCTACCAGCAAGACCTTCTGCTTCCTCACCAGACCTTCCAACCCCTCTGCTCCTCTGAAGTGGGCCTCCTAGTGGTTCCCAGGGTTTGGTTAAAATCTGCAGGGTGAAAGCGCCTTTGATGTTGCTGGTCCAACCCTGTGGAACTTGCTCCCCAGATCTCTGAGGCAGGCAGCATCCCATTAATGTGCCAACTGATTATTGCTGCAGTGATGTTGTTGAAAGGATTTTGCCATAGACTTCCTGCACTACCTTGATTTGTTTGTCGGACTGTGTTCTGAGCTTGAGTGGTTTCGGAGCCCCATGCTGCTAGGGTACACGTGAGGCTCCTGTACTTATTTGCCTGAGTCCTTCTGTGCCCTTTGCCTACTGCGCCAGGACCTGGACTTTGCTATATTTAGAAGTGGGGTGTGTGGGTAGCAAAGCCCCCTGCAATATTGCAGTTCTGTATGTACATTTTACTGTAGTGACCTGTAGTGGATGAGCGACTGATGTGGTGGTAATTACTTGTATTTGCTTGTGTTTCTTCCTCAGGTATGGTGCTATGATTCCTGGACAGCAGAATGTCAGGGTGCCATAGATGCTGTTGGCGCATAGCGTGCACTGTATTTTACAACAGTTAGTTCAATGTCAGTGCGGCATGAGTGAACCAAGGGAGGCCCCCTCACTGGAGGCCTTTAAGAGCGTTCTGAAGTCTCATCTTTTTGCAGCAGCTTTTAATTTACCCTAGCATACAGGCTATAACATTCTATGACTATTTTACAGCTATTTTATTATGTATTACGTTTTATTTTTATTTGTTATTTTTGATCGTCTGATTATGTCAATTGGTTGACTTTAAGAGTTTTTTGAGGTTGTACATGGTGTGAGATTTCTGTTGCTCTCTTATGTATTTTGTACAGCACTCAGAGCTCAAGGGAATGAGTGCTTTATAAAGTTTTGTTTGCTTGCTTGCAAGAGACATATTATAGTAGGTAATACATATTTCAATTGTCCAGCATTATGGCACATGGCGGTAGTCCGAAAATAAAAGTATAGTCCATTGTGAAAGTTCTGCTAAATAAGCCTTGTGCAACAAGATCATGGACACTCAAATGCAATGAATTAATAAAATGTCCAGAGGGCTGGCCTGGTGGCGTCGAGGGCTGAGGCGCTGGAAACCTTACCTCAAGCCACACCGGTGACCCATGTTCAGGAACAAGCACGAGCTGTCAGGGGTCGGCAGGGAGTAGAAGGATTGAGCATCCGTGGGACTGCTCTCCTTCTCCAGGGTGAGGGGAATTCAGTTGCCGGCGCTCCACTGGCTCCTAGCGGCTGCTGGGGGGCAGCACACTGATGCTGCCGCTAAGGGGAGGAGATGGGGCTGACACATGGAGAGAGCGCATGCGGAAGCGTGCACACTCTCACCGCAGGTGTCATTGCACGCTCCACCTCCACACACAAGGGAGTAAAGCAGAAAATAGCCCCGGAAGAATTAAGTTGTCCCCTCAGCGCCACCCCCGAGAAGGCACCTTCCTGGCATTGATCCATTGGGGTGGGTCGAGTCGCTCCCCACCACCCTACCATGAAGAGTAAGTCGTGGGTGCACAAGGGAAGGTGTCTGACATTCGGGAGTTGGCGCTGGGGTGGCAGCTGACAGCTGATGGCAGGCTTGCAGCCAGGAGCTCTGGAAGAAATACCATACAAAAAAATAAATAAATAAATAAAATGTCCAGAGACAAAACCCCTTGATAATAGGTCTGCAACTGCCGTGAGTCCATGAACCTAGAACAGTGGTTTTCAAATGACAAGGCTCCAACCTGTTCCTGGGGAGGTCCAGTCAAGCTTGACAATGTACTGTACCAAAGTACATAAAGCTACAGTGCTAGCTACAGAGAAAATTATGAACCTATAACTTTTTATTCCATTTTAGAGCACCCCTTTTTCTCTAGTCTAGTACTAGCCAGCCCTCTGGCAACACTATTAAGCTCCTCATTGGAGACAGGGGTCATCCCAGAAGACTGGAGAAGGGCCAGTGTTGTCTCCCTGCACAAGAGCGGCAGCAGGGAGGAGGCTAGTAGTTGCAGGCTAGAGAGTTCCACATCAGTGGTGGGGAAATTAATGTGAGACCCTGTTGCAGGAGAGTCTCATTGAGCACCTGGAGGCAAAAGGGCTGCAGGACCACCGGCAGCATGGTTCACAGGGGGAGGTCATGGCCAACAAATCTCATAGGTTTCTTTGAGTGCTGACTAGAGAAGTGGATCAGTGAGGGCAGTAGATGTGGCCTGTCTGGACTTCAGTAAGGCTTCTGACACTGTGCCGCACAGGGGGCTAACAAAGAAACTAAGCAGCCTGGGGGCTGGGGAGAAAGTGGTAAGGTGGGTATTAAACTGGTTGAAGAATAAGAGGCAGGAGGTGGTGGTAAATGACACTCGGGGAATGGAAGAGTGACCAGTGAGGTTTTATTGCCCCAATCCAGATAGCCATACAGTATTGCCCCGTCACTTCCATCAGTATACTACCCTCACCAGAGTACAAGTCCCATCCTGCCATAGCATTTTTTCCCACCACTAGTTCAGCAATTCTTCCCATCAGCATCAAACTGTGGAACAGCAATTCAAAAGTATATCTGTGAAAACTGATCCCATAACGTGGGTACAGTAAAAAAGGGAGTTCTGTTGCCCACATAGACCATGTTTTGCCACTCCTTTTCTAGTTGTGATACTTAAGCCTCTGGGCTGGCAAAAAAGTTACGTAGAAATTTGCATCTTTGTATTACCAATGAGACCTAATTACTGGGAGATGAATGGAGTGGCGCAGTTTGTGTGAGCAGCAAAACTCAACTGTTTCCTATAGCCAGGTGTATGGGAATCAATTTTTATTGATATGCATGTGGATTGCAGAATCCCCATCTGACCCTGGTGGAGAGGAAGTGCTGTGGTGAGGTAGTGTGCTATGGTGGGAATGAAGGACAGTGCTATGGTGGAGTGGATAACAGTGCTTTGGCATGGAAAGTATACTGGTGGGGGGGGGGTTGGCAGTGGTGTATGGCTGACCAGCTGTCTGGTTTGAGGTAATTCAGCCTCCTTCCATTTATGCCATCTAATATGCCTGGCTATGCTGGCAGCCAGGACAGGGGCAGACAAGGGAGCAGGGCATACATGTGCCCCATCCTGAAGGGGATTTCCATGGTGCCGATGGCCAGTAGGGGCACTCTATGGGCTGTAGTGTGCTCTGTTATGTTATGTCACTGAATGTTGGGCAGGACATCCTCCTTCTGCAATTGTGATGGTACATTGGCAAGAGCTCCCACTTGTACATCCATCAGAAACAGGCAGATCAGGCAGATGGGACGTGTTTTCTTCATATTTAATGTCCTGGACATGAACAGTGTGGAGCGGCCGGGATTTATCAGGCTTCAGACCAGAATGGATGCCCTCTCTGCACATATCTATTGATGTGCAGTGTCATGGGCTATGGTGCAGTCCTGGTCAGCTGGCATTGCAACCAATAATAACGAATGCCAATGGGCAGTCGAGGGGCACTTAATCGCTTCTTCATTTACAGATTATAATTAGCCCAGGGAGGACAGCAGGACCAGCAAACAAAAGATCAGCGCTTATAAAAGTTCTAACATGCACTGCAGGCTAGTGACTCTCCCACTACTCCAGTCCTCCTCTAATGTCAGCTGCAGGGTATTCTGGAATTTGTTGTTACAGAATATGTCAGCTTGCAAGTCAATAGAATTAGTCTGATACAGTCTACTACACTGCAGTAAGCAATAAGTAAAGTACAAATGTTGTTGTGCCCAAATTGTACATTTGGACAAGCCCCACACATGGGTGTGGGGCTCTTAATGCTGACTGTTTACCTTGAAATACAGGCATAAGGATGCTGGTTGCTAGGAAGAAAACAGCACAGGACTCCGAATGCTCTCAGCACAAGAAACAGTGGATGCCAACCAAGAACAAAGGGCCACCAAGAAAACTCCTGGGGCTGTGCTGGCAGTAATAGAACTAAAAAGGTTTGAAATTCCAATATTTTTACAAAAAGAAACTCCAGGCTTTAATTCCTTATATAGCGCTTAATTACATTCTTCTATCTTTCACAGCCTTACTTTGTCCAGCATCTGATTCCTTCATTTTCTAACCATTTCTCTGTTTTATCTTTATTCACTTCATTTATTTTATTTTTGGGGTTTACAATTTTCACTTTTTTATCACTTAGGTGTTTCATTTTTATCACTTTGATGGTAGATAACGTGCTTCCTCCTCAGTCACATGTTACAAATGCCATTAAAGGAAAACTACACCCAAAACTTGAAAAAATATAAGTTGTGCAGAGTGTTTTAATTTGTACGTGAAGTTCTAGTGTCTTCTTCCCTCTGACTGGTACTAGGAGTTTTTCCCAAATTAGCCTGCTAGCTTTATGCTAGTTTTACGACCCCTGGGGATCATCATACCTGATAGCTTAATTGTATTTCATGTTCCCACAGTGCATCTTGTCTCATGTGACTGTGATGTAAGAGAGAGACCCAACATTCAGCACACACATGCCAAACAAACTAAATATCTTGGAAACTTTACAAGTTGCACAAAAATTACCAGCATCAAAGTTTTTCAGGACAGTAAAACCTTTAGGATGAGGGTGGTCACCAAGCTGAATTCTACAGATTTTAAAATATAACCATCTCTACTGTTGTGAACTGATTGTAATGCAATGCTTTCTGCTGGATTTATGAGCTCTGCTACATCACCATTACATGAAACAAGGTGCATTGTAGGACAAAGAAATACAATAAAGCCATTTGATATGGAGATCTCTCGGGGTTGTAAAACTACCCTAAAGCTAGCAGGCTAATTTAGGAAAAACTCCTAATACCAGTCAGAGGGAAGGAAACACTAGAACTTCACATACAAATTAAAACACTCTGCACAACATATATTTTTTCAAGTTTTGGGTGTAGTTTTCCTTTAAGTACTATACCTTTAAATTCTAGTGTACAAAAATCAGGGATGCAGCAGGTTAGCTACACTCTGATGAAAAGTCCCATTCCAGACCCAAAGCACCAAAGTTAATAACCGTCACTTTTTCTGTACCACGATGGGTTAAAGTCTGAAGTTTTTTTTTTAAATGGCTTGAGATCTGAGCCATTTTGTTTTTACTACTTAAAGTGCAGCTCCATGTGTTTTTGTGCTACGGAGTGAGCCCATCACTGCAGCATTCATGTGGTGGTCCTGAGCTGCAACAGATGTTGTGTGTGACAACCTCTTTGGAATCTTTTTTCCATTTCCACCCACCTCTGCAAGCAGACATTCAGGTCAGCAATGCATTCAGGTTACAGTCTCTTCCCCCCACCAAATAAACTTCTGTTCCAAGAAGGAGATTAATTTTTAATAAAAAATGATTAAAATGAATAAATAAAAGTGTGATACAGCATTCAGGGGATCGGGAACCACATTTTTCTCACCTTACGCTTCTCTCTTTCCAGTTGTGCCGGCATTCAGGGTATCTGGGTCTAATCAGCAATTACAAATAAAAAAAAAAAAAGAAAAGCAGTACAAAAACTTAAGTAGCAAGGGAATGATCAAAGTTCCTAAAAAAAATGGTAGATGCAGTAGAAGTCACTTATTCAGGACACACTGGTGACATGCTTTTCCTCATGATTAAGTAGCTGCTCCCATTATCATAAGTGCAGCTGTTTTCATCACTGTGTGGTACTTTTGTGAAGCAATCTAGTTCCTATATTGTAGGCCCTAAATGCTAAATGCCTATGTGCCTAAAACCCTCAAAAACGTAGTCTAGTGGTAAATAAGCATGCTGTGCTGTAACTCCAACTAACTCCATGCGCAAGCATCTTTTGCCAAAAAAGCATCTTAGTCATTTTGTTCGTGTTTTTTTTTCCACGTTCCTGCAACAGTGACAATGCTGAGGCACAAGTCAGGAAGAAACACAGAACAGTTCCTGCCATAAAACTGCATCTCATGTCTGATGGGGTCTGATCGCAAAATGCAAAGGTAAAAAAAAATTGGTGCCAATGCCTGAGTAGGGATATGCCTGGTGTGGACTGGTCTTGTTTATTTCAGTGCTTGCTAACAGCAGCAAAAGATTAGAGAGAGTATCAGGTAGTTGTGTACTTAGAGGGTGGGTGACAAGAAATTCACAATGACACATGCAGCAAGAAGCAAATTATAGGTGGTAGCCCAATCATTTATTAGTAAGGAACCATTAAAAACTTTGATCCTACTGGCCCATGTTGTAGGAGACTCCATATTAGATCAATTAGTGAACCAACACTGGGAGGTATTACAAATTAAACAAATGCTAAATAATATCCTCTTACATCCCTCCTGCCCTCCTCTCATCCCTCCCTCCCCGTGCCTCTTCTCTATGTCCACCCCCCTTCCTTTGGCACTTACTGGACGTGGGTCCCCTCCTACTACTATCAGACTTGCATACCTTTTACCCCCGTTAGACAATGGCTTCTCAGCCAGCCTACTATTTTCTGTACCCCACTTACCCTACCCTCTCTAAACTCCACTGTTCACGTATATATCTTCGCCTGTTTACCAGCATTTTTCTTGATGTTGTTGTCTCACTCCAAGTAGGAATGCATCCTTAAGCCTAGCCTTTGCCTTGTTTAAAGTCTATTATCCTTGTCAACCTTTGTATGTAAGTTTACCCTCCATCCTCTGACGTGGAACCTTTGTAAATGAGCAGTTCCTGCTCAAAGGTACTGTAATCCTAGAGTTTAATAAATAAATAAATAAAATATGGGGGCACTGTGGAGCCCAAAGCTGAGAAGTTGCACTATATCTCGGCTCCTTGATAAGTTTTATTAAACTTCAAATTTCATTTAATATTGGACTGATCATTTAGACTATTTTACCTTATTGACAAGCCGAAGTTTCAAAGCTTACGGAAATCTAACAAAACTCAGCCATCGGGAGATAGCAAAAAGAGAGGCTGGAAAAGGTCCAATCGCAGGCCCCAGCACCCAATCTACACAATGTGTCACAGCAGACGAGGACCACTCTGAGGAGACCCTTCAGTCCCTGGATCTTAAAATGAAACAGCTTTTGGAATCTTCAACCTGGGTGAATCAGAAACTGGATCTCTTAACTGGTAGAATAGCCACTGTGGAGAAAGCTGTAGATTTGATACAAGGGGATATGTAAGAGGTGAAACAGCATTCTGAAGCTTGCAAAAGTGCCATGGTGCAGCAGACTAAGGAGAGGCAGCATTGTGATAATCACCTCGAAATTCTAGAAAATCAAGTCAGGAGCCAAAACGTATGACTGATCAGCATACCAGATAGAGCTGAAGAGGATTCTGCAAGACTCTTTGTTAAAGAATGGATCATCAACCAGTTTCATTTGCATGTCGAGAGTTTGGACTTTACTGTGATTAAAGCCTATCAGATCCCACACAGGGGCAAACCACCAGCGGAGCTACCACAAGTCCTAATGGTAATTTTGGACAGTATTGGGACTCGAGATACCTTTTTAAGCTTAGCAAAGCAATATGGGCCACTAAGTGTAGAGGGTGCTACTGTATATATGTTTCCCGACCTCTTATATGTGACCCATCTTCGACGGAAGAAATTTGATGGAGTCGATGCTGTTTTAAGAGAATTAAATATTCTCCATACAATTCAATTTCCCACAAAGTTGCAGATTATTCATGAAAGCAAGGTCTACATTTTTACTGATCTGGTGGATGCGGGCAAATGGGCCTTGAGGATGGCTGCCACAAAGAAGGATATTAGCACCACTGCAGCTGAGGCGACAGAAGATCTAACATGATGATCTGAGCTATCAGTTATAGCCACCATAATAATACTGTCCTCTGATGCTCTGTGTTTTTTCCCCAGAGGTTCAAAAAGTTTAAGTCTTTAGTCTTTACATATGCATGTGATTTGAAAGTTGTATATATTTTTTTTTCAGCATTGAAGTGGTGAGTAGTGAGTACTCTGTTTTAGTTATTGTATAATTGGGGCTCTCACTTCTTGCTCATTTAATATTAGATAGCACAGGGAACAACAATGCTCATGTTGTCAGACGTTTATGGGGATAGTCCAGGTATAACTGCACCTGTTTACATTTAAATATAGAAACATAGACTTTGACGGCAGATAAGGACTGCTTGGCCCACCTAGTCTGCCCATTTCCCTACCTATAGGATTAGCTGAAGATCCTATTTAACGAACAGCCTATTTCTTCCTACCCCCCCAACAAAAATTGCCTTGTCTGCCCCATGCATTCTTGAATTCTCCCACAGTTTTAGACCCCACAACCTCCTCAGGAAGGCTGTTCCATGTGTCCACCACCCTCTCTGTGAAAAAAATACTTCCTCACATTGCCCCTGAGCCGTCCCCCTCTATCTTCAACCCTCTTGGACTTTGTTGATTCCACTGAGGTACTTAAAAGTTTCTATCATGTCCCCCCTCTCCCTTCTTTCCTCAAGGGTATACATATTAAGCTCTTTTAGTCTCTCCTCATATGGCTTCTCTTGCAGATCCTGCACCATTTCAGTTGCCCTCCTCTGGACTGCCTCCATCCAGTCTATGTCCTTGCAGAGATGGGGTCTCCAGAACTGGACGCAGTATTCCAGATGGGGTCTCACCAACTGTCTGTACAGGAAGATAACAACTTCTTGTTTTCTGCCTGTGATGCCTCTCCCTATACATCCCAGTATACCCCCAGCCCTCCCTACTGCCTTCTCACATTGCTTGCCAACCTTAAGGTCATCTGATATGATTACCCCCAGGTCCCTTTCCATTTTTGTGTTGTTACTACCCCCCCCCATTGTGTAATCCTCCCCTGGGTTTTTGTTTCCCAGGTGCATTATTTGCACTTCTTTGCATTGAATCCAAGCTGCCATACTTCTGACCATTCCTCCAGCCTTGCCAAGTCCCTTCTCATCCTTTCCACCTCCCTTGTGTATCAACCCTGTTGCAGATCTTTGTGTCATCTGCAAAGAGGCATACTTTTCCTTCCAGTCCCTCTGTAATGTCACTTATAAAGACATTAAAAAGAACTGGACCCAGTACTGAACCCTGTGGTACCTCACTAGTAACCTCTCTTTCTTCAGAGTGGACTCTGTTTACAATTACCATCTGTGTCCTGTTGTTCAGCCAATGTTTCACACAGGATACTGCCATGGGACCCACTCCCAGGCTGGTTAATTTGACTATTAATCTTTTGTGTGGGACTGTGTCAAATGCCTTGTTAAAGTCTAGGTAGGTCATGTCCACAGCCGCTCCCTGGTCTACTACTTTGGTCACCCAGTCAAAGAAATCAATTAGATTCACCTGACATGACCTTCTCACTGTGAACCCATGCTGCCTTGTGTCCTGTGCCCCACTGGCCTCTAGGTACGCAACAGTTATTTCCTTCAGAAGTGATTCCATCACTTTCCCTACCACAGAGGTCAAACTGACAGGTCTAGTTTCCTGCCTCTGTCTTGCTCCCACTTTTGTGAAGGGGAATCACATCCGCCTTCCTCCAGTCCTCAGGTACCATACCATCCTCCCATGATTTGTTAAAGCGGGTAGTCAGTGGTGTCACTAGTTCTCTCCTTAATTCTTTTAGAATTCTGGGGTGAATTCCATCAGGCCCCATTGCTTTGTCCACCTTCAGTTTTAGGAGTTCTTTCAGAACTCTTTCTTCTGTGAAAGGACTGGGATTGACACCCCATCCAGAGTGCTTCTGTTAATTGGATTAGGCACCACCCCCTCCTCCTCTTTTGTGAATACTGAGCAGAAGGATTCGTTCAGTATCCCTGCTTTTTCACTGTCCCTCTTTGCCCACCCACCATCCATTCTATTCAGCCTCACTGTCCCTCCCTTTGTCTTTCTACACTCCCTGATATATCTATAAAAGGTTTTATCCCCCTTCTTAACTGAGTTGGCTGTCTTTTCCTCAGTTTGGACCTTTGCTATTCTGACTACCCTCCCTGCTTCCTTCCACCTTAACTGGTGCAGTTCTCTGTCCTGCTCCTTCTGTGTTTCCTTATACTTCCTAAATGCTATCTTTTTCTCCCTAACCTTCACTACAACCACTTTTGAGTACCATAGTGGCTTTTTCTTTCATTTTTATTTATTTGCTTCACACAAAGGCTTGTTGCCTCTGTGATGGCAGTTTTGATGTTTCCCCATCGTTGCAACAGCCCTCCTTCTAGCCTGTTTGCTAGTGCTTTTCTAAGGCACTCTCCCATCTTGCCAAAGTCAGCCCTCCTGAAGTTCAGTACCCTCACTTTTGTATGGCTTGACTCTGTAGCTGAGTTTATCATGAACCACACTGTTTGGTGGTCACTTGTTCCCAGATGGCTACCCACTTCTAGATCTGAGATCCTCTGACTGTCCCCATTTGAAAGCACAAGGTCTAAGATTGCTCCCTCATGAGTGGGTTCCAAAACTAGCTGTCTGAGGCATGCCACCTGAAGGGTATCAAGAATGGCCCTGCTTTTGGATGTGGCTACAGCAAAGGTGCTCCAGTTAACATCTGGCATTTTCAGGTCCCCCATCAACAGTATCTCCCTTTTCTCTGCCATCCTAAGGAAGCCTTCCATCATATCCTTGTCCATTTCCTCCCCCTGACATGGGGGTCTGTATATAACCCCTGTGCGGATTGTGGTGCCATTTCCAGTCTCTAAGGTGACCCACAGTGCCTCCTCTCCTCCCTGTTTACTCTTTTGTTTAGTTGCTTTTATTCCTTCCCTTACATAGAGAGCTACTCTGCCCAGTCTTCTTCCCTCCTTGTCTCTCCTATAGGTTGTGTACCCTGGTATGTTAACATCCCAATCATGGTTCTCTGTGTACCATGTTTCTGTGATTGCTACAATATCCAGGCATCTGTCTTCCATCAAGGTCACCAGTTCAGGGAGCTTGTTGCCCAGACTACTGGTGCTGGTATTCATTACTCTCCATTTCTTGATGGCTTTACCCCTTTTTGCCCCATCTGTGTCCTTATTGTGTTTGTCATTTCTCCATTTACCCTTGCCCTTCTCCCTATCGACATCTCTATGTTGGTGTTTACTTCACTTAGTACCCTAATTTTTTGCGGGTGGCTAGGATTTCCCTGCTCCTCTTTGGTGCCTCCCCCCCCAGCTAGTTTAAATGCTTGCCAATGAAGCATTTAAACCTATCACCTAGGATCCTGGTTCCCCTCCTGGACAGATGCAGACCATCATGCCAGTATAGGCCTGCATCCCTCCAGGTGGACCCCCAGCCCCCAATGAAGGCAAATTCCTGAGCTCTGCACCAGTTTTTCAACCACTGATTGAATCCCATGGTGTGGAGCATGCTAGTCTTACCCATGCCATGGACAGGCAGCACCTCCGAGAAAGTTACCATGTGTGCTACTTGTCTAAGGCCCCTCTCCAACTCCACAAATGCTTCCTGCACTGCTCTTATCCCTTTCTTAGTCAGGTCATTTGTCCCTAGGTGGACAATGACATCCAGCTCCCACCCCTGTGCAGCTGCTCTGGTGATTCTGAGAATCCGCTCCCTGTCCCTCCAAGCCACGGCACCAGGTAGGCACCTTACCTCCCTCTCCCCTTCCACCCCCAGTTCTACCTTCCTGACAATGGAGTCCCCCACCAGGAGTTGTTTCCTTCCCCTGTGGGGTCCCATGCCAAATAATGTTGTTCTCTAATTTTCTGAAGCTGAAGTTAGTGTCTGTGTGACTGTCTTTCTATATGGGTTTTACATTTGGACATATACTTGGCTCCAATAACCCATTGGGGGCTGAACTATTTGGATCACATTTCTGTGTTATCAATTGTTGATTATCTGCCATGTGCTCTTTGGCTACAGTTCCACAGCAATATTTGTTGCCACAGTCTGTGATAAGAAATCTCAGGTAGCCCATATCATTGAGATATAAGTAAAGGATACTGCTAATCTGTATACAGTAGTTGTTTAGTTCTATATGGTGTGCCAACCTGTCATTTTTCCTTACATGGAATGCTTATATTTTGTGCAACTCTTACAAAATGAATAAAATGCAAAGTAGAGAAAAAAACCTAAATAATATCAAACAGGCTGCCCCAGACAAAAAAAAATTTAAAATCCAAACAGTGATCACAGTAGTCTTTTAAACATTGTATGCTGAACTCCTGAGATGGGATTCATGTTAGCTATTAACAACAGAAAAAGTCCGTAACATTTTGCACTGTAGTTTGCATCATGTAATGTATTTGCCCAACAAATAAGAGGAGTGCATATAAAGAATTGATAGCAAGCAAAGGGAACAACTTGAACTAGAATACAATGTAATGGATAGCAATAAGTTTCAAGCATTGGCTGGTATAGATAACTATTAGATTTAATAACTGAAAAGGGCAGAATGGACACAAGGAATGGGGCACTAGGTCAAACTCAATCAAGGGCAATTAAAATAGTTTTATTAACTTTCTAAATAAGAATAAGTTAAATCTCAGCATACTATCCTGGAACGTTGCTGGACATTCCTCAGAGTTAATAGATCTAGAATACTCAAAATTTTTAATGACAACAGATATAATAATTTTGCAAGAAACTTTGTGTAGCAAAGAACAAATCAGTTCAATCAGTCTAAATGGTTATTAGTTGTTTCAAATTCCAGCACAAAAACTGACAAAAAAAGATAATGCAGTGGAAGTTTAATCACCTATGTTAAAATAACTGAATATATTGAAGTCAAGGAAGTAATCAATGAGAAGCAACATTACATGACTGTAGCAGTTAATATGGGGGAGACATCTTAATTTTGATTATAACACAAGTTAGAAAAAAAACAAACTCAATTGGTCACACAGCATCAGGTGACCTCCACCAAAAAAATCATCAATATACAGTATAGTAAGGATATCCTTAGTACAATATTTCATTATATCTTTTCTATACAAAAACAGTATACTAATGCAGAAGATTTACAGTGGGAGACTTTAACATTAGATTCGGTAGTGCTGATTCAACAGTTGAAACAGAAATTCAATCAATACATGATATGCTGGGTACAGGGTGCAGGGAGACACTTAAAAAAAATACTAATAGTACTGAGCAAACAAAAATATTGCTGGAATGCCTGGGCTTGATAATATATAATGGAAGGTTCTCATCTGACTTAGAAGGAAGAATTAGTTGCATAAATTAGAGGGACATCACTTGTGGACTATATAATTGGATCCCCCATGATTATTACAATTATGAGGACTTAAAAAATGATTACATGAATAGAAAGCAATCACTTCCCACTCTTTTTGTATAGGAAGTTGGCTGGGACTAGGTCAAACAACATGCATGAACAATTAGAGACAGTAAATAATAAAAAAGTCTACTGGGACTGAATTCTCAGGGAGAAAAAACAACAAATGATAAACAAATATAGATATGAAGTGAATCAGTGTTGGAAAAATGAAACTGAACCAGAAGCTCTTTACTCATGTGTACCGAGTAAGCAATAAGACACTCCAGGGTGTGTGTTAGACACTTTAACACACGGCTAGGAGGCGTAGTGAGGCACAAGGCCACCGGCCGAGTCCATCCAGCCTCCCTAGCCATGTGTTAAAGTGTCTAACACCTGAGACCCTGGAGTGGCTCATTGCGCTTATGAAATGGCTACCTAACATATAGATTGATGTGATCACCAAAATATATAGCATTTAACAGTGGAAAACTTAAAAGTCTGTGTTAATTTTTAATAAAATAGTTCCTCCGCCTACTGTTTTTTTTTTTTAGTTGAGGACTTTTGAGCTGTTTAGGCTTCCGTATTTGTATTTCTTTCCCCAATCTTGGAGTTGTCACGGCACCACTATTACACCCCACACACACACACACACACACACACAAGTACCAGCACTGCTAGGTTTGAAATATGCTTATTTTTATTTCTGAGTTTTCAGTTGTGTTGTTTAGCTGTGCAGGTGAGGAGAAGCCGCCAATGTGTGTAGCGATATGGGGTATGCGGAAGTACGGAGGTGCAGTCTCTGCACTGCTATTTTATGAATGACTAAGAGAATTGGAGTGCAGTATGAACATAAAATAAGGTTAGTGATTGTTGTTGAAGCAGTGAATCGGTGGGAGTGAGGGAGCACCGGCTGGTAACGATGAGACAGCGGGGAGCAAGCAGATGAGCAGCGGCAGGCTGGCTAGTGGCTGACATCAAGTAAGAATGAGGAGAGCGGAGCATGGACAGCATTACAGATTGTGGCAGCGTATTCGATTTTACTTTTTCTGTTTGCTACTTAACACCACAGCCTAATGGAGAGAAGTATGGAGCACCTGTCTAGCTGGCAGCCGATTAGGAAAGCGAGCAAGATTTAGGTTGGCAACACAAGATGGCTGCTTTAGCTTTTATGAACACTCTGACTGGGCAGCTTTACCGATATCAGTGCCCACTGGGCATTGCCTGGTCTTATTCCTGTGTTGTTGGACACTTTAGCACACAGTCAGTGGTCAATGAGAAAGCTTGAATTTCAATGCCCATTTCATAAAATGCTATAAACCAGTTAAAGAATCCTATAGAAAAGGAAAAGGAACACATAAGATGCAGTAAGATGGCTGGTTCAACTGGGCCGCAGCTAGTGCAGAACGCTGTGGCCTGGTTGTTGATGGGGACCCCATGTGTGAGTCACATCACACCAGTGCTGTGTGAACTGCACTGGCTGCCTATTCAGTGGTGAATCACCTTCAAATTCAGTCTTCTGACCTACAAGGCCCTATACGGTCTGGGCCCGGACTATCTGAGAGAGCTCCTGTTTCCTTACTGCCCCGGACGACCACGCCGTTCAGAAGACGAGGGGTTGCTAGATATTCCCAGGGTGAGTCTTAAGTCATCTGGGGCCCATGCGTTTATGTATGTGGCCCCAACCTTATAGAATTCTCTACCCCGTCAGATACACGAATGCATGACTGTGAAGGGCTTTAAGAAGGCCCTGAAGATGCATCTGTGGCTGAAAGCATACCCAAACTGACCATTTTATTTGATTTACTTTGTTATTTTGATTACTGTGTATTTTACTGTTTTATTTGTTTATTTATTGTTCAGCTCCTTGATACCTGAAAGGCGCTTTATAAATAAAGTTTTTTATTATTATTATTATAAAACATGCAGAGTGGAGAAAAAGAAACTGGCAACGTGTTTATGTTTTAACAAGAAAATTCAGACCAGAGCAAATATTCTTAAACTAAATAGGCTCAGAAAACAGTACAATACAAGGCCTATGCAAAAACTCAGAAATCTGCTCACCAGAAGCAACAATGGGAAAATATGATAACAGTAATAGAAAATAAAGACTGTAAACAGTTTTGGAAACTGGTTGCTATGAGAACCAACCAATATAAAAATCAAATAGATTCCTATATTCCTCCGATAACTGGCTTGACCATTATAGGAATATTTTCTATAATCCAGTTTATCATTCTCGGCAAGAAAATCAGGAAATAGACTAACCATTTACTTGGATTACTCAACAGTAATTTGAGGATACAATGTCTAGCTTTAAAAGCAACAAATCCCCAGGCCCAGATGAAATACCTGTTGAATTTCATAAACTTCATGTAGAAGGGTGGTCATATCTTCTAAGGGATTTTTACTACAAAGCTATTATGTACAGCTTTATGCCAGACACATGGAGAGGCAGTTACATAGTTTCTCTTTTCAAAAAAGGAGATGGGGGAACCCTACAAACTGTAGGCCAATAAGCCTACTAAACAATATGGCTAAAATATACGCAAAAATTCTGCTGAACAGACTTATGAGTTGGACTGAAAAACAAAAGATATTCTCTCCTTTGCAAGCAGGATTTAGAAAAGAACTAGAAACTATCACACACATTTTTCTACTTTCACATTTAATAGAAAAATTCTGCATAATTGAAAGACAGAAACTTTTTTGTAGATTTTGTGTTTTTTTTCTGCAGCATTCGATTCCATCAAAAGATCTCTCCTACGGGCCAAATTGAGGGGATCTGGGATTGACCAAAATTTACTGACCCTGATAAAATGGTTTTACACTAACACATGGATCAAAATCAAATATACTTAGTATGGGGATTTAACCGAAAAGACTGAGATCAACATGGGAGTGTGACAAAGATGTGACCTTGCTCAAACTCTCTTTAATCTTCACATAAATGAAACTTTATTTGAACTAAACAGATCGGAATCTCATCGCCCAAAGATTTTACAATAGTATGTACCGATTTTGGCATATGCTAATGATCTGGCACTTATTTCTACCTGTAGATTAGGACTACAGGGAAATCATAAAAAACATACACTCTGTCCCAAATTAAATCTTATAACACACATAAAAAAATACAATAATTTTTGGTACCAAGAAAAAATATAAAAGACTATATCTGGCAGGAAAACCACTAGAATATGTTCAAGAATTTCTGTCTTTGGATGTAATATTTAGATGTATTAGATGGAAAAGGCATACTAAACATTCCAGTACTGAAATGTGTATTACAGCCTGGGCATTAAAGAGATGTAATAGGATCTTTGGAGGCTTATCAATGATGCCGATGATAAAGGTTGTAAATGCTAAGCTTGTAAATCAGGGACTTTATGCTGCAGACGTATGGGAAATTACAGACCTGAGCACACTGGACTCTATATTAAATTATCTATATAAACAAATGTGAAAATTACCCAAGGGAACTCACATTTCTCTGGTCAGAACACAGGACAGGCAAGCATAACTTATGTTGTGCATATTAGCTTAACTAATTTTTGTTTAAAAATATTGTTACAGCCATTAGGAACAGTACTGGCAGATTGAATTAAAGAGAAAACAATATTTATTCAAATAAATATTTTTCTTATATTAGAAACATAGAAACTGACTGCAGATAAGGGCTGCTTGGCCTATCCAGTCTGCCCTTTTTCGCTGTGCTACTTTTGCTGCAGACCCTTCCAGGTCTACAGCACTTTCTCTTCTGCCCCATACCTATCCCTTACTATTCCCTTGTGCTTATCCCAGGCTTTTTTGAATCCCTTCACTGTTTTTCCTCCCACTACCCCTACTGGAAGACTGTTCTAGGCATCCACCAACCTTTCTGTAAAGAAGAATTTCCTCACACTCTCCTGAACAATATTGTGACCCCTTATTCTATAGCACTCTTTCCGCAAAAAACACCTCTCACTTGTACGTTATTCACCCTCATGATGTATATAAAGGTCTTGATCATATCCCCCTCTCCCTCCTCTCCTATAAGGTATACATGTTTGGTTCCTTTAGCCTCTCGTTGTAGGACTTTTGATGTAGACCCTGTACCATCTTGGTAGCCTTCCTTTGGATGGCCTCTACCTTGTCTATGTCCTTTGTGAGATGTGGTCTCCAAAACTGCACACAGCACTCCAGGTGGAGTATTACCAATTACCTATATAGTGGCAAAATCACTTCCCTCTTCCTGCTGGTAATACCCCTACCTATACACCCCAGGATCCCATTAGTTCTCCCGATCACTTTGTCGCGTTGTTTGGCCCCCTTCATGTAAGCCCCCACCCCATGTGTGGCTTTAAGATGACTGGTCCGGCTAAAAAGACTTTCCCCCCAGCCCTTTTAATTCTCTGGTGGGATCCGAGGGGGAGCATAAATAAAGGTTGACATTGCTGCTGCAGGAGGAAGGAAGAAGAGAAAAACATGGCAAGACTGTTCTTTGCCCAGGAAGAGCCAAGCCAATCAGCAGGGAGCCTGGGGAAGGTTATAAATAACCCCAGGAGCCCACCAAAAATCCAGTCCCCAAAGGGAAGAGAGACCAGGAGAGACTGCACCAAGGGCTGGAGCCCAAAGCTGTGATGGCTGGTCTAGACTCCAGCAGGCACTAAGCTACAGTGCTGGGAATAAAGAATCAAAAGAGAAGCTGGAACTGTTTGCAAAAGAGCCCAAGCAGATTGCTGCTATTTTGGGCAGTGTTTTCCAAGCTGTTTGCTATAGAAGCTGTTTAAGTCTACTGGATAGTGGTGAAGATTCCTGATAAGACATTTGAGAGTCTGGAGCTTGTCTTTAGCTAAGAGGAACTCACTTTTTGGATTTACAAAAGACTCTTGCCTAATTGCTGTTCAAGGAAATTGCACACAAGGGTGTTCTGCCTGAGACCCCAGCTTGGGATCAGGGTCTTCACTTAACTGTTCCTGCCAGAATGAAGGAGCTGCAGTTTGTCTTTCTCTGAGAAGCTCCTGCCTACCAAGCGATTCAGAGGATTTCACCGGAATGATCAGAAGCCAAGGACATCCTTCTCACCTGCACTGTGTCAGCTAAGTAATATTTTGTCACCAGGGGGATTGCAAATAACATAGACTTTGACAGCAGATAAGGACCACTTGGCCCACCTAGTCTGCCCATTTCCCTACCTACTGGATAAGCTGCAGATCCTAGTTAACCAACAGCCTATTTCTTCCTACCCTCCATAAGAATTGTATTATGTCTGTCCCATGCATTCTTGAATTCTCCCACAGTTTTAGACCCCACAACCTTCTCAGGAAGGCAGTTCCATGCATCCACCACCCTCTCTGTGAAAAAATACTTCCTCACATTGCCCCTGAGTCATCCCCTCTCTATCTTCAAATTGTGTCCCCTTGTTCTTGCACATCTCTTTTTATGAAAGATGCTACCCTCTTGGACTTTGTTGATTCCACTGAGGTACTTAAAAGTTTCTATCATGTCCCCCCTCTCCCTTCTTTCCTCAAGGGTATACGTATTAAGCTCCTTTAGTCTCTCCTCATATGGCTTCTCTTGCAGACCTTGCACCATTTTAGTTGTCCTCCTCTGGACTGCCTCCATCCTGTGTATGTCCTTGCAGAGATGGGGTCTCCAGAACTGGACGCAGTACACCAGATGGGGTCTCACCAACTGTCTGTACAGAGGGATAACAACTTCCTGTTTTCTGCTGGTGATGCCTGTCCCTATACATCCCAGTATCCCCCCAGTCCTCCCTACTGCCTTCTCACAAATGGTTGCTGTTGTTCCAAGTTGCTTTGCCTTGTGTTTTTTCTTCATCTAGGACCCCCACGCCAGTCACCCCATAACATTACAGGCCTACCACCATAGTGGGGTACCCCAAAAAACATTGGGACAGATCTGGTACCAGATGGGTGGGAGCTTGGGGGAAGTTGCATTGGGTGTTATTGATGGTATTATTTGTATAGTTACTGGTGTGGAGAAGTGTATTATAAGTGCCTGGCCTAATCTTATTTTCTTGCAGTCAAAGTTGGCAGTCCTACTCCCTCCAGTAATAAATACTTGCTGTGCTTATAGTAATTGCTGACTCCATGACTGTTTTTGGGTACTGTATATTTTTGGACATTGTCTGAAGGGGCTCAGGAGGTAGAAATATTGTTCCTGGGGAATGGGGGAAGGTCACTGGTTATTTTGCCCGAGTACCCAGGTGGAGGCACCACATCACCGAAGGTTTTGTAGTTATGATCCCGTCTCACAAGGACTCAGGCCAGCCCCCTCGAGCTGTCACGGGGGCCCTGGAGTCAGTACTCAGGACCTGCCGACAACCTACCCTACATTTAGGTCATCCAATATGATTACCTCCCAGGTCCCTTTCTTGCTTGGTCATTGCTAGTATCTCTCCCCCCATTTTGTGCTGCACCACTAGGTTTCTGTGATACAAGTGCATTATTTTGCATTTTTTCACATTAAATATTAGCTGCCAAACTTTAGACCACTCCTTCAGTCATTTTAAATCTCTTTCCATCTTTTGCATCACTTCCACCCCTCCACCCCTGAGTGTCCACTCTGTTGCAGATCTCGGTGTCATCCGCAAAGAGGCAGACCTTCCCTTCCAGTTCCTCTGCTATGTTGCTAATGAAGACATTAAAGAGGACTGGCCCCAGTACTGACCCCTACAGTACCCCGCTGGTCACTCTCCCATCCTCAGCATGAATTCCATTTACCACCATCCTCTGCCTCCTATACCCTAACCAGTTTCTTACACAGGTTACCACCTTATTGCCCACCCCATGCTACCCAACTTATTTACCAGCCTCCTATGTGGAACAGTGTCAAACACCTTGCTAAAGTCCAGATAGAACACGTCCACAGCCCCTCCCTGATCCCACACCTTGGTTACTCAGTCAAAAAAATCTATTAGATTTGTTTGGCATGATCTCGCTTCTGTATAGCTGTGCTGCCTCAGGTCCTGCAGTCTATTGGATTCCAGGTGATCCATGATTCTTTCCTTTAATAGTGTTTCCATCAGTTTCCCTACTACAGATGTCAGACTGACAGGCCTGTAATTTCCCACCTCCTTCTTGCTACCACTTTTGTGAAGTGGGACTGCGTCCACTTGTCTCCAGTTTTCTGGGACCATGTCAGTCTCCAGTAAACTGTTACACAAGTCTTGGATGCACCCCATCTGGCCCCATGGCTTTGTCCACCCTCAGATTAGCAAGTGCTTTCCTGACCCTCTCCTCAGAAATGGGACTGGTGTCCACTTCCCTCCCCTCCAGGCTCTTGGTGCTTATTTGTGGTCCCTCCCCTTTCCCCTCTACTGTGAACACTGAACAAATATTTAAGATGTTTGCCTTTTCTTGGTCCACCTCTTTACAGCCCTCTCCCTCCTTTTTTAACCATACAATCCCTCCCTTGGTCTTCCTAACCTTTTCTCACTAACATACCTGAAAAATGTCTTGTCCCCTTTAGGTACTGCTTGGGCTATTCTTTCCTCAGTTTGTGCCTTTACACTCCTTACTGCTTCCCCAGATACACTTCCCTGTCCTCCTGTCTCCAGATCTCCCTATTTATACCTTCTGATTATCACTATTTTTGCCCTTCCCCTTTTGTGCCCCTTCCCTTGAGAACCAAAACAGTCTCCTCCTTCTGCTTTTGCTTATTTGCCTGATGTACAGATTTGTTGCCTTCACTATGCCATCTTTTAATCTAGCCCATTTTCCCTCCACCCCCCTAATATCTCCCCCACCAAGTCCTCTCGGAGGTATTCCCCCATCTTTATAGTCAGCCCTTCTGTAATCCTGGACCCTCGCCCTTGTGTGGCTGGATTCTGCTGTTGTTCTTATATTAAACCACACTATGCATGAAATGGTCACTAGTCCCCAGACGACCTCACACTCTGATGTCTGCAACGCTGTCACGGTTAGTAAGTACCAGGTCCGGTATTTGCCCCACCACAAGTGAATTTGCTGACCAGCTGCCTGAGGAATGCCCCCTGCAGGGAGTGCAAGATGTCTCTGTGTCTAGCTGATGCTGCAGCAGGTAGGCTGCATTCTACATCCAGCAGATTAAAATCTCCCATCATCACCACCTTCCCCTTCTTAGCCATTTTGCCTGTGTCTTCCAATATTTCTTTGTCTAAGTCCTCTCCCTGTGTCAGAGGCCTTTATACCACTCCTATCCGAATGGTGGCTCCATTTCCTGACTTGAGGTTGACCCACAACACCTCGCCCCTCCAAATTCCTTGTACTGCCATCACTTTGATGTTTTGCTTAACATAAAACACTACTCCCCCACTTTTCCTTCCCACCCTGTCTCTTCTAAACATTATGTAGCCAGGTATGACCATTTCCCAGTCATGGTTGTCAGTGCACCATGGTTTGGTCATGACCATAATATCCAGGTCTGCCTCAGCCATGGTGGCCTCCAGGTCTGGGATCTTATTTCCCAGACTTCTAGTATTGGCACACATGGCTGTACAGATTTTGTTAGTCCTACTCTTGTCCCTTCCCATGTTTTCAAGCTGTTCCCCTTCCTCTTCTTTTCATACTGCCTACTTCTCTTCCCCCTTCTTCCCATGCTGATCTTTTGCTACCGTGGTTGTCTCTCATTCTAGTGGAAATCTTGTCCCTCAGGATTTCTCTACCCTCAGTCACAGCTTGTGGGGGGTGGGGCAGTTTCTGCCAACCCTTTGCGTTCCACCACCCACCTCAGCTAGTTTAAAAGTCTGCTGAAGTAACACTTAAACCATTCACTGGGAACTGTTGTCCCCCCCCACTCCGGTTGGATGCATGCCCTCCTCCTGGTATGATCACTCCAGGTGGAGCCCCAGTCCCCAGTGTAGCCAAACCCCTGCTCTCTGCACCATTCCTTCAACCATGAGATGAAGACCTTGCAGTGCAGAGCTCCCTCTGATTCTCTCTGTTGTAGACAGGCAGCACTTCTGTAAAGGCTACAGTGTGTGCTACCTAAGACCCTTCCCCAGCTCCCTAAACTGCTCCTGCACTGCCTCCACCCCCTCCAGAGCTAGGTCCTTCCAGAGCTAGGTCATTTGTCCCCAAGTGGACAATGACATCCAGCTCCCCCTTCCTTCCTATTGCCCTCACAATTCGCTGGGTACTCTTTCCATCCCTCTGAGCTAATGAGCCAGGTAGGCACATGTAACAGAAGTCTGGTTAACTAATATCTATAAGTTAATGAACTTACATAATATTGCTCATTTTAAATCCATAACAGAGCAAGGGATAAGATTAAGTCAGGACAATACAAAATACATTAGCAAATTAATTCAACAATCAGCTAAAGCAGAGGACTTGGTGTCAATTACAAAACTTAAAGTTTCCAAATGGTTATTAAGTAATACTAAGGAATGTTCATTGAAATTCAATTTCAAAACATAGAGACATTCTGACTTTATTTAGATCTGAGGCATTTCCCAGCAATGTCTTAAATCATACAGTAGATATAGGAGCGAAGTGGGTTCAGCTACAAATTGTAATTGTGATCTACGGGAAACCGAGGATTTATTACATGTCATATTGCACTGCCCTTGGTATACTCAGATTAGGAAAATGTTTTTAGGTAAGATAATAGGAACATTACATGTACCACCAAAATTTATACTGGATTTACTTTTCAATGCTGAAAATATGGAATACTGGAGAAGCTTGCTATATTTCTCATGGAAGCGGTAAAGATTAGATGTAAAACTGTTCAGATAACTGATGTTCTAGTATACTAAAAATGCTCAACACTAATGTTAACTGGGACACATGACTATTGTTTTAAAAAAAGTATTTTAGACTTTTTCTTGTCTCTGTATAGAGTATAGGGATTATAGGTGACAAAACATTATAAGGGGTGTAGGTAACCAGACCCGAACCTTGCAATGTCCTGTTTAAACTCAAGAAGAGTATTAGATAGGCTTTTGAATGAGTTAGCTAAAAACGTTGGACATATGACCCGTTTTAAATTACTATTATTTTATTATTTCCTATTGTGTCTCCTTTATATCTAAGTACTGGTTTGGTTCCATTCCCTCTTGTCTTACATCTCTCTTATTCTCTCCTTCAACTTCCTGCTACCCTTTATGCAATATTACTTCTCATTCTCTCATTACTCCTTCTAGAAAGTAGTAATAGTAGTAGTAGTAGTAGTAGTGGTAGTAGAGTTTATTTATATTTTGCGCCCTTCTCCTGAGACCCAGGGCACTATTACAATAAGAACAATTTAAAAACACATAACAATACAATAACAATCCACATACAAAATTAAAACAAAGCAAGACAACTCAAATAAAATATAACAACACCCATTAAAAAACATCTAATTAAATAATAAAATATTAAAACTTAGTTCATAAAATTAAAGATGGATGTACTGTAAACATTATATGTCTTCTCCAAAAGCCTGCTGGAAGCTGGACCAGTGGTGCTAAGGGTTTAGATGCTGGATGCCTTACCTCGCACTACGCTGGCGACCCAGGTTCAGAAATGACCTTGGGTCATTGGGGTGCTGGCATGGGGGGGAGGGAGGAACAGGGTTGAGCAAGCCGGCAAGCTGCTATCCTCTCCTGGGGGTGGGTTGTCGCCTCCCCCTATTGTTCTGCACCAACCGGGTGGAGGTCTGGTGGGTTGTATAGGTGGGAGGGGGCAGCTGGGCAGAAGGGGCTGAGCTGGTGCCACTGTGTGCGTGTGTGCCTCCACACACATGCACAACCGTGTGCCAGGGCCTCGGGTGGGAGAGGAAGAAAAAACCTACAAAAATACAATAAAATGTACAGTATGTATAAAAAGAAAAAAGCCTGCTGGAAAAGGTAAGTTTTAAGCCTCTTTTTGAAAGCGTCCACTGAGGGGGCCTCCCTCAAGGTCCTGGACAAGGAGTTCCAAAGTGCAGGGCCCGCTGCTTTGAAGACCCAGTCACCCAAAGTTTTTACCCTTGCCCTTGGACCACCAAGAGGCCCTCCATGGAGGACTGGCATGGGTGAACTGGGATGTACAGGTGTAGAAGCTCACTCAGCTAGGCCTGGTCCAGTCTGTGCAGGGTTTTGTAGGTTAACAACCCTATTTTAAATGATATACGCCACTTCACTGACAGTCAGTATAGATCACGCAGTGCCGGAGTAATATGACAAGATTTTGACAAGCCCATGAGTAACTGGGCAGCTGTGTTTTGCAGCAACTGCAGGTATCATAGCATACCCCATTAGCCTGAGGTATAGAGCATTACAATAGTCTAGCCTCAAGGTGACAAATGCATGGATCAATGTGGCCAAATCTTGAGATGGAATAAGGGATCTGATCTGGCGGATGTTCCAAAGATGAAAAAAGCCATTCTGGATGATGGCTAACACCTGGGCCTCCGTTGTCAGGCCTTCATCCAAAATGACGCCTAGATTCTTCGCCTTAGGGCAGACTAGCAGGCTAGAGTCAACAGGCCGAAGCCCAGTCACAATGCAAAAAGATGCAAGGTCATGCAACTAGAAAAGCACAACCCAGGGAAAACATACTTAATGGGAGGAGAGCAGCTGGCAGCTACCAGGCAAGAGCGCGATCTGGGGCTTATCATCTCAGATGACCTAAAAATCGGCAAACAATGTGAAAAGGCAGCACTAAAAGCTAGTGGCATCCTGGGATGCATAGGAAGGGACATCACAAGCAGGAGGTGGGAAGTGATCAAGCCTCTGTATAGGTCCCTGGTAAGGCCTCCCATGGAATACTGCATACAGCTCTGGAGGCCACACCCTAAGAGGGACATAGATAGGCTGGAGACAGTACAGAGAAGAGCAACAAAAATGGCACAGGGCCTGTATCAAAAACCGTATGAGGCAAGATTAAGTGAACTCAACTTTTTCTCTCTAGAGCAGCGCAGAAATCGGGGGGATATGATAGAGACATTTAAGTACCTGCAGGGAAAGTACAAGGTACAGGTGTAAAACCACTTTCAGGTAAAGGATTTTAACAGGACAAGAGGGCATGACCTTTGCCTTAAAGAAGGAAGATTCAGGACCAACATGAGGAAGTTCTTCTTCATGGAACGTGAGGTCGAACCATTTCTCTGTGTGCTCGGTTTTCTGCTGCTGGGGTGGAGATGGAGACCTCTTGGAGTGGGGCCCCCAACCCTGGACTTGCTTGTTTCATGTAAAGGAGTCGTTGCGGGGTTGAGGTGCCGGCTGTCTGCTCAGCGCCCGGTGGATCTCCCCTGCAGAATCCACCACTGTATCTACCTGAAGTGCTACTGTGGGTTGAATTTCTTTGTTGGGGAGAGCTGTATCTGATGACTGCCCAGAATCTGCTGCTGCTGTGGTCTGGAAGCTTTTGGGGAGGATTTTGGAAGCCATCGGGGATGATTTTCAGTTTGGGCGTGAACTTTGAAAGATACACTTCCTCCTGATTGGCCATCATTAGCCGTGATGCTTGGCTCAGCCTAGATCTTAAGGCTGAGACCGAGCCCCTATGCCCATGCATTTCTCTGCATGCTCAGTTTTCTGCTACTGGGGTGGAGAGGGAGACCTCTTGGAGCTGGCCTCCCCCCGCCCTGGACTTGCTTGTTTCTTGTAAATGAGTTGCCACAGGGTTGAGGCGCCGGCTGTCTGCTCAGTGCTAGGCAGACCTCCCCCACAGAATCCACCGCTGCATCTACCTGAAGTGCTGCTGTGGGCTGAAGTTCTTGGTCAGGGAGAGCTGTACCTGAAGGCTGCCCAGAATTTGCTGCTGCTGTGGTCTGGAAGCTATCGGGGAGGATTTTGGAAGCTATCGGTGAGGATTTTTGGTTTGGGCGTGAACTTTGAAAGATACACTTCCTCCTGATTGGCCCTCATTAGCCATGACACTTGGCTCAGCCTAGATCTTAAGGCTGAGACTGAGCCCCCACACCCATGCAGTTCTCTGTGTGCTCGGTTTCCTGCTGCTGGGTTGGAGTGGGAGACCTCTTGGAGCGGGCCCCCCCCTGGACTTGCTTGTTTCATGTAAAGGAGTCACCGCGGGGTTGAGGCGCCAGCTGTCTGATCAGTGCCGGGCAGACCTCCCCCACAGAATCCACCACAGCATCTACCTAAAGTGCTGCTGTAGGCTAAATTTCTTGGTCGGGGAAAGCTGTACCTGAAGGCTGCCCAGAATTTGCTGCTGCTGTGGTCTGGAAGCTAACGGGGAGGATTTTGGAAGCTATCGGGGAGAATTTTGGGTTTGGGCATGAACTTTGAAAGATACACTTCCTCCTGATTGGCCCTCACTAGCCATGATGCTTGGCTCAGCCTAGATCTTAAAACTGAGACCGAGCCTCCGCACCCACACATTTCTCTGTGTGCTCAGTTTCCTGCTGCTGGGGTGGAGAGGGAGACCTCTTGGAGCTGGGCCTCCTCCACCCTGGATTTGCTTGTTTCATGTAAAGGAGTCGCTGTGGGGTTGAGGCGCCGGGTGTCTGCTCAGCACCGGGCGGACCTCCCCTGCAGAATCCACCACTGCATTTACCTGAAGTGCTGCTGTGGGCTGAATTTCTTGGTCAGGAAGAGCTATACCTGAAGACTGCCCAGAATTTGTTGCTGCTGAGGCCTGGAAGCTATCGGTGAGGATTTTGGAAGCTATCGGGGAGGATTTTTTCCCACCCACCTGCACCGTTCCCTCCTTCCATTAACATAGAAACATAGAAATATAGAAGTTGACGACAGATAAGGACTGCAAGGCCCATCCAGTCTGCCCATTTCTTTTTCTGCCGTATGGATGTGCCATCGCCCTTTGCTATGTCAATGGCCTATCTATTCATACTCATCTGTATTGCTCCCTTATGCCTATCCCACGCCTGTTTGAAGCCCTGCACTGTATTCATATCCACAACTTCCTGAGGTAGGCCGTTCCATGCATCCGCCGCCCTTTCTGTGAAAAAGAACTTCCTCACATTACCCCTTAATCAGCCTCCCTCTAATCTCATGCTGTGTCCTCTTGTCCTGCTATTTTTCTTATATTGAAACATGTTAGACACTTTCACCTTGGTAATGCTCTTATGGTGTTTGAATGTTTCTATCATATCACCTCTCTCCCTCCTTTGCTATAGGGTATCCATATTGAGCTCCGTTAATATGTCCTCATATGTTTTCTGATGCAGTCCCTGCACCATTTTGGTTGCCCTTCTCTGGACTGCCTTAATTTGGTTAATATCCTTATGAAGGTGTGGCCTCCAATACTACACGCATTACTCCAGATGGAGCCTAACCAGTGTCTTGTAAAGAGGGATTATTACCTCCTTTACGACTTGTGATACCCCTATTAATACACCCCAACATCCCTCTAGCCTTACCTACTGCTTTAGTGGCCTGCTTGGATGATTTCAGGTCATCGGTGATGATGACGCCCAAGTCTCTTTCTTCCCTTGTAACTGCCAGCAACTCCCCTCCCAGCCTGTAGGCGGCTTCAGGGTTTCTCTTCCCTATGTGCATGATCTTGTACTTCTTTGCGTTAAACTCTAGTTGCCACTATTCCGACCATTTTGCTATTTTATCCAGATCTCTTCTCATTGTGCCCACCCCATCTGGATCATCTACTCTATTGCAGATCTTGGTGTCATCTGCAAACAGACAAACCTTACCCTCCAGTCCATCTGCAATGTCACTGATGAAGATATTGAAGAGGACTAGCTCCAGGACTGATCCCTGACGTACCCCACTTGTGACTTGCATCTCTTCTGACTGTATACCGTTTACTACCACTCTCTGTTTTCTGCCCATCAACCAGTTTGCCACCCAGTTGACCAACTTCTGACCCACCCTGAGCCTACCCAGCTTATTAATCAATCTTCTATGTGGAACAGTATTGAAAGCTTTGCTGAAGTCAAGGTAGGCAACATCAACTGCTCCCCCTTGGTCCACCACTCTGGTTACCCAGTCAAAGAAATCTATGAGATTAGTTTGACAGGACCTTCCTTTTGTAAACCCATGCTGTCTTGGATCCTGTGCCACTATGGATTCCAGGTGTTGCACTATCCTTTCCTTAAGGAGTGCCTCCATAATCTTGCCCACTACTAAAGTAAGACTGACAGGTCTGTAGTTCCCTGCCTCCTCCCTGCTACAACTCTTGTGGAGCGGGATCACATGAGCTCTTCTCCAGTCTTCTGGGACCTCTCCTATGCTCAGAAACTCATTAAACAGTTCTGATAATGGCTCTGCTAGTTCGACCCTTAGCTCCTTTAGTACCTTGGGGTGTATGCCATCAGGTCCCATTGCCTTGTCCACCCTGAGCTTATTGAGCTCTTGTAGGATCCTTTCTTTCGTGAAGGGACTAGTGCACACCTCCTTCCCCCCTGTGTCCATGGTGCTGAGCTGTGGGCCCTGCCCTAACTTCTCTTCAGTAAACACTGAGCAGAAGTATCTATTTAGGGTAGATGCTTTTACATGGTCCTCCTCCTCCCATGCCCCCTTATCCCCTTTGATCTTAGCAATACCCCCCTCTGGACTTTCTCCTTTCACTAATGTATCTATAGAAAGTCTTGTCACCTTCCTTTGCTGTTTGTGCTAGTGTTTCCTTGGTTTGGGCCTTTGCCTGTCTTATTGCTTTCCCTGCTTCCCTTAGGCAAGTTTGGTATGCCTCCCTATCTTCATCCTGCTGTGTTCCCTTATATTTCCTGAAGGCCAGCCTTTTGGCTCTGACCTTTTCTGCTGCTGTTTTTGAGAACCAAAGTGGTTTCCTTCTTCTGTTGCACTTCCTTTTCTCACTAACACAATGGGATGTTGCTTCAAGTAATGCATCTTTAATGCTTGCTCAATTTGCCTGTACCCCCCACCTGTGTTTCTTTTTGCCAGGGCTAGCTTAACTCTGTTGGCCATCTTATCAAAGTCAGCTCCTCTGAAGTCCCATATTTTTGCCTTGGAATGGGATGATTTAGTTCTAGTGGCCAAATTGAACCATACCATGTGATGATCACTGGCCCCCAGGTGACCTTCTACCTGGAGATCTGTGATCCTTTCCCTGTTAGTCAGTACTAGATCTAGGATAGCCCTGTCTCTTGTGGGTTGTTGTACCAGTTGTTTGAGGCCCTCCCCCTGCAGGGAATCCACCATGTGTCTAGTTCTGGCAGATGTTCCTGCTGGTATTGACCAATCTGTATCTGGCATGTTGAAGTCTCCCATTATCAGAACCTCCCCTTTAGCTGTCATGTTTTGTATATTTTCTAACAGTAATGTGTCTATGTCCTCTCCCTGGTCTGGAGGCCTGTACACAACCCCAGTTCATATGGCTGTCCCATTTCCTGTTTCTAGGGTGACCCACAGTTCTTCTGGTACCTTATGTGTATTCTGAATTTCTGTAGCTTTGATATTTTCATTGACATAAAGGGCCACTTCACCCCCCCTTTTGCACCTCAGTCTCTTCTGAACATTACATAGCCAGGTACCGAAGTCTTCCAAGTGTGGTTACTGGTAAACCATGTCTCACTAATGGCTACTATGTCCAGTTCAGCCTCTCTTATTATTGACTGCAGGTCTGGGATCTTGTTTCCCAGACTGTGAGCATTTGTGTACATGATTTTCCATTGGCCAGATTTTGGTGTGTTAGTTGTTGGGCGAGGTCTGGCGTTTCCCCTGTGCATCGTATGGGGAGATGGACCTTTTTCCTTACCTGGTGATGCAAATGAACTGCAAACATGCTGAACTCCTGTTTGACCACTAGCTGAAGAGGGAGGGGTGTTCTTCCCATTCGACGTATGGGATGCTGCACCCCTCTCCCCATTTGCTAGTTTAAATATTCTGCAAAGACGTCAAACTTCTGCCCCAATGCACTGACTCCCTCCTTAATCAGATGCAGTCCATCAAATTTAAAGAACGTTCACTCCCAAAACTGTTGCCAGTTCCCTATAAATTTGTGTCCTTTTTCCTGGCACTAGCCCTTGAGCCACATGTTTAGCTCCCTTATCTCCCCTTCTCTGACCTTCTGTCCATCTGCCCCCCTCTCCCAGACTAGCAGGATCTCAGAGAAGGAGATGCCGGACAAAATGGATGATAGTTTGTCACCCAGCCTGGTCAGGTGTTCCTTGGTCTCCACAACTGACCGGCTGGCAAGATCGTTAGTCCCTATGTGTACCAGGATGTCAATCTTTTCTCCTGCTTCCTGAACAATTTTAGCAATGCGGTCAGTGTCTCTCCACGCTGATGTGCCTGGGAGACATCTGACCATTACCTCTGACTGAAGATATGTATCAATTCCCTGAATCATGGAGTCTCCTATGATCAGAAGTTTTTTGGATGTCCTTTTTGCTTTTTTCATTTTGGTTCCTGTTTTGGGCGAGTTTTGTTGTGCTAGCTCCTGTGCTGCAGTGTCCTGCTCTGCAGTGTCCTCTGCCCCTTTGTTTGATTTCAGAGATAGAGGCAGATACCTGTTTGTAGTTTTTATATGGTTTGTGGAGGTGATATGTTGGAGAGCACCGAGTGATAGGGCACCCAATTTGCCCCTCCTAACCACCTGCCAACCTCCCGGACCAAATACCCACTGCGGTCGAGCTGCTTCTGTTGGATGTTGGGGAAATGACGGGCAGTTCTTATGATATATTTCCTCTTGAATATGCAATCTGAGGCACACAATCTCTGCCCATGCTGCCTGGAGCTGAGCCCTTAGATCTACAATGGCCCAGTATGTAGGACAGTGTTCTAAATCCTGTAAAACTTCCCTTCTGAAAAGTGTTCCACAGTACCTGCAGTTACTATCCATTCCAGATAAGTTGCTGGGTTTATAACCTTGTCAGAGTAATTAGAAGGAAGAAAATGAAAGCAAAAGTTTGATTTTGTGTTTTGTTTGTTTGTTTTTGTATAACTTGTTATAACAAGTTAAATTACTAGTGCCCCTGTAAATGAGGTCACTGTGTGCATACCCCTCTGATCCGCCCCTTCCTGCTTTGCTACGGGAACTATCACAACTGTGCTACCTTATAAAAGGAGTGTAGCGTGGGGTGGTTGGGGATGGGGTGGTGGCTGGGCCCTTCCCCTGCTGAAAAAAAGAACCACGGATGAAAGAAACAAGGAGGTAAGAGCAGAAATAATCAGCCAGCAACAAATGCAGTAGCCCTGAAAGCGTATCCTAATGATAGATAAAACTGTAAAACCTGTAAAGCACCACCTGTAATAATTTCACAGAAGATATACCCTGTAAGAAACACTTTGCTACAGAGAAAAATAAAGCAGTAACAGAAGATATACCTTGCAAAAGACAATTTGAATCAGAAGATTACAGCAGTAATCTGTAAGCACACACCTGTAGGCACACCCTGTAATAATGCAGCAGAAGGTATACCCAGCAACAACAATTTGAATCAGAGACAAATAAAGCAATGAAATGTCAGCAACAAACAGTAACAATCCCTGTGAGTACAAAATAAAAATAACAACACACAGTAAATCTGCCTAGACAAAAGAAGCCTTAATCCTTTTCCTTGCTCTGGTAAGGTTATTTACTCTGTCCTTTCAAGCAACCTAGAAGAAAAGAGCTCAGGTGAAGTTAGGTGCCTTGGCCAGCAAACCTAGTCTTCCAAAATGCGCCAAAACCCCGCCCTCCATCCGGGGTGGCCAATCAGCTGAGTCGGTCCTACTCTCCCAATCACCTCTGCCTGAATAGGAACTCACTAAATGTTTCCTCCCTCTAGAACTCTCAGACTGAATCGCAGGCAACATTGCTGCACTCAAGCTGTCAACCTCTTACCTTAATTGCTATTAACTATGCTATGCTGAGCTATATATTCAATCAAACCTGGGTCTCCGTCACATACATCTCAGCATAGCTCTGCTGTTTCTACTCTCCTGCTCTCATTTTTATAACATAAATGATGTCTCATCTAGTTAAAGCTAAGGAAGTAGCAGGGAACAGTGTAGAGCAAATTGAAAAATACTTTTCCCCTAAAATGTCTATGGGGAAGCAGTCTTCTCAGCGAGGGATTGACGGAGCGCAGTTCCCATTGGGCGAAACAGCTTCACCTGCAGCAGTGCACTCAGATATGAGCTTGAAGGTGAACCCCTTACAGAAAACTACATTGGCTTCACTTCAATCATTCCTAATGGACTTTCAGACTGATACCAGGACTGCATTATCGGAAATCAAAACTACATTAACCGGAATTGGTGCTAGATGTGAAAACATCGAGGTGAAGATGATTGTGATTGAAGAGCGGGTGACCATTTCCGAGAGTGAAATGGAGAAGCTCGTTGCTAGAGTTCTAAGAGTTGGGGGAGCAGTTAATGCTTCCCTCCACGAACAGATAAGCACTATCGATAAACTGGAGAAGATTGAAAATATGATGCTTCTGAAAAATCTACGGTTAATTGGACTTCCTGCTGCTCTACTAGAAATGGATTTAAAGTCTGAGATTGAAAATATTTTGACCCTCACTCTTTCTCCTGAGCAACCAGTATTGCTGGATTCAGTATTTCACCTGAAATCGCAAGCAGGAGCTTCTTCAGAAACTGGTGCGAGGTATGTGATTTGTACTTTTTCTACAATTTCCTTGAGGAATAAGTTACTCCAGCTAGCAAGAGCTAAAAAAGGTGTTTATTATGAAGGGGTATGAATACATCTGTATCCTGACTTTTGTCTAATAACTCAATGCTGAAGGAAACGTTTTCCAACTCTGAGAAATGAGTTTATTCAAGCAGGAGTTCGTGCAGTTTTACAAGCCCCTGCAAAACTTAAGGTTACCTTTCAAAATAAGGATTATTTCTTTTTGCATGTTGATAAAGCTAAGGACTTTTATGATAAAAATGTTTCTTTGCCAATGGAGTTGGAATCTGATTTAGATCAAGAAGAGGAAGATATGGAAGACAATACTCAATATATTCCTATGACAGATAGAGGAGATTGTAACTAGAATTCAGCTGGCAGACATTCCATAGGAATGAAAATTGTTTAGGGATAACGCCCGAAGAGACAATGTTAGTTTTTTTTTTTTTTTTCTTGAATGGGATGGATTAAAGCTTTGGGCTGCTTGGGGTGATTGTGGCACTTTTAGTCTTTAATTTCTTTTCACCCCTCCACAAAATTAAAAAAAAATTATAATTTTAGCAAGAATTATATTAGGGTAAATTGTCTCGAGAAGAAATTATATAATGTGATTGTTGGTGTATATTTTTTTTCTCTCTGAATAAAAAGAAAGTATATAAAAAAAAAAAACTATGCTATGCTGAGCTATATAACCTTGTGCCTGACTGTTCCTACTCTATGCTGACTCCCTCGTGGTGGTCACCAAAACTGCTCATTAACTCACCTTAATTGCTGTTAACTATGCTATGCTGAACTTCATAACCTTGTACCTGACTGTTCTTATTCTCTGCTGACTCCCTCGTGGTGGTCATTAGAACTGCTCATTAATTTATCTAGGGTATCAGCTAACTGCATTTAAGCTAATGAATGTATCTGCCTGGGTGTGGAGCAGTATTATAGTGTAGCTGTATATATGCTCTGCTGTACTAGGCTCCCTCTCTGCTATTAGCCCCCCTCCCTTCTGCCTGGACTTGATTTTGGCCTAATCCACTGGGCTCCCCCCCCCACCAGTATGCATTCCCCATGCCCCCCAGTTGCAGAATGCTAAGGGCTTAAAAATTGCCCACCTCAACATCCACAGCCTTCTTGCTAACCTCTCAGACCTGACAGCCTGGGTTGCCCACTATAATCTGGACATCCTGGGGATCTCCGAAACCTGGCTTAAGCCAGCCTCTCCAGACTGTGTCTGCACCCTACCTGGCTACTACGCTGTCAGGCAGGATAGAGTGGGAAACAAACAGGGGGATGGACTGCTGCTTTACTACAAAACCCACCTTAAGGTGTCTGTCATACCTCACCCCCTCTCCCCCTCTTGTGAGTTCTTACATGCCCTTCTCCTGTTGGGCAATGCAAAAAAGCTCCACCTGGCCTGTGAGTAATCCACCAAAAGGCGGTGTTCATGGCCTCGCCTACCTCCTTGACTGCCTCAGTCCTAAGGTGGGAACTAGTGAACTCTTAGTGTTTGGGGATTTTAACCTTAACTGGTTGGGTGGCAATGCCAAACTTTACGAATCCCTACTGTCTGGCCTTGCCCTAGGACAAATTATCACTGAACCTACCAGATCCTCTTCCTCAGGGAAAAAAGGTACCCTTCTTGACTGGATGCTGAACAACAGGCCAGACCGTATCACTGCGTCTGGCCTCTTCTCAGACTCCATCTTGGACCATTCTCCCACCTACTGTGTTTGGAAAGTCCTCACCTCTAGGGTCCCCCCTATAGTCATCCAGATGAAGGACTACTCTAAATTTAACACTAACGACTTCCTTGCTGACCTCTGCCAGACTGACTGGTCCCAGGTCACTGCTGCCAGTGACCCCTCTGCTGCTCTTGACTGCTTCCTATCCATATTCGCCCCTCTACAAGATAGACATGCCCCACTCATAAAAAGAAGGGTGAGGGGCACTGTCACAAAATGGCTGCAAGGTGGTCTGTTTGCCCTTATGAAGCTTAGGGATAAATGCTGGCAGAAATTCAAGGTCACCGGGGACAGGTCGGACTTTGATGAATACAGGCAGCTCAGGAACTCCTGTAAGCGGGCGATTCACTCAGCAAAGAGTGAGTTCTGCAAATCCTCCCTTGAAGCATCTGCCAGGAACTCTAGGAGCTTCTGGCATACCATCAAACACACAGTAAGTGGTCCTGCCTGCCTGCCTGCCCCCAGGTCTCCAACATGCTAATCGGCGGAGTCAGCTGTAACAATGCCCTGACTATAGCCAATGCTTTTAATGTTCAGTTCTCCAACCTGTCTGACTATACCCCCTCATCTCCTGTATCCAGTGAACTGGGCCCCACTGGAAGCACAGTGCCCTCTCATCCACCCCTCTTCTACTTTAAGTCTGTCTCCTGCAGTGAGACATGGAAGCTTCTAGCTGGACTCTCCCCTCACACTAGAGCTGGGCATGATAATCTCGAGCCCAAATTACTCTGCCTGGGGGCCCTCTATTTGGCCCAACCTTTCTCCCACATCCTCAACTCCTATCTCATATCTGGGACAATCCCAGATATATGGAAGGTGGCTCATGTGGTCCCGGTCCTCAAACTTGGTGACCCCAAAATTCTTGAAAACTATCACCCATAGCGATCTTATCTGCTGTGAACAAGCTGCTTGAAAAGGTGGTGGCCTCCCAGGTTGCTCTCTTCCTCCAAACCCATGGCCTCCTCTCCCCAGCGCAGCATGGGTTCCATAAAGAGCACAGCACCTCCACTGCCCTCGCACATGTCACCTCCGAAATCAGAACTGCAACTGACCAAAGCAAACTCACTGGTGCCATCTTCATAGACCTGTCTAAGGCCTTTGATTTGGTTGATTACACACTCCTGGGCTCCGCCCTTCGGTCCCACGACCTTTCCCCTCCTGTCCTAGTTTGGCTTGCCAACTACCTTTCAGGCAAGCAACAGTACACCAAGTTCCAAAAGGCCCTCTCCAGGCTCACACCAGTTACGTGTGGGGTGCCTCAGGGGTCTGTCCTAGGCCCCATACTGTTCTCCCTCTTTATCAACCAGCTGCCCTCAGTCCCTGCCTCTGGGCATGTCACCCTATATGCCGATGACCTCGTGCTTCTTACTAGCTCACAGGACATCAGTGTCATCAACTCCAGACTAAACTCTGATTTCAACACCATTCACTCCTGGCTTAAGGCCAATAAGATTGTCATCAGCCTCCAGAAGACGCAGGCCATGCTATTCGGTTCCCTTGCCAAGATAACAGCATGCCCTACCTCTCTCAAAGCCGTTGGAGCTGATGGCGCCCCTGCACAGGTGGTTGACTCTTCCAAGTACCTGGGGGTAACCCTTGATCCTCAGATTGACCTCTCCCTGCACATACTCAATTCCTGCAAGGCCACAAACTGTAAGTTGTATCTGGTATACAGGGCCAAAAGTTGTCTCACCCCAGCTGCCCGACTCGCCCTTGCAAAAGGGGTTCTTCTCCCCACGCTCAGCTATGGGCTCAACTCCTTCGTGAATGCTCCAAAAACCTAGCTTACAAAATGGGACAGAGCATACAATAACATATGTCACTTCGCCCTGTCAGCCCACTGCCTTACCCATCACTGTCAACTCTACTCCAGGCTAGGGTGGCTCTCCCCCAACAACCACCGATCCTTTGTCATGGGCAACTTCATAGACAACATCATCAGAATGTGTACCCCACCGGCACTTGCCAAACTGCTCAAGCCTGCCCCAACCCACCTACTGGCTGAGGCCCAGTGACTCCCAGGCCCTCAAGGTCCCCAAAACACGTTCCCTCACAGGGGATCGCGTCTTCACAGCCCTTGCTCCCAGATCCTGGAACCTACTCCCTGCTCATGTAAGGGATGCCCCCTCCCACATTTGCTTCAGGTCCTCCCTCTGGGGCTACTTAAAACAAGCATCCTCCTGTCCTTGCTGTTAGCTGCCCTACCCTGTTTGGTGGGCCTGTGTCCCCAATGTGATTAATGCCACACGTGGTTCATTGAATCCCTGTATCTGCCTTTGCTGATATATGTCTGCTTTCTTGACTGCTTCCTGTTGTTGCCTTGCCTTGACTTTGTACTTGCCATTGTGTTTGTTACTGCGTGTGCCTGACTGTACCCTGCTGATTGCTGTACCTTGACTCTGAATTGTTATTGCCTGTACCTTGTAATTCTCCCAGGTCGCACCTGAAAATAGGCACTTGATTGTCTAGCGTGCTTACCTGGTAAACAAAAGCTTAATAATAAATAAAATAGTCTGCCTAAGGGGATGGCGGGAGCAAAGACAGTGGGTGAATTCAAGAGAGCATGGGACAGACATTGCAGGATAATCAAGCAGTACAGAGAAAGTTTAAGGAGGGGTGTAGGAAACCACGGGCATACTAGATGGATCACATGGTCCCCATCTGCTGGCAATTTCTATATTTTTATGTCTCTATGTTTCACGCCTTTGTTTTTCTTTTTTTGGATCCGGAACCCCCCATATTCTCGGACCTGCCCCTGCCCACCGCCCCCATGCCCAGGTCTGCCCTCCTGGGCAGGGCCACTGTGGATGTTTCTTTCACTCTTGCACCAGCTGCTGATCCTCCTTTTGACCTGACTCAACCACTAATACCTCGGTCGGGTTCAGTTTCAGCCAGCTAGAAGCCATCCAGGTCTGGATCTCAGCCAAGCATTTATTAAACACGTCAACGGCAAACTGAGTCCCGGGCCAAAAGACATGTAGATCTGGGTGTCACCTGCATAGCAGTGACAACCCAGCCCAAACTGTTTAATGACCATGCCCAGGGGTAGCATTTATACCGCAAACAGCATTGGCGATAGGACCGAACCCTGGGGCTTGCCACAGGACAGAACCAATGGGTTCGAGAAATAATTTCCTAGCACTACCCTCTGGGTTCTATCCCATAGAAAGGACTTGAACCAGTGAATCTCAGTGCCAGTGAGTCCAGTGTACTCCCTGAACTGGTCCCAAACTACGCCATGGTCCACGGTGTCAAATGCCATAGAGAGACTGAGGATGAGAACAGACTGCTCTCCTCTACCCCTCACCCTGAGCAGGTCATTGAGCACGCTGACCAGGTCTGTCTCCATTCAATGCCTAGCTCTGAAACCCAACTGGAACAGCTCATAGATGATAGAGGCCTCCAAGTGTTCCTCGAGCTGCAGCACAACCACTTTCTCGATAACCTTACCTAGAACAGGAAGGTTAGAGACTGGATGATAGTTCGCCAAACATCGAGGTCCAGAGATGTATTTTTCAGCAGGTGCCTTACCAGAGCTTATGTAAGTGCCACTGGGGCCAGCCCTCTTGCAAAGAACACTGGACAATTTTGACGAACTCTGGGCCCAGTTGGACAACACAACTCACTATGAGTCACGTCAGGCCCAGATCCAGATTACAGCAAGTCGACCACAATGTTAAGATAACCCAGCACACCTCTTCCACTATAACTGGCCGAAATTCACCACAAGAGTGATTACTGCATTCTTGGCAAGGCTGCAGATCATTGCTGGGAATGTAAAGCCCTGTTGGAGTAATACTGGCTGTAATGGAGGACACCCTATCTGAGATGAACTGAGTGAACTCCTAACATCTCACAAGTATAATTTCTCTCACTGGCTCCAGACAAGCTGGGTGAAGCAGCCTGTCTACAGTCCAAAAGAGCTGAGCCAACCGGTTCCTCCCAGCGGGCAATCTCTCTTGACAGAAAATCTGCCTTCTTCTGGGAGACTGTCTTCTGATATTCCTCATAATGAGAAATCAGAACTAGTTTGTCCTCTATGGCCTTAGACTTCCTCCATCAATTCTCCAACCTCCGTCCCCTGGTTTTAAGTGCCCTCAGCTCACCATCAAACCATGGTGAGCCGAGGCATGATACCAGGGGGCATACATGGACTGGCACTAGAAGGTCAAAAGCACCAGTTATGACCCTGTTATAGGCCATCACTTTGGCCTCTGCACCCTCAGCACATGCTGCCAACATTTCCAAGGTGTCCAGTATTGACATCAGTCCTTCAGATCCTAACCCCTCTCAAAGGTCAGTACTGGACCACCTCTACAGGGAATGGACTACAAGGAAGGGCCCCTAAAGCAGAACCTGATGACACAGTGAACCGACTAACTGACCGGATCAATCTTGAGGCTATTCACCTAGAACCCCAGGGAGAATATCTGGTCCAGTGTATGGCCATGGAGATGAGTCATGGTGGTAACAACCTTTGCCAGGCCTAGAGTATCCATAATCTGGAGGAAATCTCTACCAAAATGAGAGCCATCATCATTGACCCAGGAAGTGAAGTCACCCAGTATGAATCATCCAGGTAACTCCAAAACCAGGTCCAAGAAGAAGGTTCAAATTTCCAGCAGAAAGTCCCCCCTTGTAACCTGGAGGCTGGTATACAAGGAAGATTCTGCAACCTGCACCCAGACAACCATGCACAGCCACACACTCAAAAGATTCAGCATTCCCCACTGGGTGTGCCATGAGGTTCAGTTCAGTTCTGAAACAGATGGCTCCCCCCTTTCCATGCAATCCCAACTTGGGCAGTCTACCACCGAGAAACCGTCCGGGAACGATGCCTCCAAAACTGGACCCGCATCATCCCCCAGCCAGGTCTCGGTAATGCAAGCCAGATTGATAGAGGAAATAAGATCCACATAATTGCAGTCTTACTCCTCATTGAGCTGGCATTGCACAGCACTGCTGAAGTGGATGGGACATGCCAACAGGCCCATCGCCTGCCTACCCACTCAGTCTGGCAGGAACCCTGGTCACAGGAATCAGACAGGAGGAGCCCCTGTTAGGTTCTTTACTGACCTTAGGGTGTCTCCTGCTCTGAACAACCCCAATAGGAACCACTCATTTTGTACCCCCTTCCAAAGATCTTCCATCTACCCCTTCAAGCAATGGCCTCCTCCCTGTACTGGTGGTAGTCTTCCGCCGGCAGCCAGCGGGGGGGGCGGTCGAAGAAGTAGAGCTCTCTTAGTTGTGCAGGGGAGTACTGTAAGAGGCCACCATGGCACATACACTAATTTCACCTTAAAACACCCCACAAAACCTTCATAATACAAAGGGAAGAGGTATTAAACAATTTAAAGAAATTCCACCCAGATAAGGCAGCAGGATGGACTATATCTCAGACTATCACAAGTGGCAGGAGAAATAATGCCAGTATTGCAACACTTATTTAATCTCTCAGTGCCAGTGAAGTGCCATCAAAATGGAGAATTGCTGAGGTGGTTCCAATCTTTACAAAGGAGGATAAGAAGGTACCAGATAACTACACATCAATAAGTCTGACAGCAGTGGTTTGTAAGGTAGTGAAAATGTTAGTCAAACATACGATAGAAATGGAATGCACGAAGCTGGGTAACAAGGACAAATTAAAACATGGTTTTAGGCAAGGTAGATCCTGCGTAGCAAATCTTCTGTCCTTTAATGAGACCATCAGCAAACATCTAGATGAAGGAAATTCAGTGGCATCATATTTCTAGATTTAATCAAGGCATTCAGCATTGTATGGCATACCAAATTAGCAGAGAAAATGTCTAAACTGGGAAATATTATAATAATTTTATCAGATGGGTTTTAAAATGGCTGAATACAAGAACACAAACAGTATGGACAAAGGGAAATGTGTCAAGTAATAGAAGAGTCACGAGTGGAGTGCCCCAGGGATTTGTCTTTGGGACAGTATTGTTTGGACTTCTCATTGGAGATCTGGGACAAAATATGAACAGTACATGTAATAAATTCACAGATGATACTAAATTAGGGGGGAGGGTATACACAGATGAGTAAGTAAACATAATGCAGAATGATCTGAAAATGGTGGCGTGATCCAAGATCTGGAAAATGAACTTTAATAGTTCCAAATGCATGGTGATACACTTGGAAAAATACAGACAAAGGAAATCATATTCTATGAATGGAGTACAACTAAAAATAACAAACCGTGACAAAGACCTAGGGTTATATAAAACCAGTGCTCTAAAACAAATTAAGGCAGGTAAATATGGTTTGCAGTAAAACAAATCATCTACTAAACACAATAAAAAAAAACATTTTACACACAGGATTGAACAGGTACTCACTCCTCCCATTACGTAGGTCTTATGTAAGACCAACAATTGACTATGGTTCACAGTTTTGGGGGGGAATTAAATATAGGTTAGAGCACTGAAACTGAAAAATTACAACATCAAGCAACTGAGATGATTAGGGGAACTGAGCATAAGACATATGAGGAAAGGTTAAAGCATTTGGGACTACATTCACTAGAACAAAGGAGAATCATGTGGGATTTGCTATTGCTTTTTAATATACACAATGCCAGTGAACTAATTGAGGGGTTAAACTCCGAAATAGGCCAGGAATCCTGCACACTTGGGAGGCACAACAAGGGGCTTAAGCTTATGCATTTCAGAACTAACATAAGGAAGAACTTTTTCACACAGGTCTGTGGAACATTCTGCCAAGTGAACTAGTGAATAGTAAGAGTATTATTATTTTCAAGACAGGGTTAGATAAGTGGCTAGAGGGGGAACTACAAGACACATTTTACTTAACTTAAACGAGATGGACAAGTATGGACAAGCCATCTTATTCCATCTCCATTACCGAAGTATTAACTGAAGTATTAAACTGGACATTTTTATACACCGTTACAATAACAGTCTGCACAGTTACAAAGACCTTAGGTCAATAAAAAATGCTGAAAAGTGCAGTGCACTTAACTAATCCTTTATTCAGGCTGTAAACTAGATCTTTCAAGGTTCAGGTCTGGTTACCTACATAGCCCTAGAAATTGCATTATCAGTAATCCCTTACTAAAAAGGCAAGAATGCCCACTTCTGAGCAATTAAAGTGCCGTTCACTTCTACTCATTCTTAATAGCCTCTACAACATATAGATTTTTTAACACAAATTCAGTTCCAGTGGAGTACCAGTACACGATAAAAGCACTGACTATCCCCTTAAAACTTTCCCAGTTCTGGATATAGTTTTTATATGCAGTTACCCATATTTGTAGTTTCCTATACTGGAAGAACTTAAGACACAGTGTAATTAATTAAATAAAACTGGTGACTTTCTCTAATTTTAGTTACAGCACTGATATAATCTGCCACCCTCTCTAAACAGTACAAATCTTCAGTTGTCATGAGGAGTATGAATAACTCCCAGTTCTCTGTCTCATTATCATGAAAAAATGGGCCAAGCCAAAATTTCCTTATATCTTCATGCCAGGGACATTCCAGCATTATATGAATCAGATGATCAGCTCCATAATTCTCACAAGTGCATTTACTATCCGATGGATTTTTTAATTTATCACATTGGGCCCACAGTGCTTTGCTTGGAAAGGTTTTGGAATCTAAAATTAGGGAACAATTTCCCTTTCTTTCCACCCATGAACTCATAAGCTAGCATCTTACTCTGTGCCTATTATCATTGGCTATAAGCCATGGAGAAAATTGGGAGGCAGTTATCAATTCAAGATCCCTACAGGCCTGTACACCTTGGATGGTGTTACTCGCATTCTTTTTATATTCATCACTAATCATGATTTTATTTTTGGAATAGTTCCATACTGCAAATAACTTAAATTTGTGAAGTGATTGTTTCAAATTCTTCAGGCAAGAATATTGTGGGCATGCAGTTTCTTCCCCGTTATAACTTCTCATACAGAAATTTTTTGAGGAGTTTATTATTGGGCATTCCAGTTAACGTAATCCATTAACTAATTTTTTGATCACTTGCCAAAGCCTCAGTACTTGAACAGCCTAATTCAGCTCTAAAGCAAGTTGATGGAATGGACTTTGGTGCACCCAATGAAGACTAAAAAAAATTGTGCTACTGGCTGATCAAGACTATTTTTAACTGCATCAGCTCATAGCTCTGCCCCATACGGAGTTTGAGCATTATACTTAGCATGCAGTGTGTGTAATGCAGGCACTACTGAAAGGTCCCCAAATCTAAAATTAAACCTCTTTAAGCCCATGATAGTTTCTTAATCTCATCTCCACATTACTAATATGGTTCCTCCAATGACAATTAGGAGAGAAAGTTATACCTAGTTATGCATATTCTCTGACCATGCCTAGAGATTCTGGCCCTACTCTCTGTTTGTAGCAGGTTTTATTTGAACCAAATACCATCCACTGACTTTTATTTGGGTTAATTTTTAGTTTTAATTTTTTCAAAATAGTATGTAAAATATTAAGTTTTTTTTTTCATAAACCAGAACATGATAATGAAAAAAGGACTAAATCATTGATGTATGCCAACACCGGACATGGCTGAAGCCCAATTTTGTAAGAGTCAATGGGAAGCGTATTTAGGCTCACAAGCAATTTGTTAATACAAATTCAAAATAATGTGAGTGCAAGGACACAGCACTGTCTCACCCCCCCTTTAGTGGGGAAGGTTCCAGAGAGATGCACCCTAGCCCCCACATGCACACTGGCCCAAGCTCCTGTATACAATTCTCTTATGATACTTATCAAAGTAGGTTCAATTCCCCAGTCATTTATAATTTCCCACGTCAAGTTTCGCAATATTAAATCAAATGTGGAGCTGTAATCAATAAGGCTGCATACAATTTCTGGGATCTCAAAAGAACATATTTATAAGGTGATATAATACAAAACAGTTATCAGTAGGACTTTCCCCTGCTCTAAACCCTGACTGAAATTGGGAAAGATCTCTGAAGTTTTCTATTTGCACCAATAGCCTCACCAACAATAATTTTGAGAATATTTTAAGCAAGATATCAAGGAGGCTTATGGGTCTATACATGCTGGGATCTGCTCTGTCTCTTTCTTTGCATATTGAGATTATTTCCACTCCTTTCCATGAATTAGGAGCATGTTTTTCACTAATGCATTTATTAATCAGCGACACTGATGCTCCAAGATTCTTCTAGACATATGTACACTTCAGGAGGTATACTGTCTAGACCTGAGGCTTTCTTTTGTGTTAAAGATTTACTAGCATTGGAAATTCATGCAATTTCCAAGAGTCAATGACCCCCCCCCGCCATCTATGTTTAATGATGACATATCCCAGGCATTATCCTGCTCTGCCTCAAAGAAGATATTTTTAAAATGGCTAACCCATCTTTCTAAAGTAATGTTTTATTAATTTCATAACTGAAATTAGAAAATCCCTTAGCCACCGTACATGAAAAGCTCTTCATACTGTTTTTGGTTTTTATGCTGAAATGTTATGTTCTTGCTTGCCTGTTTGTATTATTTTATTTATTTATTTATTGACATCTCAGATTTACAAACACCTTTGAGCCAGAGGCTCTTTTACAAAAGCACCATGTCAAGGAAGGAAGGAACAAGTGGACAATTTACATGGTACAGCAGGCAATTACAAAAATACAATTTACATATAGTACTGTACATTATACATAAAATACACAGTAAAATGCTGTAGCAGTTGCATGAGTTACAAATTCAAAGGTAAGTAAAAACACTGAGTGAGAGTGGTCAGTGTGAATGACCTTGTCAAGGGCATCAGGGGTTGAGAATTCAGGAGGTAGAAAAGAGGGGCAGAGAGCAAGGACATGGCTAGAGTAAAGTTGAGAGCTGCCTAGGCAGGCAGTGTAAAAAGAGGGGTGAGGAGAACCAAATATAATGGAAAAAGAGCAGAGATGTGGAGAGAGAACCAAAGTTAACAGAAAAAGAGCAGAGATGTGGAGAGAGAACCAAAGTTAACAGAAAAAGAGCACAGATGTGGAGATGTGGAGAAAGAACCAACATTAACAGTAAAAGAGCAGAGACGTGGAGAGAGAACCAAAGTTAACAGAAAAAGAGCAGAGATGTGGAGATGTGGAGAGAGAACCAAAGTTAACAGAAAAAGAGCAGAGGTGTGGAGAGAGAACCAAAGTTAACAGAAAAAGAGCAGAGATGTGGAGATGTGGAGAGAGATCCAAAGTTAACAGAAAAAGAGCAGAGATGTGGAGAAAGAACCAAAGTTAACAGAAAAAGAGCAGAGATGTGGAGGGAGAACCAAAGTTAATGGAAAAGAGCCGAGATGTGGAGAGAGAACCACATTTAACAGAAAAAGAGCAGAGATGTGGAGATGTGGAAAGAGAACCAAAGTTAACAGAAAAAGAGCAGAGATGTGGAGAGGAGAGGAGAGGAATAGAAGTAGGACAAACAGAGAAAAGTGGAAAACAAAAGGGTAGTGTTCACATTAGGGGGCGAGGAGGAGGGAGGAGGGCTTAGGAGTGATGTGTGTGTGTGTTAGATGCAGAATAGAAAGAGGGAGGACAGCATGGTAAAATATTTGGGGGGCAACTTAGGGTAGACAGAAAGGAGGCAAACGACAGTAAAATCCCTTAAAATCCTTGTCTTGCCTGTATATTCTTTGTAATCACCCAGGTAGCACCTGAAAATAGGCAATTGTTTGTCTAGTGTGCTTACCTGGTTAACAAAAGCTAAATAAATAAATATTTTTCTGTTCTGACATCTATCAATAATTTCCATTCTGCACTATAATATTCTTTCTTCTATACTGTTAGGTATTCTTTATATTGTTTTCTACATCAATTAAGACCCCCTGGAGATGATTTGTATGATGAGATGAGGGAAACTGAATGCAAATGGAACCAGGGTTAAACACTAATTTATTCTAAGGTATTTCACATTATTCCTGAAGTACAGTGTAAAGTATTGTACGGTATTGTTTCTATAGGACGGCATGATGTTTTTTTCAAAATACTACAGGAGGCCTGACATTTTTTCTGTATCTTTGTGGAGGCATTCTGTGACAAAGTTTGAGAACTCTAAACCTGGAATAAATGAGCAAGTTAGAAACAATTAATTGCATTAGGTAGTGAGCCAGTTATAACTAACTCCAACCCCACCCAAAACCCTAATATTTCTGAAAAACTTTACCAAAAATAATAAATCACTTAACTTGTGATTACATTTTCATAATGTCATAGTGCATGACTTATTTTCTAATTCTTAGAATAAGAACAAGTGACCATCAAACAGTATGGTTCAAGTTAAACTCAGCTACAGAGTCAAGCCATACAAAAGTGAAGGTACTGGACTTCAGGAGGGCTGACTTTGGCAAGATGGGAGAGTGCCTCAGAAAAGCACTAGCAAACAGGCTAGAAGGAGGTGTGGAGCAACAATGGGGAATCATCAAAACTGCCATCACAGAGGCAACAAGCCTTTGTGTGAAGCAAATAAACAAATCAAAATGAAAGAAAAAGCCACTATGGTTCTCAAAAGAGGTGGCTTTGAAAGTCAGGAAGAAAAAGATAGCTTTCCAAGTATAGGAAACACAGAAGGAGCAGGACAGAGAGCTGTACCAGTTAAGGCAGAAGGAAGCAGGGAGAAGTCAGAATAGCAAAGGCCCAAACTGAGGAAAAGATAGCCAACTCGTTAAGAAGGGGATAAAACCTTTTATAGGTACATCAGCGAGCGAAAAGACAAAGAGTGGGAGGGATAGTGAGGCTGAATAGAATGAATGGTGGGTGGGCAGAGGCGACAGTGAAAAAGCAGGGATACTGAACAAATATTTCTGCTCAGTATTCACAAAAGAGGAGGAAGTGCCTAATCCAATTAACAGAAGCACTCTTGATGGGGGGTCGATCCCAGTCCTTTCACAGAAGAAAGGGTTCTGCAAGAACTCTTAAAACTGAAGGTGGACAAAGCAATGGGGCCTGATGGAATTCACCCCAGAATTCTAAAAGAATTAAGGGGAACTAGTGAAACTACTGGCTACTCTTTTTAATAAATCATGGGAGGATGGTGTGGTACCCAAGGACTGGAGGAAGGCGGATGTGATTCCCCTTCACAAAAGTGGGACCAAGACAGAGGCAGGAAACTATAGACCTGTCAGTCTGACCTCTGTGGTAGGGAAAGTGATGGAGTCACTTCTGAAGGAAAGAATAGTTGAGTACCTAGAGGTCAGTGGGGCACAGGACCCAAGGCAGCATGGGTTCACAGCGGGAAGGTCATGTCAGACGAATCTAATAGATTTCTTTGACTGGGTGACCAAAGTAGTAGACCAGGGACGGGCTGTGGACATGGCCTACCTAAACTTTAGCAAGGCATTTGACACAGTCCCACACAAAAGATTAATAGTCAAATTAACCAGCCTGGGAGTGGGTCCCAGGGTGGTAGCCTGGCTAAAACATTGGCTGGACAACAGGACACAGAAGGTAATTGCAAATGGAGTCCACTCTGAAGAAAGAGGGGTTACTAGTGGGGTACCGCAGGGTTCAGTATTGGGTCCAGTCCTTTTTAATGTCTTCATAAGTGACATTGCAGAGGGACTGGAAGGAAAAGTATGCCTCTTTGCAGATGACACAAAGATCTGCAACAGGGTTGATACACAAGGAGGTTGGAGGAATGGTCAGAAGTATGGCAGCTAGGATTCAATGCAAAGAAGTGCAAAATAATGCACCTGGGAAACAAGAACCCAGGGGAAGAATACACAATGTGGGGGGGAGGTAGTAACAACAACAAAAAAGGAAAGGGACCTGGGGGTAATCATATTAGATGACATTAAGGTTAGCAAGCAATGTGAGAAGGCAGTAGGGAGGGCTGGGGGTATACTGGGATGCATAGGGAGAGGCATCACCAGCAGAAAACAGGAAGTTGTTATCCCTCTGTACAGACAGTTGGTGAGACCCCATCTGGAGTACTGTGTCCAGTTCTGGAGACCCCATCTCCCATGGACATAGACAGGATAGAGGCAGTCCAGGAGGGCAACTAAAATGGTGCAGAGTCTGCAAGAGAAGTCGATGAGGAGAGACTAAAGGAGCTTAATATGTATACCCTTGAGGAAAGAAGGGAGGGGACATGATAGAAACTTTAAGTACCTCAGTGGAATCAACAAAGTCCAAGAGGGTAGCATCTTTCAGAAAAGAGACGTGGCAAGAACAAGGGGACACAATTTAAAGATAGAGGGGTGGTTCAGGGCAATGGAGGACGTATTATTTCACAGAGAGGGTAGTGGATGCATGGAACAGCCTTCCTGAGGAGATTGTGGGGTCTAAAACTGTGGGAGAATTCAAGAATGCACGAGACAGACATAAGGCAATTCTTGTGGGGGGTAGGAAGAAATAGGCTGTTGGTTAACTGGAATCTGCGGCCTATCCTGTAGGTAGGGAAATGGGCAGACTAGATGGGCCAAGCGGTCCTTATCTGCCGTCAAAGTCTATGTTTCTATGTTTCTATAAATAACTGGTAGCTTTGCTATAAACTGATTTCCCCATACCTGAACACCTCAATATGCATAATGCTTGCCATTATGTACATTTTATCTGGCTGATCTCCTTAACCATTAGGTGTTATGGTTGGACCAACATAAATATATAGATCAGAGCTGTATCTCACTCTAGTAGGCATTCCTGAGTTGTGAGCTCATTCCCACCATCGGTATCCCCCTTCCTCTGCTGTCATGGGCAGCCACCACCAATGTCAGTTGCTCCTCTGGATTTCGCAGTTGCACCACAACCGTCAAAGCTGGTCCCTTGTCATCTTGTCTCTTTCGCCTCAGGAGTCGGAATGCTCTGTGCACCAAAACATTATCTGTAGATAGCGAGAAATGCTGAAACATGAAATTGTGTTAACACTGTGGGATACTAACAGAGTCCCAAAATATACACATTGATGACCTCAGTTAGCTAGTTTCAAGTCATGTTGACTTGCTCTCCCAAGCCAGTGCAAACTCCACATTTACTCAACACTTAGAAATCCCTTACTGTCTTTAAAGGAAAACTGTGGATAACGTTTTGTTACCTTAATATTAGTGCAGTGCCTCAATCGGTTTGCAGTCAGTGTGCTTACTTCACTGGTATTCTTCGTCTTCCAGCCTAATTCTGTCCGTGTTTTGTACCCCATCCTCCTGTTAGCAGTTTGCCTCAGTCGCCATTTCACAGTACTGCCGATTTGTATCCCGTATTCACCTGCAATACATGTCCACGCACATGTTGTTCTCACGATCCTTCTCGCATTGTTTCTCAGTCACTGCACAGTGATGCAGGCACGTGCATCGTGCTTTCACTGATTTAAAGGCACAGCGCTTCTGCATGCACACAGTGAATGACTGTGTGTACAGTATGGTGTGTTGTGGCGGGAAAAATGAATAAATAAAGTTGAGCATATAGTCTGTCTGTCATTTGATGGCAAACTTCATATGGTGTGCTGTCTCTGTTTATTTCAAACTACCTAGCCAGTTGTATCAGTTAAAGGGTTATTAGTACAAGTTGTAACCTTTGTTGCACATTGATAATCTCTTAGTGTGCATTTTATGCTCAAGTAGTTATTCTGTGTTTCTGCATTATTATATCAATTACCATGCCCACATGTATGGTACTAGGCTGCTCAAATACAACCGGACGACTGCATGGTGAAGTGAAGGTCACATTTCATAAAATTCCATCTGATGAGGCTTTGAGGTACGAGTGGTTGTCATTCATTGGAAGTCCAGATGTGGATTTGCATAATTTCATTCCAAAACGGTACCATGTCATCGGCAGCCAGCATTTTCAATCTACTGACTTCCACATTCCCCCAGGACATGTTCTGAATAGTAAGTTAATATTTGAAGTACTGATACATTTAGGTGTGTGCTTATTTCCAAAGTAGAAGTCAGAGATCCAAAATATGTATTTCATTTACATGGATGTTGGTACTTTATATTCACTTTAGTTACCTGAAATGCAGTTTCCATGGCAAAGGTGCTGTGCCTGGACTAAATCAGTACTACATTGGGTGTGCTTACGCAGTACAATTTTATGATGTGATGACAGTGTATTTTTGTGGGCCACTAAGAAAAGATACAGCAAATGATTTTGCATCCATCATTTTTATTTGTTCTACATCATGTAAATATTTCCTCCCACTTCCATCTTTCACTTCATTCACCTGTCACACCATATATCCCAGAAAACAACAAACCTCTCATTTTCTCCCTCCACCATTGATTCACAGAGGTGATTGCAATGGCCCCTGCATGTTTAAATTGTTCTTAGCAATGCTGTGGTGCCACATCCTATATTCTTTGACTGTGACTGTAGCCCAGTAATTTACCCAGCTCTCACCTACACTGTTACGCCGATAGCTGTTGCTGGCGTCACTGCATGAAGGTGTGGCTTGCTGAAGCAGCATACTATAAAGTTGTGTCTTTCAGCTGTCAGCTGTGAGTTGTAGATTTGAAAATGAACATCACTCATTGACAGAACATTATTTGCCTGTTGCTGGAGGATGGGGAACATGTTGTTGATGTTTGGGTGGAAGAACTAGTGACTGGTATTGCTCACCACACAGTGTTGTTCTCAATCAATTTAATTATAGAAACAGCTACATGAGAAAAAAAGGTCCTGTATTTCACAAGTGCAGAGTCTGGCATGATGGTTCACATACTGAGAAGACATATATTTAGCATCCCCCCAGACAGGGACGCAGAACAGAAATGGGCAATCATCAGGCTATAACAGAATGAATCCACTAAACTTTACATACTAACATACTATGAAGACAGCAGAATAGGCCCTACAGTGCTCCCAGATCTACAGGGATTCCTGTATTTTAAGGGATTTTTACTACAAAAACGGGATATGGGAAGGAAATCTTTTATTTTTAAAATATCAGGGGAAATGGACAAACACTACAGGAGAATGCCCACTATAACTTTCATGGCTGCCAAGATCCAGACAGAGCCCTCCAATTGGTGCTCAGTTTTCTGACCTTGCTACACTAAGCAATTCTGTTGGTCCATTTGCAGCCTGTGTTTCTCTGGGGTAGTAAGGTAATGTGTTGGCAGTGCATCTTTCTGAGGATGAATTCAGATTTTCTGATCAAGAACCAGTGAGCTGCTGCATGATCCAAACACCTGCCATGTGGTCCCACTCAAAACAGCAACACCGTTGAGTCAGCCAAGCTGCATCTCAAATGCCACTGTTCTGGACTGGCAGACAGCCTAAGCCACTGAATGTAAACTAGCTTTTCTAGGGCAGCCTCAGGTTAGTCTATTTTAAACTCATTTTAAGTGCAAAATGAGTCAGACAAAAGACTGGCCACTTGAGGCTGATATACTTTTGGGGGGGGGGGTGCAAGAAAGAGTGCTTAAGTGTTGCTTGAGAGAAGCAGCGCCCCAAGCCACCAAGACAAACAAACTTTCTGTTTTGCAAATTTGTCTATTTTAAACACATGAAGTGCAAAAGCAAGCCAGATAAGAGACTCGATGATGGTGGGCTTTAAAGGGTGACAGGGACACAAAGAGTGCTTAAGTGCTACTTGGCTTGTTTGGTGCACAGAGCAGAGTTGCTTTTTAAAAGATCACTAAGGCAGCACTTCTTCTGACCAGCCTAGAGGTTGAGGTTATTTGAAAAAAAATTAGACACTGTTTCTATTTAATTGTGAGCCTAGGAAAGGTATGGGGGTGTCTTCATCAAGATAAGCAGGAGTTATGAATTATGTGTGTGAGATCAGAAGGGACCCATAGACCCTGGTCTGGCCTAAGATTAGTAAAATCAATGAAAAAAAAAGGAATATTTGTTTTTACCTCTGAGAGTTCAGTGCACAAAGCTGTGTGTGTGTGTGTGTGTGTGTGTGTGTGTGTGTGTGTGTGCGCGTGCTTAAGCATGCCAATGAAAAACACCACAATACAGTGGAACAATGTTTATTAATGGAGCACTACAGCTACACAGAGCTGTAGGCCCAATGCACGATTGGTGTGCAGTGGCTATGCTCGCATATCTGGGGCGAGTAGCTACTCCACACCCCCTGTGCCCCCTGCATGGCATGCACGAAGGGGGCACATGCAGACCCACCGCACCTGATCCCCCATGTCTGCAGACAGCTCCGCGATGGGGATGTTCTGGGGGTGTGCCAGCACTATGTGTATTCACTAACCCACGTAGTGCTGGTCGCATGGGTGCAGAGGGTGGTGCAGGGTACACTAAGGAGACTCTGCCATAACCCACAGCATGCCCCCATGAACACAGGTATTCAGTCACTGGGGGACCAGGACAGTGCACACTGTGCTGCTCCTGAATGCTGGGCAGCAGGAGACGGCAGGGGCAGCTGGATGGGTGAGCACCCAGAAAGTTTATGTGAGGCAGCACTGGGACTGGAGGGTGCTGCACTGGTCCGGGTGCATGCTATCGGCATGCACAGCCCCAGACCCATGCCACCCTATGTGTGAGATCCACTATGGGTCCTGGGGGGTATCCCATTGGATGTCTGCCTGGGACAACTCCTCCCTCGGCCACCCTGCAGAGACCTGTGCATTGGGGGAGGAGCCGTAGATAGGTGGTCGGCATTGGTGAATGCCAGTATGGTTGAACCTGTCCACGGGGTGCAGGGGCAAGGGTGGGGTATGTGCATTTTGTGCATCCCTATGCCCCTTTCATACATTGTGAGCAGAACACAAAATGTATCAGTCTGTGATTAGGGTATATTTGAGTTAAGGCAAAGCCCTTCAGGAGGTTCTGGAGACATATGAACCTTGAGAACTGAGCTTTATACATTCCAATATGTCCCCAGAACCTCAAGATAGTATTATATTGTTACATATAAAGTTCTTATAGTTGTAGAGTAGTTATGTGATACGTTGTAGGTGATTTTTTTATATTTAAAATAAATAAGAACACATAAAACAGCCTGAACATTTGTCCTAGTGATTTTATTGACTGCCACAATGACACCAATTGCATACTTACATTGATTTGTGCATACAGGAAAATCTACAGGAACTTCATCCCAGTTTTACAGGGAAAATACAGGGAAAATTAGGGTGCACTAGAGGAAAATGCTTTGCCTGATCTGGGAGCACTGGCCCTATGGTCTATTGAGTCTGCTTGATGGTCACTGCCTATGCAGGCCACCGATTTTAGCCTACCCTCACTCCCAACAAGAACCTATATTTCCCAGCGGGTCTCCTGGATGCACCCTCCCCCTGCACCTATCCCAGCCCTTCTTGAACTCCTCCACAGTAGTAGCAGCCAACAGTTTTCTGGGCAGCGCATTACAGGGCTCCACCACTCTCTCACTGAAGTAGCGCCTCCTTGTTTCCCCTCTCAGCCCCCCATCCAGCTTCATGGGGTGGCCCCTGGTGGCCCCCAGTTCCCTCAGCTGAAGGACACCCTCAAGGCTTACCCTATTAAACCCCTTGAGATACTTGAAAACCTCAATCATATCCCCCCTGTCTCTTCTGTCCTCCAAGTATAGGTTGAGCTCCCCCAATCACTCCTCATATTGCCTTTCTCCTATCCCCAGTACCATCCTGGTCATTGTTCTTTGTACCCTCTCCAGTAATGCAATGTCCTTCTTCGAGTAAGGATGCCTATATTGCACGCAGTATTCAAGGTGTGGTCTAACCAGGCTATTGTACAGCAGAAGGAGTACCTCACTACTCCTTGAGGTTATCTCCCTGGCTATGCACCCCAACATTTTATTTACTTGTGCCACCACCCTTCTACACTGCTCTGAGTTGTTCATTTTGTCATCCACCACCACCCCGAGGTCTTTCTCCACCCTTGAAACCTGCAGTGTGCCCCCCCCCAGGTGTATTTATGACTGGTTTTTGACTCCCAGGTGCAGAACGATGCATTTCACAGCGTTAAACTTTAGTTTCCAGATTCGTGAGCACCTCCCTAGAGTCTCCAGGTCCTCCTGGAAATCCAACTTTCCCTCCTCCCCATCCACCACTGCCCACATCTTACAGTCATCCGCAAAGACGGTCATCCCGCTCCTGATACCACTTCTAATGTCTGCAACATAGTCATTAAACAGTAGTGGGATCAGCACCGACATCTGTGGCACCCCACTTGTGACTAACCTTGAGGATGAGACCTTCCCCCCACACTCCCTCTGTACCCACCTGCCAGCCAGTTTCCTGTCCACCTGCCCACCCTCCCCACCCCATACTTCTCCATTAGCCCATTTACTGACTAAAGCTTGTGTTAAGATCCTGTCTAAGAAATCAAGGACCCAAAAACAAAGCATGGTGAAAAGGGAGGTAGTGGAGAAGGTGATGGATAACAGAAATGCATTCTGAACCTACAAGAGAGGCAATAGGGCAGAACACAGGGATGATTATGTGAGGAAATCCAGGGAAGTAAGAAGAACATTCAGGTCTTCAAAGCCAGCTAGTGAACTAACATTATCACATGGTAGAAAAGAAGGGGACAACTATTTATTCAGATATGCAAGACAAATGAGGAGCAGCAAGCATCAAATGGTTCAGATCAGGAAAGGCAGTGGGTGGGTAGATAAGGGGTCTGAGAAGGCAGAGGTAGTGAATGAGTACTTCTGTTCAGTGTTCACAAGGGAGACAGATGGGCCAGTACCTGAAGTAAAAAGTGGGTTGTTAAGTGGGTGTGGGGTGAAGCAACTGTGAATGGTTAAATCACAGAGCAAAGGGTGCTGGAGGGCCTTAGGTCCCTACGGGTTGATCATGTCTCTGTGCCACACGGTGTTCATTCCACGGTGCTGAGGTACCTTGCACACATCCTGGCAGGGTTATAGGTAGATCTCTTCAACACCTCTCTAGATACGGGTTGTGTGCCCACAGATTTAAGGGAGGCATATTTAGTATCCCTACATAGGATTGCACCCAAGGATGAGCCGGTGAACTGCAGATCACTGATTCTTACCTCGATTGTAGGAAAAGTGATGTAGGTTGTCCTCAGAGAAAAGCTGGCGCAATCTCTTGAGGATTATGATTTTTGGGACAACAGTCAGCACGTATTTTTTGCTGCAGCCACCCAGTCCCTGAGCAGTGCATTCCAGGGCTCAACCACCCTTTCAGTGAAGTAGCATCTCCTTGTTTCCCCCCGAGCCTCCATCCTCCTATCTTCTTTCAGTGACCCCTGTTGGTCACCACCTCCCTCAGCTGGAGCACCCCCTCAAGGCTTACCCTGTTTATTCCGTTGAGAGAGTTGAAGACCTCTATGATATCCCCCATGTTCCTACTCTCCTCCAGTGAGTTCAGGTTGAGCTCCTCCAACCTCTCCTCATAGGGCCTCCACCATACTACCAGTATCATGCTGGTCATCCTCCTCTGTACATCCTCCACAACATAAATGTTCCTCTTAAGTAGGGACATCAAAATTGCATTCTGTATTTAAGGTGTGGTCTAACCAGGCAATTGTATAGCGCAAGTAGCACCTCTCTAATCCTTGAGATTATTCCCCTGGCTATGCACCCCAACATTTTATTTGCTTGGGCTGCAGTCATTCTACAGTGCTCTGACTGATTCCTTTTGGCAACCACCACCACCCCCAATGTCCTTATCCCCCTGAAAACCTGCAGTGTCTCCACCACCAGGGCGTATTCATGAGCCTGGGTTTTGGCCCTCAGGTGTACAATCCTGCATTTCCCAGCATTGAACTTTGTCTTCCATGCTCTTGACCACCTCCACAGAGTCTCTAGGTCTTCCGTAAGAGCTAACTTCCTGTCCTCCCCTTCCAGCACTGCCCACAATCTTGAGTCATTGACACAGAGGATCATCCCGCTACTGATACCGCGTCTGTTGTCTGAGATATAGGCATTAAACATGACTGTGCCCAGTACCGACGCCTGAGGAACCCCAGTAATGCCCCTCTGAAAGGATGATACCCCCCCACCCTCACCTTCTGTACACTCCCCGCTACCCACTTTCAGATCCATCTGACCTTCAGCCCCCAACCCCCATATCCTCCAGCTTCCATACTAGTCCTGGATGTGCACTGAATCAAAACGGCCTTCTGAAGTCCAAAAAGAGGACATCCACCGGCCTGCACTGATCCAGTGCACTAGTCACCCCTTCGTAGAACTCCACAAGGTTTGCCTGACACAATCTGCCACTAACAAAGCCATGCGGGTGATCATGTAGGTGACCCCATACATTTAGAACCCCCTCCAGCCTCTCCTTCAAGATGTCCTCCATCACTTTGCCCACCACCAATGTCAGGCTAACTATCCCATATTGTTCTGGGCTACTATCGTGAGCTGCCCTTCTGTATAGGCACAATATCTGCCATCCTCTAGTCATGGTCTACCCATCCCAAGTGGAGGAAGGCATGAAATAGGCACGCCAGGTGTGCAGCTAGGGTATCGGGCATCTCCTTAAGCACCCTGTGATGTGTCCCATTTGAACCCGGTGCTTTATCACCCCTTAATGCCTTGAGGGCTTCCAGCACCCTCCCGCTGGGGATTTCAACATTCATGTCCCCTTATTCATCTTGCGGTCTCCCCTCCCCCCCCCCGTTATGGCCGCCCACCACACCGTACACTCCCTGGTAAGGACAAAGGAAAATAAGTGACTTACTACCTCCACTTTGTACCCTACCTCCTCCACCCACCCACTCCCCATCCTCTATCTACTTATTTAACCCTTTCCTTCTTTCCTTGATATACCTCAAGAAGCCTTTTTACCCAACACTAACCCCATGTGCCAATGTCAGCTGCACTGCCGCCTTTGCCACCATCACTACTCTGGTGACCCTCCTGGCTACCTCATCATAGTCCCCCTTGTATATTGCCACCCCAGAATATTTGTATCGGCTATAAGCAACCTTTTTTTCCCTTCACAGCATCCTTTACCGCCCTTGTCCACCAGCTCGGCCTCTTTGCTTTACCCCACTTGCGGCTCTCCCTCGTGCTGCCTTTGGTAGCCTCCAGAAGACACTTTTTATTAATTTCCCACCATGACTCCATGGCCATGCTTGGCCTGATCTCATCTAGGTATCCCCTAAGGATCCTCTCCATCCCCCCCCCCAGTCTACCCCTCTCAAATCAAACACTATAATTTCTGTGTGTTTAACCCCACACCCTAGGTAAAGGGAGAACCAAACCATGTTGTGGTCACTCCCAGCCAGTGTTTCCTAAATGACTAGGTCCCTGATCATCTTGCCATGTGACAGGATCACATACAGGATCCGCCCATCCCTCATTGGATGATACACCAGCAGGTCAAGGAACGCATCATGGAAGAAGTCCAGCAGGCACTGCTCCCTCCCAGATGAGGATGCCATAGTTCCCCAGTATGCTCCTGGCATATTCAGGTCTCCCAGCACCACAGTTCTGCCCTCTCCCCTACCACAGTAATCCCTAAGGCTAGCACCAGGCCATCCTCCTGTTCCTCCCCCTGCCGGTGCAGTCTATATACTACCCCCATCTTCCCCCTCCTCCCCCCTGGAGCCTGCAGGGTGACCCCATAATGCCTCTCCCTGATCCCCTTCTTCCCCTATGCCATCCCGAATGATAAAAGCTAACCCCCCTCACCTTCCCCGTGTCACATCCCGTTTGCACGTGGTGTTCCCCGGTAGGTTTACGTCCCAGTCATGTCTGGAAGTGACCCACGTCTCTGTCACAACTGACACATACACCCCCCTCTACTAACAGTGCCTGAAGCTGTGGCATCTTGATTCCCATGCTCCTGTTGTAACTCAGGACCACCCTCCAATGTGCCCCCTCACCTCCCTGTCACGGGGTCTCCCTGTAGCCTGCCTACAATGTCCCTCTTGTGCACTATCTGGTGCTCTGGTCCTATGCCCCCCCCCCCACCTGTGGGAGAAGGCAAATGCCTTCTGGGCCTGTTCTGACATGCCACCACATGCCCCCCCCCACCTGTGGAAGAAGACAAGGCCCTTCTGGGCCTGTTCTGACATGCCCCCCCCTCACAAGTTTAAACACCACTTGTAGCAGATGAAATCCACAAGTCTAAGCTGCAGGACCCCTTTTCCTTCTGAGCTACGGTGGACCCTTTTCCTTGCGTACAATTCCTTGTCCTCCCATGCTGTACCGCAGTCCCACACCCACTCATATCCTCGTGCACTGCACCATTCACGAAGCCATACATTTCAATGCCGTATTTTGGGTTTGTTCTCCACAATGGCCATAGGTACCAGTAATATATCTGACAAGGAGACCAAGCACCCCACGTCTGAACAGACCACAGCCAGTTCCCTAAAACGAGAGTGAATCTCCAGCACACTGTTCCCCTCTATATTGTTTTTACCAAGATTCAGTACTATGTCAGGTGTCCCAACACACTCCTGCACTACAGAGGAGATGACATGCTTTGCGTTATGCACCATCCAGCCTGGTATACTCCTTGACTTAACACCCCCAGTAGTCCCGATCTCCCCCCTACACCTGATCTACCTAATCACGGAGTCACCCAGGAGAAGTACTCTGACCAAATTATTTTCCCTACACCTGCTCGCTACCCCACTTTCCCCACCCTCACCCATCCCCATGCCAAAAACCTTACCATCCCTCGCACTGCAACCTTTATCATACACTGACCTGACCTACCTGGCCCATTCCATACTTGCTATTGTACCCTTGCCCATTTCCGCTCCTGCTGGTGGTTGTAGGTTGTTGCAAGTCGCTGGTAGTTGGCCTTGTTGGAAACATTTCTGACCAAAACTACCACAAAAAATATTAGTGATATTGTGGACTGGATATAGACCAGGCCAATATTTGTGATGCCACCAGCACTGCAGGCAACGTACCACATCATTGTAACAAGTGTTTGCATCACTGTAACCATCATTCTTCAACTTGCCTTAATGACATTATTATATGTAGCCCTGAATGACAGGTCTGTTTGGTATGCAACCTTCTGCAAGATGTCATAGTCTGCATTACTTTCCATAGATCCTTCAGATCCAAGACGATTATTAAATGCGGACGCAGTACCAACAATAAAGCTGATTCCTCCACTGTGTGACAATCGGTTACACTCTACAAGCTCTGTAAAGGTATACAAATATTTTCTCTTAGTTTTGAACCCACTATCATATTACGGTGGTTCAGCAATGAAAATTATTACATGTTTAGGCATCCCCCATAAAAACCGTTGGTGTACTACATGTCTCTCAACATGAATGATAGTATGCATGTAACAATTGTATGCTGTCATTACACAATACATAAATCAGACCGCACGTACATAAGGCAGTAGTAAGACTAGTCCACTCTTACTACTGGTCACCCAATAATCCATACAGTTGTTTAAATACACAGCACCAAGCTACCAATCTCCAAACAATGCTACTGTTTGGTGAGCAGCACAGACACACACACGTCTCAAGACTGTCTGACAACTTAACTGTCAATGAATGACATCTTACAGCTCTCACCTCAGGCCCATTGGTTACAGTCAACCAACTGGCCTGTAGTAGGAGGTAAAATACAGTCCAGTGAAGGCTAAATATATCCCAGGCCTATCCGTACACAAGGCCACATTCCAGAAATACTCAATGGCAAGGAAGTGGGGGTGATCTGCCGAATTTCTATTTCACCTGGGAACAATCAATTTAGAAGGGAACAGTGAACTACAGATACAGGCAAGATTCAGGGAACTGGCCAGGGTTTGCCACTCTGTAGGATGCTCAATCTCGTTCTCTGACATACTGCCAGTACCAAGGGCAAGCGGGGAGAATAAGCAAAATGTTAGAGGGGTGAACCAGTGGCTCAGGGAGCGGTGCAAGTCACCAGGGTATGGGTTGATAGGGGACTGGGGTGATACATGGGAGGATAAGGGGCTATATGCCAGGGATAGGCTACACCTCAACCTGGAGGGAAGGGAGATCCTTAAACTGAAACTTTCTGGATTCATAGGTGATAGGGTGATAGGTGGGGTTTAAACTTGTAAAGGGTGGAGAGATAAAAAGAGTCACAGAACCAGGGTGGAAGGTCGCGGGTTCAGGACTAGGACATGCAAAGGGGGCTGCATGCATCATTGAAAAAACAGGGGGAACTGTGCAGGGAAGTCAGACGGGGTCTGCGCTGGGCAAAGAAGAGTGGGGAGTGGTGATGGGTTGGGGTGGAGGACAGTCCTGATGAATGCCAGGAGCATGTGCAACTAAATGCCACAGCTTCAGGCAATGCTAGTTGAGGGAGCAGCAGATGTGGCAGCAATTACCAAAACATGGGCCACCCAGAGGCATGATTGGGACCTAAACTTAGAGGGTTACACAATGTTTAGGAAGGATAGGTGAGTAGGAAGGGGGGTGGTGCTGATAGTTCAAAATGACACAGTAGTTTGTGTAGTCGAGGAGGTTGGGAATCAAGGAGGCTGGAAGGGGATGTGGAGGTGATTTTGGAAACCCTGCAAATGAGGGGTGGTAAAAGATTAAAAATAGGGGTGGTGTACAGATCCCACACAATGGAGGCGGACCTGGAGGATGATCTGGCTGAGAACATCAGGGGTCACTGTGGCCCCGGAAAGGGCAGGGTGGTGGTAATGGGTGACCTGAACATGCCAGTGACAGACTGGGGCACTATGACATCCTTGGTGGCCAGGGAGCAGAGGTTGATGGATGTCTTCCAGGATGCCTTCCTAGTCCACCATGTGTTGGAGCATACTAGGGAGGAGCGGATACTCGACGTTGTCCTAGCAGAAAGGCATAGTACTGCTGGACAGTGTCCAGAAGAGGGCAACAAGGATGATTCAGGGCATGGAGGGCGGGTCATATGACGACAGACTGGAAGAACTGAAGCTGTATGCAAAAGAGGCGAGGAGGAACAGGGGGGGCATGATAGAGGTCTTCAAGTATGTAAAGGGGATAAATAAGGGCAAGGCAAAGGATGTTTTCAGGGTTAAGAAGGGGGGAACTATGAGGGGCATGAGTGAAACCTGGGGGGGAGTACGGGGGGAGTGCAGGCCACACAATTTCACTGAGAGGGTGGTGGAACCATGGAATGCACTGTCCAGGAGTGTGGTGGAAGAGAGCACAGTGGAAGGATTCAACAAGGGTTGGGACAGGTACAGGGGGATACTAAAGCCCTCTGGATTTGGGGGGCTGGAGGAGCGAGCTCCTAGTGGTGAGCTGGTTAACAAGCAGACAAAATAGACCATGCGGCCTATTCTTCTGGTTTTTACTATGTTATTATGTAATGAATAGTGTAAGGTGTCATTCGTTTACAATTTGCTCGTCATGCAGATGCAGAGGTGTGTTGATGGTTGTACTGCGAGACATTGGGTGATGGTGATTGACTAGTACTGTATGTGATGGTTTTGTACATCACTGTGTGGGTGATCATGGTTGTATGTTGGAAAGTATAATGTGTGACCTTCGGTGCTGTGTTACAACTCCTCATTTGGTAAGCGTTTATTCGTGGTGTGGCACCACACTATGTGTGTTTACCTTTTTGCCTACTGGTCCAAGATCAAAGGTGGTGCACTACTTCAGTACATGTTTAACACGGCTGTGTGTGGCTTGTCCTCATGGAATCGGGTCTTGCGGTGACACTGCAATGACATGCAAATTGCAACTTAATGGCGATGGTAAGTGTCAATAGCATACTGCATGACTAATGTGCACATTTGCATGCCTCCCATTATGAATGTCAGACACAGAAAGTGAGAGATGAACGTGGAAGGTAAGGTACTTCAACACCGACCTGATGGCAATTATGGTGTGCTCTTTCCTGTCTCTCTTTGTCTCACTCTCACTTTTTTGTTGTGTCACATGGTGTACTGAACACACAGGTGCAGTTGTTCAGCTTCACAACGCATTACATCTGTGCACGGAAAGCATTGAGCCACATAATGTAGCATGTACTTTCGCAAACTGTTATGTATGGGATGTTGGTAGTCAGAGAACATTACATGCGTGAATCTGCTCCCAATCAATGCTTTTTGTGTTGTTCACACAATGTAATGCGTACTTTTCTTCTTGTTTATTCACAGCGGAAATGCAATGAGGAAATCAATACATGCAGAAACATGGTGTCATGTGCAACACAGACAGTACACCAGGATATTGCTGTAAAGATGATATCAGTCAGCACGCAATGTGACATCACAACAGCAGATTTTGCGTGTCAGTGTCCAGAGACCTCATTTTTGGTGATGACAGACCACCCTTATTTCAGGCACAGTACAGAGTTAAAGACAGGTGCTGATAGTAATAAAGAACTCACCAATGCTGCAAATGTATAGCACACTGAAAGTGACATCATTGGACGGCCAGTGTTTACATCAACACCCATGAAGTCCAAGGCAAACACATGTCAATTGGAGGAACCACAAGTTTCATTCATGTCATCAGAACAATGCGTGATTGATGATACTGATATTTCAATGTTTATTCCAACATCAAGTACATTATCAGGTACTGATAGTAAGATTGAAATGTCTGATGCTGGTTCTGTAAGTTCTGTGTGCAATGAATCTAAATACCGGTACATAATATTCCACTCCTGCTTGTTTGCATTATTTGAGATGTTGATTTGCCGTACATG